>OV884024.1:33121875-33865000 GCA_930367265.1 Catocala fraxini | reverse complement strand
TAGGCCTACCTCTGTTATGTTTCCCGTGCGTGGCCTTCATAGTATATAGCAGTGATGTTGTGAATATTCGCATCCGCATCCGCAATCACGGAGCTTCCGCATCGATTTGGACATAATCATCCGCATCCGCAATAATCGACGCGGATCTTAATGCGGATCCAGATATAGCGATATAGATATAGTACGTGTTTAATGAACCTTTGCAAAACAGGCTTGAACCTGCGAAGGCGGTGATATTAGATATTTTTTATTAAATAAGATGAACAATTTTCATCAACATCCGCGGATGAACAATTGCGGATCTTCCGCATCGATTTGGACATCCGCATCCGTATCCGCATCCGCGGATGTGAGATTTCAAATATGTTTCAAATATTCAAGGATGTCAAAAAATCTGCATCTGCAACATCCCTGGTATATAGTCACCTTTAACTGGCGAGCATGTATGAGGAATGTGATGAAAGTGAATGAAGCCAGAGAAGTGTGTCAGGATCGTAGCAAATTGAAAACTGTAGTCTCTGCCTACCCCTACCCTGGAAACAGGCGTGAATCTATGTATATATGTAAAATTAAAATAACCTAACCTTGTCTTATTTTACCGCAGCAGCAGCAGCATAGGTTTATCCCAGTATAGACACTAGTATTTCATTAATAATAATAATAACAACAACGTTTATTTTTGTAGTCTGTTGGTCTCCCCACTGAGCTATCGCTACTACTGTATTGGTACTTATCACTCATGTCTCTACATCTCCGATGGGGTAGGCAAGCGTATTAACATTTCACTAGCTATTATTGTAGGATCCAAATAATAATGAATGAGCCTATTGTCTAGCAAGCAAATTGCCGGACTTCGTGCCACTATTGAGAATTTCGTAATTGAAAAATCCGATGACGGCCCAACTCGAGAGTTGACCCCGGCACCTCACGCCAAAGTCTGCGACAACAATTTCGGAATGATGTTTCATGGTAAGAATTCGTGGTAACGAATGAACGTACGCAATTAAAAATACACGTGTTACGGTAGACCTTCTGATTATCGGGTTATGTGGGAGGTCTGTTAGGCAATTTTTGTAATAACTGTATTTATAAACGTAGGCGTCAATATTGCACTCAATTGAAGTCGGACTCGGTCAAGGTCAACGTAATCGGTCAAGTAGTTCAAAAGTTACAGAATCGTAATCTTACTGATCTCTTTTTTATCTTATCATATTTCTTATTTCATTTTTCTACAAACTTTACTTATGCCTAGATAATTTCGGTTAGGTATTATCCTCAATGACAACGTCAACTTAAGTAATAAAATTTTGCTTTTATTTCTTTGAATGCTAGATTCTGTAGAAAGCCCTTTGAAACAGTTATGGCTAACAAAACATCGAGCTTCTTGGTAAAATTTGTTAGTTAAGATAACAAAGAGTACCTTTTATTAAATTGTATGAAATTTACGTTAAGGCAGGTTTATTTCTATTTTGAATAATAATATTATACGACATCATTATGTGCTTGCAGGTCATCTCTATAATAAAATAAATAAATACTGCTATATTTACAGATCTCTCAGACCCAAATGTCGCAAGATCACATCTGAATGGCTTTTGGGCAAAAACTATGAGGAGACCAAAAATTTAATTAAAATAACCACTTTGTAATCAAAATGTCAGGCACGCACAAAGCATAAATCCATACATACACACACGCACACACATACATACACCCACCACCAAACACATGACACATACACCCTAATCATCTTCTATTTCTGTTTTGTATATTGCAAGAATTTTAAATAAAATCATAATGTTATTAAATAAATAACTTGAGAGGGGCTTGGTAGCCATGACAGAAGTTAAATCTTACTTTGGGTATCAGTGTTCGAACAAATATTGTTTTCACCTAATATTGTGTTAACTTTGCTGTTTTTTTAAACTATGTACTTTTCTGGGCAATAAAAATTTATTGTTATTTATTATAGATAACGACGACGACGTTATTTATTATTATTATTATTATTATTAATTTTATTCTTTGTTAGTTGGTATGCTTGTGTAATAATGGAATTTTTAACAAGCGAATTTTTTCCCTCTTCGTAGCTTTGTGATTCTGTCTCTACTCTCATAAGCTTCGCGTATATATGATAAATAGTACCTATAGAGAGTGAGAGTGCTGTTTCTGTCGCAGAATTCACGGATCTTGTGGAATAGGTTGTCCTAACCTGGCAATTAAGGCCATGAATAAAATGAAGTTATGTATAAATTAAACTGTATACTTGACACACATTAAAATAAAATTCAATGCATTTCTAAATACTCTTTCATACTTCATCTCATTGTGATACCTTAGTCGTCATAATAATAATTATGTGTAATATAATATTACCATCGTTGTGTTACTTTATAATACAAATATGAAATAAAGGTATACACACTATGATGTATAAATTTCCTTTAGCGGCAAACAATGAGCTCACAACTGGCACTCCGTCATCCACCCGAAGCAATGTGAAGTAGCCGACGCGTGTCAGCGTATTTGCAAAAGCAACAGCTGCATGTTATTGTTCCGTTGCTTGTAAATGTTCATTGAAAAGCCAATCAATATTGTGACGTATATTATATTTATTATATTGTTCAATATTGTAGCGGCTACGCATATGCTATGTCGCTACGGGACTCGTAGCTGCGTAGCAAGCGCGTAGCCGCGCTACAAAGCGCGCCTACACGTTACGACGAAATAGCTACGCGTAGTGTTATACCATTTAGTTTGTTGTATACTCACGTTGCACTGCTTGTTGGTGTCTCTGTATTGTCGCCCTGCATTGTATCGGATGTGTCTCAAGTTGGTTTTGTGTTATCTAAAAAAAAGGAAATTTGTTATTTTCACCTGCCGTAAAACTGTTTTAATGAATAATATACATGTTACATAAATTTATGTTAATAATCTAAGATCGTAAAATGTATAAGAAACGATGACTTCATTAATCTATTAGATCTCGTGGCCATGACAGAATATTTTTTTTATTGTTACTACTCTAGACTATTAATTTTTATAAATTGTTCAGTAATATAGGATATAAGATATGTGATGTATATGTGATAGATTATCACGGCAGCGGTGCAATAGTGATTGCGTCTGTGGTGCATCAGGCCTTATTTTCGATTACCGGGACGGGAATCGTTACAAGACGCTTTCAAAATTCAATTTCTTTTAGACGACTATAGTCTCGCCATTTATTACGAAGGACCAAATACCATAGCTGGATGAATATGTATGTACAATCTTTGCTTAACATTTCGGCAATGTGGGCGTGAGGCTATGTATGTGTCCTTTTATTAGAGTAAACATCACTATCACTATATATTATGAAACAAAGATCCCCGCCGCATGTGTCTCTTTGTCTGTTCGCGATAAACTCAAAAACTACTAAATAGATTATCATGCGGTTTTCACTATTAGACGGAGTGATTCATGAGGAACGTTTAAGTGTATAATTTTTAAGGTTTTATACTACCAGTGCGAAGCCGGGGCGGAACGCTAGTATTATACAAAAGTTCAGATGAAAAGAAGAAGAGGACATTACAGGCTACTAGGTGTATGCCAATGACAAGCGGAGTGAGAAAAATAGCATAAGGATTTCTGACGTATGACATACGATAGCACGAGAAAGAGAGAGATAGAGAGTAATGAGCATATAACACATTTTCTTATTAGAAAGTTATATACCACATACTACGCCTCTTTGACAGACGAGAGTTATATTTGTGACATGCGGCGTGCAACGCAGGCGGCATCATTATTTGCACAAAGTAAGTGATACCCTTGCACTGGCTACGCTGTGTGTGTTCACCGCCACAGACTTTAATTATACACGTACAATGTGCCGTTTCAATCCCTTTACACTTCAGTACAGGTTTAGATAACATAAATATACATATTGTCGTAAATGTATCGCTATAAACACGAGATTAATATTCATCTCAAACGCGGCAGATAAATGTTCAACGAATGATAATAACAGCCCTGTATTATACTGTTCCACTGCTGGGCTCGGCCTCTTCTCGGTGTGAGAAGGGTTAGGCCTAAGTCAACCACGCTGGCCTAGTGCAGTTGGAACACTTCACATATCTTCGAGAACATCATGGAGAACTCTCAGACATGCAGGTTTCCTCACGATGTGTTCCTTCACCGTTGAAGCGAGCGATAAGAAATTATTTAATACGCACATAACTTCGAAAGGTCAAAGTCGGATCGAACTCGAGACCTCTGCGTGGCAGTCCAACGATCTCCCACTAGGCAACCGCTGCTAGTTTATGTATGTAAATGAAATTTGATCAAATGCATCCTATTGTGACTAAACGCAACGTACCGACCTGCCGTCATAAGAAAATAAGACGTACCTGACAAAAAAAATGTTTTCATAAATATGCTGTTTGTTGCATCTTTTTATTGATTCCGAATACGTCGAAAACTTTATTTAGAAATAACATTTAGTTACGTCTTTTTTCTTATTACGGCAGATATACTCGACGCGGGTACCTACGGATTAAGGATTAACTGTGTGTAAGATTTATTTTTATTGTTCTTGCTGACCGCTATTACACTGTGGTCTGGTGATCTTTCAATACTGCTGACGATTATAGCGGTACCTTGTATTCATTTAGATACATATACATATATTTTGCCTAAAAATAACTTATTTGTATTCTAAAATATGCGAAGTTACGAATAACAGAGAGCAGCTAAGCTAAGCGCAGAGTTCCGCCAAAGAAACATCCAAATAAAATCAGTGCAACGGCTCTGTCGTACAAAAGTAACAAATAGGTGCCAAAACTATCGGATTACACGTAATATTACAAAATACAAATATACAGAACACTCTACAGAAATGCGTGATATAGACACGTGTTTACTTACACATACAACAGTCAGTTACGTAAGTAGATGAATTTTTTTAAAAACTGTAAAAGTTTTTGAATTAGGAATCTTAATTATTATACTGTATTTTGGAACTATTATTAAATAAATAAACTATATATTATATTATAACTGCTATAAAAACTTGAATTAATTACTATTTTGCGTCTTCGCCTTATAGCGAAAGATTTCAAGTTTATTCTTCGAATGAGTATCGTCTGTTCTACAGGTATACTATGGAGCGACATAAGATCAAAGATGTCTCGATTCAAAGGTCAATGCTTTAACTAACTTATCATTTTTATATTTATAGTAAGTACTTTTTATTCTAACAACCTAAGATTATTATTGATTTCTAGCCAAAGAAAAAGATTATCTTTGTCTTGTCTTAAAAAAGACAACTTCCACACAAGGAATATATCCTGTATCGCGAAGGAGTTAACAAACATTCAAACGACAGATACAAAGAACACCCAGGCTTGGGACAACTATTTGTGGATTATACAAAGTTTTGTGCCGTATGGGATTCGAACCCATAACATTCGGCGCAGTGACAGTGGTGAGGCATATAAACCACTACGCAACCCGTGCAATCCATCAACTATGTCTTAGACTCCAATATCTCTAATACAGCATATTGCCTTTAACTCTAAATAATGAAATAATATTGGCATGAAGGTAGTGTTTTCAGCCCAAAGTGATTTTGCGTTTATTGTATGTTGGTTGTCAAGATGAAGACAAGATGTGCAATCAGACAGTAGTCCGGTTCACCGAACTGGGATCATTGTACTTTGTCTTCTTTGTTACAACCAATGTGTCTAACGATAATTAACACATTAGAGAAATTCGATATGTTCATATGCAACAAAAGGTTCATAATAGATAAAATATAAAGCGATTAATTGGTTTGCCCAGAAAGTCGATACTTAGGTATATCATATTGAGACTCCACGCATTGAAATTACCCAATGTTTATTATAGGTATGAGTCGTGAACTGTATCAATCAATTTGACTGTGATAAATCAACAGTGTGTGCCAATAATAATTAAAAATGCTATTCTGTATCCGAATCATAATAAACAGAGGTATTTAATTATTCATATTAATACGATGACAGCGGCACTCATTTTTGTATTCTTTTCATTCCTGCGGTACGAGGCGTATAAGACCTCGTTTAAAAACCATCATTAAGGCGGTAATAGGCTTATTAGACCCCGTAACGTTTAAGAAACTTAAAGTTTTTAAACTTCGTTTTTTTCTTCAGTGCGGTACGAGGTCAAAGTGACCCCGTATTAAAGTAGATACACCACTGCATTCTGTTTTATTATGGCATCTTAGATATATATTCATCTCTTTCCTAAACTAAATTAAATTGAAGTTACGCGCGTTAGCGCCGCACAGCAGAGAAGTCTATGTTTTTCTTAACCGCACCGCAAGGAAGACACATACGAGGCTTATTAGACCTCGTTCCGCACTGAACGTGTTAAGAGTAACGAACTCTGAAATGGTACTTGGTGTTATGTTAATTCTGCATACCTTGGCTGCACGAAGGATGAAGTGGTTTATGTGGTCGCCGCACTATTGCCATATATTTTTGTTTCTTATGGAAACACTACTGAATTTTCTTTGTGTACTTTTTTTATATTTGTAACCAGGAATAACTCTTGCGACGCAAGAGTTATTCCTGGTGCGGTTGAAGTTTATTCTTAATAAACATTTGTGTTTACGCATTATCTATAACATTTATACAATATTGATTCGCTTAGAACTATTTTTTTGTGAAAGGGGTTTCCTTACGCTCACAGGTATTTACATTTTGCAGCTTTGTCTATTTGTAAAAAATAACATCACGTTTTTTTGAACTTAAGTGTAATTCCAAACCCAATGTACGCAGTAAATATAAGTATAATTTAAATTTGCCGAATATAAAAAACATAACCTATTATAAAAGCGCATATATAACAGCGATTAGGTTATTCAACCATCTAACTGTAGATATAAAAAAATTGGAAGGCAAATTGTGCCTTATAAAAATAAAAATGTCTTAAAAAAATGGTTAATCAAATCTGTGTTCTACGATATGCAAGCGTATTTTGCTTTCAAGTGTTCCAATGGAAAATACCACTGTAAAATTTTATATTTTTATTATTATGTCCATACTGCTAAAATTTACTTTTAATTTATACTATTGCAATGCCCGACGGGGTAGACTGTTGAAACCAAATCTTATTTTAAGAACACATTTCATGTACCTACACAGTTTAAGCAAAAAATGTCTTTGTCTTTGTCTTTGAGGTTTTAGTTTGAAATCGTGCAATAATTATGAGGATATTTTTTGGAATATTACTAATAAAACAAAGAGCCTCATAGAAAAATAAGGAAAAGAATACTTTCACTATGTAATAAAACTATAGAAAGATACATGCCAAGAAATATAAGGATCATACAGAGAGTTCGAATTTTAATAAAATAATGCACCTAGCCGTAATACGAAAGCAAACTTTTATAAAATTTGCACAGGTTTTATAAAATTAGTGCTCGCCCAGGGCTCAAAAATCATAATCTTTATTGAAAATTGGAGGCAAACATTATATAAATTTACATTTTCCAACATTAACTTTCTACTACTCTTACATTCGTTCATCGCATGAGAATACACACTTTTAGATGTACTTACAGTACAATACAGTTCAATAATGTTAAAATAAAAAAAACTATAATTTTCTATATATTTTTATTGGTAACCATCTCCTCAATAGCTACTAAACAAAAAACGATAATACGTTTATCACGTAAAACGAAACGAAATATCGAAATTTATTTTTAGTACTTTAACAAATAAGTACTTTCAAAGTGAAACGTTCGTATCAACTCGCTACGAAACACTAAACACAAAACTACATACTAATTCATAAATAGTTTATAAAAATCCCGACCCGTTTATATTTCTTTTTTTCGAATAAAATACACTTAAATATGATAAACAGTTCACACTAAAACAAAATTCTAAGTACTAGACTACATACCAATTAAACCGCGAGCAGCTTCAGCGGGACAAAGAACTTTAAACTCACAAATTGGTTTATACTAAAGTTTCGATAAGCTCTCACTTACTCACTTGAAAATACAATATCAGTTCAAAGTGAACACAGCGAGCGAGTTCGGCAGCAGTAGTAACGTAGTACTAACGTCCACCTACGTCAAATGCACACGGATGACTGCATCCGCGAGGCACCGACACGAGCTTTACACTTATTTTAGGCGTTGACTTTTTGATATCTTGCTAGAGCTTTTTCGCGTATTGTTTCAGGACTTTAAACATATCTATTGTGTTCTGTTTTAAAGTAATTTTACATGTTAGTTACCTATGAGTTAGTAAAATACTAACGTTTTATTAATTAATGTCTGTATCGTTGGTACTATAGTATAAATATGCGCGTATTATTATTAATGATATTGACGTCACAGGTTCAATACACAGGTCAGGCAACAATTTACTGTTACTTTCTATCAGAAAATTCTTATGTTCCGTTTTCTACGTCAGACCTAGCAACTTAAAATGAAATGAGGGTGTTACAGACCTCTGTCCACCCTTTCACTAATTAACAGTCATCCGTCTATGTCTATACGTTTTTATCACGTACCTGCGTTGTATGTCAGAATAATTGCTTTTTGATGCCGCCGCGTCGCTTTAATAAGCCGGAACGTGGCTATGATTTACGTAGTTTTGTTAAAATACATTGATTATTTCTGTTGTGTTTGGCATTCAGAGTGGGTGCATATCTGGATAGGTATTATTTTACTAATTGGGAATTCATACAGTTATAGAGTTATAGGATTTTTAAAAGCAGTGATAGCTCAGTGGGGAGTCTAACAGACTGCAATGCAGAGGGTCTCGGATTCGAACCCACGTCGCGCATCTCTGGCTTTCGGAAGGAAGACTTTTAAAATTATGTGCGTATTGATTGACAATTATTGCCTGCTCCGTGCCTTGTAGAGCACGTCAAGCCGTCGGTTCCGACTGCCATGAACATGTATGGCAGTCGTTATAGAAAGTCAGTACCCTCTAATATCCTGACACTGGTCTAACCTTAAGGTATCGTTAGCCTTCGGGTTGCGAAGGTCAGGTGGCAGCCGCTCCGTGTAAAAACTGATATCCAGTGAAATCCAGTTAGACTAAAAAAGCCGACTCCAACTGACTTGGGCATAATAAAGGCTAGGGAGAAGATAGAGTTATAGGATTTGTTAAGGTAAGGACTGCCGATTGAAACGTTGTGGTTTCGGACGCTAACTATTGCATTACCGACGCAATTAACGAGTATTATCTTAGCGTAGATGTAAACAAAACGATTTACAATGCGAACTGACTATGTAATCTTGTAAAAGAAGGTCTTTTTAAAGCAATATTCACAATAATAGGTTTAAAGTTAAACCAAGAAAATGCGCTGTAGCACCCAGGTTAGGCGTGATTTGAACGTAGGTACTGTTTAGAACTCTTATCACTTGCCAATAATTGTGGAGATATTCTTTTATACTGATACAAAACTTCATTCATTCTTTCTGCGGTAATGTGACTTGAATTTTCGACTCTAAGCACAGGGGCGGGGCAGTAAGCGACTGCATACTCGGTGTTTAAGGTTTACTTTCGAGTGACAAGTGAAATATATGTCCTTAATCTATAGGCATTTTTCTTAGCGATGGCGACGGCTATCACTAATACGTTTATAAACCTTAAGTATTGCATGAGGGGTATCAGTACTAAACGTCGATAACTCGGTAGAAATAATAAAAGCTACGACGTCAAGATCTTGAGTGTGATACCTTAACTATTAGAGTGCCGTCACTTGTTATAGTAAAAGCTATTATACTATACGTAGTTAAAGCTAATGAGACTCTCCAATAATTAATTATTATAAGATAGCATAAGATAAGTTACGATAAGTATTTATTTTGCTCGGGCACGCCACGATCTTGGCGGTAAGTCCCGTGTTACATGTGATTAGCTGGAGAGGTGGCGTGGTAGGTTTAGTCGGTATTACCGGGATATCTTTTCCCCGGTGAGTCTGACATAACCTTTTCGTCGCCGTCGACCCGCGGAGAGGAACGCGTCAATGTATTCCCCCACGATATGAAAAAGGATTTATTTTGCTAATATATATAATTCACTGTTATTATTGCTAATATATATAATTGTGCAGCATTATTATAGTTAGTTATTTCACGTAGCAACAGTGAAACAGCGCGGCAGAAGAGAGACAATGCCTTTCTGTCATTTTAGTTGGAATAACGCATTGTTATAATCATAAATTTTCTTGGAACTACGGATACAACATTGCAAGTCAATGCTGGTATTATAATATATTATGACTTTGAGGCAAATCAGTATATATTATAATACCATAGTGTAGATGGTACTTACTATATATTTAAAAAGTGTTAATACTGCATATACAGACGTAAGAGGAATTTAAAGTTGGTAACTTTAACGAAGTAATACTGATTGGTTTGCATACAGAATTGACTCGGCAGACAAACTATCAAGCGCTATGGAACTATCGACACTTGGGAGAATTTTGATCTGCCCACGTATATACGGTCACTTGTATTGCGTTCTGATAAATATTTAAAGTAATATTCACGCCAATGTTGAAACGTCATACGTTGTAAAAATTATGCGCATATATCATGCTGTAGGAATCATGCATACACATCATATTGTATCGTCATGCGGATACATAATGCCGTACGGGTCATCCGCATACAACATGCTCTATTGCCTGCGCATACATCATGCTGTATTATCAAGCGCATACATCATAGGTAGGATCATCCGTAGGAGTCATATATATACAGTATAATATAGATTGGCTATCTATTAACCCTTACAGCCCCATCTTAATATTATTACAACGAAATGCTATACAATAATGAAACCTATTTTAAGACAGTTCTTACACTTGTGTTTAAGCCTTGTCACAGAGACTTATAATTAATAATATAATAAATAATATTAATACGCAATTGACGGACACAATATACACTTACAATAAGAAAATCATTCTTCGATCACATCATTAAATGCCTTGCTTGATATTCGATACTACTATACTCAAGGTGACAGCGGCGCGGCGAGTCGACCTTTTGTTCGCTGCGCCACGTGCAGGTTCTATATCCAAGGACAGCTGAGCTATTACACCCACATATGTTGATCAGACTGCCGGATATTTTTAAGAATTCATGCTTCTCCTAGGAATTTTCTAAGAGCAAATTTACAACATCTTGCATGCATTATTACTATTGTATGTATACACGTGTTTGAGCAAATAAATAAATAAATCAATCAATCAATCAACAAATTCTATTCGGGCATAAAATCTCAGCACAATTGCTCGCAAAAATAGCAGAATAATTCCACGATAATAAAAAAGTAATAATTAACATGTAAAAAGTAACCACTTTGCCCTTAAGCCTTTTATTTTAGAGAATATAACTTAATTTTCAAAACAAAACCCTGAATCATATTTCTAGAAACATTATCATCTCTAAATCGCTGTCCTATTTATAAACTGCCTCACCGTTGCGGACTAGTCGCTTCTCATTCCAGGAATTGTCAGTGCCCGAATACGGAGTTAACGTAGAGTTGGAAAACATTATTGAGAATAGAGATTCAAGCCAAAAGCGTTCTAGTGATATTTTATTTATATATGACACTAGCTGTCCTGACAGAGGTTGTACTGTACACACGAAAAAAAAAACCCAAATCTAAACCATCCTCGAATCCACATGAACACACACAATTTTTTTTATCAAAATCGGTTCAGCCGTTTAGGAGGAGTTCAGTGACATACACACGTACAGTAGAATTATATATATAAAGATTTAAGCTGTAGAACTCGTAGTTGCTTGCGCTTAGCACTAACGGTTACTTTATAGGATATCTATACCAATTAGTACTACTGTAAACGGTTTTAATCTCTGTTAAGTTTCCAAGTACACCATTTTCCATTTTATAAAACAATATTTTATAAAGCGGAATAATTTTACTCTACCCGGATGGCCTTGTGGTTTTAATGGTCGGCGCTAGTGCTTTGATTCTAACCCAGGACAAAATTGTGTGGGTTTCACAAATTGTTATTATGAATCTAAAGTTCTTCAAGATCGTTGTTTGAATGTTTATTGTCTCTCGTGACATAGTGATTTATTTAGTGTGGAACCTATCATTTTAAAGATAATATAGTTCATAAATTGCAAAATGTAATATTTGAGTTACTTTCGTTTCTAGTAGAACAGCAGCGCGCAGTTTTACGAGCCCTATGATTGGTCCTGCGGCATGTGCTTGCGCTCACAACCAATCGCGAGAAGCCAGGTTTGAATTATGATCATCCATTATTTAGTCAGGCGAAGGGGCCTTTATTTTAGTATTACCAATAAAAGCGAACTATTTTTGTTAGTTACTACACTATAGATGTAAAGCTGTTTGTATTATTTGGCTTTCATCACAAACACGCCTGCCGACAAATATAGCATAACATTTTCCTATAAGTTCTCATCTCGACAGAAATTAAATGAATGATAAAAGCTCAACCTTAAGACCAGACAGTGAATGACCTTTACTCATCGCGCTAATAAACATCTAATTACATGACCTGTTTACAAGACGTGTATTTTTTTTTGGATAAGGTACATTGAGATTTTTTAAAATTAGATTCTCTTTTTTGGAATATTACTCCACACACAAACTCAAAACATTCTTACTCTCTGTTTTTAATAAAGTTAAGTAAACATAATTATTTTATTCGTGTAAAAGACTACTAACGGAGAGGTTTCAGTGCTCACCAATCAGTGAGTCTGTCGAATCGATAACATATTCCAACTATACATTTAAATTTTAACATATTTGTGAATCAGTACAACTGTATGTCGAACCAAATCCATTGCTAGCTTTGTCATCGTTACATTGTTCGTACAACCCACGTAGGGATTAAGCTTGCGCGAACTACAATAGCGGTCAAACGTAGACCGTAAAATCAGCTGAATATGAAACATTTTCTGTATATTTATGAATTAAAATGTTCTGTATTTTTGAACTGTAATTATTGATGTACATATATTTTAACACTGCTATGAAATGATAACTATTATATAAAAACATAGTTTCAGGTCTTAGAAACATAAAGAAAAGAAGAAAGCAGTATTTTAACAATACATGAACAGCTAATCAGAAGTCTCAAACTACAGATAAGACATTGTGAGCCTGATTTTTGATTGACTGGTATTAAATAGTTCAAGGTCGGCAACATTAGTCAGGTAATGTAAACTGAGTGCTTCCCTCGGAATAAACGAAATGCCTCTATAATTTGTTGTACAACCTCTTCAATTTGTACATTTTAGTACTTTTTCTGAATATAATGTATGTTATTTTCTGTTCTGTGCTCTGTCGAGTAGTTAAGGCGAAGAGCAGCGATAGCTCAGTAGGGAGACCAACAGACTGCAATGCAGAGGGTCTCGGGATCGAACCCACGTCGCGCACCTCTGACTTTCGGAAGTTATATGACTTTTCGAAATTATGTGCGTATTGATTGACAATTATCGCTTGCTCCGTGCCTCGGAGAGCACGTTAAGCCGTCGGTCCCGGCTGCCATAAACATCTATGGCAGTCGTTATTGGGAGAGTATCGACACAAAAGATCCCACTGGGTTGAAGTGTCGCCGGTCTGCACTGACTGGCCCCCACATGAGATAAGATAAGGCGTGAAAGCAATGAGTAAAAATGCGAATGTGAGTATGATTGTTTGCTATAAACAAACAAACTCACATTCGCATTTACACTATTAGTTAGAATAATGATAATGTTTATTTATTTTAATTACTACACACTATAGTTAAACGACTAACAAAAAAGCCTTACATTTGTATATAGTGTGAGTAGCCACCGAGCATAAAAATAATGATATATAGACATGGGGAAAGTAAATGAGTTCTATATTTACCGCTTACGCTTTGTACTCGAGCGACAAAAGCGGTTTTAAACGAATTTAAAAGTTGGAAAAGTGCTGCCGTACCTCTCTGACGCTCGGCGGCCGCACGTTTGTCAAATAGCTGAATAAAATTTTAACAGTATTGCCGTCGCTTTTACTTGTAAATCTTTTAATTGTTTGCTTTTATAAACTTGTAACGACTGGTGTCGTGACAAGTGGCTTAAAGCGCGTATACAAATTGTTTGATTCGCGTATCATTTATACGTAAAGGATTTGCATAGGACAATTTATTACTGACTAGCTTCTGCCCGCGGCTTTGCTCGCGTAAATGTAAGTTAGATTGGGTTAGTAACAGTACTTTTAGAGCTCGAAAAACTCTTATACAACAGCTTTGTTATCAAGTCCGTCCGTCCGTCTGTCTGTTATACAACTCAAGAACCGTATGAGCTAGAGACTCTCGGTCAACGCCATTCGACTCAGCATAGTCGATATACCCTGAAATGACTATGACCTTTGACCTCTGACCATCATCAAGGTCATATATTACATATATTGTTTTTCGAACTCTAATATTTACGTCAATTCATTACCGTTTCTCACATGTTTTTATTTAAATAGTGGTGACATGAGCTCGATTTTGCAGTTTTACAACATAAGATCAAAATTAAAATTATAACTGCGATGCCAATAGTTGTGTGTTATTATACTATTCTAAATAATATTAAAAATGTGAGTTTGTTTGTTTGTTACGCTTTAACGCTTTAACTGCTCGACCGTCATCCTGAAATTTTGCACACACGTTGTCACGGGTACAGATAATAAAATAAGGTACCTTTTATCCAGAAAAAGTACCCTTACTATTCTAACTTAACATAACCTATTTCAGCGAGCCAAGCCGCGGGCACAATCTAGTTTGCTATAAATATTGAATGTATTCTTGTTCAATAATGTCATCTATGTTATGTAAAAATTCATAATAGAGTCGTGTTTAGACCAGCAGTACACGATATTAGATGTAAAAATTTGATTTGGTTGCAATTTAATTAATTCTGAATAGTCTAGAAATACCGCGAAGCCTTATCATAATTTGTTGGTAGGCTTAATATATCTGTGTTAGAGACTGTAATTTCAGTTTTGGTTGCCTTTTTCCTATGTATAGTTAGTTTAAATGGCTCTGTAATATCATCATATCGACTTTTGGACCGCTAGTTATTATTATCAGTACATATTATATAACAAAGTCAAAGTGCGCGATAAACTCACAAACTACTGAACGGATTTTCATGCGGTTTTCATCAATGGATGGAGTGTTTCATGAGGAAGGTTTAAGTATATAATTTGTTAAGGTTTTGTACTACCCGTGCGGAGCCGGGGTGGGTCGCTAGTTTATAATACGGTAAACACAGAAAGCTATTGTATAGCAACGGATGTTTTCTTTTCTTAAGTGCAGACGATGCAGATCCTACTGTCCGTGGGATGAGCTAGCACTTAAGTGTGTGCGATCCTGCGGTTCCGAGTTTATTTCGGGGCTCGGACGAAGTCTTTTAACGGACAAACTTGTAATAAATAGGTATATACATTATATATATATATATATATATATATATATATATATAATAGTTCTGGACAAAGGCCAGGTTAAGAGCTCTTTGAACCGACGGGCGTGTATGAGGAATGTGATGAAAGTGAATGAAGCCAGAGAAGTGTGTCAGGATCGTAGCAAATGGACATCCGTGGTCTCTGCCTACCCCTCTGGGAAACAGGCGTGAATCTATGTATGTATGTATACATTATATAAATATATGTACAACCAAAGGAATGACCGCAGTACCCACTTCGGTGATAACTTAATTGTGTACATAACCAGCCCTTTATATATTATAAGCTGTATCTGTGGTTTCACCCAAGTTATTGTAATTACAGATACGTTTCCGAGGCTCGCAAATTGATGTTATAATGTACACTAAGTTATTTCGGGATATATTAAGTTTATTGAGCGAACGTAATATTGCCTCCTTACAATATTATTAGTAAGACAATGATAGTACATTGACATCCTAAGAATAAGAGGAGATGACTTTAGACGTGGGGTAAGGCAAGTGACGTCTTCACAATGGTGCCTTGTCTATGTGTCTGGGCAAGAGTTTTAGAAGACGCAAACATTGTTACGTTCGATCCTCAGATATTTATATCTATCTATCTAAAATTTCCTATCATGGTATTTGTGGGCGCACTCCTCCGAAACGGATCGACCGATTTTTATGAAATTTTTATGTAGTTATATTTGATAGGTATGAGAATAAGTCGTAAAGTATATTTCATACCGCTAGGTTCATCATATATATATATATATATATATATCTTTTTCTCCCTAGCCTTTATTATTCCCAAGTCACTTGGGGTTGGCTTTTCTATTCTAACCGGATTTGACCGGATATCAGTTTTTACACGGAGCGGCTGCCACCTGACCTCCACAACCTGAAGGCTAACGATACCCTAAGGCTAGACCAGTGTCAGGATATTAGAGGGTACTGACTTTCCCAATAATTACTGCCATAGATGTTCATAGCAGCCGGGACCGACGGCTCAACGTGCTCGCCGAGGCACGGAGCAGGCGATAATTGTCAATCAATACGCACATAATTTCGAAAAGTCATATAACTTCCGAAAGTCAGAGGTGCGCGACGTGGGTTCAAACCCGAGACCCTCTGCATTGCAGTCTGTTGGGCTCCCCACTGAGCTATCGCTGCTATTTTCATATATATATATATATATAATTCTACTGTACGTGGCGGAACGATTTTGATAAAAAAAATTGTGTGTTCATGAGGATTAGAGGATGGTTTAGATATGGGGATTACTTTTCCGTTTTTACAGGACAACGTTTGTCGGGACAGCTAGTATAAATATAAATATCTTTGCGTTTTTGCTTTGTTAAAATTGACGGCTAGATATAGTTTCGAGTACAAACTATACTTACATAAGAACGAGAAATATACTTCAAGATAAATTTCAAAACTTCACATGCTCACATGCTATAAATTCGTATAAATACTCTATTTTGACCATTATAAAGCTATATTATCACCGAATAACATAGGCATATATTTTATTTTAATAGTACTATTACTAGCATAACCTGACCTACTTTTACGCGAGGGCAGCCGCGAGCTAAAGCTAGTAACATATATCATAGCATCACTCCTCTACTACGAAAAATGAGAAACACACTGAAAACAGGCCCGTGCCCAGCAGTGGGACAGTTAGTTTAATACATACATACATAGATTCACGCCTGTTTCCCAGAGGGGTAGGCAGAGACTACGGATTTCCATTTGCTACGATCCTGACACACTTCTCTGGCTTCATTCACTATCATCACATTCCTCATACACGCCCGTCGGTTCAAGTTTAATACAGGGCTCATATTATTAATATGTATGAGGCGTCATAGCCAGTTGCTCTCACTGATTGGTAAACGATTAGCGAGGTTAAGCAACATTGGGTGCGGTCAGTGTATAGATGGGTGACCTCTTAGTGGTATTTCATCTGAGCGTCTCCGTGATTCGGAGGGCACGTAAAATGTCGGTTCCGGTTGTTGTCAAATTGACAGCAGTCGTTAAGCCATGTCAGAGGCCTACGTGCGGCTTGAACAACTCTTGACAAAAGGTTGGACACTAACCACACGGAAAGAAGAAGAAGATTAATACGTATGATGTGGTTGTGCTATTAAATAAATAGGGGCGATCTTATTGCCTACCGAACAGAATCCCAGACTGTGATGCTACTGCGAATTTTGTCACGGAAAATCCAATCACACTTTGCTTATTAGGTAATCTTATCTGAGACACGGCAAAGCGTCGCGTTTGCGTCATCGAGGCAGTTATTTCAGATTATCAAAATATGTTAAGAATCATTGATGTTTATGACAGCTAGGCGTGACGGGCTTGTACCGCACAGCTTAAGACTGCGCCGAGCGAAATGTGCCAAAACAGACGGTCACAGTTAATTGAATAAAATCAACACTTTTTGTTTAATACAAATATAAAATATACATTTAACATAACAATGAATGTACTTACAATTAATTCGTGTAAAAACTAAAAAACAATTAATATTTTCGCCTAAAAATTACGTGAATTTGCACGAAAAATGCAAAAACGTAAGCTCGTGTTACGTGATTTTTAGATTATAACAGTAGAAATCTATCCGATTTTACAGCATAAACGAAACATAAATAGTTATATTACAATTTGTGCGTCCCAAAAATTTAAGTTATTGGTTGACAATAAAGATACAGATTTATCAAAAAACCACTTCAAATCCTCCATACAATTATACTATGGCGGCCGCGCGCCATTTGAATATGCGCTGCACGAGCTCTGTCATTACCTGTCTTACGCTCAGCGCAGTCTTAAATATACTCACAGTATTAATTTCAACAGACTGTTATTAATTAATTCAAAATATGATCAGTTAAGTAATTAAAGATGAGAAAGGGTAACAAATAGAAAAAACAAACCCACGTTATTTTTTAAAAAGAACAAGTTAAAGATTTGTCGCGTGCGGGATTCGAACCCACAACAGTCGGCGCAGTGGCAGTGGCGAGGCGGCCACTTAAGCCAATACGCCATCCGGGCAGTTTTTAATGTTAGTTAGGATTATTACCACTGTTTTTTTACGGGGTAAGGAATGTAGATATCAATGAACAAGTGAGAAACGGCAATGAATTGCCGTACATCTTAGAGTTCGAAAAAATGGATCAAGTAATATGCAAAGGTTACGTGATACCACGTGTCAAAGATCAAAGGTCATACTCATTTCGGAGGTATATCGACTATGTTGAGTCGAATGGCGTTGACCGCGAGTCTCTAGCTTTTACAGTTCTTGAGTTGAAAGTTGTATAACAGACAGACGGACGGACGGACGGACAAAGCTGTTGTATAATAGTTTTTTCGAACTCTAAAAGCCCTAATATTAACAAGACATAACAACCGATTATCAATCTAATTTTATATAACGATTAGTTAAATAAAGTTTATAATAAAGGATGGATACAACTTTCAAATAGACATCGAAACTTTATAAGTATAACATACATCAAATATAAGATATACCTAATCGCTTCACAAATCACTGAAAACTCAACACGTATTTAACCAATACGGGTAAAACATCACTAACTATTTTATCATCTAATAAGATAACTTGACGAATTTCCACTACTCGAGGCTTCTATTTCTGGATAGTTATAAAAACCTACGAAAGGTCCGACGAGTATCTCCCTTCGTTCCGCACCTTCAAAACTAATTTATCCGCGTCCGACTACTGTATTCGGACGTATTGCTCTAATGACCTAATGCTATAATCAATGCATATTTTAAGCGATAGATCAATAATTCCTATAATCAAATATTCTCAATCATATGATCGTAATCACCAAGTAAATTTACACATGGAATAAGTTTCCGAGTACAATACATGTATTCTTTTTTTTTTAACTTGGGGGAATGCTTGGCGCGTTCCTCTCCGCGGGGGCGGGCGGAGGGGCTATGTTGCACTCGCCGGGGTAAAAGAAAGATGGAATAAGAATAATGTACCTCCTGGAATACCGACTGAACCTACCACGATGTTCCACGACAAAACCACTATCGACAGGGCCGCGCGAATCACTTGCACATGCAGTCGCGACCCCGCCGAGGTTTCGGCCCGCCGTATGAAACGGCAGGCCCCTACACGAAGAGGCCTACCTTTTAGGCAAAATCCCCCCAAACCATACTGTCCCCCTCCCTAGAGGGGAGACGGACTCGAAACGGAGGCGCGCGTGGAACACGCACGCCGCCTCTCAGACAGTAAATGTATTATCTCAACATTAAGTATATCTCACGAAAATTAAATAACACTAAATAATTTTATATGATATGAAACGCACACATTGTATATATTAATTACCTTATAAAAATCACGAAGTGCATTAACATTTGAAATTAAAACTGTTTTCGACAAACAAAACAATCACATATAATTATATACTCATAGAAATAACTCGTCAATTGAGAGTACACATATCATATACACTCATTAAACATTTATAAATCACTTATATAACAACACCTTGCACATTCTAATGAATTAATAATTACTTATAAACCCAATGGAAAAAGCTCTAGACCTCGAAGTCTGAGTCGATATACATTTATAATAACAAATAAATATTATTAAATAATAAAGAGTATTGAAATAATTCGATAATTGAAAACAATAGTTAAAAAAGCGGTACATATTAATTAGATTAGATAAGACCTTTGTTCTGCGGACGCAGCGACGTGTTAACCGAACTGCACCGACGAAAGTCACCAATCGACTGGTCGTCGAACTGCACCGACGAAAGTCACCAATCAACTGGTCGTTTCATCGTTTGTCACATACGCGATAAAGCTTCATTCACAGAAACAGTAGAGATATATTTTTATAAAATCATGAATGGAAATATTATTTTCTCTTTGGTGTCTAGATTGAACACACAAAATAAAAACTTTAAACCATCAAACAGAGTTTACACGTATGCGATGCGATACTTATTTTTCATTTTAAATTTCCAGTTAAAAGTTTTTCACAAGTTTATTGAACGCAGCTTACATGGGTTAAGTAGGGATTTTGTTATGAAGTATTATAGGAATATTAATACAAAATAATATTTCCTCGCCACATAGACTTAATCCCTAGCGTGGGTTTTATGTTTTCAATACGAAAAATATACGTAAATCTATGTTGTTTTGAATTTATTTCAATGAAATGAATTTAATAAATAATAAAGTATTTTTAAGCTTTATTTTCTAATAGGTCTGAAGCTTTATTTTCTTAGGGATAAAGAAAATATCGCATAGCACCTACTCACTTTTAATTTAGCTGGGCATTTCTAATATCCGTTTCTTACATCCGTTATGTCCTGTTGCAATATGTCACAACGGATATGTAGACTACAACCGCATCAAAGGATCCTTTGATCGAATGTAGCGGTATTTCCACAACAAACAATCATGCCTTAGTATGTTGAGCTTCAATTTTATTGAATATGAAACTGAAATTAATTACCGTAATTATCGACCTACAACTGAATATAATAATTCGGTGTATTTAAAATACAGTTATAATTAATATTTGGTTTAAAATACTTAATTTTATGGAATTCATCGATTTATTTTATACTTAACTAACATAAGTGTGAATTCAGCTAATTTTGTATATTTACCAACTTTCGTAAATAAAGTAATATTTACGGTAACTATACTAGTATTATTTATTATGTGTTAGCATTCTGCACAATTTGGCATAATAGAGTTACTATAGAATGTGGCAATACTTTCTCAAAGTATAAAAGTTCAGGTCTTATGCTTGATTCGGTATATATATTGTGGCTTATATTAATCTTCAACTTTGCTTTGGAAAGCCGCCTTATTTCAAAGTTTTAGTTACGTTAAATTATAGCACGATGAATCGGCTATTTAGACAATAATTTTGTTTCTTATAAAGGCTTTCCAGCTTGAAATTGGTAGCATAGCTCATCAGATAAGCTCATATGACAATCATTTCATTTCATTTCATTAGACACTTTTTTACCGTTCATAATACATTGGTATTAAAAAGTGTTTAATATGTTAAATGTATAATTTGTGCTGTAAATTCGTTTCTTTCATGCTATATAATTTAGCTTGCATTCCGTCACAACCTTTTCGTGTACTAAATATATTCGTCGGTAAAAAAACATTTTCATTACAGATCTGTAATGAAAATATACACTGCAAATAGATCTATTTGCAGACCTTATGTAATTATTGGTTTTTCGTGTAAATACGAAATAAAATATTTCGCAATATGCCTCTCGGATCCAAGTATAAACGCAGAAATGTATAAAGCGCGTGGCCATCATTTTATTTAATATGTTATTGCTTTCATCAACGAAATTCACATTATATAGCAATAAATTAATTTCCCCTTGTTTGCTGCGGTGCGCCGCATCCACATTTCTCTATCAATATTTTGGCTCCTCGTAACAAAAAGGGGAACCGAAGTTGACGTCAAACTCACTTACGCATAGTTACAATATTGACAAAGGGGTTGTATATTAAAACGACTCTTTGACAATTATGTTTTAGTGGCCGAGTAATAGGGGTGAGCTTCGTAAGAGGAGATGGTAGCGTTTGCATGTGTGTATTTTACACATGAAAACGCTACCCTGTACATGAAATATGATCAGTGCATCGCGCTGGCAGTGAAAATAGTTAATCTTATATGCTACTATCTGAAAATGTACGAGATTCACATAGGACGTGACTTACCCGCTAAGTGGACTAATTGATCAATGCGACTGCATTTGTGAGATACAAGATCAATACTGCAATATTATAGCAATTTAGTGTTTTATTTATTATTTTCAGGACAGCTGTCCATCGAACAAAGAAACGTTATGCATGATTTAACTGCCTTTACGGCAATGGTAGTTTGTTGTTCTAATGGTAGTTTAAAGTCTTATTTCGTGCTTTGCTCTTTATCTAAGGACACGTAAATTCTCACTGGTCGTAACTCGTTGTACAACTTGGGTGCACCATGTTGTACAATGAGTTGTTCGATTATATAAATATGTCCGTAGTAAAAGATATTGAATGTCTATATTAACGAGTCGTAGTGGCGCATGCCTTGTCTCCAACGAATTATAACCATTTTAAATAACCTCGTGGTTGCAGAATACACGTGTATGCAGATACATTTTTTGTTAAAATTAAACTTCTGTTTACGGATTTTATCGTGGTTTATTATATATAAAGTACTTTTAGATTGATGTGTTAAACTATTTATATTTACACTTGCCTCGAGTTTCACATACATACATGAATAGTATTTTAATTTGAATGTATAACATTCGCGTAGTAGTATTTGAATATAATTATCAGGTTCCCTTCGTTCGCTCGGCAACAGTACTTTTTTGCTACATTAAAGTTATTCTTTTTTGTTCCCCTGACAACGTGTATGCGAAATTTCCTGATGATCGATCGAGATGTTACAGGTATGAAAGTCTTACAAACAAATAAACATACTCACATTCGCAAGTATAACAGTAGTTAGGATGTTTGATGTTTGTTCTCTATGTTCAGTGGATTAAAGTTAATGTAATTGGTTTTGAGAACGGTGTTAAACGAATAAATAAATCAAATTAAAACGGTCCTTTAAAATTAATCCTTTGAGTGACAGCTGCACACCCGCGGCATCCAGGCATCCATAATAGGATTTTAATAAATTCTGGGATTCCAAGAACTGGCAGGTTAAATCGATATCCAAATATGATGGGCATATTGAAACTTTAATAATAAACCTTCATGCCAACGGGTTCCATATAAATCTGATATTAATAAAAAACACTATAATGAATTTATAGAAAGTAATTTAAGCTTTTCTTTGAAGTATTCCAAAAAACGGAATTTCATTTACTGAGTCTATATTAAACTCGCCGAGTACAATTTCAGGAAACGACATTGCCCAGCTCTGAAATTTTAAAATGTAAGCACCATTTTTGAACTGAAAAATTACAAGCTTTTTCATTGTTATGCGATGATCAAAATCGAATCAAAATGAATGGAGATAATCTACTCCGATTAACGCTGTTAGTTCAGCGCGGCGGTGAACGACAAGTAACTTACGTGCATTTGGATATGACACACCCTACATCCTACCGGAGGTCATCTTCAATCACTAGAATGCGGCAGGTTAAACACAATTATGCTCTTCATAATTCTATACGTGTTCACAATTCATAAATTTAATTAAAATCTGGTGTCGTGTTGATTCTCGTAATGAAAACAATTGCTCATTTTCCGATCCGATCTTATAATGCGTTTCAAATACGAAGTCCCATTTGACAGATGATCGTTGAACAGCGATAGTGAAGAGACCGTTTCAATCAACACATCATGGAATCGATTACTGAATAACTTTCTAAACAAACTGTAATCATGGGTTTAGAATCGAAACAAAAATGTTAGAAACAGAAAAACTAAAAGGTTTCCATCTAAGTTTGACATATGGAAAGAATAGTTACATCAAGGAATTATAATATGGCTAATTTTTTAAAAAAATCTGGCATTATCTTTGTTTAATTCCTAGTATCACATACTTACTCCATACGTCTAAGGGTGTAATAAATGTTATAACAGATTTAGATTTTCAAGACGACTACTCTTTAAAAAGCTATGGGATATATAAACCATACGCCCAATATCGCATCTTCAAATCCATTTTTTGATAAAGAATATATATTAAGGATATGTAGATTGGGATTTAAGGTACGTTGCAACGTAATAATAATTAATACCAAATACAAATTAACAAAAGTATTTCTTGGACAATTGTTTTTACCTCAAATTAGTTTGATTTTATCCGGTTCATATTTCATTTTACCCGTCACTATGACTGCAAGTAAAAAAAATACCTTAGTGCGTAACCATTGTAGTAAAATGTTATTTTATTTTGATATTTAAATTATTTAAGACTAATATCAATTGAAATTATTAGTTGATTATGTTTGTGATACAATTACATCATGTTTTGTATAGATTCTAATTATTTTTAAATAGTCTTTAGTACTATAAGTAATCATTGTTTACTTTAGCAATTTATATGAAATGTGCAGAGTTACGTGCTATAAAGTGTCAAAAAGGACTTTGTATTTGACACAGACAATAGTGTGAGAAATAGCGCATGTAGTATTTCTGCTATTTATTACTATCCAAATTAAAATCAACGTTAAATGCGAACATGTATTGCATTTCAGTTCGAATTTTTTTTTGCATTACACTAGTTCGGAACTCTACATATTTTGTACGGTTTCACCATAATAATCGGATTTCGTTTGTTTTCATTTTGCGCATTCATTTAATGAAAGGTATACATATAAAATATTTTTGGTGCACTATTGGTTTATTTACGGCTGCGTAATCAATATTCTAATAATCGACGATAGCCTTGTGCCGTTAGACTCCCACGCGGAGGTCTTCAATTCCATCCCACGGTATGCACCTCTGGTTCCCACACGATGTTTTCCTTCACTGTTAAAGCGAGCGATGATTAACTATTTAATGTGCACGTAGCTTCGAATATCAGAGGTGCGTGCCTAGGGATCAAACTAAAGATCTCTGCGTGGCAATCCGAGGATCTTCCAGTGTGCTATCGCTGCAACAAACCAATTGAACTAATTGTAACGTGTGTTACAAAGAGTTGAATTGTCTAAATAAGTACGAAGTAGTGTGTAGTTGTGTATTGACACAATGGCTCTAATGCAGCTTTTCAAAGTGACTTCTGGGGCGAAACAACGTTGTATTGACTCGATTTTACTTAGGTAGACAGATTTGCTAAGTATTTAATAAACAAATTTATCAATGACTGTCTCCGTAGCGCAGTGGTAGTGAGTACAAGGTTCGAATCCCAGGATGGGCGATTCTTGAGAGTTGCTTGATTTCAAAAGCCACACGAAGCATCTCTCGTAGGAATCGGTGTTTTCTTGCAAGTTTCTGTGGTTTGCTAAATCTCAAGTAGTGGTTGGTCCACTGTTGCACGTGTAGGTACACACACAGCAGACTTCGTCTAGTCTAGCGTTGGTGTTTTACATCAGCTATGTTTTTAATAGTAATAATAGTTTGAAACCTTTTCTTTTGTATTTGTAAAATTTTAAACCTTATTTTAGTATCACATAAATCTGATGCACATACAGGATTCACCAAGTAACATATTTAAAGCTTTTAATTTCTAAATGGTTAAACCAAAAAGCAAGATATGAGAGAGGGCTTTTTAGTGCATGGTCTACTTTAGGGCGTTGGAGAATCTGGAAGAGACGTCGTTCCAGTTGGCAATGTCAAAGATGGCTTTGACGTAGTCAGCCCTCACATTTTTGTATTGCAGGTAGTAGGCGTGCTCCCAGACGTCAATGCCGAACAGTGGAATCAGACCAGTGGTAGCTTGAAGCGGGTTCTGGCTAGTTTGTTCATCTGTTTGTTGTATCCCAGCCAGCCCCAGCCGGAGCCCTGTACGCCTACATACGTAGCCGCCAGTTGGTTCTTCATGTTGACCCATGAGCCGAAGTCTTTTTTAATAGCTTTGGTGAGTCGGTCGGTTGGTTTGCCACCGTTGGGCGAGAGATTCTGTCAGGAAATAGTGTGGTTGATATGACCACCACCATTGAATCTTAGAGCTGGGCCGAGGTTGATGATGGCACTTACATCCCCTTTGCTCTGTGCCTGCTTCAGCTGCTCCTCAGCCGCATTCAAGTTATTACTGTAAATAGCACGATGTTTGGAATGATGCAGGGACATAATCTCGCGGCAGACCACGGGCTCTAAGACACTGTACTCATAAAGCAGGTCCAGCAAGGTGTGCTTTTATCGGGCAAAGCCCACAATCATGGATCCAAATCTGCGAGTAGCAAATATGTTAAAATTAAATGCGCAAATACAAAATATTTTGAAGGATAAATACCGCCACCTGATCAAAAAAAATAGCTGATGTAATTATAATATATTCTGTATTCAGGGTCGCCGCTTTTCATTCATAGTTATCATTATACCGGTCCATCAAACACCCATCCCTTTAGCCTATATAAATTAGAATCCATACGCAGCAATAATAGTCCTACGCCTGCTGCGGCTAGTACTGCCGTAGGTGTTCCATCTTACCTTAGATTAAAACACAAAACTCAGTAACCTTTTAGGTGGTTCCTTATTACAGTAAAGCTATCTGTGCAATAATAGGACACAAAATGATGCATTCTCGTAATACACCAACGTAGTTTACTCTTTGTAATGATATGGATGACATTTAACTATCAGTAACAAATGGTATGATGACTGGAACACCTTCCAGCATTAAATATAACTTACATAAAGTGTTATTCAATGATAATATAAAATTGTAGGGTACAATGTCCTAGTATTCTTGTTTATACTCCTGAGAAAGAATGCTTGTATTTGGAGAGGGTTCACGTTGATACCAGGATTCTAATCTACAACCTCTCGATCACAAATCCATTGCGACAAACATGGAGCTATCACCACTTAAAAAAGTAGTTCATGCATACTTCTCTCTCTCTCTCTCTCTCGTTTAGTATCTTATCATAGGCTTTAAACAGCTAACCTAAGTTAAAGTATAGTAACTTAAGTAAACTCATTAAGTACTAAACTTTTAAGTTAAAATGTTACTTCGTGACTTGAATCTTCTCTCTTAGCCTTTATTATTCCCAAGTCACTTGGGGTCGACTTTTCTAGTCTAACCGGATTTTGACTGGATATCATGTTAGACTAGAATAAATAATGATAACTTTTACATATTTTATTAAATACAATGGGATCCGACAGATGTTGTGCTGTCCAAACAAACAGATTGCACCGTGACCTGCCGGGTCCAATTGTTAACCCTAGAAGCCCAATCATATTTTGCTATCTAAAAGGCCCAATCATAGGTCAAATTTACCTACATAAATAAATACACGTATAGGATAGTTTATGATGTTAAATTGACTAGTTTTCGTTATTATTTATTTTTATTGGTTATTCATGAAATTAAAAAACGCATAATTATATTAAAATCTGTTTATTATATCTTTGAAAATACAAAAATACGTAAACATATAAAAATTTGGCACAAAATGAGACCCTTTCGGTTTTCTTCTTATAAACTAAAAATATAAAGAAAAATCAACATAAAATCTTTTCTTTCTAACTAATTTATAAATGTTTCAAAACAATCAACAAGTTTCGTACAATAATTATCACACTATAAACAGTTTTGACACATGTCAATATTGTGCTCACGACAAATTGCTCTTTTGCATTTTGTACACTGCGAATTTGTCTTTCGCTGTTTTTTATAAGAACAATAACCACAATAGCGACGCTTTTTTGGCTCTGGTTCTTCTGTGGTATTCTCTGGCATTGGCTGCGGCTCCTTTTGAAGGATATTCGTGATATTGTCACGTACTGAACGCTTCAATGCAGGGGCTTCCAGACGCTGTTGCATCCATGGCCGAGTCAAATCAGTGCTCAATTTTTTCATAAAGTTTTTGCGACTTAGCGGTTTTTCTTTGTTAGATAGCTTGTTATGGCAGTGTATAATATAAGAATTTACGAAAGACATATTGAGCATGCCGTAAAAAACAGCCATGGGCCACCTATTCGTCTTCCTATTAGTAGACATAGAGGAACACATTTGATCAAAGGAATGGACACCCCCTTTTGTTTGATTATAAAATAAAATCATGTCTGGCTTTCCATTAGTACGGTCGACTACAGCGTCCTCATCACATGATGATAAAAGGTACACAATCTTAGACGGCTTAGGTTTATAAGATACTAGGGTCAACGGACCATCGAAGCAAAATATAGAAGATCCTACCGGACGGGTACGAGTATTTTTTAGTGCTTCTGGAATTTCCCTTTTATTAGATCTTATGGTTCCAACCAATGTCAAATTATATGGAGATTTTAGTAAGCTTTTAGCCAGTGGTACAGAAGTGAACCAGTTGTCACACGTAATATTTCTATTAGTACCGTGCACAGTTTTCGTCAGCTCCTTTACATAATACTCGCCAAGAGGGAGGCCATTAGTCTTAGTACTCTTACCAAGGTAAGGTATTGCATCCACCATATATTTAGTTGCAGCGTCGCGTATCATTGGGAATTTAATTCCGTATTTATCTGGCTTATTTGGAATGTACATACGAAATGGACATCTACCCCGAAATCCTAGCAATTGTTCGTCTACCGTTAAGTTTGACCCTGGTGTATAATTTATCCTGCATTGGTTGATGAAAATATCCCATATCTTTCTGACAGGTAAAAAAGCATCGTCCTGTCTATGAGTTTGCCGTAATGACTTATCGTCCATTCTGAGACATCTTAGTAGAAATTCAAACCTTTCTTTACTCATTACACTAACGTATCGAGTACCAGCGAATGATGCATCGAATAACTCATCAGTGGACAAGTGGTTATCCTTCATAACAGCCGTCAACGTAAGTATTCCTATGAGCGCCCAAATCTCTGTGACACTAGTATCTTTGTAACTTGCCGAAATCTCTTTTATATTTACTCGCTTTCGTACCATTTCTTCATTAGTCCATTTCACTATCTCTTCTACAATTTCATCTTTGATGAAAAGTTGAAAACATAGTAACGGATCGACGATATTCCGGTTCATTCGTGTGGGTCCTCTATTTGTACGTACTATATTGATTGAAGAAGTCCTACCGCTAGATCTACCCTTCACAGTGCTCCAAATATGTTTGTTTTTTGAGCGTAATGTACGTTGCGGTAATACAATGATTCTACCTGATGATGACTGAAGTATATCTGTATTAGTGGATTCAATAGACGTACCATCATTTTGAAGAGTTTCTTGGCTAGTTGACTCGTTTGAACACTCAACATAGTCCACAACCTCGTCTTCCACGTCACTATTGACTACGTCATGAGTCACGCAATCTTCTTCTCCCGAGTCTGAGTCGCATGTTTCCGAGTCACTTATATTTTCTAAAAAGGACGCTATCTCGTCAGTTCCCAGTTGTCTAGAGGACGCCATCTTGTTTTTCTACCTAAAACAATATTTATTTTTTAAAAACAAACTAAAACATAACGTTAAATCCTCCTAAAATAACTATCTCCAAAAACTCAAAACCAGTGTAAAAGTTACATAAAGCCTAAACATAGGCCAAATTGACCTACAACATTACGATATCTACAATATGGAGGTACTTACCAAGGCAATACGGCCGTCTCCTGTTGGCTCGCGGGCTGTACTAAGTTGGTTCGATCAATCACGGCGATCGAAAGAAGTGTGCGAAAGAGAAAGCAATTATTAGTTTTCGAATAGGTAAAAATTACCTAGATTGGGCTTCTAGGGTTAATATAAACCACACAAATGCTTTCTCAGACATACATAAAACATCTAAATATATTCAGCAGCTTAGCAGAATTTTAGTGACATACACATGTATACAAAATAATTATATACTAACTGTTGCCTGCAACTTCACTTGCATCCAATCAACCAGGCCAAATATTACGCTATATTATGCAATTAAAACATGTAATGTCTTAAAATACCACACATAAATATAAATCCATTGTGTTTAGCTACTGATGTACCGCTGCGACTTAATAGGTTAAAACACATAAAATCTGCTAAATATTAAACTTGAAGCATGCTCACATAGTTTTTACCGTGGGAGAGCCACGCTTCGGCACGAATGGGCCGGCTCGACCGGAGTAATACCAATGCCTCATAGAAAACCGGCGTGCAATCGCGCTTGCGATTTGTTTCGTCGAGTGAATGAGGGTACCGGAGGCCCAGCCGTTAAATTCAAATTCAAAAGTCAAATTTAAAACGAACGCAACGCACTTGTGACTCCTCTGGTGTTGCGGGTGTTCATGGGCGGCGGTAATAGCTTACCATCAGGCGATCCGTCTGCTAGTTTGCGTCTTATACCATAAACAAATATTAAAAAAACAAAGATCTATGACAATTTTTATACAAAACAAAACAAAAATGTTTAGGGATTATGTTACAATTGTACTTAATCTACCCTTGACTAGGTACAATTGTAACAAGTAAAATATAAGCGAAGCTATCTATACGATGAAGGGATAAAGGGGAAAGGGAAGGGGCTTACAAGTGCGGGGTGGGGGAGGGGAACTGACTGGCAGTGTTGCGCTGCACTCCGCGCGCTAAATACGCTTGTAGAGAGAGCTTTTGTGTTTCATCGCCCTAAATTAAACATTTAATCGATATATTTTACCTTAGTACTAAAGTGAACGTATTGTGCGATTTCCTGCATAATTGATGGACGTTAAAAGTTATTAAGGAGTCATTTAGATGCAGGTAATTATGCTTTGTTTCTACAGTCGTTTTATTAACGGAAAGGTGGGGTTGGTAAGATTATACCTACGACTTGTGTGGATGCGTTATAATATTATTTTGATATGTGTTTGCTTTGCGTTACAGATACCCTGAAAATGTGTCAAGGTATCAAGGTATTAATGTTCTTTACTATTTGTGGAAAACATAACCATACTACATACAAATTGCGAATTTTTGTTATAAAACGGTTCAAACGCTAATGTTGTGTATTATTTATGAGTGTTACAACGGTTTAAATCACTATTATAAAAGCTTCTGCGATTGCAACAGTGGCGGTTTTTAAAAACGATTTGTGTCCCGCAATTTTTGCACCTGGATATGTTATTCTACTATCGAGATGAAAAAAATGTGTGTTATTTCAACTAAAACGTTTATTTTGTGATTCGTAGCTATATTGACGATTCCAGATAGGATTGAAGCGAATATATGGTATAATTGTAACTAGTCTACCTTATTAATAAAAAGTTTCGATGTAATAAAACCATAGATCATTATATAGTGTGTGCGCACACACACTATATCGTGTCTCCCAGATAATTAAAAACTATGATTCGCTCTTGTTTCTGCGATATACTGACAAACAATGCATTTATTTCTATAAAACTTTTGATTGTACGACTTTGAAGGCACGCACCTCCTTTTGGAAGTTAAGTGCAGATTAAACCTATAGTACTTATCGCTGGCTTTAACGGTGAAGAAAAACATCATGAGGCAACCCGCATGTCCGAGTTCTCCATAATCTTCTTGAAGATATGGTAAGTCTGACAACCCACACTGGGCCTGCGTGGTGGACTACGGCTTAATCCTTCCCATATTAGTAGAGGTTAGTGCGCAGCAGTAGGACAGCTACTGGTAGTACCACGGGCAAGAAACTGTTTATTTATAGGGCCGGACTGTATAATAATTAATATGTAAAATAGAGGTTAGGTATAATAGAACCCATATAAATAAAACAACATATTTTACATTTATATTTATTGAATATATTACTCATTAGAGAAAAGGAGACAATAAAATTACTTAATATGTTTCCACAGTTTAAAAGATCATTTAATTATGTTTAAGTTACAGTATTATCAAAGATGGTAAAAACATGACTATAAAGTTTATATAAAACCCACTTACAGTTTAAATTTATATTTATTGAATACATTACTAATTAGAGACAAAGAGACAATAAAATACTTATTATGAAATTACTTAATATGTTTCCACAGTATAAAAGATCATTTAATTATGTTTAAGTTACAGTATTATCAAAGATGGTAAAAATATGACTATAAAGTTTATATAAAACACACTTACATTTTAAATTTATTTTTATTGAATACATTACTAATTAGAGACAAAGAGACAATAAAATACTTATTATGCAATTACTTAATATGTTTCCACAGTACAAAAGATCATTTAATTATGTTTAAGTTACAGTATTATCAAAGATGGTAAAAATATGACTATAAAGTTAATATAAAACACACTTACATTTTAAATTTATATTGATTGAATACATTACTAATTAGAGACAAAGAGATAATAAAATACTTATTATGCAATTACTTAATAGGTTTCCACAGTACAAAAGATCATTTAATTATGTTTAAGTTACAGTATTATCAAAGATGGTAAAAATATGACTATAAAGTTTATATAAAACACACTTACATTTTAAATTTATATTTATTGAATACATTACTAATTAGAGACAAAGAGACAATAAAATACTTATTATGCAATTACTTAATATGTTTCCACAGTATAAAAGACAATTTGATTATGTTTAAGTTACAGTATTATCAAAGATGGTAAAAACTTGACTATAAAGTTTATATAAAACCCATTTATATATTATTGAAACTCCAGATCGTATCGAATAACAATATTAAAGTACCTGCATAGACCCCTTGGTATAAAAACAGTGTAAAAGAAAAACGGAATACGCATTGTTTGGCAATAAAGGGAGATCATCGATGTCTGTGCCGAATCTGCACCAAAAGCAAATAGGACAAAAAACAACTTCAATTTTAGTCCACAGTCGAGAGCACTGCCGTGTTTCCTACATAACTCAATATATCAGTAATTCCGCTGCAAAATATTGGGTTTACAGTGGGGAAGGTTCAACGAAAACGTACAAAAAAAACTTGATGAATTTGGATCTTTACTCTGCGAGATTTTAAAAAATTGCATTAGGTATTGTTTTTCATCCGGCTATCTGTGGGCTTGTTTGGGATGGTGAGAAAGTGTGTGTGTGTGTGTCTGTGTGTGTGTGGGTGTGTGTGTGTGTAATACGCCATATCGATTGCATTTGTACGGCTTTGCCAATTTCATCAAAGCGGGTTCACCGGATGTGAAAGAAGAGCTCTCTATTAAAATTTTGAATTGTTTTTAAATAAAATATCCTGATATTTGTGCTTCTTTTACATGAACGGTTTGTTCGTGAGCGCATTTATGTGGTTTACTATGAAATATTATGTTTCTGGTTTTACAGATCTGAATATAATGATTTTTGATTTTAATTTAGTCTTTAAGATTATATAATCTTTTCTATTCATATATAATGTATATGTAGATTGGAACAAACTCTCGACTTATCCAAAATTAATTGTTATAATTTAGACAAATTTGAATACCTAGTCGATATCGATTACTTTTTCAAATGTATAAACAGCCTTGTGTAATGCAGTGTTGATAGATTGGTTTATAAATATCGTTTTTAGAGTTTTGCAATATCGTATTAATCTATTGAGTCACAGTGGCACACCGGTAGCCAGTAACACAAATTTTTAATTATAACTGGTATTCTAAAACTTTACAGATTATGTAGTTGTTACTCAATATACTATTAGCAACTTAATCGCGATGGTTAGTAGGCTACTTAGATGTGGCAGTCGTATTGGAAGCGACTGTTATACGTTGGTTTGCGGGTTCGATTTCCACGTCAGGCAAAGTGTTATTACGTTCTTTTGTGAAAATCTCTAGACACCAAAAAGTTCAATAAGCTTCTTATAAGTGGGACTTATAACCGTAGCGGGCAAATGTAGCTGTTATGTAAGTGTGTCTACCCCTTCGGGAAATTGTTGTGGGGGTATACATTATTGTATGTATATGTTATTAGTATTCGATAGACTTATATAAGTACAATTTTTATTGTTTTGCAACCGTTATATGAAGTGGCTTGTTTTTATACAGCTAAGGTGGCAAACAAGCATACGGCCCACCTGATGTTAAGTGGTCACCGTAGCCTATGGACGCCTGCAACACCAGAGACATTACGTGCGCGTTGCCGACCTTTTAAAAAAGGAAGTGGGAAGGAGAAAGAGCGGGAAGGGTGAAAGAGGGTGATTGGGCCTCCGGATGTTTTTCATAACCAGCCTTCCTCGCTTTTTATCGAATAAATCTAGAGTTTTAATCAAATATCTTAAGAATTTTTGAGTTTGTCTTGCAAATTGAACATAAATCTGCCACATCTGCATATAACTTAAAACAGTGAAAATATTTATGTTTATACGTACGCGCTAATCTTAGCACAGGTTGAACCAGCTAAAATGTGTAATTAGTCATATATTGAAATAAGCTTGGCTCATTATTTCTGTTCATTATAATCGGTTGATAAATAAAGAATAAAAAGTGTTTTATGAAAACGTAGGCGCTTCATGTTGGATAGTTGGTGTGTATGAATTCGCGCAGAAATGTGTTTTCTTTTACTAGTATACTTGTGTTAGGAATGGGTTCAGATCCGTAGCGCAATGAGTAGGATTAAACTCCACTTATATATATTGTAAGCTATTGATTGCAAGTTCAATGGCTCATCCATTGGGATCCACTATAATTATAAACTAAACCCAATGTCTAGTTAAATAGAAGGGTTTATAAATTATATACTGGTGTTAAACTGATTCCTTTGTCTTATAGAAAGCTTGTAACATTAGGGGATGTAAGTAGGCATATAGCTAACTTGTCCATTACTATTATTGTTGATTGAATTACTCTCAAAGCTACTCCGTGAGCAATTAGACCTTTTGTTATTGTTTTCACCTCACTTCTTTCCATTATGGGTACTGTTGTCGTGTAACCTTTGGTGCTGAGTTCACTACTACAGGGTTTATTGAGATTTGGATTGAGTTATGGATAAAGTAGATAATATCAGCGATTAGTGAACTATAGTCAATTTCTATACAACTGACTGAAAAGGTATACAAACGGGTCATTGATTTAAACATTTTAGTGATGTCCAATTGTAGCGTCAATTGTAAATCAATTAATTACGTAATCGAATCATTCGATTTGATGCAGTGAAAGACTCAGAAATGACATAAACTCTGCTACAATTATATCTTACCGCGCTATAATTGTGGCCATCATTCGATGTCCGCAGTTGACCAAACTGAATATATAGTAGATATACAGTAAAAAAACATTTGCAAGGTATATAATTTTACATTGTTCAAAAAAGTAACGTAAGGGATCATTAGTAATTATTAGTCAAAGTTATTTACCACTTAAAATTAAAGTTGTAAAGGTCAAAAAATATTTTCCTTTCACTTTGTTGAACAAATTTCGATTAACTAATCAATTACTAAAAATGTTACGACATAAACGATATTTTTTGGTACAGCCTTATGCAATCATAAATTATAGATATTTTTTCATCTAACAAATAACTTCACGTTTCATCTAAGATTTTTCAAATCAATAATTATTTATTAATCAAACGCCAATTGCTTTAAAATACACTAAGATATCATGTGAAAACGTTGAAAGTATGGATAAATGTGTTACTTATTCCATTTAGTAAGTAATTATGTGATAAATTTAACAAAATTTAACTTCAATGTGGTTTGTATACATTTCCATCCTAATGGATTGAAGTCGACTAAAGTATGTCGCATAAGCTGGATTTAAATACTAATGCGTACTAAACCAGCAATCTTAAAGATCCCATAACGACTGTAATGCTATTCCGTCTTATTTGATATTGAATTTAATCACCGCTGTCATTAGAGATGAAAACTTTTACAGAGTAGCACACCCACTTACAAACCCAGCGCTACTTATAAACCTAGTGATCGCTACACCTTACCTATTTTATATTTGACTAGTTGCGCCCCGCAGTAAGTCCTGTTGCCGTGGGAATATCAGGTTAAAAGTAGCTTTTGTGTTAATCCAGTTCTCTAGCTATCTACGTACCAAGTTTCATCGCAATCGATTCAGTAGTTTTTGCGTGAAAGAGTAACAAACATCCATACATCCATCCTCACTAACTTTCATATTTATAATATTAGTAGGATGGAATTATAGGAAGCAGTCTATGCTGTTATTGAGAATGTATTGATAGAAAATCTCTACGACGCGTTGGTGAACCCGGAAATCGAACCCATATCACACAAAAACTTATTATGCATATTTATGCCGCAGAACCAACCAGGGTCTCCAAAATTTTGATACTCAGAGATTCAATAAGAAACTTAAGATATCTTTCGCTTAGTACAACCAAATATTTCTGCTCGAATAATGACATGAATATTATATTATCATTTTGAATATTATAGAAAGCTAACATGTCATTGTAGCTGAAATATTGTGTTATTACTAATATGATAAGGAATAAAATAATTATTATTTTACGACACGGCAACAATCAAGATATCATTAAACTTGAACTTATTACTCTAGTACAGATTTGAATAAATGTATGAGATTATCATAAGAACATTTGAAATATTATTAAATTACCATATTATTGGCACATATTTTTTTATTCTTTCCTTTATATAGTATATAACTACGCAGTGCATTTAGATAATTGAGATCTTATTAAACCTTTTAGTCTATACACGAATTGAATAAACATCGCAGATAATCATAAAGAAAATTTTGAATAGAAACATTTGACTAACATTCAATTATTGCTAAAATATTTTAACTAAGCAATAAAATATCATAATTAAGAATATATTTTATTGCTTGGTTAAAATATTTTAGCAAAAATTCAATGTTAGTCAAATGTTTTTATTCAAAATTCTCTTATCTGATGTACTTCATAAAGTACTTCAGATATGTATTCGAAAGAGAATTTTGAATATGAATTCTAATATTTTATCCATTTTACTATGAATATAATCTAACAACGATTACGACAAATATACTTAATTATATAAGATTGGGTCATAGTTGACGATAAATAAATGACGATTCATGATGGAGCCCTGCCGTAGCTGCGATATTCACACAGTCGTCTGATGCCATCGTCGCAGCCGGCCTTAGCGAAGCATTCTGTAAAAAACACATTAATAAATTTACGGTACTAATTAATACTATATAAATTAAAAAACATATGTACACACAACGCCTAATAATATATAGACCAATGGTCTGAAAGACGAGGCAGTAATAGACTGTAGACGTAATGAGGAATACCTAGGCGTGGCTACAGGCTGAATAATAGAATAATAGAAAATATACAATTTTACAAAGTGAAATAAGAAAAATGAACGTTTGATACTTGTATGCCTTTGTCGTAAGTGATAACAAAATTAAAAAAATATAATTTGAATGACGATTCGGATAGCTTATAGTCGGACATTCGAAACGTGATTTAATGTTGACGCGATTTATTAATGGATTGAGGTTAATCGCGATCGATTTACAATCATCACATCACAAGTATCGTCTAGTACTATAAGGTCCAATCCAGCCACTATTTCAGCATACATATGACGCGATTTTCATAAAAAAAAAAGAACAAATTGATGATCAGCAAAAACGTTCAAAATTGTGGCACGTCTGGAACTAAAATCTATACCATATCCTACATAATTACTTTTTGTTCATACTAACCAAAGACTTCTATTTATACTACATATATTATTATTCTATGTTTGTGTACGTGTAATATACTACGTACATAGGGAGTATTCCAATATGTTCTATGATTTTTGTTCTACTAATAGAACAAACTGGATTTTCTACAATGTTCTACTGAACATTTTAATAGAACAAAATGGTATTTAAATTTCATATTGTACTACTATTGATAGTAACAATAGAAGAAACTGGAATATTCATTCCATAATGTTCTACTGTCTCACACAATTGTGTGAGCCATAAATAGTTGTTTCCAGTCTGGGTGTTCTTTGTGTTCGATGTTTTAATGTTTATAAAGTCCCCCGCGACACAAGATTTATTCATAGTGCGAGAGTTGTCTCCTTTTTTTAAGTATGTATCTTATGTCGGGGCCAGTCACTGCAGACCGGCGACACTTTGACCCAGTGGGATCTTTTGTGTCGACACTCTCCCAATAACGACTGCCATAGATGTTCATGGCAGCCGGGACCGACAGCTTAACGTGCTCTCCGAGGCACGGAGCAGGCGATAATTGTCAATCAATACGCACATAATTTCGATAAGTCATATAACTTCCGAAAGTCAGAGGTGCGCGACGTGGGTTCGAATCCGAGACCCTCTACATTTCAGTCTGTTGGTCTCCCCACTGAGCTATCGCTGCTTGTTTTTTTTAAGTAAGTAAGTAAAAAACACACAAAGTGGTGTATATTTCCATGAAATATATCCATATCCTTTTCCTTCCCTACTTTACGTCATCTTAGCAGCGTGCAATTCACACGTTAACATATTGAAATTAACTATAGATAATATAACTAGGCAATCCCTCATTAACGCGTAATTTGAACACGGGTGTCTTCAACACTGAGGACACCGGTGTGCTACGACCTTTGTATCTAGACCAAGGTGGTCCTTTTTAAAGCTCACATTTACAATTATATTATGTACAGTATATATATTGATATATAACAGTTATCATAATCTCAGCCAAAAGACGTCCACTGCTGGATATAGGCCTCCCCCGAGGTTTTCCACGCAGACCGGTCTTGGGCCATTGGGTATTATTTTCATTCGTTTTTTTTCTTTTATGCTACTGATGTGGTAATCAAGTATATGGCCCACCTGATGGTAAGTGGTCACCGTAGCCTATGGACGCCTGCAACACCAAAGGCATCACTTGCGCGTTGCCGACCCTTTAGGAATAAAAGGAAGTGGGAAGGAGAAGGAACGGGAAGGGGGAAAGAGGGTAATTGGGCGTCCGGCACTCTCATTCACTGAACGAAACCCAACAGTAAGAATACTGTTGTGTGTTGTGAGAGGGTAGTCCTTCCCTGGTTGAGCCGGCCCATTCATGCTGAAGTCAGCGAGGCTCTACTACTCTAAACTGTTTGAGACATGGTGTACAGTCGTCACCTTAGTAGTACCTCAGTGACTGTCTACGCATAATTATTTGACAAAAACCTACGGAACCCTAAAGTAGCTACAGTCCTATCAGCCCTAATACCCTAAGGCCCTAGCCTACCATATATTATGTGATAAATAAATACGGGATGCCTGCACCATGCGTCCTAAGGTAACAGGCGGAGAGTAAACGGGATGTCCAGGATGAGGTTAGATAATTCACTGCTAGTCGAGCAGACTCACACGGCTGATCAAAGATGGCATCAATGCAGTATCAGTCAGTAATACCCGACCAGGGATTCAAACGCGAGACCTCACACACAGCAGTTGCATACACTACCGTTGCGACATCAATGCAGTATCTATCAGTAACATCCGGGAATCAAACGCTAGACCTCATACACAGCAGTTGCAAACACTACCGTTGCGACATCAATGCAGTATCTATCAGTAACATCCAGGAATCAAACGCTAGACCTCATACACAGCAGTTGCATACACTACCGTTGCGACATCATTGCAGTATCTATCAGTAACATCCGGGAATCAAACGCTAGACCTCATACATAGCAGTTGCAAACACTACCGTTGCGACATCAATGCAGTATCTATCAGTAACATCCGGGAATCAAACGCTAGACCTCATACACAGCAGTTGCAAACACTACCGTTGCGACATCAATGCAGTATCTATCAGTAACATCCAGGAATCAAACGCTAGACCTCATACACAGCAGTTGCATACACTACCGTTGCGACATCAATGCAGTATCTATCAGTAACATCCAGGAATCAAACGCTAGACCTCATACACAGCAGTTGCAAACACTACCGCTGCGACATCAATGTAGTATCTACCAGTAATACTCGACCCGGCAATCGAATTTGAGACCTCACGCACAACAGTCGCATACTCAACCATTATGCCATCAATGCAGTATCAGTCAGTAACATCCGGGAATCAAACGGTAGACCTCATACACATAATACCCGACCCGAGATACGAACTAGAGACTTTACGCACAGCAGTTGCCTATACTATCGTTGCGACATCAATGCATTATCTATCAGTAATACCCGAGAATTAAGTGATTCACTTCATGCACAGCAATCACATTCGTTACCACCATTCGGTACCAGCAGGTGGTTGACGAAACATAAAAACAATTTGAATAGAAATAATAACGTGTAGACTCTCGCGTTGCATAATAATATTATATAATTACTAGCTGACCCGGCAAACGTTGTTCTGCCATATAAATTCATTCGATAGGGACACCCTAATCACCTAGTGGTATGGAATATACTTTACGACCTATTCTCATACCTACCAAATAAACATAAAAATTTCATAAAAATCGGTCAAGCCGTTTCGGAGGAGTGCAACCACAAACACAGTAAGACGTAACTTTTATATATTTTAAAGAAGATTATATAAAATTATGCATAATCGTCTTAAAACCGGTTACGTATTATATTATCGTCTTATTACAATTGACAACCTAAAGGTACGTAAAGATACATCGTACCGCAATTTAGGATGCTATAGTTAAGATAATAATCTGTAGGCCTGCCATGAAACGTAAATGCCGAAATTTTGGTCCTACTGATCAAAGTCAAAGTCAAAGTAATCATCTATGCATTTAAGCCACAAATTAACACGAGTGAACATCGAAATATATGAGTTAGTGAGTTTAATAAGTTACTGAAGCTGCATTACGTATATTTACTAAATTCAGGCAAAAAGTTGAGTACTACACTACACTTAACCTCAGCTCGCAGCTGCACATCGCTGGCTAGACACAATAGATTTTAAATATTCTAAGACCTGACAGACTACTAGAATATTTTTTGTTGTTGATAATATAATAATAATAATATAATAATATTCTATCACATACACACAACACCATCTAGCCCAAACTAAGCAGAGCTTATACTATGGGTACTAGACAATGGATAAACATACATACATACTTTTTTTTTGTAAATACTTACATATTATATATAGAAACATCCAGACCAAGACAAACATCCAAGTTCACGCACACAAATGTTTGACTTGTGTCTTGTTGTTGAGTCTTGGGAATCGAACCCGCGACCTTATGCGTGGCAGTCGGTAACACTAACCACTACGCTATCGAGTCGTCGATGATAATGTCAGATGAGTTGATCTATTAGCTAGTAATCCGTGACCGCGGGGCATAAACTAAATGTTTTACCTTGGTATGAAAGCAGCAATTCTAAGGCAACAAAATCAAGACGAATATTAGTCTAGACTAGTCAAAAACAAAAGCAAATATACAGCTGTTCCTAGCCCTGTCTTTTGCTAAGCATTTACCGTAGACTATCCATATTAAATAACAAAAGTTTCATTCGCGTATTGCCCCTTAAGATTAAGGTCACAGAGGTAGCAGATCGAACGATTTTCCGTGATTTCAGGGTTCACGAGGTTCAAGGTTCAAGAGGTCACAAGTTCAAGTTCGCCGACATGACCGACTTTGCCAGTAGCACAGTTCCATACAACATTTCCACGAAATCGACAAGGTCGACGGAAAAAGATGCGAATTAAGTTTTTGTTAGAATTTACCTCAACATCACCCAAATATTGTCTGATAGAAAAAGCTTTGGGATTTAATACGTCTAGGTATATTATCCTTATGCTTAAGGTAGTTTATACGGCATTTAACGCTGTTTATTTTGTAACTATACTGAAACGACTAAATGTTAATGTATAAAGGTTCCCGAGAAAGAAAGACAACTATGTAAATTTTGATAAGATTTTAGTAGAGCAGTAGTAGAAATTTTAATATTATTTACATTGTTATTTAGAACTTTATTACTAATTAATAGTCTATCGAGTGTTGTGGGTTCGATTCACAAATACGTGTTATTTGTTTCCGTTGCTATGATAAGGTTGTTGTTTGATGATTGTACAGTCCCGCGTGACACAAAAATTATTCCTAACCTGTCCTATATGAGACAATACCTATTAGTTATGAATAAGAAATATTTTAAAATCCTTTATTGATTAACATCTACTGGTACTGATGTCCAATATTTTAGAGTTTTTAATCAACTAGATGGACAATATGTATTGATTTTTGTATGTAGTAGCGGAGTGGAGTTTTGTAATTTGTTTCTATCTGGGATTAATATTTTATTATTTTAACGCGGCCAACCGCGGCGCGCGATCGATTTCTGTGCTCGCATCACATGAAGCAGTACCATATATTTCAATGAAACTTCAAAACAGCAAATGTTCGTTTCCTTTACCAAGATATGCATTTATTAGACTAGTATGATGTATTAAATTGGACTGATATTAATGAGGCGGTAGGAATAATGTATTCAAAATTACAAACATGTTTTGATACGAACGTTCCTACCAAAAGAACTATGAGCAAGAGCAGGTACATTTATCCGTCGTGGTATACGTGCGATATAATTAATAGTATACAAAATAAGCACTACCATTTGAAAACATTTAGAGCCTTAAATCCGGACTTTAATAAGGAAATGTTTAAATATTATAGACAGCGAACGAAAGAACTAATCAAATTAGCTCAAGCGAACTGAATTAAATATAAAGAGCGATCCGAAGACGTTTTGGCACTTTGTAAGGCAGCAGCGTTCATCACGGTACTCCTACTCTGGATTCGAATAAATATGATAATAGTGTTGTGTCAGGGTTAGATGCTGTAGGGGTGTGTGGCCAGAGAACCTCCTAGTGTGCCTGACCGCAACCACCATTCCAGTGCAGTGCCGCGCAAAATATCCGGCACCGAAGTTTCCGCAGGGTCAGATTCTGACTCTGCGATGAGCGTTGCCTTAGGTTCCGGGCCGAACAAGGTGATATGTATGCTACCTCAGCCCTGTATATAATTTATGCCACTGCTGAGCATGGGCCCCTTGTCAGTGCGAGAAGGGTTAGGCGATAGTCCACTACACTGGCCTAGTGTAGATTGGCAGACTACAAAAATCTTTACGAATATTATTAAGAGCTCTCATACATGCAGATTTCCTCACAATTTTATCCGTTACCGTTATAACAAGCGATAATTAACTAATTAATACGCACATAACTTCGATATATCAGAGGTGTATGCCTTAGGATCGAATCTGAGATCTCTGCGTGGCAGCTCAACAGTATATAGCTATCGCTATATAGCTATGCTATCGCTTATAAATCAGTATAAACAACAGCAATATGCCAGCTACGGAAAATGTTTTCATTAAAACCGGAGAGCAGCTTTTATTTAATTACTAAGTTCTGGAAAAGTTTATTAGGTAGATTCCCTAGTAAAACACAGCACAGGTATTTAATTTTATTATATTAAAAGGCAGTGTAGCTGGCATTTTACCGACAAATTAATATTCTCTACTGTCACAATACATAGTCACCCTGTACAGTTATTGCTGCACGACGCCTCTCATTATTCATCTCATCATATTTCCCTGGAAAAAATAATTAAAAGAGATTTTCTCCGTCTGGGATTCTTGGTAGAAGCTATTTAGACGCAATTTATTTCGAATTAATCAACTTCGCTTTGTGATGTAGAAACCAAAGTGATAATAATATAGACAGTAATGTTCAAAATGACGCTCATCTCCTGCCTACCAGTTTAGTGATATTGGCGAGAGGCTTTGTCTGTGTAAAACCGCGCGTACAATGTGCTATGCACCAAAATCAAGGAACACTTGAAGGCTTTTATTATTCGCCAGAGTTGGTTGATCAAGCATAAGTCAGGCAGACTCTTTTTGTATAGATTTATTTACACATTTATAATTATGGTTAAACAACAGTGAATCTTTACAGATTGAAATCAAATAGATCACAAAGAAAGTATCGTAGCTGAAACATTTGCCAATAATTATAGATTGACCAGCACTCATCTATAGCTGTGACAATATTTGTGTGAAAACTTAAATATATAATAGTAATATCAGCCCTGTATTAAACTGTCCCACTGCTGGGCACAGGCCTCTTCTCAGTGTGAGAAGGGTTAGACCATAGTCCACTACGCTGGCCTAGTGCGGATTGGTAGACTTCACATATCTTTCAGAACTCTCAGACATGCAGGTTACCTCACAATATTTTCCTTCACCGTTAAAGCAAGCGATAATTAACTATTTAATACGCATATAACTTCGAAAAGTCAGAGATGCGCGCCTTGGGTTCGAACTCGAGATCTCTGCGTGGCAGTCCAACGCTTTCCCACTAGCCTATCGCTGCTTACAAAATAAGAAATAAAAATAAAGCAGAACATAATGCAACTTATATTATTTATAAATGTACATATGTGACAAGGAAATTTGTATTGTTAGAGACTTAAAAGGATTTTAATATTTTGTATTTTAGTTTGTTTTTAGAGTCACAGTAATTGTCTAAGTCAGGTTTAGATACTGTATTTAATTCTTGACAGAGTCTAAATAGCGTAGAGTGGGATCTGATTTTCGTTTTGAATATATTATCAAAGGCTTAATAGCGATACGCTACTAGATCAATATCTGCTATAAATTATTACGGATCAGATACACATGTTACGAGCAGTTGAAATTGAAAAGTGGGTTGGAATGCAATAAATATTATCGAGTTGAGATATGTTGTGAATGACACAGACGCCATTATCACAGTCGCAAGCGATTCCCGCTGTCCAATCATCTGTGATGTGCTTTTGTTGCCTGCGTAGCATTCACAACCTGTGCGTGTACTTACGTGGCAAATATTGCACCTGCTACACATGTATGTGTCACATATCTATGTGAGAGATTTATAGACTACATTTTAAATAAATGTTTCACCCTGTGTGGTATATCTTTTCAAAGTCTCATGTGGTATGTGCTATATTTATATGGAATTTTAACACTACATTATTTGCATATTACGTGGAGTAATAGTACTAAGCTATCTATTACTGGTGTTATGAAAGCGAAGGCTGTACTCCTGTAGTTACACCTGAAATTGATACTTATATCCTTAAGCATAAAGCTCTAGCAGTTCTCCTTTTACGGGACCAAGGCAAGCTCGAGTTGAGATTTCTGCAGGCGCTCTTTGAGTTACTCATTAGTCAACAGTAAAGCCAGAACAGAAGTTAGAGAGACACAAACTGACTTTAAAGCATTCGGATATCGTGACTGCCATTAAGCGCTCATTATTAAGTGTTCATAATTATGAAGGACCAATTTTGTTTAAATATAACAAAGTCACATAAGTTTAAGTTCTGTTTAAGGCATCCCCGATGGATACTTCACTAAACTCACTTTAACATAAACTTTTACGTTTATATGTGTTACTTTATGGCCTAAATGAATAAATTATTTAACTTTAACTTTGATATTACATTAAATTGAAATAAAATACACCCTTTTACATTTTAGCCTATTGAATCGCAGCGGCACACCAGCCAGACGCAATATATTTTTAATTATGTCAGGTATTCTAAGACTTCACGGATTATAAAAATATTGAATGCTGCCGTGGCACAACTGTTATGAAAGTGTCTGCTGTGTATATCTATTCTTAGATTGGATATAGAGTTATTGAATAGACATTCAGGCTTTGTAAACCGACAATAGCCTAGTCAGAAACCGTTGGACTGCTACGCAATGGTCGCAAGTTCGATTCTGAGGCACACACTTCTGACTTTTCGATTTATGTGAGTATTAATTAATTATTTATCGCTTGCTTGAACTAATAAGAAAAACACAACACAACACATAATATTCGTGAGGCAACCTACATGTCTGAAATACTACATAATCTTTTCAAAGATATGTGAAGTCTGCCAACCAATGTGGTGACTTCGAACCCTAACTATTTAACCGACCTGAACCCACTTCTAACAAAAGCATATCGCTTAGTTGTAGGGGTCATTTGTAACCCAAATCTCTTCAATTCAATCTTTAAAAATATATTTGTGTGTCAACTGCAATAAATATTGTCTATATTTCTATATTAAAAATCAGTTTCCTTATGTGTCCGCAAACCTCGAAAAGTAGTATTGGATTGATTTGAAATTTTGGCACAATGTTGCTTCCGATAGATGTATTGTTTTATCCTGAAGTTGTCATGGCAACGGTAAATTCTGAGCCTTTTGCCGAGGTTAATATCAAATTGAGGCACAATGAATCGTGGCCAGGCTTAGCTGGTTTAATTGTAAATAAAACTAGATTGTGACCGCGGTTTCGCACGCATAAATGTAGGTTAGGTTAGGTTAGATTAGTAAAAGTATTTTTCCTGGATTAAATTACTCTATGTCGTTTACTATTGTCCGCCAACGTGTATGCAAAATTTCATAATGATCGGTCAAGTAGTTAAGGCGTAAAGCCGTAACAAACAAACAAACTTACATTCGCATTTATGATATTAGTTAGAATTACTCGTCAGATAAAAATCGGTGTCTGGTAAAGATATATATTTTGAACTGTTGCGCTCATGCGATGACACTGGCCTGGTAACTACATATGATGGGCATCAGCGAATTATTTCAGCACCCACAAAATTTTGTGTACCTATGTGAAGTTTCACAATGATCCATCGGGTAGTTAAATGTGATGACTACGTAAATGAAACAAAAAAAAATTCGTTCATCCTCATATTTTGCGAATATTTAATTATTCATTACTACGTATTATAAAACAAAGTCTACCACCGCGTTTTTCTGTCCGTCTGTTCAGCTAATAAACTAAAGTTTCAGTTCAGCTAATAAAATAGGGTTCACTACGCCAATTCGGATCACGTTACATCTTGTTACACTTTAATTCTGACGAATCATAGACTATTACTTTCATCGGTAGTTCAATTCTTACAATGTTTGTTTTATAATAATAATAATAATATTCTATCACATACAAGCAACACCATCTAGCCCAAACTAAGCAGAGCTTGTACTATGGATATTAGACAATGGATAAACATACATATATACTTTTTATTAAATACGTATATATTATAAATAGTAACACCCAGACATCCATGTTCATGCACACAAATGTTTGACTTGTGCGGGAATCGAACCCCCGACCTCAAGCGTAGCAGTCAGTTACACTAACCACTACGCCATCGAGTCGTCGAGTTTAGTAGGAATTTTAGTTTAGTAGTTCGAAGTAAATGTCTTCGGTGCTACGTTTCACCTAAACACTTTTAATTATAAGTACGCTTTTCCTTACTACAATTTATCGAACCAAGTTAGCCCGAGGAATCTTTTTATTTAATGATCAATGTTCAATATCAGGCAGGCTCTTTGTAATGGTACCTCAGTCTACGTGTTAGCATACGGAAACAGTGAATACTTAGAAAATAAAATGTTAGTTCAACAGGACGTCACTTTGTTTCGAATATTTATTCAGTTTAATTCAGTTCATAACTGTGACTAATCATGTCGGACGATAAAACAATTCGAGAATGTGACTTGAACTTGTACTGAATAAAAATTAAAAATCTTTGTTTATATAATTTGCGAATTTATAAAATAAATTCTTTATTGCCATAATATTTAATTTTATTACCTACGCAGAAAGCGTGTTGGAGCGCTTATTCACTATTTATCCTTACTAGTCTTTAGTAATATTAGAAATGCGAAAATATGCTTCTATGTTTATTTCATCCAATGCCGAGATTCAGTGACATTGTTACATATGAATTATTGTTTTGTGTAAAGGATTATATTTTATTAATTATTTATTATTTCTCATGATTAATCTTAGCGTTATTATGATGTCTTAATTTTATTTTATTATTAGTAATATGTACGTTCATAATTATTCATTTTTTGTCTTTTTCCTCTTAGTTATTATGTCTCTGAAATATATTTGGTGCAATTAACCTTTTCGATAGCTACCCACAAAATTTATAACTAAACATTTAAAATGTTTCTTCTCTACTGCTCTTCAGCTCTATTAGTGCATGCAGTGGCTGTCTTCAAATGTTAAACAACCAACAAAAACTTAAACCATGTAATTATAGTCATGTATTGTTGTTATAACCTCTGGTGATCCTTACATTAATAAATAAAAATGAATATGTCCTGTTTTAAAATCAAAAGACTGGACCGATTTTAATTAAATTTGGGTAGAGATGGATTGGATCTTGGTGACGAACACCGCCTACTTTTTACATATCTAATCTATTTCTACAAAATTAAAATAAGTAAAGCGCGAGCGAAATCCTTGTGTGGAAACCTAGTTTATAATTTTCTTCTTTTATACCAAAATTATAGTGTTAAATTTGTTTGTATGTAAGGGTAGTATCTGGAACAAATAAACCAATTTGGATGAAATTTGGTACAGAAAGACATATCGAGCCAAATGGTCACTGCTGAAAGCCAGCGCTGTTTGGCATCATGCAGGTATTTGCTGCAAGCGCCACAACAATAAGCTGAGCAGTGTCCAATGATTTGTAAGCAGACATGACGCATTGTATTAAATACGTTTTTATTTTTGTTATTTTTGTAAAATGTAGCCTGCTTACAAAAGAAATGTATTCTCTTTCTTTTTTTTCACAGAGATTGGACTTTGCAGAAGGACATAGGCTATTATATATTGCGATAATTGACATCTACGCGGGCGCAGCTACTGGCAAAGGCTAGTACATATGTATATTATAAGATTAGGTTTACGTTATAAAACACTTTCTCTTACATTTTACTTATTTTTCATAAAACAATGCTAAACAGGTTAGGAAAACTAGATAGGTAGTATTGGTGAAATAGAAATGTGAGTAGGTATAAAGAACCTTAATCAAATGTTATGTAGATAAAACGGCATTCGATCAAATAGTTTTACACAAAATAACTTTTGGATGTAATGGCTTTAGGTGAAATGAACCACCGGTGTAATGTAATTTGTTTAATTGATGACTCGCACAAATGAATGATCGACCAGTAGTCATAATTAAAATGTAAAAAGATGGAATGTGATTCGAATTGGCGTATTGAACCCAATAAAATAAGCTCAAAAACTACTGAACGGATTTTTGTGCGATTTTCACCAATAGTTAAAGCAATTCATGAGGAAGGTTTAGATGTATAATTTATTAAGGTACTACTACCCGTGCGAAGCCGAGGCGAATCGCTAGTGTACCATAACTCAGCACACTAACGGTATTTTAATTACGTATGTCCACCAACCAATGTGTCCGTATTCAACGATTTACTCGTCTATGTAATAACCGATGTTGTTTAATATTAATTATCGGCTTCTACGTTGCAGTTATTTAAAAAAACAACGTTTTGACATATCTATGTTTCTGGATGTTAATAGTTTTTATGCATGACTTTTATATAAATGTGGCGATTGGTGGATAGGACATTCGGATGAAAAAGTTGGATTAGTGTTTAATTCGTCCATGACTGACTAGTTATTATTTCAAATTAATACTTATAACTACATAGGATTCATAAACTGCGTTACTGTAGAATGACCCTATTGCCACATTTTGTATAGACAATGACCGTTTTTAGATTTTCGCTTTTACACACAGGTACTTTAATATAATATTAGACAACGGGTCTTACTCGCTTACGTATTTAAAGGTAATAATGGTAACGAAAACGAAATACAGAGTGGGGTGGCGACATTATTCCGAAACAGTGGTTAAGAGTGATAGTTACAGTGGTATACCAGTTACATCCAAAACCTAAGTGTGTTTTATTGTTTACGGAAACAAAACACACTTAGGCTTTTGTAATATTGTCGAATCTTAGCCAGTTTTCTCATATTTATCATACTTTGAACCGTACCGTGTATATAAAACTCGAAAAGGGATTTAAACGGTGAATCTAACTACCATCCTAAACAGTTAGCTACAGTGAAAATATTATTGTTTCAGAGATCTCACGGAATCCGTGTCAAAAAATACCTGGACGTCACGTCGAGCGTCAATTTGTTAAGCAAGTTCTGCGAGTTCTTCTGTCTAACCTACGAAAATAAGTAATATTTTACCAACAAGCCGCCAATGAAGATATTTAAATTTTTACCAACTGACAATTGCCAAATACCTCAACAAGATGCAGAAGTCTATAAGATAGATGCTGGTTGTGGATTCTCTTACATAAGTCAAACTAAGAGAAGCATAGGCATCCGCAAAGAACACATATCTCATGTTAAACACCAATACTCGAAGTCCGCTGTGTGTTAACACGTGCAACCGACAACTAACTACTACTTGAGATTTGACAGACCATCTACTCGCTAAAAAACACCGATTCTCATTTCTACCAAGGATAGTCGGAGATATTGAAATGAAGAATCCTTCTCATTTCAATTGGGAATATGTTTTGAGTGTATTACCAGCTTGGGTCCACTTACGCATTTAATCAAGCCCAAGAAAAGGCAATCTCAGCAGGACTTCATGATACTAGGAGCTCATTCTACGTAAGTTGTCCAATTTTCTACAATGATAGTTTGTCTCTACACCTAAATTTGTTCTGGGGTTCGGTGGTATTTACTGAGTCTAATGTGAATGTTTGTTCTCTGCTAATTCCATCGCCGTGATCTAGAATTTAGTGATCGTTACTGACACTGGGTGCTAGTTTTATAACTATGACTGACCTGGTGACGTAGCAGTAATGAATGCAAGTGCTACGCATGAGGTCTTGTGTTCCATGTTCGGGGCAAGTAATACTAATTATTACAATAATTATGAGTAGTAGAGCCTCGCTGATTTCAGCATGAATGGGCTGGCTCCACCGGGGAAAGACTACCCTCTCACAGAATATCGACGTGAAATAGCAGTATTCCTATTGTTGTGTTTCGTTTGGTGAGTGAGAGTGCCGGAGGCCCAATTACCCTCTTCCCCCTTCCCGCTCCTTCTCCTACCTATTTCCTTTCCTAAAGAGGCGGCAACACGCAAGTGATGCTTCTGGTGTTGCAGGCTACGGTGATCACTCACCACCAGGTGGGCCGTATACTTATTTGCCACCGTAGTTGTATAAAGAAAAAATAAACTTTTGTGACGTAATTCTCAGTAGCGGCTCGGTATCTGGAAGTATGTTTTGTAGACGGTAATAGGCTCGGCTCCTATAACGTCTAATATATCATACACAGACCCTTGCCTTCTTTTTAGTATCGCGTCGAAACACCCTACCTATTTTATTGGTTACCACGCGGCAAAAAGTGACGATCATGTGGATGTCAACTGCCAATTAGATGATGAACGCGACTTGCAAACTGGTCTATATACGAAAGAAAATTTTGAATTTATAAGAGTTTTAGTTAGTTTAAGATTTATTTTGGGTCCAACATCTTTAAAAGTTACTTTCATTATTTTCTTAAGTTCTTCTTAGCTATGTCTGTCTTATTGTCGCTATATCAATTACATAATAAGGTGGATGGAAAGAAAACAAATTAAGTAGCATTACTTATGGTTTATGGGGAAATACAGTTGTTAAAGCTATAAATAACAGGAGTGGGAATTTAATTGACCAGTTGATAGTATATAATGACTTCTTCAAAACAATTTTAAAAGGTTAAAAACGCGCTAAGTACGGATCAGATAAGGGCACTGTGAATTCTGTACAAACTTGTAAGCATGTACTTGGGCGGATTTTTTTGTGATGTAACTACAAATTTACAGATATCGGATATTATGTGTTGCTTGTGCCATAAGACATTTCTTTTTAACAAATTTCATATATTCTATATCGACGGACAATATCCTATAAGTATTGATTCCCTTGTGAGTGTCGAAATCTGCGGAATAGACGGCCGTATATCTTGATTACATTGATTAAGATTTTTTTTTTCAACAGTTGCAGCTCATTGAAGACTGTAATATTGCATACTAAATTCAACTTGATACCTCTACGCGCTCCTGAGAAAAAGGGTCTTGACAGACAGATAACAAAGTGATCCCATGATGTATTGCTTATACTTTTTGGGGTACGGGATCCGACAATGAGAAACGAAAAGACCTTATCCTACGAGTAAAGGAATACAGGCGGAATTAAGTATCAAGAAGTAAAATGTTACCGACAGGACTCTACGCCCTTGAATTAAAGATCTTCAGAATGTGATACAAATCTAAAACGAATGTGATGTTTCTGAAGTATTGGAGCACTTGTAGTAAATTACTTGTTTAGAAAGTATAAATAGTTTATTAACTTCAAGTGTCAATGTCAAATATTGATAGGGAAAGAGATGCTGGTTTGCGTTACAAGGTGGCAGAAATTTTATGATGGAGGTTCTTTATAGCGCAAATATGGCTTGTAATTTGTGTTGTACGGTGTCCTGATCAGCTCATATCCCATTGCAGGCAGTTGTGGGACGGTTTACGTGGCACAAATATACATATTATGTGCTTATATCGTGACCTCCACGCGTAGACGTCTCTTGAGCTATATTAAGAACATTGAAGGTCACACTAAATATTAAAAACTTGTTTCAAATAGGGGACGTGCTGGTCGACGATGTTAGAATTGAGATTGAATTTCAACCTGCTTTTCCTTGTGAAAAAGAATAATTAAACTATAACCTCAATTGACATTATAATTTTGTAAAATATTATTTGTAAGTAAAATGAATCCAAATATTTAAGACTAAAGATATTTTTTATTATATAATTACTATTTTATTTACGGAAAATTAAATAAAAGTTCCTTTTCAGTAATTATAGTTTGAAATTGCTTTTTTATAGTGAAATATTATTGTTATAAATTACTTAAATAAAATATTGTTTATTTGAATTATAATTTGCATTATTAATTTATGAATTTTAATAATAACATAACTTGATGTTAATAATCAAACTAATTTTGATAAATTATAATTAATAATAAATTAATTAATCAAGGAAAACATCGTGAGGAAACCTGCATGTCTGAGAGTTCTCCATAATGTTCTCGAAGATATGACTGTGAAGTCTGCCAACCCGCACTGGACACATTTGTTAGTTGATATTATTATTATTCCTATTAAAACTTCGTATGTCATCCACATACTATCGATGTTTAAGTCACTTTTCGTCAGCTATGTTTGCATCGGCATCGAACTAAGCATATAACTCGCATTATAGTTGCATGGGTATTAAAATATAAGAAAGAAAGAAACATTTATTAGCACAGAATACAGGTGGTACCAGGTTTAACAATGGTTAATAGTTCAGGCTATATTCTGCCTGTATTAAGCATGCAAATATTTATAATTATATAAAACATTAAAATATTCCTAACAAAATGGCAAGCAAGCAATGGCGTTATTATTTAGCATATTTGTCATTATCATATTATACTATATAAAAGTGTACAAATAATCAGATTCATTAGTTTTATGTTGCATGAACTCTTCTTTTGTATAAAAGCACTTATCTACTAGCCATTTTCTTAACTTAAGCTTAAAATATTTAAATGGAAGTTCTCTTAGACTCCTAGGCAGCTTATTAAAACTGATATGAACATGTGATCAACATTATTTTTATTAAAGACAACTACAAAATGAAATTATTATTTTAGTAGGATCTCTTTGTCTGTATTTAGTTACATGATCCCCCTTGAATTTGAAAACTGCTTAGTCCTAAACTGCTATTTGAGTTGGATTATTAATAATATTTCCATCAATTTGTATTGATTGTATGCTGTTAATCGAATTGATATTATTATTTTTATCTTTTATTATATTCCAAGTGGCTTTTCCTTTATCTTGTATCTTATATGGGGGCCAGTCAGTGCAAACTGGCGACACTTCGACCCAGTGGGATCTTTTGTGTCGACACTCTCCCAATAACGACTGCCATAGATGTTCATGGCAGCCGGGACCGATGGCTTAACGTGCTCTCCGAGACACCGAGCAGGCGATAATTGTCAATCAATACGCACATAATTTCGAAAAGTCATATAATATTCGAAAGTTAGAGGTGCGCGATGTGGGTTCGAACCCGAGACCCTGTGCATTGCAGTCTGTTGGTCTCCCCACTGAGCCACCGCTGCTCGGCTTTTCCTTTAACTTGACTTTAACACTGTACAAATGACTAAATAAACCCGCTTTGTTTGTATTTACTACTAAGATAATCCTACAATGTTAGCATACGAGATTGAGATCCTAGGCTAACAATCTGTTGTTGATTTATGCTGTTAGGTAATTCTTGGTAGCTGCACGATATCTGGAATTATTCCTAGTGTTTATTGTCGTTTGACAATACATTTGCCCTCTGTTACATGACACCCAAAACTGGCTGGCAGAATGTATATAATATTCACGCGTAAGTCTACAGCTCTGTTTAGTATATGTGAATAAACGTAGTTTAATGTGTATAATCTGCCAATTTTGTATTCTTGGCGCAGCGTAGCTGAGCGTGATTTCGTTTTCTGGTTCTGGCAAACTTTATTAGATTTTTCTGTTAGTAAATTCTTTGTATGTTTAATGGAATTACCCGATAGGCAACAATAGGCTCGGCCTTTATTACAGGATGTTCAAAAAATGCTGGTGCAATGGGGATAATATTCAGCTCCAAATCTACAATTGTGTGTAGAATTCAGGATGCCGATTTAATCATCTGCAATATTGAAAGTGGTGAGTCAGACCATCATACGGCACGATAAGTCGGTCATACAATAGCCCACATGCGGTCAAGGTCGTCACAGCTACGATGCATCGGTTCAATGTACAATTATATACATAAGTGCGCATCTGATTGCCGCCCGCTTGCTATCAATACTAATTAAATTATCTCATGACTTTTTAACGATACAATTATGAAGATAATATTTAACGTATATCAGAGTGCCAATTATAGCCGTTACTAAGGGCTTGTCCTATCACCTCCAGATAGCATTTATCTATAAGATAAAAGTCTCTCTATCTCTCTTCTTTAACCTAACAAGAGTGAGACAGCATGCGTTTTATCTTTCGGATAACTTTTACTTGTAAGTTATAGGACGTAATGTAAATGTAATAACTTATATCAAACACTTACTGCGATACGTGGAGTGCAGATTTACCGTTGTGAATTGCGCAGGGCTTTCTTTTTCAGCCGACGCCGACGTCTCTTGTTTGATGTTTCTGCTTCATTGACCGCTTGGGCACACTGTATATCTCTTGGCCCTGTGAATTGAATAACTGATTAGTATTTCAAATCTATATACATATAATAAAATTGTAACGGGGTAACTGCCTGTCAGTCCAATGCGCGTAAAATGAAAACCATGGTACCAATTTTGATTAAATTTGGTATTGTAATTTAGTCTATTTTCGGTTCAACGTCTGATCAATATCGGTACAGTAGATTGATTAATAAAGTTAAACCTCTATTTTAAATGACATTTCATACAAAGCGGGATTCGTCATGACTCGTAGCAGGAGAGCAACCAACTTTAATTTATATTAAAAGAGAGCATAATGACAAAAACCAGAGAGCGGTTCTGTCGGTTATTTGTCCGATAACTGTACTAATAGTATCACTACGGGTATACTAACCCGGATTGCTCGAGCTGCTGCTGTCACATTTCTCACTCCTGTATCAACAGTTTCATATTTCCTTCCTTACTGTTATACACCGTTCCTGCCTCCCACCAGCTTTAGCGGATGCCTCCCGCTGAGATCGACTGACAACCCCGGTCAGCCACTAGGCCTAAACCATACTTAAAACTTAAGCTTGCATCAGAGGCCTTGCCTTGCTATCTCTTTCCGATCGTAGCGGTTTCCCGCTCCATCGGATACAGAGAGGTAGAGGTAAGAGTATACCTGTGTTCGCGAGCACATTGTCATTTTAACGTCTCGTGCACTTTAATATCTCCTGCGCAATTGACTTGGCGCTGACAACGGAATCCGATTGAAACAATAGCCCTGTGGCGATGGATAGAGGTAGAAAGGTCTAGTTATGATGCCAGATAGGCTTTGTCTGACGTTTGCACGCAGGCGGCTCAGGGAAGATGGTCGCTTTGCACTGCACTGTGTTAACAGTGTAATTCGGCAGCTCCCTGGGTGACGAAACCCTGCTTCCCCCATTCCGGAAAGAGGACAAGAAAAGGTGTCCTAAAAAGAGCTTAACCCATCATATTTGGAGGTAGTAACCACGGCTGTCTCTGCATCATCAATAACGTGGTCGAAAGCACTGAAATAAATGACATTACCACTAAATAAAATCTCGGGGTATGACATTTGCAACGAGAAATGTACGCACACTCTTTGAACGTGAAACCAACCTGGCTCCTCATAGAAAAAGCCACCCTCGTTTCCCGGAAACTCCGACGCTATGGTGTTGATATTGCTGCTCTCAGTGAGACACACCTGGCTGACGTAGGGGAGACGGTAGAGCGCAAGGGCGGATATACTTTCTTTTGAAAAGGTCTTTCCCCTTTACCCCGTATTTTGAGCCCAGGATGTCCGGTGTCGATTTTTCCATCAAAAACCACATAGCATCCAAATTGGAGGAGTGACCTGTGCACATGTGTCACCATGTTGCGCCTACACCTTGACAATGACAATTATCTCAATATCATCAGCGTATATGCACCAACGATGGACAAGGATGGCGAAATCAAGGACAAGTTTTATAAGGAGGTCACACAAGCCCTCTCCAGGATTTGTCCTCGGGAGCAAGAACTATTTATAGGTGACTTTAATGCTAGAGTCGTGCGTAACTTTGAAGCTTGGCCTAAGGTCTTGGGGAGACATGGTGTTGAAAACATGAATAGTAATGGACAACTTCTACTGTTCTTATATGCCCAATTTAAGCTGGCTATCACCAACACTATGTTCAGACTACCGGCGAAATATAAGACTACATGGATGCATCCAAGGTCAAAACACTGGTACCTGATAGACTATATAATTGTCAGGCAAGCAAATATTTGTGATTAAAGATGCGATACAGAAATTACAGTAGTAGTTTATAAGAAATGGTATATAAATAAGTTAAATTATCTGGAAAGATAGAATGGCATTCCAAATTACCACTAGCATGAGGGACTATAAATATTGAACTCGGCCTAGTCACGGTTTTATCAAAGGTTTGAGGATATTGGTATTCTAACTATTGCATCGCAATATTAACACTAATATAATCCACGTAAGACATAACATTAATTTGTACAATAAAAACAGTGCCATACATAACATCAATACTAGAAATAAACATAAATTGTTTGTTTCATATGTATGCACATTTATAATTCTTGTGAAGTGACGTCATATAATTAAGATATTATAAGCAAGTGTAATCCACTAAATAGAGTAGTCTAAGATTGTACTTTGAGCGTTTCATTTGTCTATCCCGACACCCGATATTGCATGGCGACCCTGCCAGTGCCAAATATGGCATCAACGCGCATTGCATTCGCGAGTGATACGTAAATGTTAAAGCCCGGACTAGAAAGTTTTTTTTTTTTCGCGTGCAGTTTCCTATTTTTTTCCCCTGAAGCCTTCAACGATATCAGTATCTATCACCATAATCCATAAGAATGGGCAAGACATACTCCAAAGAAGAGACGATCATCGCGCAATCTGCTGCTGGAGATGGCAAGAACAATGCGGCATCTGAAACCAGCTTGTCTAATATTGGCACCACCAATATATTACTGACGATCATAGTAGTCGTCGTATTGGCCGCAGCATTGTATGCGATTTTCCATTTTTATAAGAAGATGCATACCAAATGGATGGAGAGGCAACTGAGTCGTCGGTCGCTGCGTCGCAGGGAGGCTGCGATTTTTTTCAATAAGCAAGCAGTTCGCGACGACAACGTCTGAGCGGTAAAAATAGTAATAAATAAAAGTGCATAAAACGTCGAAGTGTCCTAAAAAACTAAAATCGGCTTATCAAGTGCGTGTTATCGTGTACGTACGTAATCAAAAAGTGCAGTGTTCTCCACATATTATAGGCTTCGCGTAAGTACTTATAAAAGTCTTGGCGATATAGTGTTTTCGTCGTCGGAATACGGACCGCGCTATAAATAGCATTGAGAGTGATAACTATGTTCGAAGATTATTAGTGACTTTTTTTTACCGATATATACGTAAAATAAGTTTAGATAGTAACATATAATCGTTAACGTATATTCAATATGTATATTAAGTGACTTTTATCAATTAACAATTCATATAATTACGTTTATATCAAAATATTTTATTTCATTCACGGCTATTGTAAGTAAGTCATAAATCGTGCACAGTGCCTCGCCGAACATGATATCTCTCGACGTATATGGTATAGTTTAGAATAGTTTACCATATAACGCATCCAATGATATGAAATGGGACAAGCAGTAATGATGCAATCATTATTTTTATACTTTATTTTATAATAGTATGGCTGAAACTTTTTATAAAATATACGATGAGTTACTTGTTATTCGTAACTATTTAGTAAAGAAAGGTCAGAGTAGATATAAGGGGTTAATTACAATAAATAAATTAAAGGAAGCTGAAATTTTATATAACCAGTCTCAATTATTGTTAACAAAAATATCTTGTGATGAAAAGCCGGAAGTAGTGTCATGCTTAACTGCCGCTTATGATAATATAAAACGATTGTTTTTAGAGATAACTCAATTGTGTAGTTGTTCTGGTGATAGTTTAGTAGCAACAATGGAATTCGATATCCGAACGGCGTGTAGTTTGATTCCACTTTTAGATGGTAAAGAGGATACAACCAAGTGGTTGATTGATGCGGTAGAGATGTACGCCGAAATGTTAGATAATACGGGGAAGACCCGTTTGATAAAATTTGTGCTCAAAGGTCGACTTTCTGAATCGGCTAAATTACGTTTATCTAATGATTACTCTACAGTTAGCGATTTGATTCAGGATGTGCGAACTCATTTAGTACCTACTAAATGTTCCACATCTATTCAGTCACGACTTTATCGTATGAACCAAGGGTGGAGGTCCATTGAGGAATATGGCTCTGAGCTAGAAAAACTTTTTACAGAACTTACTGTCTCGCAGGCGCATGGTGATTCCACTAAATATTCTGTTTTAAAACCGGTGAACGAAAAAATGGCAATTAAGAAATTTTCAGATGGGTTGAAGGACTCTAGGTTGAGCACCATCGTGGCTGCGCGGAACTGTAGCAGCCTCAAGGACGCGATTCAGGTGGCCAAAGATGAAGAGGTACCAGCGCCGTCCAGCTCTAACAGGTCACCGAACGTAATGCAGTTCGTACGCAGATCTCGTGGTAAGTTCAGACCTTCCTCAAGGCCGAGAGTTCAAGGTCAAAGCAGTACGTATTACAATAATTCCCATACTTATTTTCGTGCTCGAGGTAATTTTAGACCTTTTCATTTTAATAACCGGGGTACAACTAATCGTGGTGGATATAGCCGTAGAGGTGGTTATATTGGTAACTCTAGAAATATTTATGCGGTTCAGGAAAGTGAAAATAATAGTTCCCAGAATAATAATGCTGACAATTCAAGCAGTCCTGGGCATTCGCAAAGCATAAATCCGTTTTTTCGAGTTTAAGGATTATGTTTTAGCTTGTAGTGGACAAAGTAAATTCGTATCATTTTATGTCAGTAACAGGAAATTCATATTTTTAGTAGACACTGGTGCTTCAGTATCAGTCATAAAAAAGGATGAGTTACCAAAAAGTATACGTATACTTAACGATGATACAGTGATTAATGGGATAGGAGGTCAAATTAGGTCATTGGGACAAGTAACACTGAATATTTCTTTAGAAAATGATGACACGTTCTTACATAAATTTCATGTTTTTGATAAATTACCTTAGAAAGCAAGCGGAATTTTAGGATTAGATTTTCTTTCAAGTTACTATTGTAACATTAATTTAGCATCGAGTATTTTGACAATTAACTATAATGGTTGTACAGCTAACCTGCCTCTTTTTGATAAACCAGATTTAAGTAACAATCTAATTCTACCAGCTCGTAGTGAAACTATTCATTATGTGTACTTAGATAAGGATGTGATTGATGATTGTTTTGTGAGCGCGATAGAGATAGAGAAGGATGTCTTTCTAGCAGGAACTATAGTGAAACCAAATTGTGGAAAAATACCAGTTAGAATTCTTAATGTTAGGGAAGAAGAAGTTAGATTAGCTAATTTTATTCCAGAAGTTAATCTTCTGAGTGAATACGACACATTTTCCTTCTCAAAATCTAAAGCTAACGTTGATAGAGCTAAAACTTTACTTACATTATTAGATTTTAAACATTTAAATTTAGAAGAAAAAGTCTCCTTGGAAGTCATTTGTTCTAAATATTCAGACGTATTTTTTCTTCCTGGTGATAAACTAACTACCACTAATGTATATGAGCAAACAATAACCCTTAAACCTAATGTTAATCCTGTCTACGTCAAACCTTACAGATTGCCACATTCAATGAAACCAGAAATAGATAGACTAATAGACCAAATGTTAAAAGATGACATAATAGAAGAATCGACAAGTGAATGGTCAAGTCCTGTATTGTTAGTACCAAAAAAATCAGACAATTTATCGAAAAAGTGGCGTTTGGTCGTCGATTATAGGAAACTTAACGATGTTATCGTCGATGACAAGTTTCCTCTACCAAACATCACTGATATTTTAGACTCTCTTTCTGGCTCTATTTATTACTCACATTTAGATCTTAACCAAAGCTATTACCAAGTGAGTCTTCATCCAAATAGTCGAAAATATACTGCCTTTTCTACTAGTACAGGACAGTATCAATTAAAACGACTACCAATGGGACTTAAAACTTCCTGTAGTAATTTTAGTCGAGTTATGTCAATAGCTATGTCTGGTCTGACGTATGAAAAGTGCTTTATTTACATGGATGATTTAGTAATATTCGGTAGAAATTTAAACGTTCATAATTCGAATCTAATTTCTGTGCTGGAGAGGTTGAGAAAGGTAAATTTAAAACTTAATCCTCTTAAATGCCAATTTTTGAAAAAGGAAATCTTATATCTGGGTCATCTTGTTTCTGCAAACGGCGTTTTGCCTGATCCTGAAAAAACCAAAGCCTTACAAAATTATCCTGTACCCAAAAACGCAGATGAAGTTAGAAGATTTGTAGCCTTCTGCAACTACTATCGTAAATTTGTACCATCTTTTGCTGAAATTACCCTACCATTAAACCGATTATGTAGAAAACATGTGACTTTTATATGGACTGACGAATGTCAGAAGTCATTTGATTACCTAAAACAGGCGTTAGCAACTCCCCCGATACTCCAGTATCCAAATTTCTCTGATTCAAATGAATTTATTTTACAGACTGATGCATCAGGTATAGCTATTGGCGCAGTTTTATGTAATAAGGACTTAAGACCAGTGGCTTATGCGAGTAGGCCATTAAATAAAGCCGAATTAAATTATCCAACCATTCAAAAAGAACTGACAGCCATAGTATGGGCAGTAAAATATTTTAGGCCATATTTATATGCTAGACATTTTACCATAATGACTGACCACAAACCCTTAGTGTATTTGTTTGGTATGAGAGACCCATCAAGCAGACTGTTAAAGTTTCGTTTAACTTTGGAGGAATACGATTTTAAGATTGTGTACGTGAAAGGGAAGGATAATGCAGTCGCGGATGCATTATCCAGAGTGTGCATAACATCGAGTGAATTAAAGAGTATGAATGATGAAATTTCGAAAGTAAATGTGATGACTAGGACACAAAAAAGGAGACTGAATGAAGAAAGTAAGAATGACTCGCCGTTACTTAGTAAACCCACCGATGACAGGTCTGATCAACCAAGAATCGTGGAGTTATTAAGGAAACCGAGCGATTTGACAGAAATGATTTTAGTACAAAAGGATAAGATAGACAAATATAGAAAAGATAAGCTAATATATTTTGAAGAAGAATGTTTTGCTTACATTCCTAGCAAAATGATGCTTTGTATAAATCTCAGCTTTAGGGCACATTTCTCGCGAGCCGAATTTGTGACTAAGTTGGAGAATATTAGCAAGAAATTAAAAATAAAAGAAATATGTATAATAAAAAATAAAGAAAATGAAGAATTTATTAAAGAACTATGTAATGAGCTCAAAATATTAAAGACATGGACCGGTCCAAGGATATGTATATTGCGAGGAGTACAAAGAATAGATGACGAAAGCGTTAAACGATTCATTTTAAATGATTTTCATCTGCTGCCTACCAGTGGACATGCTGGAGTGCGCAGGATGACAAATAATATTAAGAGACAATTTTACTGGCCAAAACTCGAAAAAGATGTTAGTGATTTCGTTAGTAAGTGTCCTGCATGTCAGAAATCAAAGTATAGTAGATATACCAAGCAACCAATGACAATCACTACAACCGCGTCAGCTGGTTTTCAAAAAATATATTTAGACTTAGTTGGTCCATTAGATAGGGACGAAGACGATAATAGTTATATTCTTACTATACAGTGCGAACTAACAAAGTTCATGGAGTACGCCTCCATGAACTTTGTTAGTTCCAATTAAAAATAAAGAGACTATAACTGTAGCCAGAGCGTTTGTACAGAATTTCATTTTGCGATTTGGAATACCTGAATGTATTGCAACAGACAGGGGTTCTGAATTTATTTCTTCCACTATGATAGAGGTTTGTAGATTATTACAAATAGAAAAACTTACATCCACCGCATACCATCATCAAACAATTGGTTCCCTCGAAAATGCTCACAAACATTTAGGTGCGTTTTTAAGAAATTATTGCAGTAACAACAGTTATCCATGGTCCCACTGGATACCATTTTGGTGTTTCAGTTACAATAACACAGTACACACGGAAACAAAATATACGCCTTTCGAACTTATTTTTGGTAGAGTTTGTAATATTCCTAAATCAATTTGTATGAATGTAGATCCACTGTATAACCCAGAAAATTACCCTTTAGATTTAAAATATAGATTGCAGGTTGCTCTTCAGGATGCTAGAAATAATTTAATTAGTAGTAAGGAAAAACGTAAGCTTTTATATGATAAAACATGTAACCCCATTACTTATAATGTAGGTGATTTAGTTTTAGTAAAAAATGAGTGTGGTAGAAAATTAGATAATATTTTTGAAGGCCCTTACAATGTATTAGAAGATATGGGACCTAATGTTAAAATAAATAAAAATAATAAATGTGAATTAATACATAAGGATAGAACAAAATTGTATCGTAGTCGTAATTAATAGATATAGATAATAATATGCATATATTCTAACGTACATAAATGAGTATGAATATTTTATATTAGCTGTAGTAACATACATACATGTTTCTTATACATTCTTCTATAATTTTGTAAAAAAAAAAAAAAACATTGTATTCGATTTTTTTTTTCTCTTTCACCCTCGGAGGTGAAGTGACGTCATATAATTAAGATATTATAAGCAAGTGTAATCCACTAAATAGAGTAGTCTAAGATTGTACTTTGAGCGTTTCATTTGTCTATCCCGACACCCGATATTGCACTTGCTATAATTTGTATTATAATAAAATAACTGTTAATATTATAGAAAGAAAACAAAAGATATGTATGTATAGACTTATTTTGAAAGCATATGCAGATGATTTATTTTTGAATAACATTCTAATTTTTCTTCTTTTTTTATTTTATTGTGGATTACTAATATGCCTATTTAAATGTATCACATTATTAACATAATATAAGAATAACAATGTATAGATTTGCATGCCAAATGGAAGAATGTACTGGCTTCTATGTAATACCAATTTCACCATCAATATGTTACTAAATATAATATTTCTGATTCAGATTATTTAAATGACAAAAACTCTTGGGTTGATATATAACCAAATTATTATTATTACACTTGCCATGATAAAATTTTGAACGTGTCGTGAATGGCTTATGTGTTGTTTTTAATTAATTGACACCTGATTATTATTCACGTTAATTATTGTTATTCAAATTTAATAAAGTGTTTGTTTATAGTAAATGTAACTTTGACGTATATAAATGTTATTTTGTGACCTACATGAGTAAACTTTATTTTGATAAAAACCTATGATAGAATTTGAATAGACATTCAAATATTTAGAAATAATTTATGTATTGTGGGGAACTTCACAAACATTCAAACAACGAATATAAAAAATGTCCAGACTCAGAACCACCATATGATGATCACACACATTTTTATCTCGTTTGGAATGCGAGCCTACAACTCTCGGCTAATTGACATAGACGAAGTGATCATTTTAACCAATGCATCACTCATATATTAACATAATTTTTTTTATCGAAAGTATCTCTTTCTTGAATAGCAAACTAGTGGCTATGTGAGCGATAGTGAAAGTAATTACAGCGCACGAAGTTTTGGATCCGACACACGAGCTGGGCCGATTATTAGGATTTCTGACAAAATATGTTGATAACAGTAGGATGTCTGGAATTATGCATAATACGCTATATGCATAGTACCTAGGTTACTTAATATTAACAAAAATTACAGGAAAATACATATATGAGATAACTACAGATTTTGCAATTGCAATTATTTAAATATATAAGCTACTTTATCTTATGTATTAATCTGCAATTATTTCATATCAAGTCGTAGCGGCAGACAAATAAGTTAATTGTACAAGTTTACTCACGGTTAGTCAACAAGGCGTTGAGTGCAGGACTTCGAAGCGTCATTTCTTGGTTCTTCTGGCGCATGTTGCCCGGAAGCGTTGATGAAGGCATCGCAGAGGCATCTGCGTATGTTTGTGCATCGGATGCACATGTAGAAGTCGAAAGGGAAATCTCTGGCACTGACAGTAAGGTAGCATGCCTTGGCTTATTGGCTGACGGCATAGCTCGTACTGGCACAAATGGCGGCAAGGTTAGTCTTTGCGGCACGATCGGTAGAGATTGTATGTATGATGGATACGGCCCATAGGGCATATCTGGTGAGTACATATTCAGCGCCCATATGTTCTCCGGGGTGTATAATAGGCGATTAGTCAATGGATAAGTTGGTACACAGCGTAGGCATCGACAGAAAACTGGCATCACTTGCAATTTATGCATGCGACCCGCATTCGCATGCATAAATTGCATATTTTGCATGTAGCACGTTTTGCAGCACATGCAGTGCTGAAAGTACTGTACGTGTGGCATGAGAAGCATGTGCGGCATTTGACAATAACACGATATCATTGGTATCGATGGTATCGATTCTGGCATTGATATAAGTTTTTAAGAATTATTTTCGGATTAAATTATTCTTTAGGTGTAGTAGATGTTTAGCTGTGAACATGGAAAAATAAACATATTAGATATAAATACATCAGTAGAAACCAAACAGCGCACAGTGCTATATAATTAGGGGCCATCCAAAAATTACGTCGCACCAACCTTGTCACAGCTGGTCACATTTATGAGACTCTCTCCTCCCTAGTGTGATGCCACATATTTACACATCTAGAATTTATTGAATTAAAATAGCAGTTTCAAAATTAGTTCTATTTCCATTTAGAACTTCCCACTTACTCTCGAGCTAAATAAAGCAGGTAGAGGTAAATAAATTAGATTTTGATATGTGACGTCACGACATTCAGGATCCCTTCCACCCCTTGTCACATAATGTCACACTTCGTCGACCACCTCCCTCCCTCTTAACTTATGTCGTAATTTATGGATGGCCCCTTATATTCGATAGTCTAATTATTTATTTTTGATTAGAGCTGGTTTTAACAGTGATTATTAGAAATATTAAGATATAAAATCAAATCAAAAACATTATTTTTCATAAAAGTGTGTAATATAATTTTAGACGCGTCAATTAAATTATGCATTCAATGTAAATAAAAAAATCCGTTTAAAAAGCCAGTTTGAGGAATAGGGTTTCCATAAGAAGAAAGAAAGTCAATTGTTCATAATATGAATAATTATTACAATTTATTAGCTTATTTTTTTTTTAATTTCTCTTTACAATTTGGTAGACATAGCCTATGAGTAATAAACTTAATTCCAAGCTACGACATCTTATAGACGACTTTAAACTTTTGAAGTCGGATGGGCGGCATTCACAGGCTTCTTATGCATGTGTTGACATTATATACGCCGGTTAGGCAATATAATCAATCAAAAATCGATTTGCTGGCTGGCATCCGGATGACCTTTGCGGATAGGAAGATACCTATATCTTTTTCCTTCTTCCTTTCTTTCAAATAAAGGCAACTCGTGCACTCTGGTGTCGCAGGAGACCTTAAAAACATTCAAACAATGGACACTTAAATCACCCAGACTCATAACAACCATTTATTGATCACACAAATATTTGTCCCGTGAGGGATTCAAACCCACAACACTCGATGCAGTGGCAGCGGTGGCGGCCACTTAAACCACAACACCATCTGTACAGACAATTCTGCAAACAAAAATCTTGCGCCTAGCCAACTCTCTAAAATGGTATTACTGTGTTAACCTAAACCTGATAACAGCGCAGCGGACCCAACAAGAATTCTGAAAATCCTGGCCACTGCAAAAACATAACACAATTTGATCGAGTATAAAGGCATAATTTTCTTTATACAAGATCAAGTTGTATACAACGATTTTTTTATGCCCGCCGACGAGCGATGGTGTGCAACAACATAGGTGACTCCTGCAGCTGGATGTGTGGGGATGCAGTTTTATTGGTAGTTCTTTTGGACACATTTGGTGTGATGGTGTTGTCTATATCTTCAGAGCAGGCAGTCATCCTCTTAAAATAAATAAAACTAATTGTATTTACCTCGTGCTATGACATGTGCGAAAGGAAATTTTCTTCATGCGGGTGTTGCTTTTAGGGGGTTGATCCTATACATCTAGACGAGTTAGCTGTGAAAATATATTTTATTAGCAACTCACCTCTTTTGCTTGGTGTATACCTACCTCACAGCGGCCACTGAGCATAACCGTCGCTTGAATTGATGATGTCTTAGCCGTGACCTTCGCAAGGAATCAACGTCTGGCTGTCAGCTCCTGTTTTAAGTCTTACCGTAGTAGGGTCTATAGATAAGAAGTTGGTAATTGGCAGAGTTGATATTGACTTGATTAGCTCTTGTGATTTGTTTGTACTGGAGTTTGGTTCGTACCGCACTTCATCTGACGAGCATCTGAGGATATCACTGTGTACGGACCCCCTAACAGAAGAAGTATGATGATTACTGGCATCCATAGTAGAAGTGGGAGTGAGTTTTATCATGAATATCAATTTGGTGTAACCCGCAACAAATTTAATGTGAAGTGAATATATAGAAGGAGCTGGATAATAAAATTCTATCACCCTCCCTGGAAAATCAAAAATATTTACAATTAAGTGCCACGGACACGAATATTAGGAGGCTTAATTGGGAGCTGAATCTGATTTCAGTAATATGGCAGAAATACCTGAACCCACCACAAATTCATACTAGTTAATAAAAGATACACATAATATACAACTCCAGGAGTAATCTGTAAAATGTTAAACATAACATTACGTTGACTTTGCCAAAGTCTACACTACCACAAAATGTGATCGGCAGATCGTTTATAAGTGTTATCAATAGTATTACCTATGTTATTTAGGATCCGATATAACATTATTGAAGAACAGAACTCATGATCTTTGTGAATCTGATCATTTAGAGTCTAAGCGCAATCATCATCATCAAATCATCATCAATTTCTACACATTCTAAGTGACATCACAATGTGTACAAATAAAAACAAAACATATCCTTAAATATTAATACTTCGAATGTAATATTTTAATATTCACTCAATATCAAAATTTAAATATTGTATATCATAACAAGTGATGAATAATTAAGTATTATATATAAGTAATATCATAAATGGTATTTTATAATCATAGATATTGATTAAAACACGCCTGTAATAATAGAGTCAGCTAGGAGATGTAACACAATTTATCGCCTGGTAGTTCTCTGCACCGATCGCCACTTTCATTTAATAGTAATACATGAATCTTTTGTAATCAAGGAACATACCTATGTACCTACATACATTAATAAGGAATATAGTTTCAAATTATCCGCAATGTGGAATCCTGTTAATAAATCTCATGCAATCAAATAAAAATATGCCAGAAGTAAGGGTGGATGCAGATTCTTTTGCCTCGTAATCGGAGCGATGAAATCTCTGAACCACATAAACCTTTATATTTCTATTTGTCAGTTGTGACTACAGCGGTGTAACCTAGGCGTAACGTCAAGCATCACAAAGGTAAACAATATGCATGACCGCGATTACCATAAATGGATCCAAATAAAGTATGTGTATATGTGTGGGTGTCGCTGTGAGTATGAGTGAGTGTGTGTATGTAAGTATGTGAGTGTGTGTCTTTGTTTGTGTGTGTGTGTGTGTGTGTCGCGGCTGGAGGTTTTAGTTACGTCTGTTTCGTATGGAACCAGACCAATAACAGGCGGCAACCTCGTGAAGGATAGTCCACCAGCCTAACCTTAGGGATCTACATGACTTGCACTCTCCCCTAAAGTCATTTGCCAAACTCTGTTCCGGACTCAGGTACAGAGAATAGAAGTATGCCCAAGTCACAGTATTAAAGAGAAAAGTGGTGAGTTGGACCTACTCCTGCCCGACCTATGCCTACAGAAAATACTTTGATTTTATTTATATGTATTCAAAAAATACTTTGATATTATGCTGAGGTAAAAGTTATCTATAAGTATATATAACAAAAATCTTTTATAGATGAATTATTTTCAGCATACGATAATTTGTGTATCATCATATTCTGTCATTGTAAATTTTGCTTCGTATAGCAATACATATTAAATAAAAAACAAGCTATATCACAGTATGTTCTAAACTGATTCTTATAAATCATAGATAGAGTTGAGAATAAGATAATTAGCGTATCAAGTTTATTCAAAATCCTTAACCATTTTCATACAAAATGTATTAAGGCAGAGCGATCCAAAAAAGTAACAGATAACAGACAGTAACGCACAGATTCGTAACAGTTGAGTAATAGAATAGTCTAGACGAAATATAATCACAGATGAAATAGCAAGCATATTTGAATGACGGAGTACATTCAAAAAATTAAAACTAGCGCGTCTGGCGGGTTAAGTCATTGCACGTTTTACAAGCCCACCTAAAAGTGACCACATATAAAGAAATACGTGTATTTATTATGAAGAGAACACGTAAGCTTTTTCAAAGTTTACTTCGTACCACCAGTCTATAAAAATCCCCACAACATATTTATCATGCCTTACATACATATTATTTATAATTACCATTATCATAAGTGACATCACAATGTGTACAAATAAAAACAAAACATATCCTTAAATATGAATACTACGATTGTAATATTTTGATATTCACTCAATATCAAAATTTAAATATTGTATATCATAACAAGTGATGAATAATTAAGTATTATATATAAGTAATATCATAAATGGTATTTTATAATCATAGATATTGTTTAAAATACGCCTTTAATAATAGAGTCAGCTAGGCGATGTAACACAATCTATTAAAATCAAAACATATCTCAAAAGTACAATATATCGAATATTATTTCGATGTTCAAATGTGTTGGTCAAAATTATTAGTCAGTTTATACAATTATCGTTATTTTTCTGAATCTTCCGTCTTCTGAGTCTTTTCCCGTTGATGTTTGGTTGCATAACATAATCAACCATACAAGCAAGCTATAATGTAGCTACAACATTTAAGCAAGCAATGTAAAGTTGACCAGGTTAGCTTCTTGACTTTTGTTGAGTATCGAGAAATAGAAACATTTGAGCAAAGTCACGCTTTAGCCAGAGAGCCATGAAACACACACTCAAAATTATAAGTCACTTTATACGAACATCGTTATTTTTTCTGAGTCTTTTGCCTTCTAAGTCTTTGCCCGTTGATGTTTGGTTGCATAACATAATCAACTTTACAAGCGGTTTTAAATGTAGCTACCACATTTAAGAAAGCAATGTAAAATTGACCAGGTTAGCTTCTAGACTTTTGTTGAGGATCCTGAAATATAAACATATAAGCAAAGTCATGCTGTAACCAGAAAACCATGAACACACAGTCAAAATTATTAGTCAGTTTATACAATAATCGTTATTTCTTCTGAGTCTTTTGCCTTCTAAGTCTTTGCCCGTTGATGTTTGGTTGCATAACATAATCAACTTTACAAGCGGTTTTAAATGTAGCTACTACATTTAAGAAAGCAATGTAAAATTGACCAGGTTAGCTTCTTGACTTTTGTTGAAAATCCTGAAATATAAACATTTAAGCAAAGTCACGCTTTAGCCAGAAAACCATGAAACACACAGTCAAAATTATTAGTCAGTTTATAAAATAATCGTTATTTCTTCTGAGTCTTTTGCCTTCTATGTCTTTCCCCGTTGATATTTGGTTGCATAACATAATCAACTTTACAAGCGAGCTTAAATGTAGCTACAACATTTAAGCAAGCAATGTAAAGTTGACCAGGTTAGCTTCTTGACTTTTATTGAGTATCCTGAAATTTAAACATTTAAGCAAAGAAACGCTTTAGCCAGAAAACCATGAAACACACAGTCAAAATTATTAGTCAGTTTATACAATAATCGTTATTTCTTCTGAGTCTTTTGCCTTCTAAGTCTTTGCCCGTTGATGTTTGGTTGCATAACATAATTAACTTTACAAGCGGTTTTAAATGTAGCTACCACATTTAAGAAAGCAATGTAAAGTTGACCAGGTTAGCTTCTTGACTTTTGTTGAGTATCCTGAAATATAAACATTTAAGCAAAGAAACGCTTTAGCCAGAAAACCATGAAACACACAGTCAAAATTATTAGTCAGTTTATACAATAATCGTTATTTCTTCTGAGTCTTTTGCCTTCTAAGTATTTGCCCGTTGATGTTTGGTTGCATAACATAATTAACTTTACAAGCGGTTTTAAATGTAGCTACCACATTTAAGAAAGCAATGTAAAGTTGACCAGGTTAGCTTCTTGACTTTTGTTGAGGATCCTGAAATATAAACATTTAAGCAAAGTCACGCTTTAGCCAGAGAACCATGTAACACACAGTCAAAATTATTAGTCAGTTTATACAATAATCGTTATTTCTTCTGAGTCTTTTGCCTTCTAAGTCTTTGCCCGTTGATGTTTGGTTGCATAATACAATCAACTTTACAAGCGAGCTTAAAAGTAGCTACCACATTTAAGAAAGCAATGTAAAATTGACCAGATTAGCTTCTAGACTTTTGTTGAGGATCCTGAAATATAAACATTTAAGCAAAGTCATGCTGTAACCAGAAAACCATGAACACACAGTCAAAATTATTAGTCAGTTTATACAATAATCGTTATTTCTTCTGAGTCTTTTGCCTTCTAAGTCTTTGCCCGTTGATGTTTGGTTGCATAACATAATCAACTTTACAAGCGGTTTTAAATGTAGCTACTACATTTAAGAAAGCAATGTAAAATTGACCAGGTTAGCTTCTTGACTTTTGTTGAGAATCCTGAAATATAAACATTTAAGCAAAGTCACGCTTTAGCCAGAAAACCATGAAACACACAGTCAAAATTATTAGTCAGTTTATAAAATAATCGTTATTTCTTCTGAGTCTTTTGCCTTCTATGTCTTTCCCCGTTGATATTTGGTTGCATAACATAATCAACTTTACAAGCGAGCTTAAATGTAGCTACAACATTTAAGCAAGCAATGTAAAGATGACCAGGTTAGCTTCTTGACTTTTATTGAGTATCCTGAAATATAAACATTTAAGCAAAGAAACGCTTTAGCCAGAAAACCATAAAACACACAGTCAAAATTATTAGTCAGTTTATACAATAATCGTTATTTCTTCTGAGTCTTTTGCCTTCTAAGTCTTTGCCCGTTGATGTTTGGTTGCATAACATAATTAACTTTACAAGCGGTTTTAAATGTAGCTACCACATTTAAGAAAGCAATGTAAAGTTGACCAGGTTAGCTTCTTGACTTTTGTTGAGTATCGAGAAATATAAACATTTGAGCAAAGTCACGCTTTAGCCAGAGAGCCATGAAACACACACTCAAAATTATAAGTCAGTTTATAAAATAATCGTTATTTCTTCTGAGTCTTTTGCCTTCTATGTCTTTCCCCGTTGATATTTGGTTGCATAACATAATCAACTTTACAAGCGAGCTTAAATGTAGCTACAACATTTAAGCAAGCAATGTAAAGTTGACCAGGTTAGCTTCTTGACTTTTGTTGAGGATCCTGAAATATAAACATTTAAGCAAAGTCACGCTTTAGCCAGAGAACCATGAAACACACAGTCAAAATTATTAGTCAGTTTATACAATAATCGTTATTTCTTCTGAGTCTTTTGCCTTCTAAGTCTTTGCCCGTTGATGTTTGGTTGCATAATACAATCAACTTTACAAGCGAGCTTAAAAGTAGCTACCACATTTAAGAAAGCAATGTAAAATTGACCAGATTAGCTTCTTGACTTTTGTTGAGGATCCTGAAATATAAACATTTAAGCAAAGTCATGCTGTAACCAGAAAACCATGAACACACAGTCAAAATTATTAGTCAGTTTATACAATAATCGTTATTTCTTCTGAGTCTTTTGCCTTCTAAGTCTTTGCCCGTTGATGTTTGGTTGCATAACATAATCAACTTTACAAGCGGTTTTAAATGTAGCTACTACATTTAAGAAAGCAATGTAAAATTGACCAGGTTAGCTTCTTGACTTTTGTTGAGAATCCTGAAATATAAACATTTAAGCAAAGTCACGCTTTAGCCAGAAAACCATGAAACACACAGTCAAAATTATTAGTCAGTTTATAAAATAATCGTTATTTCTTCTGAGTCTTTTGCCTTCTATGTCTTTCCCCGTTGATATTTGGTTGCATAACATAATCAACTTTACAAGCGAGCTTAAATGTAGCTACAACATTTAAGCAAGCAATGTAAAGATGACCAGGTTAGCTTCTTGACTTTTATTGAGTATCCTGAAATATAAACATTTAAGCAAAGAAACGCTTTAGCCAGAAAACCATGAAACACACAGTCAAAATTATTAGTCAGTTTATACAATAATCGTTATTTCTTCTGAGTCTTTTGCCTTCTAAGTCTTTGCCCGTTGATGTTTGGTTGCATAACATAATTAACTTTACAAGCGGTTTTAAATGTAGCTACCACATTTAAGAAAGCAATGTAAAGTTGACCAGGTTAGCTTCTTGACTTTTGTTGAGGATCCTGAAATATAAACATTTAAGCAAAGTCACGCTTTAGCCAGAGAACCATGAAACACACAGTCAAAATTATTAGTCAGTTTATACAATAATCGTTATTTCTTCTGAGTCTTTTGCCTTCTAAGTCTTTGCCCGTTGATGTTTGGTTGCATAACATAATTAACTTTACAAGCGGTTTTAAATGTAGCTACCACATTTAAGAAAGCAATGTAAAGTTGACCAGGTTAGCTTCTTGACTTTTGTTGAGGATCCTGAAATATAAACATTTAAGCAAAGTCACGCTTTAGCCAGAGAACCATGAAACACACAGTCAAAATTATTAGTCAGTTTATACAATAATCGTTATTTCTTCTGAGTCTTTTGCCTTCTAAGTCTTTGCCCGTTGATGTTTGGTTGCATAATACAACCAACTTTACAAGCGAGCTTAAAAGTAGCTACCACATTTAAGTCTTCTTCTCCCTAGCCTTTATTATTCCCAAGTCACTTGGGGTCGGCTTTACTGGTCTAACAGGATTTGACTGGATATCAGTTTTTACACGGAGCGGCTGCCACCTGTCCTCCGCAACCTGAAGGCTTATGATACCCTAAGGCTAGACCAGTTTCAGGATATAATAGGGTACTGACTTCCCATTAACGACTGCCATAGATGTTCATGGCAGCCGCGACCGACGGCTTAACGTGCTCTCCGAGGCACGGAGCAGGCGATAATAGTCAATCAATACGCACATAATTTCGAAAAGTCATATAACTTCCTAAAGTCAGAGGTGCGCGACGTGGGTTCGAACCCGAGACCTTCTGCATTGCAGTCTGTTGGTCTCCCCACTGAGCTATCGCTGCTATTCAGTTTATAAAATAATCGTTATTTCTTCTGAGTCTTTTGCCTTCTAAGTCATTGCCCGTTGATGTTTGGTTGCATAACATAATCAACCATACAAGCAAGCTATAATGTAGCTACAACATTTAAGCAAGCAATGTAAAGTTGACCAGGTTAGCTTCTTGACTTTTGTTGAGTATCGAGAAATATAAACATTTGAGCAAAGTCACGCTTTAGCCAGAGAGCCATGAAACACACACTCAAAATTATTAGTCAGTTTATACAATAATCGTTATTTCTTCTGAGTCTTTTGCCTTCTAAGTCTTTGCCCGTTGATGTTTGGTTGCATAACATAATCAACTTTACAAGCGGTTTTTAATGTAGCTACCACATTTAAGAAAGTAATGTAAAATTGACCAGGTTAGCTTCTAGACTTTTGTTGAGGATCCTGAAATATAAACATATAAGCAAAGTCATGCTGTAACCAGAAAACCATGAACACACAGTCAAAATTATTAGTCAGTTTATACAATAATCGTTATTTCTTCTGAGTCTTTTGCCTTCTAAGTCTTTGCGCGTTGATGTTTGGTTGCATAACATAATCAATTTTACAAGCGGTTTTAAATGTAGCTACTACATTTAAGAAAGCAATGTAAAATTGACCAGGTTAGCTTCTTGACTTTTGTTGAGAATCCTGAAATATAAACATTTAAGCAAAGTCACGCTTTAGCCAGAAAACCATGAAACACACAGTCAAAATTATTAGTCAGTTTATAAAATAATCGTTATTTCTTCTGAGTCTTTTGCCTTCTATGTCTTTCCCCGTTGATATTTGGTTGCATAACATAATCAACTTTACAAGCGAGCTTAAATGTAGCTACAACATTTAAGCAAGCAATGTAAAGTTGACCAGGTTAGCTTCTAGACTTTTGTTGAGGATCCTGAAATATAAACATATAAGCAAAGTCATGCTGTAACCAGAAAACCATGAACACACAGTCAAAATTATTAGTCAGTTTATACAATAATCGTTATTTCTTCTGAGTCTTTTGCCTTCTAAGTCTTTGCGCGTTGATGTTTGGTTGCATAACATAATCAACTTTACAAGCGGTTTTAAATGTAGCTACTACATTTAAGAAAGCAATGTAAAATTGACCAGGTTAGCTTCTTGACTTTTGTTGAGAATCCTGAAATATAAACATTTAAGCAAAGTCACGCTTTAGCCAGAAAACCATGAAACACACAGTCAAAATTATTAGTCAGTTTATAAAATAATCGTTATTTCTTCTGAGTCTTTTGCCTTCTATGTCTTTCCCCGTTGATATTTGGTTGCATAACATAATCAACTTTACAAGCGAGCTTAAATGTAGCTACAACATTTAAGCAAGCAATGTAAAGTTGACCAGGTTAGCTTCTTGACTTTTGTTGAGTATCGAGAAATATAAACATTTGAGCAAAGTCACGCTTTAGCCAGAGAGCCATGAAACACACACTCAAAATTATAAGTCAGTTTATAAAATAATCGTTATTTCTTCTGAGTCTTTTGCCTTCTATGTCTTTTCCCGTTGATATTTGGTTGCATAACATAATCAACTTTACAAGCGAGCTTAAATGTAGCTACAACATTTAAGCAAGCAATGTAAAGTTGACCAGGTTAGCTTCTAGACTTTTGTTGAGGATCCTGAAATATAAACATATAAGCAAAGTCATGCTGTAACCAGAAAACCATGAACACACAGTCAAAATTATTAGTCAGTTTATACAATAATCGTTATTTCTTCTGAGTCTTTTGCCTTCTAAGTCTTTGCGCGTTGATGTTTGGTTGCATAACATAATCAACTTTACAAGCGGTTTTAAATGTAGCTACTACATTTAAGAAAGCAATGTAAAATTGACCAGGTTAGCTTCTTGACTTTTGTTGAGAATCCTGAAATATAAACATTTAAGCAAAGTCACGCTTTAGCCAGAAAACCATGAAACACACAGTCAAAATTATTAGTCAGTTTATAAAATAATCGTTATTTCTTCTGAGTCTTTTGCCTTCTATGTCTTTCCCCGTTGATATTTGGTTGCATAACATAATCAACTTTACAAGCGAGCTTAAATGTAGCTACAACATTTAAGCAAGCAATGTAAAGTTGACCAGGTTAGCTTCTTGACTTTTGTTGAGTATCGAGAAATATAAACATTTGAGCAAAGTCACGCTTTAGCCAGAGAGCCATGAAACACACACTCAAAATTATAAGTCAGTTTATAAAATAATCGTTATTTCTTCTGAGTCTTTTGCCTTCTATGTCTTTTCCCGTTGATATTTGGTTGCATAACATAATCAACTTTACAAGCGAGCTTAAATGTAGCTACAACATTTAAGCAAGCAATGTAAAGTTGACCAGGTTAGCTTCTTGACTTTTGTTGAGTATCGAGAAATATAAACATTTGAGCAAAGTCACGCTTTAGCCAGAGAGCCATGAAACACACACTCAAAATTATAAGTCAGTTTATAAAATAATCGTTATTTCTTCTGAGTCTTTTGCCTTCTATGTCTTTTCCCGTTGATATTTGGTTGCATAACATAATCAACTTTACAAGCGAGCTTAAATGTAGCTACAACATTTAAGCAAGCAATGTAAAGTTGACCAGGTTAGCTTCTTGACTTTTGTTGAGGATCCTGAAATATAAACATTTAAGCAAAGTCACGCTTTAGCCAGAGAACCATGAAACACACAGTCAAAATTATTAGTCAGTTTATACAATAATCGTTATTTCTTCTGAGTCTTTTGCCTTCTAAGTCTTTGCCCGTTGATGTTTGGTTGCATAATACAATCAACTTTACAAGCGAGCTTAAAAGTAGCTACCACATTTAAGAAAGCAATGTAAAATTGACCAGATTAGCTTCTAGACTTTTGTTGAGGATCCTGAAATATAAACATTTAAGCAAAGTCATGCTGTAACCAGAAAACCATGAACACACAGTCAAAATTATTAGTCAGTTTATACAATAATCGTTATTTCTTCTGAGTCTTTTGCCTTCTAAGTCTTTGCCCGTTGATGTTTGGTTGCATAACATAATCAACTTTACAAGCGGTTTTAAATGTAGCTACTACATTTAAGAAAGCAATGTAAAATTGACCAGGTTAGCTTCTTGACTTCTGTTGAGAATCCTGAAATATAAACATTTAAGCAAAGTCACGCTTTAGCCAGAAAACCATGAAACACACAGTCAAAATTATTAGTCAGTTTATACAATAATCGTTATTTCTTCTGAGTCTTTTGCCTTCTAAGTATTTGCCCGTTGATGTTTGGTTGCATAACATAATTAACTTTACAAGCGGTTTTAAATGTAGCTACCACATTTAAGAAAGCAATGTAAAGTTGACCAGGTTAGCTTCTTGACTTTTGTTGAGGATCCTGAAATATAAACATTTAAGCAAAGTCACGCTTTAGCCAGAGAACCATGTAACACACAGTCAAAATTATTAGTCAGTTTATACAATAATCGTTATTTCTTCTGAGTCTTTTGCCTTCTAAGTCTTTGCCCGTTGATGTTTGGTTGCATAATACAATCAACTTTACAAGCGAGCTTAAAAGTAGCTACCACATTTAAGAAAGCAATGTAAAATTGACCAGATTAGCTTCTAGACTTTTGTTGAGGATCCTGAAATATAAACATTTAAGCAAAGTCATGCTGTAACCAGAAAACCATGAACACACAGTCAAAATTATTAGTCAGTTTATACAATAATCGTTATTTCTTCTGAGTCTTTTGCCTTCTAAGTCTTTGCCCGTTGATGTTTGGTTGCATAACATAATCAACTTTACAAGCGGTTTTAAATGTAGCTACTACATTTAAGAAAGCAATGTAAAATTGACCAGGTTAGCTTCTTGACTTTTGTTGAGAATCCTGAAATATAAACATTTAAGCAAAGTCACGCTTTAGCCAGAAAACCATGAAACACACAGTCAAAATTATTAGTCAGTTTATAAAATAATCGTTATTTCTTCTGAGTCTTTTGCCTTCTATGTCTTTCCCCGTTGATATTTGGTTGCATAACATAATCAACTTTACAAGCGAGCTTAAATGTAGCTACAACATTTAAGCAAGCAATGTAAAGATGACCAGGTTAGCTTCTTGACTTTTATTGAGTATCCTGAAATATAAACATTTAAGCAAAGAAACGCTTTAGCCAGAAAACCATAAAACACACAGTCAAAATTATTAGTCAGTTTATACAATAATCGTTATTTCTTCTGAGTCTTTTGCCTTCTAAGTCTTTGCCCGTTGATGTTTGGTTGCATAACATAATTAACTTTACAAGCGGTTTTAAATGTAGCTACCACATTTAAGAAAGCAATGTGAAGTTGACCAGGTTAGCTTCTTGACTTTTGTTGAGTATCGAGAAATATAAACATTTGAGCAAAGTCACGCTTTAGCCAGAGAGCCATGAAACACACACTCAAAATTATAAGTCAGTTTATAAAATAATCGTTATTTCTTCTGAGTCTTTTGCCTTCTATGTCTTTCCCCGTTGATATTTGGTTGCATAACATAATCAACTTTACAAGCGAGCTTAAATGTAGCTACAACATTTAAGCAAGCAATGTAAAGTTGACCAGGTTAGCTTCTTGACTTTTGTTGAGGATCCTGAAATATAAACATTTAAGCAAAGTCACGCTTTAGCCAGAGAACCATGAAACACACAGTCAAAATTATTAGTCAGTTTATACAATAATCGTTATTTCTTCTGAGTCTTTTGCCTTCTAAGTCTTTGCCCGTTGATGTTTGGTTGCATAATACAATCAACTTTACAAGCGAGCTTAAAAGTAGCTACCACATTTAAGAAAGCAATGTAAAATTGACCAGATTAGCTTCTTGACTTTTGTTGAGGATCCTGAAATATAAACATTTAAGCAAAGTCATGCTGTAACCAGAAAACCATGAACACACAGTCAAAATTATTAGTCAGTTTATACAATAATCGTTATTTCTTCTGAGTCTTTTGCCTTCTAAGTCTTTGCCCGTTGATGTTTGGTTGCATAACATAATCAACTTTACAAGCGGTTTTAAATGTAGCTACTACATTTAAGAAAGCAATGTAAAATTGACCAGGTTAGCTTCTTGACTTTTGTTGAGAATCCTGAAATATAAACATTTAAGCAAAGTCACGCTTTAGCCAGAAAACCATGAAACACACAGTCAAAATTATTAGTCAGTTTATAAAATAATCGTTATTTCTTCTGAGTCTTTTGCCTTCTATGTCTTTCCCCGTTGATATTTGGTTGCATAACATAATCAACTTTACAAGCGAGCTTAAATGTAGCTACAACATTTAAGCAAGCAATGTAAAGATGACCAGGTTAGCTTCTTGACTTTTATTGAGTATCCTGAAATATAAACATTTAAGCAAAGAAACGCTTTAGCCAGAAAACCATGAAACACACAGTCAAAATTATTAGTCAGTTTATACAATAATCGTTATTTCTTCTGAGTCTTTTGCCTTCTAAGTCTTTGCCCGTTGATGTTTGGTTGCATAACATAATTAACTTTACAAGCGGTTTTAAATGTAGCTACCACATTTAAGAAAGCAATGTAAAGTTGACCAGGTTAGCTTCTTGACTTTTGTTGAGGATCCTGAAATATAAACATTTAAGCAAAGTCACGCTTTAGCCAGAGAACCATGAAACACACAGTCAAAATTATTAGTCAGTTTATACAATAATCGTTATTTCTTCTGAGTCTTTTGCCTTCTAAGTCTTTGCCCGTTGATGTTTGGTTGCATAACATAATTAACTTTACAAGCGGTTTTAAATGTAGCTACCACATTTAAGAAAGCAATGTAAAGTTGACCAGGTTAGCTTCTTGACTTTTGTTGAGGATCCTGAAATATAAACATTTAAGCAAAGTCACGCTTTAGCCAGAGAACCATGAAACACACAGTCAAAATTATTAGTCAGTTTATACAATAATCGTTATTTCTTCTGAGTCTTTTGCCTTCTAAGTCTTTGCCCGTTGATGTTTGGTTGCATAATACAACCAACTTTACAAGCGAGCTTAAAAGTAGCTACCACATTTAAGTCTTCTTCTCCCTAGCCTTTATTATTCCCAAGTCACTTGGGGTCGGCTTTACTGGTCTAACAGGATTTGACTGGATATCAGTTTTTACACGGAGCGGCTGCCACCTGTCCTCCGCAACCTGAAGGCTTATGATACCCTAAGGCTAGACCAGTTTCAGGATATAATAGGGTACTGACTTCCCATTAACGACTGCCATAGATGTTCATGGCAGCCGCGACCGACGGCTTAACGTGCTCTCCGAGGCACGGAGCAGGCGATAATAGTCAATCAATACGCACATAATTTCGAAAAGTCATATAACTTCCTAAAGTCAGAGGTGCGCGACGTGGGTTCGAACCCGAGACCTTCTGCATTGCAGTCTGTTGGTCTCCCCACTGAGCTATCGCTGCTATTCAGTTTATAAAATAATCGTTATTTCTTCTGAGTCTTTTGCCTTCTAAGTCATTGCCCGTTGATGTTTGGTTGCATAACATAATCAACCATACAAGCAAGCTATAATGTAGCTACAACATTTAAGCAAGCAATGTAAAGTTGACCAGGTTAGCTTCTTGACTTTTGTTGAGTATCGAGAAATATAAACATTTGAGCAAAGTCACGCTTTAGCCAGAGAGCCATGAAACACACACTCAAAATTATTAGTCAGTTTATACAATAATCGTTATTTCTTCTGAGTCTTTTGCCTTCTAAGTCTTTGCCCGTTGATGTTTGGTTGCATAACATAATCAACTTTACAAGCGGTTTTTAATGTAGCTACCACATTTAAGAAAGTAATGTAAAATTGACCAGGTTAGCTTCTAGACTTTTGTTGAGGATCCTGAAATATAAACATATAAGCAAAGTCATGCTGTAACCAGAAAACCATGAACACACAGTCAAAATTATTAGTCAGTTTATACAATAATCGTTATTTCTTCTGAGTCTTTTGCCTTCTAAGTCTTTGCGCGTTGATGTTTGGTTGCATAACATAATCAATTTTACAAGCGGTTTTAAATGTAGCTACTACATTTAAGAAAGCAATGTAAAATTGACCAGGTTAGCTTCTTGACTTTTGTTGAGAATCCTGAAATATAAACATTTAAGCAAAGTCACGCTTTAGCCAGAAAACCATGAAACACACAGTCAAAATTATTAGTCAGTTTATAAAATAATCGTTATTTCTTCTGAGTCTTTTGCCTTCTATGTCTTTCCCCGTTGATATTTGGTTGCATAACATAATCAACTTTACAAGCGAGCTTAAATGTAGCTACAACATTTAAGCAAGCAATGTAAAGTTGACCAGGTTAGCTTCTAGACTTTTGTTGAGGATCCTGAAATATAAACATATAAGCAAAGTCATGCTGTAACCAGAAAACCATGAACACACAGTCAAAATTATTAGTCAGTTTATACAATAATCGTTATTTCTTCTGAGTCTTTTGCCTTCTAAGTCTTTGCGCGTTGATGTTTGGTTGCATAACATAATCAACTTTACAAGCGGTTTTAAATGTAGCTACTACATTTAAGAAAGCAATGTAAAATTGACCAGGTTAGCTTCTTGACTTTTGTTGAGAATCCTGAAATATAAACATTTAAGCAAAGTCACGCTTTAGCCAGAAAACCATGAAACACACAGTCAAAATTATTAGTCAGTTTATAAAATAATCGTTATTTCTTCTGAGTCTTTTGCCTTCTATGTCTTTCCCCGTTGATATTTGGTTGCATAACATAATCAACTTTACAAGCGAGCTTAAATGTAGCTACAACATTTAAGCAAGCAATGTAAAGTTGACCAGGTTAGCTTCTTGACTTTTGTTGAGTATCGAGAAATATAAACATTTGAGCAAAGTCACGCTTTAGCCAGAGAGCCATGAAACACACACTCAAAATTATAAGTCAGTTTATAAAATAATCGTTATTTCTTCTGAGTCTTTTGCCTTCTATGTCTTTTCCCGTTGATATTTGGTTGCATAACATAATCAACTTTACAAGCGAGCTTAAATGTAGCTACAACATTTAAGCAAGCAATGTAAAGTTGACCAGGTTAGCTTCTAGACTTTTGTTGAGGATCCTGAAATATAAACATATAAGCAAAGTCATGCTGTAACCAGAAAACCATGAACACACAGTCAAAATTATTAGTCAGTTTATACAATAATCGTTATTTCTTCTGAGTCTTTTGCCTTCTAAGTCTTTGCGCGTTGATGTTTGGTTGCATAACATAATCAACTTTACAAGCGGTTTTAAATGTAGCTACTACATTTAAGAAAGCAATGTAAAATTGACCAGGTTAGCTTCTTGACTTTTGTTGAGAATCCTGAAATATAAACATTTAAGCAAAGTCACGCTTTAGCCAGAAAACCATGAAACACACAGTCAAAATTATTAGTCAGTTTATAAAATAATCGTTATTTCTTCTGAGTCTTTTGCCTTCTATGTCTTTCCCCGTTGATATTTGGTTGCATAACATAATCAACTTTACAAGCGAGCTTAAATGTAGCTACAACATTTAAGCAAGCAATGTAAAGTTGACCAGGTTAGCTTCTTGACTTTTGTTGAGTATCGAGAAATATAAACATTTGAGCAAAGTCACGCTTTAGCCAGAGAGCCATGAAACACACACTCAAAATTATAAGTCAGTTTATAAAATAATCGTTATTTCTTCTGAGTCTTTTGCCTTCTATGTCTTTTCCCGTTGATATTTGGTTGCATAACATAATCAACTTTACAAGCGAGCTTAAATGTAGCTACAACATTTAAGCAAGCAATGTAAAGTTGACCAGGTTAGCTTCTTGACTTTTGTTGAGGATCCTGAAATATAAACATTTAAGCAAAGTCACGCTTTAGCCAGAGAACCATGAAACACACAGTCAAAATTATTAGTCAGTTTATACAATAATCGTTATTTCTTCTGAGTCTTTTGCCTTCTAAGTCTTTGCCCGTTGATGTTTGGTTGCATAATACAATCAACTTTACAAGCGAGCTTAAAAGTAGCTACCACATTTAAGAAAGCAATGTAAAATTGACCAGATTAGCTTCTAGACTTTTGTTGAGGATCCTGAAATATAAACATTTAAGCAAAGTCATGCTGTAACCAGAAAACCATGAACACACAGTCAAAATTATTAGTCAGTTTATACAATAATCGTTATTTCTTCTGAGTCTTTTGCCTTCTAAGTCTTTGCCCGTTGATGTTTGGTTGCATAACATAATCAACTTTACAAGCGGTTTTAAATGTAGCTACTACATTTAAGAAAGCAATGTAAAATTGACCAGGTTAGCTTCTTGACTTCTGTTGAGAATCCTGAAATATAAACATTTAAGCAAAGTCACGCTTTAGCCAGAAAACCATGAAACACACAGTCAAAATTATTAGTCAGTTTATAAAATAATCGTTATTTCTTCTGAGTCTTTTGCCTTCTATGTCTTTCCCCGTTGATATTTGGTTGCATAACATAATCAACTTTACAAGCGAGCTTAAATGTAGCTACAACATTTAAGCAAGCAATGTAAAGATGACCAGGTTAGCTTCTTGACTTTTATTGAGTATCCTGAAATATAAACATTTAAGCAAAGAAACGCTTTAGCCAGAAAACCATGAAACACACAGTCAAAATTATTAGTCAGTTTATACAATAATCGTTATTTCTTCTGAGTCTTTTGCCTTCTAAGTCTTTGCCCGTTGATGTTTGGTTGCATAACATAATTAACTTTACAAGCGGTTTTAAATGTAGCTACCACATTTAAGAAAGCAATGTATAGTTGACCAGGTTAGCTTCTTGACTTTTGTTGAGGATCCTGAAATATAAACATTTAAGCAAAGTCACGCTTTAGCCAGAGAACCATGAAACACACAGTCAAAATTATTAGTCAGTTTATACAATAATCGTTATTTCTTCTGAGTCTTTTGCCTTCTAAGTCTTTGCCCGTTGATGTTTGGTTGCATAACATAATTAACTTTACAAGCGGTTTTAAATGTAGCTACCACATTTAAGAAAGCAATGTAAAGTTGACCAGGTTAGCTTCTTGACTTTTGTTGAGGATCCTGAAATATAAACATTTAAGCAAAGTCACGCTTTAGCCAGAGAACCATGAAACACACAGTCAAAATTATTAGTCAGTTTATACAATAATCGTTATTTCTTCTGAGTCTTTTGCCTTCTAAGTCTTTGCCCGTTGATGTTTGGTTGCATAATACAACCAACTTTACAAGCGAGCTTAAAAGTAGCTACCACATTTAAGTCTTCTTCTCCCTAGCCTTTATTATTCCCAAGTCACTTGGGGTCGGCTTTACTGGTCTAACAGGATTTGACTGGATATCAGTTTTTACACGGAGCGGCTGCCACCTGTCCTCCGCAACCTGAAGGCTTATGATACCCTAAGGCTAGACCAGTTTCAGGATATAATAGGGTACTGACTTCCCATTAACGACTGCCATAGATGTTCATGGCAGCCGCGACCGACGGCTTAACGTGCTCTCCGAGGCACGGAGCAGGCGATAATAGTCAATCAATACGCACATAATTTCGAAAAGTAATATAACTTCCGAAAGTCGGAGGTGCGCGACGTGGGTTCGAACCCGAGACCTTCTGCATTGCAGTCTGTTGGTCTCCCCACTGAGCTATCGCTGCTATTCAGTTTATAAAATAATCGTTATTTCTTCTGAGTCTTTTGCCTTCTAAGTCATTGCCCGTTGATGTTTGGTTGCATAACATAATCAACCATACAAGCAAGCTATAATGTAGCTACAACATTTAAGCAAGCAATGTAAAGTTGACCAGGTTAGCTTCTTGACTTTTGTTGAGTATCGAGAAATATAAACATTTGAGCAAAGTCACGCTTTAGCCAGAGAGCCATGAAACACACACTCAAAATTATTAGTCAGTTTATACAATAATCGTTATTTCTTCTGAGTCTTTTGCCTTCTAAGTCTTTGCCCGTTGATGTTTGGTTGCATAACATAATCAACTTTACAAGCGGTTTTTAATGTAGCTACCACATTTAAGAAAGTAATGTAAAATTGACCAGGTTAGCTTCTAGACTTTTGTTGAGGATCCTGAAATATAAACATATAAGCAAAGTCATGCTGTAACCAGAAAACCATGAACACACAGTCAAAATTATTAGTCAGTTTATACAATAATCGTTATTTCTTCTGAGTCTTTTGCCTTCTAAGTCTTTGCGCGTTGATGTTTGGTTGCATAACATAATCAACTTTACAAGCGGTTTTAAATGTAGCTACTACATTTAAGAAAGCAATGTAAAATTGACCAGGTTAGCTTCTTGACTTTTGTTGAGAATCCTGAAATATAAACATTTAAGCAAAGTCACGCTTTAGCCAGAGAACCATGAAACACACAGTCAAAATTATTAGTCAGTTTATACAATAATCGTTATTTCTTCTGAGTCTTTTGCCTTCTAAGTCTTTGCCCGTTGATGTTTGGTTGCATAATACAATCAACTTTACAAGCGAGCTTAAAAGTAGCTACCACATTTAAGTCTTCTTCTCCCTAGCCTTTATTATTCCCAAGTCACTTGGGGTCGGCTTTTCTGGTCTAACAGGATTTGACTGGATATCAGTTTTTACACGGAGCGGCTGCCACCTGTCCGCCGCAACCTGAAGGCTAACGATACCCTAAGGCTAGACCAGTTTCAGGATATAATAGGGTACTGACTTCCCATTAACGACTGCCATAGATGTTCATGGCAGCCGGGACCGACGGCTTAACGTGCTCTCCGAGGCACGGAGCAGGCGATAATAGTCAATCAATACGCACATAATTTCGAAAAGTCATATAACTTCCGAAAGTCAGAGGTGCGCGACGTGGGTTCGAACCCGAGACCTTCTGCATTGCAGTCTGTTGGTCTCCCCACTGAGCTATCGCTGCTATTCAGTTTATAAAATAATCGTTATTTCTTCTGAGTCTTTTGCCTTCTAAGTCATTGCCCGTTGATGTTTGGTTGCATAACATAATCAACTTTACAAGCGGTTTTAAATGTAGCTACCACATTTAAGAAAGCAATGTAAAATTGACCAGGTTAGCTTCTTGACTTTTGTTGAGGATCGAGAAATATAAACATTTGAGCAAAGTCACGCTTTAGCCTGAGAGCCATGAAACACACACTCAAAATTATTAGTCAGTTTATACAATAATCGTTATTTCTTCTGAGTCTTTTGCCTTCTAAGTCTTTGCCCGTTGATATTTGGTTGCATAACACAATCAACCATACAAGCAAGCTATAATGTAACTACAACATTTAAGCAAGCAATGTAAAGTTGACCAGGTTAGCTTCTTGACTTTTGTTGAGTATCGAGAAATATAAACATTTGAGCAAAGTCACGCTTTAGCCTGAGAGCCATGAAACACACACTCAAAATTATTAGTCAGTTTATACAATAATCGTTATTTCTTCTGAGTCTTTTGCCTTCTAAGTCTTTGCCCGTTGATGTTTGGTTGCATAACATAATCAACTTTACAAGCGGTTTTTAATGTAGCTACCACATTTAAGAAAGTAATGTAAAATTGACCAGGTTAGCTTCTAGACTTTTGTTGAGGATCCTGAAATATAAACATATAAGCAAAGTCATGCTGTAACCAGAAAACCATGAACACACAGTCAAAATTATTAGTCAGTTTATACAATAATCGTTATTTCTTCTGAGTCTTTTGCCTTCTAAGTCTTTGCGCGTTGATGTTTGGTTGCATAACATAATCAACTTTACAAGCGGTTTTAAATGTAGCTACTACATTTAAGAAAGCAATGTAAAATTGACCAGGTTAGCTTCTTGACTTTTGTTGAGAATCCTGAAATATAAACATTTAAGCAAAGTCACGCTTTAGCCAGAAAACCATGAAACACACAGTCAAAATTATTAGTCAGTTTATAAAATAATCGTTATTTCTTCTGAGTCTTTTGCCTTCTATGTCTTTCCCCGTTGATATTTGGTTGCATAACATAATCAACTTTACAAGCGAGCTTAAATGTAGCTACAACATTTAAGCAAGCAATGTAAAGTTGACCAGGTTAGCTTCTAGACTTTTGTTGAGGATCCTGAAATATAAACATATAAGCAAAGTCATGCTGTAACCAGAAAACCATGAACACACAGTCAAAATTATTAGTCAGTTTATACAATAATCGTTATTTCTTCTGAGTCTTTTGCCTTCTAAGTCTTTGCGCGTTGATGTTTGGTTGCATAACATAATCAACTTTACAAGCGGTTTTAAATGTAGCTACTACATTTAAGAAAGCAATGTAAAATTGACCAGGTTAGCTTCTTGACTTTTGTTGAGAATCCTGAAATATAAACATTTAAGCAAAGTCACGCTTTAGCCAGAAAACCATGAAACACACAGTCAAAATTATTAGTCAGTTTATAAAATAATCGTTATTTCTTCTGAGTCTTTTGCCTTCTATGTCTTTCCCCGTTGATATTTGGTTGCATAACATAATCAACTTTACAAGCGAGCTTAAATGTAGCTACAACATTTAAGCAAGCAATGTAAAGTTGACCAGGTTAGCTTCTTGACTTTTGTTGAGTATCGAGAAATATAAACATTTGAGCAAAGTCACGCTTTAGCCAGAGAGCCATGAAACACACACTCAAAATTATAAGTCAGTTTATAAAATAATCGTTATTTCTTCTGAGTCTTTTGCCTTCTATGTCTTTTCCCGTTGATATTTGGTTGCATAACATAATCAACTTTACAAGCGAGCTTAAATGTAGCTACAACATTTAAGCAAGCAATGTAAAGTTGACCAGGTTAGCTTCTAGACTTTTGTTGAGGATCCTGAAATATAAACATATAAGCAAAGTCATGCTGTAACCAGAAAACCATGAACACACAGTCAAAATTATTAGTCAGTTTATACAATAATCGTTATTTCTTCTGAGTCTTTTGCCTTCTAAGTCTTTGCGCGTTGATGTTTGGTTGCATAACATAATCAACTTTACAAGCGGTTTTAAATGTAGCTACTACATTTAAGAAAGCAATGTAAAATTGACCAGGTTAGCTTCTTGACTTTTGTTGAGAATCCTGAAATATAAACATTTAAGCAAAGTCACGCTTTAGCCAGAAAACCATGAAACACACAGTCAAAATTATTAGTCAGTTTATAAAATAATCGTTATTTCTTCTGAGTCTTTTGCCTTCTATGTCTTTCCCCGTTGATATTTGGTTGCATAACATAATCAACTTTACAAGCGAGCTTAAATGTAGCTACAACATTTAAGCAAGCAATGTAAAGTTGACCAGGTTAGCTTCTTGACTTTTGTTGAGTATCGAGAAATATAAACATTTGAGCAAAGTCACGCTTTAGCCAGAGAGCCATGAAACACACACTCAAAATTATAAGTCAGTTTATAAAATAATCGTTATTTCTTCTGAGTCTTTTGCCTTCTATGTCTTTTCCCGTTGATATTTGGTTGCATAACATAATCAACTTTACAAGCGAGCTTAAATGTAGCTACAACATTTAAGCAAGCAATGTAAAGTTGACCAGGTTAGCTTCTTGACTTTTGTTGAGGATCCTGAAATATAAACATTTAAGCAAAGTCACGCTTTAGCCAGAGAACCATGAAACACACAGTCAAAATTATTAGTCAGTTTATACAATAATCGTTATTTCTTCTGAGTCTTTTGCCTTCTAAGTCTTTGCCCGTTGATGTTTGGTTGCATAATACAATCAACTTTACAAGCGAGCTTAAAAGTAGCTACCACATTTAAGAAAGCAATGTAAAATTGACCAGATTAGCTTCTAGACTTTTGTTGAGGATCCTGAAATATAAACATTTAAGCAAAGTCATGCTGTAACCAGAAAACCATGAACACACAGTCAAAATTATTAGTCAGTTTATACAATAATCGTTATTTCTTCTGAGTCTTTTGCCTTCTAAGTCTTTGCCCGTTGATGTTTGGTTGCATAACATAATCAACTTTACAAGCGGTTTTAAATGTAGCTACTACATTTAAGAAAGCAATGTAAAATTGACCAGGTTAGCTTCTTGACTTCTGTTGAGAATCCTGAAATATAAACATTTAAGCAAAGTCACGCTTTAGCCAGAAAACCATGAAACACACAGTCAAAATTATTAGTCAGTTTATAAAATAATCGTTATTTCTTCTGAGTCTTTTGCCTTCTATGTCTTTCCCCGTTGATATTTGGTTGCATAACATAATCAACTTTACAAGCGAGCTTAAATGTAGCTACAACATTTAAGCAAGCAATGTAAAGATGACCAGGTTAGCTTCTTGACTTTTATTGAGTATCCTGAAATATAAACATTTAAGCAAAGAAACGCTTTAGCCAGAAAACCATGAAACACACAGTCAAAATTATTAGTCAGTTTATACAATAATCGTTATTTCTTCTGAGTCTTTTGCCTTCTAAGTCTTTGCCCGTTGATGTTTGGTTGCATAACATAATTAACTTTACAAGCGGTTTTAAATGTAGCTACCACATTTAAGAAAGCAATGTATAGTTGACCAGGTTAGCTTCTTGACTTTTGTTGAGGATCCTGAAATATAAACATTTAAGCAAAGTCACGCTTTAGCCAGAGAACCATGAAACACACAGTCAAAATTATTAGTCAGTTTATACAATAATCGTTATTTCTTCTGAGTCTTTTGCCTTCTAAGTCTTTGCCCGTTGATGTTTGGTTGCATAACATAATTAACTTTACAAGCGGTTTTAAATGTAGCTACCACATTTAAGAAAGCAATGTAAAGTTGACCAGGTTAGCTTCTTGACTTTTGTTGAGGATCCTGAAATATAAACATTTAAGCAAAGTCACGCTTTAGCCAGAGAACCATGAAACACACAGTCAAAATTATTAGTCAGTTTATACAATAATCGTTATTTCTTCTGAGTCTTTTGCCTTCTAAGTCTTTGCCCGTTGATGTTTGGTTGCATAATACAACCAACTTTACAAGCGAGCTTAAAAGTAGCTACCACATTTAAGTCTTCTTCTCCCTAGCCTTTATTATTCCCAAGTCACTTGGGGTCGGCTTTACTGGTCTAACAGGATTTGACTGGATATCAGTTTTTACACGGAGCGGCTGCCACCTGTCCTCCGCAACCTGAAGGCTTATGATACCCTAAGGCTAGACCAGTTTCAGGATATAATAGGGTACTGACTTCCCATTAACGACTGCCATAGATGTTCATGGCAGCCGCGACCGACGGCTTAACGTGCTCTCCGAGGCACGGAGCAGGCGATAATAGTCAATCAATACGCACATAATTTCGAAAAGTAATATAACTTCCGAAAGTCGGAGGTGCGCGACGTGGGTTCGAACCCGAGACCTTCTGCATTGCAGTCTGTTGGTCTCCCCACTGAGCTATCGCTGCTATTCAGTTTATAAAATAATCGTTATTTCTTCTGAGTCTTTTGCCTTCTAAGTCATTGCCCGTTGATGTTTGGTTGCATAACATAATCAACCATACAAGCAAGCTATAATGTAGCTACAACATTTAAGCAAGCAATGTAAAGTTGACCAGGTTAGCTTCTTGACTTTTGTTGAGTATCGAGAAATATAAACATTTGAGCAAAGTCACGCTTTAGCCAGAGAGCCATGAAACACACACTCAAAATTATTAGTCAGTTTATACAATAATCGTTATTTCTTCTGAGTCTTTTGCCTTCTAAGTCTTTGCCCGTTGATGTTTGGTTGCATAACATAATCAACTTTACAAGCGGTTTTTAATGTAGCTACCACATTTAAGAAAGTAATGTAAAATTGACCAGGTTAGCTTCTAGACTTTTGTTGAGGATCCTGAAATATAAACATATAAGCAAAGTCATGCTGTAACCAGAAAACCATGAACACACAGTCAAAATTATTAGTCAGTTTATACAATAATCGTTATTTCTTCTGAGTCTTTTGCCTTCTAAGTCTTTGCGCGTTGATGTTTGGTTGCATAACATAATCAACTTTACAAGCGGTTTTAAATGTAGCTACTACATTTAAGAAAGCAATGTAAAATTGACCAGGTTAGCTTCTTGACTTTTGTTGAGAATCCTGAAATATAAACATTTAAGCAAAGTCACGCTTTAGCCAGAGAACCATGAAACACACAGTCAAAATTATTAGTCAGTTTATACAATAATCGTTATTTCTTCTGAGTCTTTTGCCTTCTAAGTCTTTGCCCGTTGATGTTTGGTTGCATAATACAATCAACTTTACAAGCGAGCTTAAAAGTAGCTACCACATTTAAGTCTTCTTCTCCCTAGCCTTTATTATTCCCAAGTCACTTGGGGTCGGCTTTTCTGGTCTAACAGGATTTGACTGGATATCAGTTTTTACACGGAGCGGCTGCCACCTGTCCGCCGCAACCTGAAGGCTAACGATACCCTAAGGCTAGACCAGTTTCAGGATATAATAGGGTACTGACTTCCCATTAACGACTGCCATAGATGTTCATGGCAGCCGGGACCGACGGCTTAACGTGCTCTCCGAGGCACGGAGCAGGCGATAATAGTCAATCAATACGCACATAATTTCGAAAAGTCATATAACTTCCGAAAGTCAGAGGTGCGCGACGTGGGTTCGAACCCGAGACCTTCTGCATTGCAGTCTGTTGGTCTCCCCACTGAGCTATCGCTGCTATTCAGTTTATAAAATAATCGTTATTTCTTCTGAGTCTTTTGCCTTCTAAGTCATTGCCCGTTGATGTTTGGTTGCATAACATAATCAACTTTACAAGCGGTTTTAAATGTAGCTACCACATTTAAGAAAGCAATGTAAAATTGACCAGGTTAGCTTCTTGACTTTTGTTGAGGATCGAGAAATATAAACATTTGAGCAAAGTCACGCTTTAGCCTGAGAGCCATGAAACACACACTCAAAATTATTAGTCAGTTTATACAATAATCGTTATTTCTTCTGAGTCTTTTGCCTTCTAAGTCTTTGCCCGTTGATATTTGGTTGCATAACACAATCAACCATACAAGCAAGCTATAATGTAACTACAACATTTAAGCAAGCAATGTAAAGTTGACCAGGTTAGCTTCTTGACTTTTGTTGAGTATCGAGAAATATAAACATTTGAGCAAAGTCACGCTTTAGCCTGAGAGCCATGAAACACACACTCAAAATTATTAGTCAGTTTATACAATAATCGTTATTTCTTCTGAGTCTTTTGCCTTCTAAGTCTTTGCCCGTTGATGTTTGGTTGCATAACATAATCAACTTTACAAGCGGTTTTAAATGTAGCTACTACATTTAAGAAAGCAATGTAAAATTGACCAGGTTAGCTTCTTGACTTTTGTTGAGAATCCTGAAATATAAACATTTAAGCAAAGTCACGCTTTAGCCAGAAAACCATGAAACACACAGTCAAAATTATTAGTCAGTTTATAAAATAATCGTTATTTCTTCTGAGTCTTTTGCCTTCTAAGTCTTTGCGCGTTGATGTTTGGTTGCATAACATAATCAACTTTACAAGCGGTTTTAAATGTAGCTACTACATTTAAGAAAGCAATGTAAAATTGACCAGGTTAGCTTCTTGACTTTTGTTGAGAATCCTGAAATATAAACATTTAAGCAAAGTCACGCTTTAGCCAGAAAACCATGAAACACACAGTCAAAATTATTAGTCAGTTTATAAAATAATCGTTATTTCTTCTGAGTCTTTTGCCTTCTATGTCTTTCCCCGTTGATATTTGGTTGCATAACATAATCAACTTTACAAGCGAGCTTAAATGTAGCTACAACATTTAAGCAAGCAATGTAAAGTTGACCAGGTTAGCTTCTAGACTTTTGTTGAGGATCCTGAAATATAAACATATAAGCAAAGTCATGCTGTAACCAGAAAACCATGAACACACAGTCAAAATTATTAGTCAGTTTATACAATAATCGTTATTTCTTCTGAGTCTTTTGCCTTCTAAGTCTTTGCGCGTTGATGTTTGGTTGCATAACATAATCAACTTTACAAGCGGTTTTAAATGTAGCTACTACATTTAAGAAAGCAATGTAAAATTGACCAGGTTAGCTTCTTGACTTTTGTTGAGAATCCTGAAATATAAACATTTAAGCAAAGTCACGCTTTAGCCAGAAAACCATGAAACACACAGTCAAAATTATTAGTCAGTTTATAAAATAATCGTTATTTCTTCTGAGTCTTTTGCCTTCTATGTCTTTCCCCGTTGATATTTGGTTGCATAACATAATCAACTTTACAAGCGAGCTTAAATGTAGCTACAACATTTAAGCAAGCAATGTAAAGTTGACCAGGTTAGCTTCTTGACTTTTGTCGAGTATCGAGAAATATAAACATTTGAGCAAAGTCACGCTTTAGCCAGAGAGCCATGAAACACACACTCAAAATTATAAGTCAGTTTATAAAATAATCGTTATTTCTTCTGAGTCTTTTGCCTTCTATGTCTTTTCCCGTTGATATTTGGTTGCATAACATAATCAACTTTACAAGCGAGCTTAAATGTAGCTACAACATTTAAGCAAGCAATGTAAAGTTGACCAGGTTAGCTTCTAGACTTTTGTTGAGGATCCTGAAATATAAACATATAAGCAAAGTCATGCTGTAACCAGAAAACCATGAACACACAGTCAAAATTATTAGTCAGTTTATACAATAATCGTTATTTCTTCTGAGTCTTTTGCCTTCTAAGTCTTTGCGCGTTGATGTTTGGTTGCATAACATAATCAACTTTACAAGCGGTTTTAAATGTAGCTACTACATTTAAGAAAGCAATGTAAAATTGACCAGGTTAGCTTCTTGACTTTTGTTGAGAATCCTGAAATATAAACATTTAAGCAAAGTCACGCTTTAGCCAGAAAACCATGAAACACACAGTCAAAATTATTAGTCAGTTTATAAAATAATCGTTATTTCTTCTGAGTCTTTTGCCTTCTATGTCTTTCCCCGTTGATATTTGGTTGCATAACATAATCAACTTTACAAGCGAGCTTAAATGTAGCTACAACATTTAAGAAAGCAATGTAAAGTTGACCAGGTTAGCTTCTTGACTTTTGTTGAGTATCGAGAAATATAAACATTTGAGCAAAGTCACGCTTTAGCCAGAGAGCCATGAAACACACACTCAAAATTATTAGTCAGTTTATAAAATAATCGTTATTTCTTCTGAGTCTTTTGCCTTCTATGTCTTTCCCCGTTGATATTTGGTTGCATAACATAATCAACTTTACAAGCGAGCTTAAATGTAGCTACAACATTTAAGCAAGCAATGTAAAGTTGACCAGGTTAGCTTCTTGACTTTTGTTGAGGATCCTGAAATATAAACATTTAAGCAAAGTCACGCTTTAGCCAGAGAACCATGAAACACACAGTCAAAATTATTAGTCAGTTTATACAATAATCGTTATTTCTTCTGAGTCTTTTGCCTTCTAAGTCTTTGCCCGTTGATGTTTGGTTGCATAATACAATCAACTTTACAAGCGAGCTTAAAAGTAGCTACCACATTTAAGAAAGCAATGTAAAATTGACCAGATTAGCTTCTAGACTTTTGTTGAGGATCCTGAAATATAAACATTTAAGCAAAGTCATGCTGTAACCAGAAAACCATGAACACACAGTCAAAATTATTAGTCAGTTTATACAATAATCGTTATTTCTTCTGAGTCTTTTGCCTTCTAAGTCTTTGCCCGTTGATGTTTGGTTGCATAACATAATCAACTTTACAAGCGGTTTTAAATGTAGCTACTACATTTAAGAAAGCAATGTAAAATTGACCAGGTTAGCTTCTTGACTTCTGTTGAGAATCCTGAAATATAAACATTTAAGCAAAGTCACGCTTTAGCCAGAAAACCATGAAACACACAGTCAAAATTATTAGTCAGTTTATAAAATAATCGTTATTTCTTCTGAGTCTTTTGCCTTCTATGTCTTTCCCCGTTGATATTTGGTTGCATAACATAATCAACTTTACAAGCGAGCTTAAATGTAGCTACAACATTTAAGCAAGCAATGTAAAGATGACCAGGTTAGCTTCTTGACTTTTATTGAGTATCCTGAAATATAAACATTTAAGCAAAGAAACGCTTTAGCCAGAAAACCATGAAACACACAGTCAAAATTATTAGTCAGTTTATACAATAATCGTTATTTCTTCTGAGTCTTTTGCCTTCTAAGTCTTTGCCCGTTGATGTTTGGTTGCATAACATAATTAACTTTACAAGCGGTTTTAAATGTAGCTACCACATTTAAGAAAGCAATGTATAGTTGACCAGGTTAGCTTCTTGACTTTTGTTGAGGATCCTGAAATATAAACATTTAAGCAAAGTCACGCTTTAGCCAGAGAACCATGAAACACACAGTCAAAATTATTAGTCAGTTTATACAATAATCGTTATTTCTTCTGAGTCTTTTGCCTTCTAAGTCTTTGCCCGTTGATGTTTGGTTGCATAACATAATTAACTTTACAAGCGGTTTTAAATGTAGCTACCACATTTAAGAAAGCAATGTAAAGTTGACCAGGTTAGCTTCTTGACTTTTGTTGAGGATCCTGAAATATAAACATTTAAGCAAAGTCACGCTTTAGCCAGAGAACCATGAAACACACAGTCAAAATTATTAGTCAGTTTATACAATAATCGTTATTTCTTCTGAGTCTTTTGCCTTCTAAGTCTTTGCCCGTTGATGTTTGGTTGCATAATACAACCAACTTTACAAGCGGTTTTAAATGTAGCTACTACATTTAAGAAAGCAATGTAAAATTGACCAGGTTAGCTTCTTGACTTTTGTTGAGTATCGAGAAATATAAACATTTGAGCAAAGTCACGCTTTAGCCAGAGAGCCATGAAACACACACTCAAAATTATAAGTCAGTTTATACGAACATCGTTATTTTTTCTGAGTCTTTTGCCTTCTAAGTCTTTGCCCGTTGATATTTGGTTGCATAACATAATCAACTTTACAAGCGAGCTTAAATGTAGCTACAACATTTAAGCAAGCAATGTAAAGTTGACCAGGTTAGCTTCTTGACTTTTGTTGAGGATCCTGAAATATAAACATTTAAGCAAAGTCACGCTGTAACCAGAAAACCATGAAACACACAGTCAAAATTATTAGTCAGTTTATACAATAATCGTTATTTCTTCTGAGTCTTTCGCCTTCTAAGTCTTTGCCTGTTGATGTTTGGTTGCATAACATAATCAATTTTACAAGCGGTTTTAAATGTAGCTACCACATTTAAGAAAGCAATGTAAAGTTGACCAGGTTAGCTTCTTGACTTTTGTTGAGGATCCTGAAATATAAACATTTAAGCAAAGTCACGCTTTAGCCAGAGAACCATGAAACACACAGTCAAAATTATTAGTCAGTTTATACAATAATCGTTATTTCTTCTGAGTCTTTTGCCTTCTAAGTCTTTGCCCGTTGATGTTTGGTTGCATAATACAATCAACTTTACAAGCGAGCTTAAAAGTAGCTACCACATTTAAGTCTTCTTCTCCCTAGCCTTTATTATTCCCAAGTCACTTGGGGTCGGCTTTTCTGGTCTAACAGGATTTGACTGGATATCAGTTTTTACACGGAGCGGCTGCCACCTGTCCTCCGCAACCTGAAGGCTAACGATACCCTAAGGCTAGACCAGTTTCAGGATATAATAGGGTACTGACTTCCCATTAACGACTGCCATAGATGTTCATGGCAGCCGGGACCGACGGCTTAACGTGCTCTCCGAGGCACGGAGCAGGCGATAATAGTCAATCAATACGCACATAATTTCGAAAAGTCATATAACTTCCGAAAGTCAGAGGTGCGCGACGTGGGTTCGAACCCGAGACCTTCTGCATTGCAGTCTGTTGGTCTCCCCACTGAGCTATCGCTGCTATTCAGTTTATAAAATAATCGTTATTTCTTCTGAGTCTTTTGCCTTCTAAGTCATTGCCCGTTGATGTTTGGTTGCATAACATAATCAACTTTACAAGCGGTTTTAAATGTAGCTACCACATTTAAGAAAGCAATGTAAAATTGACCAGGTTATCTTCTTGACTTTTGTTGAGGATCCTGAAATATAAACATTTAAGCAAAGTCATGCTGTAACCAGAAAACCATGAAACACAGAGTCAAAATTATTAGTCAGTTTATACAATAATCGTTATTTCTTCTGAGTCTTTTGCCTTCTAAGTCTTTGCCCGTTGATGTTTGGTTGAATAACATAATTAACTTTACAAGCGGTTTTAAATGTAGCTACCACATTTAAGAAAGCAATGTAAAGTTGACCAGGTTAGCTTCTTGACTTTTGTTGAGGATCCTGAAATATAAACATTTAAGCAAAGTCACGCTTTAGCCAGAGAACCATGAAACACACAGTCAAAATTATTAGTCAGTTTATACAATAATCGTTATTTCTTCTGAGTCTTTTGCCTTCTAAGTCTTTGCCCGTTGATGTTTGGTTGCATAACATAATCAACTTTACAAGCGGTTTTAAATGTAGCTACCACATTTAAGAAAGCAATGTAAAATTGACCAGGTTAGCTTCTTGACTTTTGTTGAGGATCCTGAAATATAAACATTTAAGCAAAGTCACGCTTTAGCCAGAAAACCATGTAACACACAGTCAAAATTATTAGTCAGTTTATAAAATAATCGTTATTTCTTCTGAGTCTTTTGCCTTCTAAGTCTTTGCCCGTTGATATTTGGTTGCATAACATAATCAACCATACAAGCAAGCTATAATGTAGCTACAACATTTAAGCAAGCAATGTAAAGTTGACCAGGTTAGCTTCTTGACTTTTGTTGAGTATCGAGAAATATAAACATTTGAGCAAAGTCACGCTTTAGCCAAAGAGCCATGAAACACACACTCAAAATTATAATCAGTTTATAAAATAATCGTTATTTCTTCTGAGTCTTTCGCCTTCTAAGTCTTTGCCTGTTGATGTTTGGTTGCATAACATAATCAATTTTACAAGCGGTTTTAAATGTAGCTACCACATTTAAGAAAGCAATGTAAAATTGACCAGGTTAGCTTCTTGACTTTTGTTGAGGATCCTGAAATATAAAAATTTAAGCAAAGTCACGCCTTAGCCAGAGAACCATGAAACACAGAGTCAAAATTATTAGTCAGTTTATACAATAATCGTTATTTCTTCTGAGTCTTTTGCCTTCTATGTCTTTCCCCGTTGATATTTGGTTGCATAACATAATCAACTTTACAAGCGAGCTTAAATGTAGCTACAACATTTAAGCAAGCAATGTAAAGTTGACCAGGTTAGCTTCTTGACTTTTGTTGAGGATCCTGAAATATAAACATTTAAGCAAAGTCACGCTGTAACCAGAAAACCATGAAACACACAGTCAAAATTATTAGTCAGTTTATAAAATAATCGTTATTTCTTCTGAGTCTTTCGCCTTCTAAGTCTTTGCCTGTTGATGTTTGGTTGCATAACATAATCAACCATACAAGCAAGCTATAATGTAGCTACAACATTTAAGCAAGCAATGTAAAGTTGACCAGGTTAGCTTCTTGACTTTTGTTGAGTATCGAGAAATATAAACATTTGAGCAAAGTCACGCTTTAGCCAAAGAGCCATGAAACACACACTCAAAATTATAATCAGTTTATAAAATAATCGTTATTTCTTCTGAGTCTTTCGCCTTCTAAGTCTTTGCCTGTTGATGTTTGGTTGCATAACATAATCAATTTTACAAGCGGTTTTAAATGTAGCTACCACATTTAAGAAAGCAATGTAAAATTGACCAGGTTAGCTTCTTGACTTTTGTTGAGGATCCTGAAATATAAAAATTTAAGCAAAGTCACGCCTTAGCCAGAGAACCATGAAACACAGAGTCAAAATTATTAGTCAGTTTATACAATAATCGTTATTTCTTCTGAGTCTTTTGCCTTCTATGTCTTTCCCCGTTGATATTTGGTTGCATAACATAATCAACTTTACAAGCGAGCTTAAATGTAGCTACAACATTTAAGCAAGCAATGTAAAGTTGACCAGGTTAGCTTCTTGACTTTTGTTGAGGATCCTGAAATATAAAAATTTAAGCAAAGTCACGCCTTAGCCAGAGAACCATGAAACACACAGTCAAAATTATTAGTCAGTTTATAAAATAATCGTTATTTCTTCTGAGTCTTTCGCCTTCTAAGTCTTTGCCTGTTGATGTTTGGTTGCATAACATAATCAACTTCACAAGCGAGCTTAAATGTAGCTACAACATTTAAGCAAGCAATGTAAAGTTGACCAGGTTAGCTTCTTGACTTTTGTTGAGGATCCTGAAATATAAAAATTTAAGCAAAGTCACGCCTTAGCCAGAGAACCATGAAACACACAGTCAAAATTATTAGTCAGTTTATAAAATAATCGTTATTTCTTCTGAGTCTTTCGCCTTCTAAGTCTTTGCCTGTTGATGTTTGGTTGCATAACATAATCAACTTTACAAGCGAGCTTAAATGTAGCTACAACATTTAAGCAAGCAATGTAAAGTTGACCAGGTTAGCTTCTTGACTTTTGTCGAGTATCGAGAAATATAAACATTTGAGCAAAGTCACGCCTTAGCCAGAGAACCATGAAACACAGAGTCAAAATTATTAGTCAGTTTATACAATAATCGTTATTACTTCTGAGTCTTTTGCCTTCTATGTCTTTCCCCGTTGATATTTGGTTGCATAACATAATCAACTTTACAAGCGAGCTTAAATGTAGCTACAACATTTAAGCAAGCAATGTAAAGTTGACCAGGTTAGCTTCTTGACTTTTGTTGAGGATCCTGAAATATAAAAATTTAAGCAAAGTCACGCCTTAGCCAGAGAACCATGAAACACACAGTCAAAATTATTAGTCAGTTTATAAAATAATCGTTATTTCTTCTGAGTCTTTCGCCTTCTAAGTCTTTGCCTGTTGATGTTTGGTTGCATAACATAATCAACTTTACAAGCGAGCTTAAATGTAGCTACAACATTTAAGCAAGCAATGTAAAGTTGACCAGGTTAGCTTCTTGACTTTTGTTGAGGATCCTGAAATATAAAAATTTAAGCAAAGTCACGCCTTAGCCAGAGAACCATGAAACACACAGTCAAAATTATTAGTCAGTTTATAAAATAATCGTTATTTCTTCTGAGTCTTTCGCCTTCTAAGTCTTTGCCTGTTGATGTTTGGTTGCATAACATAATCAACTTTACAAGCGAGCTTAAATGTAGCTACAACATTTAAGCAAGCAATGTAAAGTTGACCAGGTTAGCTTCTTGACTTTTATTGAGTATCCTGAAATATAAACATTTAAGCAAAGAAACGCTTTAGCCAGAAAACCATGAAACACACAGTCAAAATTATTAGTCAGTTTATAAAATAATCGTTATTTCTTCTGAGTCTTTTGCCTTCTATGTCTTTCCCCGTTGATATTTGGTTGCATAACATAATCAACTTTACAAGCGAGCTTAAATGTAGCTACAACATTTAAGCAAGCAATGTAAAGATGACCAGGTTAGCTTCTTGACTTTTATTGAGTATCCTGAAATATAAACATTTAAGCAAAGAAACGCTTTAGCCAGAAAACCATGAAACACACAGTCAAAATTATTAGTCAGTTTATACAATAATCGTTATTTCTTCTGAGTCTTTTGCCTTCTAAGTCTTTGCCCGTTGATGTTTGGTTGCATAACATAATTAACTTTACAAGCGGGTTTAAATGTAGCTACCACATTTAAGAAAGCAATGTAAAGTTGACCAGGTTAGCTTCTTGACTTTTGTTGAGGATCCTGAAATATAAACATTTAAGCAAAGTCACGCTTTAGCCAGAGAACCATGAAACACACAGTCAAAATTATTAGTCAGTTTATACAATAATCGTTATTTCTTCTGAGTCTTTTGCCTTCTAAGTCTTTGCCCGTTGATGTTTGGTTGCATAACATAATTAACTTTACAAGCGGTTTTAAATGTAGCTACCACATTTAAGAAAGCAATGTAAAGTTGACCAGGTTAGCTTCTTGACTTTTGTTGAGGATCCTGAAATATAAACATTTAAGCAAAGTCACGCTTTAGCCAGAGAACCATGAAACACACAGTCAAAATTATTAGTCAGTTTATACAATAATCGTTATTTCTTCTGAGTCTTTTGCCTTCTAAGTCTTTGCCCGTTGATGTTTGGTTGCATAATACAATCAACTTTACAAGCGAGCTTAAAAGTAGCTACCACATTTAAGTCTTCTTCTCCCTAGCCTTTATTATTCCCAAGTCACTTGGGGTCGGCTTTTCTGGTCTAACAGGATTTGACTGGATATCAGTTTTTACACGGAGCGGCTGCCACCTGTCCTCCGCAACCTGAAGGCTAACGATACCCTAAGGCTAGACCAGTTTCAGGATATAATAGGGTACTGACTTCCCATTAACGACTGCCATAGATGTTCATGGCAGCCGGGACCGACGGCTTAACGTGCTCTCCGAGGCACGGAGCAGGCGATAATAGTCAATCAATACGCACATAATTTCGAAAAGTCATATAACTTCCGAAAGTCAGAGGTGCGCGACGTGGGTTCGAACCCGAGACCTTCTGCATTGCAGTCTGTTGGTCTCCCCACTGAGCTATTGCTGCTATTCAGTTTATAAAATAATCGTTATTTCTTCTGAGTCTTTTGCCTTCTAAGTCATTGCCCGTTGATGTTTGGTTGCATAACATAATCAACTTTACAAGCGGTTTTAAATGTAGCTACCACATTTAAGAAAGCAATGTAAAATTGACCAGGTTAGCTTCTTGACTTTTGTTGAGGATCCTGAAATATAAACATTTAAGCAAAGTCACGCTTTAGCCAGAAAACCATGTAACACACAGTCAAAATTATTAGTCAGTTTATAAAATAATCGTTATTTCTTCTGAGTCTTTTGCCTTCTAAGTCTTTGCCCGTTGATGTTTGGTTGCATAATACAATCAACTTTACAAGCGAGCTTAAAAGTAGCTACCACATTTAAGTCTTCTTCTCCCTAGCCTTTATTATTCCCAAGTCACTTGGGGTCGGCTTTTCTGGTCTAACAGGATTTGACTGGATATCAGTTTTTACACGGAGCGGCTGCCACCTGTCCTCCGCAACCTGAAGGCTAACGATACCCTAAGTCTAGACCAGTTTCAGGATATTATAGGGTACTGACTTCCCATTAACGACTGCCATAGATGTTCATGGCAGCCGGGACCGACGGCTTAACGTGCTCTCCGAGGCACGGAGCAGGCGATAATTGTCAATCAATACGCACATAATTTCGAAAAGTCATATAACTTCCGAAAGTCAGAGGTGCGCGACGTGGGTTCTAACCCGAGACCTTCTGCATTCCAGTCTGTTGGTCTCCCCACTGAGCTATCGCTGCTATTCAGTTTATACAATAATCTTTATTTTTCTGAGTCTTTTGCCTTTTATGTCTTTGCCCGTTGATGTTTGGTTGCATAACATAATCAACTTTACAAGCGAGCTTAAATGTAGCTACCACATTTAAGTAAGCAATGTAAAATTGACCAGGTTAGCTTCTTGACTTTTGTTGAGGATCCTGAAATATAAACATTTAAGCAAAGTCACGCTGTAACCAGAAAACCATGAACACAGAGTCAAAATTATTAGTCAGTTTATACAATAATCGTTATTTCTTCTGAGTCTTTTGCCTTGTAAGTCTTTGCCCGTTGATGTTTGGTTGCATAACATAATCAACTTTACAAGCGAGCTTAAATGTAGCTACAACATTTAAGCAAGCAATGTAAAGTTTACCAGGGTAGCTTCTTGACTTTTGGTGAGTATCGTGAAATAGAAACATTTAAGCAAAGTCGCGCTTCAGCCAGAAAACCATGAAACACACAGTCATAATTATTAGTCACTTTATACAATAATCGTTATTTCTTCTGAGTCTTTTGCCTTCTAAGTCTTTGTCCGTTGATGTTTGGTTGCATAACATAATCAATTTTACAAGCGGTTTTAAATGTAGCTACCACATTTAAGAAAGCAATGTAAAATTGACCAGGCTAGCTTCTTGACTTTTGTTGAGGATCCTGAAATATAAACATTTAAGGAAAGTCACGCTTTAGCCAGAGAACCATGAAACACACAGTCAAAATTATTAGTCACTTTATACAGTAATCGTTATTTCTTCTGAGTCTTTTGCCTTCTAAGTCTTTGCCCGTTGATGTTTGGTTGCATAACATAATCAATTTTACAAGCGAGTTTAAATGTAGCTACAACATTTAAGCAAGCAATGTAAAGTTGACCAGGTTAGCTTCTTGATTTTTGTTGAGTATCCTGTAATATAAACATTTAAGCAAAGTCACGCTTTAGCTAGAGATCCATGAAAGACACAGTCAAAATTATTAGTCAGTTTATACAATAATCGTTATTTCTTCTGAGTCTTTTGCCTTCTAAGTCTTTGCCCGTTGATGTTTGGTTGCATAACATAACCAATTTTACAAGCAAACTAAAATGTAGCTACAACATTTAAGCTAGCAATGTAAAATTGACCAGATTAGCTTCGTGACTTTTGTTGAGTAACCTGAAATAGAAACATTTAAGCAAAGTCACGTTTTAACCAGAGAGCCATGGAACAGACAGTCAAAATTATTAGTCAGTTTATACAATAATCGTTACTTTTCTGAGTCTTTTCCGTCTTTTGAGTCATAATTTTATTTACTAAAGCGCCGAATTTTATCTAAAAATGTGTTGTTTTTGTGAAAGGTATGCCTGAAAAGTAGTTATATGTTCATAAAGTTCATTGCCAAATACCACGTTTAGCGTGGAGCGTTATACACGACACGTACGCACTAAAACCTTGTCCGCATCGCGCGAATTCAAAATGATCTTTTACCCGTAGTACAGTTCAGTTGTCCGGTCAACTGGACTATGGATAAAGTAAATTATCCATGGTACAGTTAACCGGACCACGTAAAATATTTTATTTATTTAATGTCCACACTGAATTTGTATTTTTATATCGTATATCCACGTAAAATAAATATTTACCGTAGTCCGGTTGACCGGACAACTGAACTGAACTACGGGTAATAAATCGAATACTGGGAAGTTATTTACGTTAAATATGGAAATCGGCTATGCAAGTCAGTCTTAAGTACAGCCCTAAAAGAAGTTATTTACTGTTCACGGTACATATACAAGCTAATTTTGTAGCTTAGCCCCTTCCTTAGTCAAAGGTTACTAAATCCTGCAAATTTATCGGCAATGAGACGTCACATTCGTGATTAATATAACCAGCTGACTTATGTACTTATTTTGTTAAAAATTTACACTAGGTACTCAACTATCTTCGTCATGAGGCAAAAATCAAAAATTTGTGACTTTCCTTAATTTTTTTATATATACATATTATTTTTTAAATCTGTAATATATAATCGCGTTTTCGTTATTTGAGCACACCATGCTGTGTAGATATTAGTTCCAGCATATTAAAGAGCTTGATTTTAAATATGAAGCTCGCTAATTTGCGTTACCAGCCTCCCGCTAAGAGCATCTTCACACTAACTTTTCTCTAGTGTAGACGTTCATTAACCGTATGCGCAAACTAGAGAAACACTTGTGTGAAGGGGCCCTAAAGGAGAGGGTAAAGCGCCCCACTACCTTCGCGCTCTACTGTAGAGCTCCACCACTACTTGTAGCTCTTCCACTGGACTAGTTAAGCTAAAACCAACACTCTGTCTATGTATCAGTAAAGAAATAACAGGCTGGTCAAATAACATTCTTTCGGTCACCCTCGATAAGATTTATACGAAACATAGTTCCAATAAAAATGTCTACATTTAATATACTAATGTATTGTCTATATGTATTGTAGTAATTAGTCTACCTTGTCAATTTTAAATAATCATCTCTTCTAAAACACACGTTATCTTTGCCATTTTCTGCTCTTACTCTAGACATAAAATCAATAGAACCTTTCATATACAATTTTGTAGAAATATTTTGGATCGGCAATTATCTATACATAGAGTTCTTAATCTGTACAATATGATTCAAACACACGATCCAGACATTGAAATTTTTGGTGATTCGTTTAGCAAATTTAAATACCAACTGTTTTGATCTATCTCTATTACGATTTTACCTTTTTAAGATAAAAATTAAATTAGATTAAGTTATAATAGTAAAATAAAGATGTGAACGCCTAACTTCTCTATAGCCAGTCAATGTTATGTACACCGTAAGTGTCATACGTATCGGACACATTACTATGTAACAAAATTTTATATTGTATTACTAAGGATGAAGTGGTTGCGTTATTAAATAAATAAACGTCGATCTGTCATAAGTTTGTATGCCTCTAATAATACAACATTGTATAAAACTATTACTTAATAATGAAGGTTCGGCATATTGGATGTAAATACTTTAATGGAACTTTGTTCATTATAAATCTTTTTGATGGTGACTATATTCACAAACTTCAAGATCAATTAGCCATCTCCTTAAAATATATATCAGTACCATAATATAGCTCAATAGACAAAACATAGTTTAAAAAAAATACTAAGAAGTCTCTGTATCTTATGTGGGGGCCAGTCAGTGCAGACCGGCGACACTTCGACCCACTGGGCTTTTTTGTGTGTCGACACTCTCCCAATAACGACTGCCGTAGATGTTCATGGCAGCCGGGACCGACGGCTTAACGTGCTCTCCGAGGCACGGAGCAGGCGATAATTGTCAATCAATACGCACATAATTTCGAAAAGTCATATAACTTCCGAAAGTCTGAGGTTCACGACGTGGGTTCGAACTAGGAAGTCTATACAAGGATTATGTTTTCACGAAGATTACTAAAGAAAGTACTAATGTTTTCTTTTAATCTACCCAAATATATTATACTTATTTAAAAAAGTAGCTTTTTGTACTTAGATTTTACTTGGCTAAGGGATCAGTACGCTGTTGTACATAGTTTAAGCTCCATATAGACCTAACCTAATTTGTTTGTTACAAGAATATATTATTTACTATTGCATAACAAAAACATTGTCTACAAGTCGATGTAAAGGTGTGTACGATTTAACGTCCCAAATGATGAGAGAGGTAGTAAGTCTTTCTTGCTATAGGATTATATAATATACTAGCTGTACGGACAGACCTTGTCCTGTACACACGAAAAAAAGAAAAAACTCAAATGTAAACCATCCTCGAATCCACATAAAAACACACAATTTTTTTTATCAATATTGGTCCAGCCGTTTCGGAAGAGTTCAGTGACATACACACGTACAGTAGAATTATATATATAAAGATGTATAACAGATTTCTGTGATTATATCTATAATGTATATAAATGCAGAAAAATGTTGATATTTTAGTAAACGTTGTAAGGAACACAAGCTAGGATTACACAGAAGAATTAGACATACATGAACAAAATAAATAAAATGGAATACACTAGCTATGGTCTGACGTACATTCAGCAACATAAAGAACCGAAATTTTAAAGATTTGTATAAGTATTTTATTCATAAGAATCCTAATTATTATTCTGTATGTTTGTATGACTATTGCTATATAAATCTAAGGTTTATTATAATTACGAAAGATAGAGGCAATCGAAATCTCGCAAGTGTCTACTTATGTTGCTGATTGTACAAACAATAATAATGGCAACAATATACATCGATAAAGTATACAAAAATGATTGTCATATAAAAATGTCATAAAACTTTTAACAACACAATAATTATTATTAATCCACAATATAACATTGTATTTTATGCAGTATTGTTATAATACAAACAGAATAAACACTGGCCAGTCTGCGGCGAATGTAATTTAAAAAGGAAACATCGAACTAAATTTGTAAGTATGGTTTCAGCTACATGCATTTGTTTCCATAAAGCCTCAACTTTTCTAATATGGTTTGCCCGAAACGACTTCTAAACGAGCAATATTTTTTTTGCAATTAACATTATAATTTATAATAAACTAGCATACCCGCGCAACTTCGTCTGCTTCATATAAGAGAATTTTCCCCCTTTATTGCAACATTTTACATTGCCGCTCCGCTGCTATTGGTCGTAGCGTAATGTTATATAGCCTATAGCCTTTCTCGGTATATGGGCTATCCAACACTAAAATAATTTTTCAATTCGAACCAGTAGATCCTGAGATTTGCGGGTTCAACCAAACAAACTCTTCAGCTTTATAATATTAGTATAGATTATAATATACTATCCAGTTAAGTTGCCACTGATAAATTAAACATATAGAAAGGAATTAAAAAATAAGTAAGTGGACGTAATAATATATAATTATATACCTGTTGTCCGACTACCTCAATAACATTTTAATGCGCGCGCTAAGCTTAGCATAATTGTCTGGATATATCCGGCTCTAACGTAAAATGTTGACATAATTTGCGCAGTATTGTTGGCAACGTTGCCGGACAATATATTACAGCTATACATTGCTATAAAAATAATTCCAGCTTAGACGCCCCTCGAGATGAAATAAGAGCGGCAATCAGTTGATAATAATTTTATAAGATGTAATATAAACAGTGTCAAACCGATATCGGTTAGTAGAAGTATTTTTTACTAGTTAATCTCCTTTCTGTATATAAAGGAGATTTAAAAAATACTTCTAATCTAAAACACATTTTTGAAATCAAGCTGCGTTTAATTAATATGCTCATATCCAACATAGGCTCTCCCCACAGTCATAGATGTTCAAACACCATCGTTGTTATTGAACGGAGAGTCCATGTTAGATACGAAACAAATAATTTCGATGATCTTCTATCTTATCTTGTTGTCTTCTCCTGCTTCTGTTTTCGTAGTACTTTTAACGAAAACTTATTATAGAACGGAAACGTGTTAACGTCGAATATACAAACACGCTTACATTCCATAAATAGCATTCAGTTAAACTGTTCACCAAGATATCAAAGGCGTAGCTAATAAAAAAAAAACAAAGGATTCGTGATCGTGAAAGAAAGAAGAAGTCGTGTATAGTGGTCACAAAGTAACTCCAATGAATGTCATTAGTTACACTTGTTAATGTGAATTTACAGTTACCTGTTAAGTACCGAGGATGTAGAACCTATGAGAAGAACTGCTAAGAAACACGCATGTACCCTTTTTTACCCGACCACGGCGAAGCCAAAAGAAAGGGTATTGATTTTGGCAGTCTGTGTATGTAATCTGTGTCATGTCTATGTTTGTATGTTCCACCGTATTGCCTAAACTATTGAACCGATTTTAATGAATGAGGTGTCAATAGACTTGTAATAATGGCCTGGGTGACATATGCTATATGAAGGTTACGAAAAATCAATAAAAAAAAATTGTTATAATACCCGACTACGTAAAAATGAGGTCTAAAAAGGACGAAACAAGAAAATTATTCAAATAGAAATCCAGAAATGCATAGTTTGACGCGGCCCGGTCGTGCCTGAGCGACTGTTCTCGCGGCGCCCCTCTTTCGGCTTCCCATCTCCAGCGGCCGATAATAAAAACACGGCCACGACCTGGATCATGGTTCTTTCGTCGGCTGTCGTTCTCAAGCTAAGTGATACACTGTGCTCCAGCTGGACCCCGCACCGAAACCTTTACTACTAGAACCACGCCCTGTTACCACGTTCCTGGTCGACCACGTTCTAAAAACGTGACAGACTAAGCACTACGTTACAATAGGTACAAAAATGGTCAAGGTAGAGTCGTGGTCGTACCTACTGTATATCAACTATGATTATGTGGGTGTCAAGAACACCTTCATTACACAGACAGGGTCGGTATACAGTGAGTGCGACCACGGCTCTACCTTGACCGTTTTTGTGCCTTTGCATTTCTGGATTTCTATCTGAATTATTTTCTTGTTTCGTCCTTTTAGACCCTTTTTTACGTAGTCGGATTATAGTTTTTAAACTTTTTTTTTTTATTATCTTTAGGCTTACAATATTATTGGTTGCGGAATGCGACGTAAACAAGTAACGTTACGAATGGTCCGATCGAGCGGATTATAAAAGTCAATCTCACTCACTTTGTCATCGAGCGGCGGACGTAACGGACGTGCTGTGTGATCGTTGTTGGCTGATACTTTATTTGTTAATGCATTTCTTGAATAATACAATGATTATTTAAAGATGAAAGTGCATCTGTTATTTTTTTAAAGCTGTTTCACTTCTAGTTTCTAACAATATATTATTTTTATAAAATAGATCATAGATCCGAAAGGATGTCATAACACTATGAAACCCATCTATTACAACCGAGCAATAATTTTAAAGCAATAGCATAGTTAAGTGGAATTCGAGGCCACTACGCAGTGGTAGTGGGTTCAAATTACACCCATTTGACTACCGACGTATACCACGACGTATAAATCCTAACACTAGCAAATTGGCTTAGCCAGAGAAGCTAACAAGAATACTAGTAATTAGTAACCCCAGTTACTGGTAATCATAATGAGCAGCGATAGCTCAGTGGGGAGACCAACAGACTGCAATGCAGAGGGTCTCGGGTTCGAACCACGTCGCGCACCTCTGACTTTCGCAAGTTATATGACTTTTCGTAATTATGTGCGTATTGATTGACAATTATCGCCTGCTCCGTGCCTCAGAGAGCACGTTAAGCCGTCGGTCCCGGCTGCCATGAACATCTATGGCAGTCGTTACTGGGAGAGTGTGGATACAAAAGATCCCACTGGGTTGAAGTGTCGCCGATCTGCACTGACTGGCCCCCACATATGATACATACTGGTAATCATTGAAAATATTGGAAAGTTGTAGCATAGTAGAAAAAGGCACTTACCTATGTATAGGTATAGGAAAAAAGCAATGCATGACGATATTGTTATCTGATGTGAAAACTATATTGTAGCTGCTAATATGGACCAGCCATCTTCGTCATGGCTGATCTTCACTTGTGGTAACTGGGCCGGGGCCCAAATGATGCGATCCATGACGACATTGCACCACAAGCAGGCAGGCTTCATTGTGGATGACGGTTATTAAATAAAAAATAAAGAAAGCTTTAAGAAACGCTAACCCGATTAAAAATAACAACGGACAGTTTCAACCCTGTAATTCGCTCAGAGACATGAAATAAATGAAAGAGTTAGAAACAAAACTAAATATTTTCGTATTATTGAGTGCCAGTTGACAAGACACATATGTGATTAGACATTTTCAGATTAAGTTTTTGTGTCGCAGCCACACACCGGCGGACAGACATATTATGTCTGGCATTGCTACAATTCATGGGTTAGTAACGTTATAATTCTATTCAAATGCCGTGTTCGTGAATATTTTTGATCTTTGCTTGGCGGCATGTCAGAATGTTTGCTTTTTATAGCTTACAATGCCTCAATTCCACTTAATATTTTCTATTTTACCCTTCGTAAACAAGCAAAATAATAATATAATAGCATCCATTATAAATATATTATAAAGTATCAAGTCGTATGAGTCACACTATTCACACGATCGATGTTCGGGACTGCGGATAGATGGCGCTAGGAGTATTTATAAACGTTTAATTAATAAAATTGTATTTCTATCGCTTGGTATATTTTAATATTGTTTATATTTATATTTTTTAAACTAAGAATGTATCCCTCTTTCATTTGATATCCCACTCAAGTGTTTTAGAGAAAATCAGAGATCCTCACTTGACTGGATGTGACATCCGTCACAATATTAAGTAAAAATAAAGATTAAATTGTTAAGCTTTCAGTAATGTATTCGGCTATTCTTATACTTCCAGTAACTAATTCTTAAAAATCTTAAATTGGTTGTGTGCATCTTGGTTGTCCTGTACACACATATACTAGAAATTTGATGCCTTTGTTCATATTACTCAAGGACTTGAGTACTGTTTAATTTGTAGATAAGTCCGCTAAATGCCTTCTTTAAGTCGCCAAATCCATATAATTATTTGGATCCTTTCCTTGGTATAATATAATATCAACCCCGTATTAAAATAAACAAAAAATCTATCCCACTGCTGTGCACGGACCTCTTCTCTCACTGTTAGTGTTGGCCTCTGGCCCAATGCGGATTGTCATACTTTACATATAATATAATAATAATAATATAATATTCTATCACATACCATCTAGCCTAAACTAAGCAGAGCTTGTACTATGGGTACTAGACAATGGATAAACTTACATATATCCTTGAACACATTATGGATTACGCTCAGATATACACGTTTCCTCACGATATTTTCCTTCACCGTTAAAGTGAGCCAAAATTAACTATTTAATACGCATATGATATCGAAAAGTCAGAGATAATAATATATATAATATATATAATAATATATATAATATAACCTAACCTAACTCTACGAAGTCTAATAGTCTCTCACTAAGGTATTGCCGCTACATATTGGTATATGTATACATATACATATACCAATGTACGTATATACGTCGGCCTCGATGGCGTAGTGGTTAGTGTAATCGACTGCCACGCCTGAGGTCGCGGGTTCGATTCCCGCACAAGTCAAACCTTTGTGTGCATGAACATGGATGTTTGTCTTGGTCTGGGTGTTTCTATGTATAATATGTATATATTAACAAAAAAAGTACTTATATAAGTATGTTTATCCATTGTCTAGTACCCATTGTACAAGCTCTGCTTAGTTTGGGCTAGATGGTGTTGTGTGTATGTGATAGAATATTATTATTATTATTTTAAATATATTTATAAAAAAACACATTTAAAAATATAAAAATTATGGAGACCCACCGGCAGCGAGACAAGGTCCAAGCTGTCGGTGGTTAGGGGTCCAGAGAGAGGAACCTCCTCACCCTTGACCCTTGACCCAGGCACCTAACGCGAGCCTCTTAAGATGTTGGTCGAGGCTCTTGGCTATTAGACCGTTCACCGTAACGATTAATATTATTATTATTATTATTATTATTATTATTATTATTATTATTATTATTATTATTATTATTATTATTATTATTATTATTATATAACTAACAGTAAATATCATAGATATTTTTCTTTTACAACTATGTGACCATCATCCTTATTTGACCACTAAGCTGTACAAGGTCTTAATATTAGCCCTTGCAGATCAAAGAGCTCGATTCAAATATCAAGCTCTCTAATCTGCGATACCAGCCTCTCACCACATGAGAGGGTAAAGCGCTCCACCACCGCACTATGGAAAATAATAGACCAATGAAAATACCCGAGGCTCATACAATTTAGAAAAGAAATATTATTAAGGAATCTTCTCACAATAATAAATTTTATCTATTTATATATAAGTTTGGCGTCAAAAGCTTAAACCAATATTCATATAATTAAATAGAGAGGCTAACAAGAATTCGAATAGCTTCTAGCAAAACATGGTTATATAAGAAGCAATAGTGACCCATTACTAGTGCTATATGTAGCATTCAAACCCACTACCTTAGGATCATAAGTGCACACCGCAATTTATTTAAACTTCTTGTAATTTACTTCAATTATATTTTTTATTATTTGAAAGCCAATATAACTGGCCACTTGTATTACAAAAAAATAAATGTATTACAAAAAACGAATTAGTTACAAGTATTTGAGCCGATAATGATCTACATTTGCCATAGTGCACACCGCGCTGTACTGTAGAGCTCGACCGCTATTGATAGCTCTTCCACTGGTGTAGACAAACCAACACTAAGACCTTGAATCAACATATATATATATATATATATATATATATACATATATATATATATATATATATATATATATATATATATATATATATAACAGGCTGGTCAGATAACTGACCATTGCACTCAAGTAATTTCATTGGTAAGAAAGTCTCAAGTAATTTCATTCCTTAGAAACTGGATACATAGGCAGTAATTCTTCGTGTGCTTCCTTAGTATTAATTTCAAAATAATGACTAACATATTGAGCTATATGTTACCATCATTCTAGAGCGTATGATAGTGGGATTCTTCTTCTTCTTTTCGTGTGGTTAGTGGCCAACCTGTTGTCAAGAGTTGTTCAAGCCGCCCGTAGTCCTCTGACATGGCTAAACGACAGCTGTCAATTTGACAACAACCGGGACCGACATTTTACGTGCCCTCCGAAGCATGGAGACGCTCTGATGAAATACCACTAAGCGATCACTTATCTATAGACTGACCGCACCCAACGTTGCTTAACCTCGCCAATCGTTTACCGATCAGTGAGTGCAACTGGCTATGAGCGCCTCAAATCAGATAGTGGGATAGGTGATGGTGATATATATATAATGGATGGAATAAATCCGATGATAGATTTACAAATCAAAGAAGGCGAGACTATTACCACGTACGAGGCATAGTTTCAAACTCGTAGTACTAAAATTTACAAAACCCAGCAATATAAAGACATAGATGCATGCATTTTAAATATAATTTATTTAATAATGCAATAAATATGCATGCTTCACTTCATATTTTATATTCAAAAGAACATTTATATTCTATTCTTTGGCGTTTTATATGTAATAAAGGAAAGGATTTTTTTTAATTTAAGGTAATCGTTTTAACAACTTCTAGTACATTGTTATTATTGGGCTTCCCAGTGAAATGAAATATAATAACATTGACAGGAAGGTGTGATTAATCATGCAAATTGAAAAACTCAATGTAAGTATTAAACTGCCTAATTATTTGCGATACCAGCCTTTCACCACACGACAGGGTAAAACACCCCAACACTATGGCAAATTGTAAAGCTAAAATGATAATAATTATATTAGATAAACTTCTTCTCTCTTAGCCTTTATTATTCCCAAGTCACTTGGGGTCGGCTTTTCTGGTCTAACCGGATTTGACTGGATATCAGTTTTTACACGGAGCGGCTGCCACCTGACCTCCGCAACCCGAAGGCTAACGATATCCTAAGGCTAGACCAGTGTCAGGATATTAGAGGGTACTGACTTTCCCAATAACGACTGCCATAGATGTTCATGACAGCCGGGACCGGATGGAGCAGGCGATAATTGTCAATCAATAGGCACATAATTTCGAAAAGTCATATAACTTCCGAAAGTCAGAGGTGCGTGACGTGGATTCGAACCCGAGACCCTCTGCATTGCAGTCTGTTGGTCTCCCCACTGAGCTATCGCTGCTACTTTACTTTTACTACACTAAGTTTAAAAGGATGACTTATATGAATTTATTTTGTATGTATGAATATAACAATCATGGATTTTTTATATTGGCCTTCTGATATTGACATTTGCCATAGTATACACCGCGCTGTACTATAGAGCTCGACCACTATTGATTGGTCTTCCACTGGAGTGGAAAAATAAAAATGAACACCATAATTAGGCAATTTAAACAATCATCTCCTTAGGCACTGAATATAATATAACACCAGAAAATTTGTACATATTCTTTGTTTAATAATATATTAAACATAATATTGTTTATTTATGCATTTAGTTTTAAAGAAAAATACGCCTTTTTTGCTGGCAATGTTATATTAGAGTTTTGAGTGTGACAACACTTAATTCTCCCTACAGCCCATTACTGTGCACTATGCGCTATGTAAAAATTGTTTATAAAACTCAATAAATAGTTTTATATATTCTTAAAAGCTGTTGTTTTATTATACATTCTTAATTTCATAACTTATATCATAAGTGCCTACACTGAGTATTTTTTTGGACAGAAAGCTAAACATGACTTTGTCCAACCTGGGTATTGAATCCGAGGCCACAAGCACAGCTGTTTTATTCACTACCACTGCAACACAGAGTCAGACTAAGATCAATAGCACAGCAACAAAACCTACCTACCTACTTATTTTCATTTTATTTCATTTGCCTATTATTTTGAGTGAACTCAGGATGCGATAGGAGTTTATAATTGTCGCGTATTTCGTCAAAATATTCTGTGGCGTGGACCATAATTTAGCTCATAATTCGGGCTATACGTATTCTGCACACAGCTGTTCTGTGGTGGAAAACGTGGATAAATCTGATTTACTTACATATGAGTGAATTTGCAAACTTTTACATATGTTCTAATAAATTATAGGGATTTTTTGGGACTGATCCCACCCACACTCCCACCACTGCGTCACCTGTGTAGCCAGGCTCAGCAATGGTGACCAAAGAAAACTCCGAGTTTTGACACTCGTGAAGTCCCAGGGAAAGTTAAACTGTCTTGGAACCCGCAACGAATTTAATCAGAAATATATAGCAGGAGTTGGAAAATAATTCCATTTCCCTCCTTAGCAAAGCGGGAGACAGAACAAAGAAGATTTATTAAGACCAGTAAAGAAAAGCACCACGGACTCAAATATTAAGGGGGCCTAATTGTTATCTATATATATTTCCGTGCGTTTAGGCGCTTCTTTAATACATATTAAGTATTGAAGAAGCGCCTAAACGCACGGAAATTCGTTCGAGTTGCCACAAGTTCGGAAACTATACAATTCCAGAATTTATTTTTAAAATATAGAATATAATGTTACGTGCTCTTTGTCGATGACTCCACTCCCACGAATACGATGGTTGGATTGTTCATAAATGTCTGTCCACAATGCTTTATAGTAAATAATGTTTAGATTTGCAAAAACGAATTCGATGCAGACAGGGCTTATCGAGATCTTACAGTGTAAGCACAATGATCGCTTTTCTATTGAAGTGCTATTTCTGCGCGTCCCTCGAAACCGTCTACGTATTTCTGCTAAGTTATTATTCTGTCGCATTTGCAAGTAGCACAATACCTGAAGGTATTCAATAAGCTTATAGCACAATATTCTATTGACAAGTTGTTTCGTGTGATGTCTGTGACATGAGCTGTACAAACTGAACTTAAACCTCTTAGACCACCTATTTTATACGTGGAGAGAATTGCGTTACTCAGCTGAACTTGTGACAACAATGATGTGAATTCGTACACGACTAGGCAGTAATCACTATATGACGCATCCAGAAGGACACGCAGCCTAGTTATACGGACGTCTTCCAATAAAATGTGACGTCATTAAAAGACTCGCCCATAGGCTGCCAAAATTAGGTGGTGCATCTAAGATAATGTGAATATTTAACAATTTACCAAACATCTGTGTTATGAAATTACAATATTTACATTAGTAATACTGTTTATTTGTAAATAATTAGTTTAAAATTATTGATAAGTGATCGCAGTGTTGTATTTAGGTATTAACTTGTAATGATCATTATAAATAAACCAGCGGACCCGACACACGTTGCTCTGTCCCGATTTTAGCTTACTACCCCAATCACAGCACTATCTACCGGGTCCAATTGTGAATCAAAACCCTCCAGGGACCAGGGAAAGCTTTTATCATAAAACTATTACTTGATGAAATCAGGCGATTATGAGACGAGACTATGTAAGTATATGAAAATATTTACTCCTACATTAAATTATTATTAATTATTATTTAGACTAACTACTTAAACAAAGTTTTACAATAATATATATTTAAGTAAATATTGCTCTCAACTGCCTCGGTGATACAGCAGCAGCAAAAGCGACTGCTGAACAAAAAGCCTCAGATAAGTTTGGACAAAATTCTATTATGCATCGGAGTCTAGAACTATGTTCGAGGATATGTCACAGGCTCGCCCTGTATCCATACTTGGAGAAATGCAGGTGTAAGACACCCATGCCTATCCCTTACCCTTACCCCTAGGGTACACTATGTATGTTCATAATTATGCATAAGCAAGTTTACTTATATCACAACAACTTAATCTCTATAAAGCCAATGTTCCTCTGCGAGCGCAGTGGGCTTCGTGCGGACTTCGCTTAAATCGCCACATGAAACGTACTTCCATCAACAAAGAGTCTAGTAGAAAGGACTGAAAGAGTAAACATATTTAAAAGCGGACTCGTAGTAGTAATTTCTAACTATATAATATTGTCTTATATTTACGCGAATATTATTCATTGAAATTAAACTGCTATATACGGATTTTATCGCGTTGTTTATTTGACACCAAATTACAAATTTTTGAAAATTGTTACACTACTACTACTATTAAACTTGACTAGGTAATTTTTAAGCTTATTAAATTATTATTAAACTATTTAGATTTCATTTATTTTTACACTTTCCCCGACGTTTCGGTTGCATTTCAGCAGCCATGGTCACGGGGAGACTAAGATGGCAGTTGTCTCAATGTTCCAGTGTAGTTATTTCAAAGTACCCGAACATAATTTAATTATTGGTGTTTCTATTTACGCAGAATGAGCTCAAAGTATCATGAAGTCTAGCTGTGGTTTGCTTCTTCTTGGGTTTGACTATTTGTATCACTGGATCCCAAGCTGGTGGTACATTCCAACCATCTTCTCTATTAAAATTAGGATGTTTTTTGATTACAATAGCCTCGCGAAGCATCCTTGGTAGGAATCGGTGTTCTTTAGCGAGAATATGTGGTTTGTCTAAATTAAATCTAAATAGTTTAATAATAATTTAATAAGCTTAAAAATTACCTAGTCATGTTTAATAGTAGTAGTAGTGTAACAATTTTCAAAATTTTGTAATAAAGTGTCAAATAAAAAACGCGATAAAATCCGTACATAGCAGTTTAATTTCAATTCTAACTATATTTTATAGCAAATCATAAAAATTTACAATTAGTAAAAGGTAGAACCTATTTTAGCTAGCTGAACGCCATGCCGCTCTTCCACCCTCCGTGCTTCGTAGTAAGCCCAAATTATTTCAATTGACGGCTTGCTAAGCGTCTAGTTTTTAGATTAATCTGACTAAACCCTTTTCTTAAATAATCTAACAAGGATTCCGTTATTATTAAAGTAGAGCGTATACATAAATTGTTTACTCTAATCTTGCTGTATTCTGTACAAATAAATGCTTCTTTTTTTTCATTTACTGAGAGAAGCTCAACTTTGCGTCATTACGTGTATCGGGAACTTATTTTAAAGACATGTTGTAGTTAGTCTGACATTCTATATACATACATACTAACATGTCAACATGAGTATAGGATGAAACAAAAACGAAACATAAACTACTGTCAAAGGTAGAGTAGAGTACACACGAGCCAAGGGCTATCCCTTGGCTCGTGTGTACATCTTACTCTAAAGTAAGTTAATGGCTGAAAGGTAATATCTCTGTTCTATTTAACTGCATTTATTGTTTCATATACATGTTTATCATGTATACATTAGTAATATGCACAGTGTGCGCTATTTCCTTGACCGTACTTGGACCGGAATGATCAATTCTAACTACAAATATTATTCAAAAACTATTGGCTTATTTAAACAAGGCCAGTTTTTTAAAAGAAGTGGCATGCTGTCTTTGTTTTCTTTACCAAGTAAGACAAATATGGCACGACACTTCCTTCAAGAAACTTGCCTCGTGTATAAAGGTCTTAAGTGTGCGGCGTACTTGCATCACAGGTGACGCAATAAGGAGTAATGCGGTACTTACTTTGCATGTAGATTCAGCAATATAAGTACTAACACATTTGTTATAGTATTTTATGAATTAAAATTTAAATTATGTATTTCTAAAGTTTCACAATTATGAACATGAATATTTAATATGGTTATAATTTTGAATGATAGAGCTAATCAAAAGTGTATATCGACTTTTGTTGCTGACTGTTCGTGACGCTCTTACACGTGCAGAATAATATTCGAAATTACATATAAATTAATATTGAATATTATTCCATTGATGCTCAAATGTAATTGGGCATATCGTTATACATCAATCAAGTTACATAAATATACAATTTGATCTCAAATCCGAAACACGAAACACACATATGGTTGAGGATACCTGTAAAGGCAAACGATCGTTCTTAAAAAAGACCACTACCACACTAGGCATAGTTCCTATGACGCGGGATACATTCATTTAAACAACAGACTCAGAGAACATCTAAATTCGTAACAACTATATTGTGTACATAGCAGCGATAGCTCAGTGAGGAGATCAACAGACTGCAATGCAGAGGGTCTCGGGTTCGAACCCACGTCATGCACCTCTGACTTTCGTAAGTTATATGACTTTTCGAAATGATGTGCGTATTGATTGACAATTATCGTCTGCTCTGTGCCTCGGAGAGCACGTTAAGCCGTCGGTCTCGGCTGCCATGAACCTCTATAGCAGTCGTTATTGGGAGAGTGTCGACACAAAAGATCCCACTGGGTCGAAGTGTCGCCGGTCTGCACTGACTGGCCCTCACATAAGATACATATTGTGTACATCACATTATTTTATCCTGTTTCATCTCGACCTTCAAATCTCAGCGTAGTATCAGTGGCAAGGTGATCATTTAAATTACTACGCCATCTGCGGAGTCACACTACTTTGTTACACTCAGCATTAGGAGTTATCCCCACCTTTCGATCTAAGTATAAGTATGTTTAAACTTATCCTTACCGGTAGACTAAGATAAATTTTATATATTTAAAGACTTTTTACTTACAACAACGTCACAACGTAGTATCGTACCGTGTTTATTTAATTAGTTTTGTCTGGCGTTTCATCTGCGATATTATTAGAATAATTTATAAAGATAAAACTAATATAAAAGGTCTTCTGTAAGTATTCTGATGACAACGTCTCAAGTTTTAGAAAATATTAATATATGCTCGTAATTATTTTAAATGTATGTAGTAAGACCGATTCAGTACCGTTCGACCAGTTCCTTGTTCGCGGCTTATTGAAGTACGAATGGATGATGTATTTTATGACATATTTGGCTGCGTTGTGCACCAGGGTTCTTATGGTGCTCCATAATTGTTGTACTTTAAGGACACGATCTATATAGCCGTACCACATTCCGTTCACCGACATTTTCGTTCGACGACCAATGTCATAGTTTTAAGGGTACCTCTAGGTAGTAAGAGACATTATATTCAATGCCAAACAAAACAACAATGTCATTACAAGTTATTTATTTCTAAAATTAATTGCATAAGAGCCTCTTAATTAAAAATGCCAAGCGATCAGTAGAGAACTTTAAAATGGAATATAATAACTAAATTAGGATGCTGTTGGGATAGCTGCCCTTTTGGAGCGCGTTCGGTATGTTCGCTTCTACGCGAACTATAATGACTCCTAAGTAACCCTTTGCAATAAAACCAGCTCTTTGCTGACAAGAATGCAGTGAAGTTCCAATAGTATCCTAAGTATGTTAAGCTTTACTTATACTTATTTAAGTTAATCCTATAACAATTACATATTGATCTAAAATTATAGAGTAAATTTCCATTGCACGTAATTATAAACACACAAATTATAAATTAATTAACGTTAATAAAATAGATAACAGTTAAAACTATAGGAACTGAGTTGAATTTTAAGTAGACATGATTATTACAATAAACTTGTTCTTCGATTTGACGACTTTTTTATTATTGCTAGGGGTTCTAAAGAAATTAAACGTCCTACGTTTGATTTTATTTCTCGGGTTCAATATATTATGTCAAGGTACGGGTATCTATGAGACATCTCATTGGATGAGTAGGCAAATGTGCGCTGAATTCCCTTAACACGATGACAATGTACGGAGTGATATGAGCTCTATATCGCTATCATTTAAAGTGCTACGTAACATAAATTCTAGCATATGCGCTGAGTTCAAAGTCAAAGTCGAAAATCATTTATTCATTTAGGTCACAAAGTAACACTTTAAACGTCAAAATAGTGTTAGTGAGTTTACTAAGTTACTGAAGCTACATTTAGGTTAGTTGCTAGGTTCATAGTATGCTTTGTAGTCATTGTGACTTGCCCGGTGATTTGGTGTTAAATAGTGCACTTTTATTGGTAGTGTAAAGTACATATTTGTGTATAAAGATATTGTAGATCGAGATTGCTTAAGGCATCTAGGTCATAAGTAGTTGTAACGTAAGAAAGGTTGTTCACAAAGAGATCCGGTACTTAGCAATCGCAGTTTAAAATATAGTTGTACTGGTAAAGGTACTGACAGAAATTATATCAATTAGTGAAAAATAAACCAAATGGCTAGTTATAATTAGAAAGTGTAAGATATATTTTAATATTTTCACAAGATTTTTGGATAAGTCCCAAATTAAAATCTCCAAGAATAGCAACATCGTCGTCATCACATAACATATTATTAACATGGCCTAAAATACGATGTAAGTTATATGCTTTCTACGCAACAAAATATTTTTCCTCAGCACCTAAAAGGTCGTTGGGTAATAGGCCAGTATAATAACTTAGTTTAGCTATAAAATTTAAAATAATAATCATGTTTACTTAGTCCTTTGTAAAATGGTTACAGATAATTTTTGTTAAAATATATTTAAGCCTAATAAACAATTGTATGTTTAATATAAATAGTCCATGCATAATCGTAGGTCAATCAAGTTCTATTCTTAAAATGTTTTATCATATATTATAACAACTACTTAGTTCCTTATATGAATTTAAATAATTTTAGCCTTATTACAATTAGTATATACGAGGCTATAATTAGTGCAGAAAATATTCGTTAGTGCCGCCTATGCCTCTTCACACTTCAAAATAACCTTTTGCTTGGTAGTTGGAATCTTCACAAACAAGACTGAATGTATTAATTATAAATAGCATAAAGAAAACCGCATTTACTTGGCGAACCACGAAAAATATACCAGAGAATATTTCTTAAGTCGTTTAAATCATAGAATTGTCAAATTACAGTTAATCAAAATGAGAGCAAATGATACATTGTAGCAAATGGTTAAGTTGATGCCATTAAACAAATATTATCATTAAATTGATTCGTTAAAATATTTTAGTTTTGCTTTGAATTGTTTTTACATTATAAAGCTTTATATTGTATTATAACTTCTTGACGCTATACGTGGTAAACATTTTTGGGTTTGAACGCAATCGAAGGAGAGATAAAGACGAAAAATAGAACAAGAATACTTGTGAACAAAGAATCATTGCACTAAGACATTATTTAATAAAACACGGGCCTGATAGTAACAGCTTTAACACATTTAGAACCAGTCCTTGAATGAAGACGGGTCGAGGCATAGGAGGTAGCCACAAAAGTTACAGTATCGCTGTAGGTTAGCTGGCTCAGTTGTCTCTGTTTCTGTAAGTAAACAAATTCATGACTGGTCAAGCCGCTTAGCTCTGACATGTCGTTATGATTTTATTTCTGTAGGAATAAAGCGAGTCCAATAAGAAATCGACGTGACGCAATGTCTCTCTTCCAGAATTATTTCTACGTACACTTGAATAATTAGTTCAATAACACACATTGGTAGTTGTGTAACTTGGATAGTGAGATCTTAAGTTAATTTTAACATCAAGCTAAATGTTAGCACTCAGAAAATTGACAGGTATAGTGCTACGTCCAAAATTAAATTTGCTTAAAGATTAAAAGAATAGCTCTCCGGCAAACATCCTAATAACAAGGACATCTAGGTGTAACTTTGAGAGTTTGCATTCGAATGTTGAATAATGCACGCTCACTGTATAGTATTAAATAAAAAATTGACTTGCGCTCTAGTTGTTGTTGAAAGCCCAAAAATATAATAGATATGTACGATCCATTCCATTGATCGAATAACAAATACATCAACAGCAATACTCTATCGATATAAGAATTGATTATCATGCTGTTGCAATCATAATTCGATTCTACGTATATTATAAGCCTGGCAAAATGTAGTTGCGACTTCGGTCTAATCGAATCATTGGATAAGCAATTAACTCACTTAGTTTTGTGGCGTGGAGATATAAAAACGCTTCGACGTAGGGATGAGTAGTTTGATACGTTTACAGATAAGAATATTTCAATGAATTACTATGTATTATAGACCCTGAATATAACATCTAATATATGACGCTTAAATATATTCGATAGCATCACTAGATAGTTGTAAAATAAGGTATTTTATACTTACTTTGCTTTGTTTTTTATCCAAACTGTATTACAGTATGGATAAAACTTATATATGATACTTATAATATAATTGGTAATTTTTCTTGGTGCTATTTTCTTTTTTATTAATTCACGACATAAATAATACAACTTACAAGTTAATTTTGTAATCCAAATACAAATTTGTTCGAGCTTTAAAGTAAATCATATCATCGACGGCGACATAACTACGTCAATTCATGCATAGTAAAATAATTATACAATGAACATAAATTATTTTTTTCTGTTACATATTGAATTATTATCAAATAATAACAACAAGAAAAATAATCTACTTAAATAAAAATATGTTTAGATGGTCTTATCAGGAGAAATCAGAAGCAGATATCATAGTAATATTTGATATGATATGAATTTACTATGTTATCTACTTATAATTTAACTGTAACGTTAATTAGTAAATTGACATGCATGATACATTACTTAATGTTTATGGATGAATATGATTTTTTTATAACAGGTACTTCAACATCTTAATCACTATTAACATTCAACGTGATATAAACATCAATGCTATAAGATTACTATAAATTGTTCTCTTTTATAAGTACACAGAACTTATAAAAAAGCTTTGTTCAAAACATTGACGTAAGCCGACATTTCCAGTTTAGTGATGAAATTAAATCTTGACATTTTTTGCAATTGTTTCATTATGCAGAAATGTCGTATTGTATGTCATGCTGATTAGGATACAAAAAAAATATTATCGAAGCAATCACGAACAACAGCTAATGCAATGAAAAGTATAGAAAATAATATGAGAGACAGTTTATTAAGTTACATACATATGTAGTTAATAAACTGACTCTGAAAGATAGAATAAGGAATAGTATGATTAGAGAGAGATGCGGCATGAAAGTTGATATAGTGACAAGAATAGAAAAGGGTATGTTAAGCTGGTTTGGGCATGTAGAAAGAATGGACGAGGAAAGACTGACTAAGAAAGTTTATAAGGCCAGTTTGAATGGAACAGTCGCAAGAGGAAGACCTAGGCGAACGTTTCTTGATCAGATCGGAGGCGTTCTGGACAAAGGCCAGGTTAAGAGCACCTTGAACCGACGGGCGTGTATGAGGAATGTGATGAAAGTGAATGAAGCCAGAGAAGTGTGTCAGGATCGTAGCAAATGGAAATCCGTAGTCTCTGCCTACCCCTCTGGGAAACAGGCGTGAATCTATGTATGTATGTATGTTGTATGTATGTATATGTAGTTAATAGCTAGCGAACGTAATAGTTAGCAGCTTTTCACAAAATTGGATAAAGATGTCGTCATATTGTTCTTTTGAGTTATCAATCGGTTTATGAGGCCAGCGTGATGGTGCGTGATTATGCGTGATGACGAGGGTGCAAAAGGTAATTATGATGCATTTTGTTCTAATTGTCCTATGCCTAGGGTACATTTATACACTTAGCGAAACAAAATGCGGCCCAAATATAAATAAGTCTGAAACCAGTCTATAGAGGCTGCAAATAAAAATGTTGTATTATAATTTAATAGAACCAGTATTATTCTTGACTCAAGCCAAAAAAAAACTAATGTAATCCGTTAGTTTAACTTTTGTGCCACATTAACCGCATAACTTTATTAGGACACTTAGAATATAAGTGAGTTGAAATTTTATTTTAAAAATCATATTGGAAGCTTTTAATCTTCACCTAGGAAAAATTCCTCAAGTAGATATTTAAAAATATGGTCCAGGTAATGTTTAATCACATGCAGGGGATTATCAGGCTCAGAGATAAAAGTACTGGTAATTAACTTAAGACATTTCTTATTATTCTTAAAAAACGATAAATGTGTAATCTTATTTTTACCTTGAATTACTGCTTTTGTAATTTGTATAAAATTATCAAATTCAGAAATCTTCTTTTGCCCTATTAATCATAGTTACTATGAAAATGAAAAATTTATACATATGATTAAAAAATTCGTATAGTTTTCCTTTAATTATGATTATAATTCAAGAAATATGCTTGGGCCACTTTTTGTGCCGCTGGGTGTATAAGAGATCAGGTGATTTTCTACGGTGTTCATTCAATGATATCATGTTGAAACGGACAACTAAGACACCTAAAGCGTAAGTACCTTATGAAGCTCCTCTGAATACTTTGTTTCTTATAGACATGGAAACGATACGTGGGGATCCATACTATAAAGACATAATCTAATATGCTTTTGACAATTGACAATTGACAAGTACTTTAAGGCTTAATGTGGACTGTTATTTTGAAAAGTTTTCTTCATAAAATCTGACATTTTAGTAACTAGTGATAGTTGTATGAATCTAACTGATGATCATCAGTTAAGTATGAAGTTGGACTCCAACTCACGAATGATGTTAACTTTTTGCAGAGAAGCTCCATTTAATGTACAAAATGATAACTTTACATTCTTGTCATGCGTAAAAGTCATATAATAGCACTTACTGGCGTTTAGGAGGACAATGTTTTGAATTTCTTGTCCTTTTTCGTGATCTGCGTCTTCCTGAAGAAGTAAGATGTCAGAGTCAGTTCTAATACCATATAATAGAACTGACTGATATCTATTCAATTTCTTTAGTTTATATAGTTTCAAATCATCAGCAAACATGGATCCAAGGAAATTAAAAAGAGGATCGGTTCAAGCCAAGAGCCCTGTGGAACCCTGGAGTTGCACAATAAGGAAGCAATTCGTATTTCCTTAACACAAGTCTTTGCTGTCGTTCAGACAGGTATGATGCACACCACTACACAATACACAGTATTATGTTTATGAGACTGTGAGTAGGTAAGTACACGCAAACGTGAGTCCTGTATGCATGTACCGGGGCGCATACACACAGGTAGGGACAAACAAATATATAGATAGCATAACAGCAATCTATTTTATTCTAACCCCAAAGTGACAAGCTAGGGATCAATGTATCTACCGCGAAATATATCACAGAAGAAAGTAGTGCGGCAGCGATGCATTCGCATCGCGTAGCAAAATGTGCTACGTGCGTAGAGATCTACGTGACATTACGGCGTAGTCAAGTTACGTCGTAGCAGTGCTACGCTCTAAAATATATTCGTCTTGATAATAATTATCGGCGTAACCGTGAAGTATATTTATGATGGCATCTATTAGCTTTTATTATCAGAACGTGCTAAGATTACGGACCAAAACACTTGTATTCTTTAGAAATGTGAACATTACTAAAAGTTAAGTTTTGATTTTGTTCATTTAACGGAGACCTGGCTTATTGACGGTATTAGCGACAGTGAGTTATTTGGTGATAGGTATATAGTTTGGAGGCGCGATCGAAATTACAAGAATACCTATCAAGCAATGGGAGGAGATGTCCTAATAGCTGTGGGACGGGAACTAGTGGCAATACACAGGAGTGATGTGTACTCATCTGCCGAAGATATATAGGCGGCTTTAACATTATACCATAAGAAACCTAGGATATCATACAAAATGCACATAGGTGTTGTATATATTTGCGCTCAAAATCTAGACCATTCTCTAGCAGGACAACTCGATAATATGACTGATATTGTTCTCAAACACTACGCGGATAAATTTTCAAATTTTAGGTGATTTTAACCAACCGAATATAAACTGGCTGCTGGCAGATAATAACAGCCTGTTTCGTAGTAACATACAACGAACAAGTCAGATAAATGTAATCGATACATGCACAGCTTGTAATCTATCACAATACAACAACCACTGTAACTGCAATGGTAGGATATAGGACTGGGTGTGGTCGAATAGAGAAGTGGACCTGGATCACTACAGTGATCCATTGGTTACCAAGGATCCACACCACAAAGCTCTGTTTCTTTCTGCTAGTTTCGTGCAACTACATAACCTTCCTATTTGCCCCAGTATCACCAATTTTTATTTTTAACTGCTCTAAGTGTCTTACTGTTCCTATATCAATTTTATTTAAACGATCGCTTATTGAAGGAGCGGTGCCTGAGGTCTGGAAGTCGGCGTATATAACTCCAATATATAAAAAAGATCTAAAAGAGATGGCGGATAATTATAGGATAACATCTAAACTGTGTGTAAAATACTAGAAAAAATTATATACAGGCAACTTTATTCTGTTGTTAAACTAAGCCTTAGTGAGCACCAGCATGGATTTCTTAGAGGTAGCACCACTACATCTAACCTTATATGTATATGTCACAGCGGTTCCAGGTGGATGTTGTTTACACTGACTTCAGCAAGTTTTTCGACTGAATAGACCATTTTATACTTAAACGGAAACTTTCACAGATAGGTATACGGGGTAACTTGTATAGGTTATCATATGTTGAGAACAGGAGTCAAGTCGTTGTTTTTAATGGCTATGCATCAAGAGCATTGTGCATTCCATCAAGTGTTCCACAGGGGTCCCTATTAGGGCCTCTTTTGTTTAATATATATATAAATGACGTCATATCGTGTTCTCATACATTAAAAATATTGTTGTAAGCAGACGACATGCAAACACTAAAAAAAAAATCTTCTTATGAAGACATTATTTATTTACGAAGTGATCTGGATCGCTTTCAAACATACTGCATAAATAACAAATTAGGTTTAAATGTGTCCAAATGCTATGTTTGTTCTTTTACTCGTAAGCCAAACCCAATAATCTGTCAATACATTCTGTGCGATACTGCAATAGCCAGGGTTGATACTATCAGGGACCTGGGGGTGACATTTGACTCGAAGCTACTATTTGATGCATACATTTCAAATATAGTTAATAACGCTAATAAAGCATCAGGCTTTGTTATAAAGACGTCAAACGATTTAATAAAAATCTTATATTGTTGGTACCTTGAATATGCTTCCCAGGTATGGAACCCTAACTACGATGTTTACAGAATACGTTTAGAAAATATTCAAAAGAATTTTCTGAGGTATATTCAGTTTCATTCTAGAACATATTTGCCAAATTATTTTCGTAGTTGTAAAAAATTCCACAGACTATCTCTACAAGAGCGAAGTAAAATAGCGAATATTTCCCTTATACTTAACATCATTAATGGATCTATAGATGTAACTCAGTAGACAGTGTACTGTAGTTGGTGAACAAAATTAGCCTGCGCGTACCATCTGCGTTGCTTCGTAGGCATAATCTCCTTTACACTTCTGCCATCCTAAGCACCTACAGGCAGAATTTCATTCATTCATTCATTTATGATCACGGTTTTCCGTACGTACAATTCTGCGTGCCAGGGAGTCGACATCGATCCCTTTAACATGAGTGTTACAAAATTGAAAAAAGCAATGTGTAATAACTTTTTTGCATAGACAATTACGTCTCCTCCAGCTCGCTTACTGGTATTTGTAACGTATAATTTATTTAAGTTTTACTGGTTTTCTCTCTTATAATATGTTATTTACTTTGTTTTAATTCTACCTACTTAAGTTGTTGTTGTTTTTTTTATTGTATTTATCTTAGTCGCAATGTCGTATTATCGTATACTAATCCTTTTATGAAATTGTTATTAGTAAAATCTTTTAATTAGCCTTTGTTCAACACATATTCTCATTTTATTGTTGAACTAGCTGTAAGTTTTCTGAAATTAGTAATTTTTTTTAATAAAATAAATAAATAACATTCTGAGTTAGATAAAAAGCTATTTTATAAGCGACGCTATAAGGTCCGATTTAAACTAATGTGATAATGACTGGTAGAGCTTCAAAGCCGGTGACCGTATTTGCCATGTTTGCAGGTGCATACAAAGAGAAGCGAGATGGCATCCATCAGCCGCAATCAGTTGCAATTAGTCGCGTGTATTCACTGGCATCCTCCTAGGGGTGCGTGAAACCGCGCTTTGCATTGCACCGCTCATTGATAATATGTATTTTACCATTATGTTTTTGTGAAGTTTGACTGCATGAATGTACTGCAAGGATTATGCAGAGGGTACGTGGATTCATCGCCGCCGCATTGTTTATTTATTATTATTTATATACTTTGTGTCCGTTAATGATAAGTTTGTAAGATCCCTGCAACACAATGTAGATCCCTACGGTACAAGACCTTTGCTATGCTGTGCCACTGAAACCCGCTTCCATACTGCCTATGTTATATCAGTATCTAGATTAAAATTAACATTGAAAATTTAGATGTGCCTTTAATTAATTTTTGTCTTGTGTTGTAGGCTACTTTAAAAACAATGACCTAAGAACAGCCCAAACTTTATTAAAGTTAAATATTTTATTAATTGAGTTAAACTACCTTTAATTGAATAAAACCCAATTTTTATAAAACCATTTGATAACTCTTTCGTTTTGGAAAATCCGCAGCTGGAAGATTATTTTTTTTGCAGGGTCATAACAAACATTCAAATAATGAACACAAAGTCACCCAGACTTAACACAATTATTTGTGGAGCGCACAAGTTTTTGTCTCGTGTGGGGATCAAACCCGAGTGTTGCACTCGGCGCAATGGCAATGGCTAAACGACCACTTAAACCACTACGCCATCCGAGCAGTCTTTGATAGTTATACGTAAACTTCCGTAACGTAGCCAAGATCATCTCAGAATAAGATAATAATATATCTATAAGGCATCTTTATAAATGATTAGTACTTAAGAATCTTTGTAAGTTAGGCTTATCACGCAAATAACTTAGAAGGCTTTTTTTTCACCAATGAATTATATAGGTTAATGATATTTCTTAAGTAATTTACGTACTTTTTATTGATATTATATTACTGTTGGTTATATTTCTAGTGAAATTAAACTAAAATTTTACCAGAAATTGAACCAACAGTAATATGAGATCATCATCACTCGCATGTATGTTCATCCGAATAACCGTTATAAACAAGTGAAGTGAACTCAATTATTTTGATATGCCTGTACCAAAATTCACTGTGCGTAAAAAAATCATTGCGCTCAGTATAACCAACGTAATTAAGTATTCCAGTATCCGATAAACGGAATACAAAATAAAATCAAACAACCGCCTTTTAAAATTTTCATAATATGTATTCGTAACTAAGTTTGTTACGTTTAAAAGTGTTTTCAAATTGGCCGCGTTCGAGTGTCTCTTATGTGTGTCTTGTGTAAGACATGCAAGCGCAGACCGATACGGCAGAAATGCAATTTGAATGCCCAAGATTCCCTAGTTTGCTTTTTTATTGTACTTGTGCCAAAACTATCTTTTATAAAAAATAACAAGTATACTAGTAATAATTCCATGCGTCATGCGCGTGAACATCCATCTGCGACTATCACGCCTACATATTCTTTGTGTCGACTAGTTCTCTTTTATATTAAGAGTAAAACGTGGCATAAAGAAGGGTGATTACTTCATATTATGATAAAAATATATAATTATGTGTTTGCTATAGTTAATGTATTCATCATTTCCAATGTCATCACGTAATTGTTTATAGTGTGCGCGAGAACGCTGGTACTCTAAACACAAGTTGAATCTTATTCTGGGTACCAGAGTTTATTCGTAAATACTAAATATCGTATTTGTGACGCTGTTATTGTATTTTTGTGCCAAGTTAAGAAAATCAAAAAAATATATTTTTATTATTATTATTATAATGCTTTGTTGCCATAAACATTTTATTTTTAAATCCCTTAACATTTTAATCACTACATAGTGTAAAACTGTATGTCTGTTTAAAAGTTATAATCTTAAAAGGTCCTAAACGCAATTTCTTTTGGTTTTGAAGTACCTATTATATGGTTATTAAAGGAGGGCTTTGTATTTTAATATTTATTGTACACAGTGGAATAATTCTGATTCCTGTGAAACGAGTTATAAATACTCATGAAAATGTTCGCGAGTGCTTCGCGTCCTTGGATACAAATGAAAACAATATTCATAATATTTACTGTGAAAAGCTCCACAATATTTCTGTTGTCTTTGTATATAAACATGTCAATTAGTTTTAATTGAGATAAATTTTCGAGATACTTATTATAATTTAAATTTAAAAAACATTACATAAATTTAAGTATTGAATTAATATTTCATCTTTACATTTAGCCATACAGTTGAGTAGAACATACAAAGTCTATTACAAGCCCTAATTAAATTATGCTCGGTGTGTTTAATACACCTAAATGGCTAAATGAGCCCTATCTGGCACTTCAAAGAGCAGACGACTAGCTTAGGCAACTTTGATGCAATAGTCGCTTGGAAGATAAACAGTACGTGGATTATATGATAAAGTGTTACCATCATTGATTTATCTTATTAATTACAATAAATTAGCATGAATAACGGAGACGGCATTTTCAATGGAAACGAATGAAGATAGAAGAATATACAGGTGTGTAATTTACCCGCCGCAAATAACACCATTCAACGTTGTTATGTTGGCTCACCACAATTTAATCGAGTCAATTTACAAATCGTGCCTCTACTGCTACATAAAACAAAGCATATAGGAATATGAAGGGTTGTATTGGACATATTTCATACTCAATGTGTCAAAGTAGCACACACATCAGTGACCAATTATTTCTTACTTTTGGCCTACCTCAAGGTAGCGTTCTCTCGCCTACACTTTTCCTCGTTTATGTAAATAGCCTATGTACTAAATCTCTATAAAATTGCAGTATTATATCTTACGCTGATGACACAGCTTTGATAGTTCATGGCTGTTCTTGGGAAGAGACTAAACGCTAAACAGAGAATGCTCTTAGAGAAGTGATGATCTGGCTTGAAAAGAATCTCCTTACGATTAACATAAATAAAACCAGTAACATAACGTTCTCTCACCGAATAAATGCCCAACCCCCTCCACACTTCAGTATTCAAACGCACACTTGTGTTCGACAAAATAACTGCGTTTGTCCTATCTTAACACGTGCGTATACGGTAAAGTATCTTGGTCTCACCATAGACAAAAACTTAAACTGGTCGGTCCATATAAACAAATTAACAGCCCGCATAAGAAAGCTGGTGCCTATATTCAGAAAACTGAGGCGTTTTGCAGACCTAGATACATTGCTATGTGTATATTATGCTCTGGCCCAGAGTATACTACAATACTGCAACATCACATGGGGTGGAGCAGAGAGCACGACACTACTCCCATTAGAACGGGCGCAAAGAGATATACTGAAGGTTATACTTGGCAAACCAATGAGCACTATTACTATTATTATTACTATTACACACAAATAGCACTGACCTACTCTATAGCCAGTGCCCCGCACTTACTGTTAGGCAACTCTTCATCAAGTGCGTACTAATTCGGAAGCATAAGAGCACCAATTTTAAGCCAATTTTATAACGTAACAAAACCTATTTTTTCCCTGTAACTCTATATAGAACAGCCCTCGCACGTCGGCATTATTATTTCCTAGGTAATTACCTATACAATGCCTCTAATGTTGACAATAACATATATCCATGATCAACCAACAAATTCAAATCAGTTATACACTGGCTCAAAACGCTTAACTACGATAAAACAGAAGAACTTGTATATAATCAAAGATTTTAAACAATTCTATACACACACACATTCTCACACACACCCTCACACACACTCTCACACACACACACGCTATATAATAAATACTATAATCTTCAAATTCCATTCGATGTTTAATTGATTTTTATTATTATTACAAATTTTTAATTTCTATTTTTGTGATTATTTCTGTTTTATATCAATTGTGTTGAATACTTCTATTTAATGAGTTTCACTGCAATTTATTATTTTAATAAATTTTAGGACTATGTTTTGCATTGTAAAACAAATACCAAGAAATATCCTATTTCTGGGCGGAAGGCGCTGACAACTGTAACACAATATTATATTAGCACGGATGTCAGTGGCAAGCTCTTAAATAATGTACCATTGTCCGGTTTTATTTAGAATCAGTTTAAGAGAAATTTACAAATACTGTTGAATTTTCATCAGTTTTTGAGCAGTCTATAAATATAATTTGCTTTTGTAAACTCCGTCAGATGTTTTATTAGTCGTACTATATCAAATTCCCATTGTATACTTGATGATGACTTGACGTTACGAATTATTTTAACGTTCTTCACATTTAACACATTCACGGACACAAAACCACTCTCAATAATTTGTGATACGGCACACAAACTTTCCATACAAAGTGACATCACGTTTGGGGACATATTGCCACACTACACGGTTTTAAAAGTATGTGTTGCGGCAGTAACGGTTAGACACGTAACCGCCTGTAGGCGGACATTCATTCCAAGTGCATTTTAAGCCGTGTGTTACGGCAGGAGTGTTTGCTGTGACTCTAGCGGTCTGTATTTTAGCCTAAAACGGCACAGAGTCATATCCTTCCTATAAATGTCATGGGAAATAGTTAGCCGTGGACGGAGTTTTACTTTTAGTTTATTTTAAATCGCCGCCTACAGCCGTAGTGCCATATTATGAGGGTCATAATTCACGTCTCTCGACGTACTGTCTGGGAATGTGTTAATAATGAATGTATTGCAGTGAGTATGAGAGGATATCCCCACTTTATAAGGAGACGCCGCGACGTAAATATGAGAGCATTGGGTTCGTTTTCCTTTTTGTCAACATCAAAGTGATCCTGTCTCCCTCAGCCATTGGCTACGTTCGCTCTTTAACAATAGACAGGCCGGAATTGCAGCCGCTGGCCAAATATTATAGGTACATATCCAAAATCGCCAAATTGAAATCCTATCTAGCACAAATACGAAACTGCTAAGAAAAATATCTCTGGTGATCGATCGATTTTTAAATATATAAGTATTCTAAAGGTGATATACATATTTATAGGATTATTAAAAATATTTAAAATTAAATTAATAATTAAATCAAATTAAATTAATTTAGTTATACGAAGGTAAAATTATGGTGATTTCATCAGTCACATACATTTTAATCATGATTATAAATTAAAAAATTATATTCTAAATCGCGCCCTGGTAAATATAAATATGCCGTGTGGTTCTAAACAAATATGTAAATAAATATATATATTTTGATAACTGATATCAAAAATACTCCAGAGTGAAATTTTACGAAAAGACCTTTAAATGGTAAAAGAGTATTTAGAAAAACATATTTTATAGTAGCACATTAAGAATTATTTTATTTTGTATACCAAATTTCTATATACTGATTATAATTGTTGGAATTGTTCTGCTAGCCAAAATATTAATATTTACTAATACTTGTGTAGCGGGATAGCTAACAACGGATTTAAAGAACATTTTTTACCAGTGCAGGAGTCGAATCCACAACTACTGACTACTTGAATTACTGCGTTAACTGTGCTGTAGAAACAAAGTAAATAAGAGCTGTGCAGTAAAAATACTACTCATTTCATCAATCGGGATTTTAAATTACTTTGACTCGACGTGTATGCTACAGAAATAAATACTAGAGCTAGCACTTACCTTGGGTTGCCTGCGACGAAGACGTGCCTTCAAAACTCGAAGATGAAGGTCCTGCACCACTAGGACCCGCAGACGACGGACCTGCGTAACTGGAGGAAGTAGAAGCTACTGCACCATCTGGTCCCGATGAAGGTCCCGGCCTCGTAGAAGCCACTGCATTAGCGGGTTCCGAGGAAGGGGCAGGCCTCGTACGAGCCACTGTACTATTGGGCATCAATTGGGGAGCAGGCCTCGCACTTCCATTATTCAAATTGATATGAAGCCCGGCAGTGCGCCAGCACAATATACGGCACGGATGCCAATCCGGCGAATATAAAGGTATTATGTAGTTGTTCAGTCGCCTAGCCTCTTCTGCAGCTCTCATAGCTCTCTGGATCGCCAGCATCCTGTTCATGTACATGTTCGATGATGCTGAAGATGTAGTAGACGAAGACGAACTGGATGTAGTAGAAGAAGTTGAAGAAGAAGAGCTACTACTGGACTCGTCGTCGCTTATCGATGACCCAACATCGTGGCTATCACCGTTAGCCATACTTAAGCTTTTAAGTTTTCACTAATTCTGTCTTTTTATCTTAGTCCACTACCAGAACACACTAAACTTCTAAATTTGGGAAAATACGAGGTCACTTGTATCAAATAACACTGCTAACTCTGTCTAAACTAAATACAGAATGTTGAAATTCATTTCGCGTATCGCTACCCAATATAGGAACTCGGGATACCGGACGTAATAGATTGTGTTACGGATATAATAATAGAACTAACCCGTTCTAAAGTATTTAATCGAATGTAGTGATTGTGTTAATTGTTTTTTTTTTTTTTGTAAAATATTGTTCTTCGTTATCATATGTCTTTGCCTATGAATTTGCTGATTTGTGTGAAAATCGGTACTTATCGAAGTATTTCTTATACTAACTATTTCATCAATATTATTTTATTCGCTGAGTACTTCGTTGGCGCAATGGTAGTGTATATGACTGTTGAGCGTAAAGTATCTTGTACTATTCTCGTTTTGGCCAACATTTTATTACGATTTTTAATCATAACTGTGCAATGAAATTAAGCTACTATATACGGATTTTATCGCGTTGTTTATTTGACACTTTATTACATAATTTTACACTAACATTATTTTAAAGGACCTGAGATTTGACAAACCACAGATTCTCGCTAAAGAACACAGAATCCTACCAAGGATGCCTCGCGAGGCTATTGAAATCAAAAAACATCCTAATTTTAATAGAGAAGATGGTTGGAATGTACCACCAGCTTGGGATCCAGTAATTCAAATAGTCAAACCCAATAAGAAGTAAACCACAGCTAGACTTCATGATACTTTGAGCTCTTTCTGCGTAAATAGAAACACCAATGATTAAATTATGTTCGGGTACTTTAAAATAACTACACTGGAACATTGAGACAACTACCATCTTAGGCTCCCCGTGACCATAGCTGCTGAAAAGCAACCGAAACGTCGGGGAAAATGTAAAATTAAAGATAAATAGTTTTAATAATAATTTAATTAGCTTAAAAATTAGTAAAGTTTAATAGTAGTAGTAGTGTAACAGTTTTCAAAATTATGTAATAAAGTTTCAAATAAACAACGCGATAAAAGCCGTATATATTAGGTTAATTTCAATTTTTGACCTGGGGGTGGCGGGCTTTGTGGGCCTGCCCGCCATCCGCTCAGCACCAGGTCCGAGAGGCGGCGTGCGTGTTCCCACGCGCGCCTCTGTGTCGAGTCCGTCTCCCCTCTAGGGGGGACAGTAGGGATATTATTGTGAGAAGTGCCTTTGGGTAGGTCTTTTGCGTAGTGGCCTGCCGTTTCATACGGCGGGCCGAAACCTCGGCGGGGTCGCGACCGCATGCGAAAGTGATTCGCGCGGCCCCGTCGATAGTGGTTTTGTCGAGGAACACCGTGGTAGGTTTAGTCGGTATTCCGGGAGATACTTTAACATCTTTACCATCTTTCTTTTACCCCGGCGAGTCCGACATAACCCCTCCGCCCGCCCCCGCGGAGGGGTATGCGTAATGCATTCCACCACGCAAAAAAAAAAAAAAGGTTAATTTCAATTAATAATATTCGCGTAAATAGAAGACAATATTATAACCGTGCAAAATTATGTATGCAAAGCCGAATTCGATGATATTTTACTTATATAATTTTTCACTGTAGATTGGGTATGGTTTGTCTTTATTATCAAAAACAGCAACTATCACTTAATCGGAACCGAGAAAAGTGACGGAAAGGAAAATACGCTAAAGGATAACTTAACTTTATTTTTAATATATTTTAAGAGACCATTCGTCTACTAGAATTCTTTACTGTGACGCAGGAGATTTAACAAACAATGGACACAAAGAAATCTTATAAGTTGAACAATTATTAGTGGAATACAAAAAATGTTTGGTCCTGATTGGGGATCAAACCTGTTTGGCAGTGCGCCAAGTCTTGGAGACTTGGCGCACTGCCATTGGCGAGGCTAACACTTAAACCACTAAGACTTCCGTGCAATCGACTTTGAACACAAATTGTATATTGCTCAATATGACCATCGTCGGCCTCGATGGCATAGTGGTTAGTGTAACCGACTGCCACGCCTGAGGTCGCGGTTTCGATTCTCGCACAAGTCAAACAGTTGTGTGCATGAACATGGATGTTTGTCTTGATCTGGATGTTTCGATGTATAATATGTATGTACTTACGAAAAAAAATAGTTTATATGTATGTTTATCCATTGTCTAGTACCCATAGTACAAGCTCTGCTTAGTTTGGCCTAGATTGTGTTGTGTGTATGTAATAGAATATTATTATTATTACTCTCTTTATTAATTTTTTTTTCTAATGATTACATTTTTAAATATAAATTTAAAAACTATACATTTTTAAAAATATAAAAACGAAAATGACCCACCAACACCGGGAACAGAGTCCAAGCTGCCGGTAGTTAGGGCACCAGAGAGAGGAACCTCCTCACAATTGATAAATATTATTATTATTATTATTGTATTTTGTATTGGAATCACAAAATTTTAAGCAATAAGAAAAGTTACCCTTTACGTTTTAGTAAAACTAAAAACCTTAAGTTAGAGCGTGTTCCAATGAAGAGCAGTTATAATATGACGTTTGCTACAGATACCAGCAGAAAAAATAAAAGTTAAAATGAAACAATGCAAAGCAGTACGCATAAATATTTATAAATAAAACTTTACAACAAAACAAGAGCTTTAAAGGACTATAAGATAGCACCTGAATCAGTCTTTAGAAACTTATGTGGAAACTTATAAAGGAAACTTTCTTACCCACGACATTTCGCCTTACATTTTACTACATCTCAACAATACAGAATAGAATACAATACAAATACTTTAATCTTTTCCGCGAACAGACACATATGTTCTTTCCACACATAATATGTACATCTTAAAAACCTAGTCAGTCTTTTCTTTCAAAGAAAATATTTTTTTTATTGAATGTGTTTAACTTGTCAATGCTTGGAATATCAGACATATTTGTAAATTTATTGTGTCTGGCCGCTTCGTCTAAATAGATCAGTACCAGAATCATAATACCAAGCATCGATACACAAGCACTAGTCAGACATCAAAATCTTAGGCGTGGGTTTTAATCCCATCTTATGCACAACGCATATGAACCTACTCCTAAAACAAGCACATTGACTTAAATACAGAGGGTTGATAAACATATTAGTAATGTGTAACCCCAATTGCAATTGCAACACAAAAGCTAACATTATCATAACTAATATTATAAATGCAAATATATGAGCTCCTCAAATTTCGCATACACGTTGTCAGAGGAACCTAGAGAAAAGGACATATGGTACCTTTCTTTCAGAAAAGTATTGTTACTAATGTAACCTAATCTAAGCTTCATTTACACGAGTGAAGCCGAGGGCAAAATCTAGTACAAAATAAGACTAACTTTATAAAATGTCACTAATCCAAATCTTAACCGTTTCTTAACATCATAACTGAGGATTTGTTATTAAGGTGAACCCGCTCAGACCTCGAAATATGACTGTGTGTAAATGAAAGTTGGGATCATATTTTAGGACTACAACGTATATTTAAAAGATAACGGATGTGCTTCATCATCGCGGATCAAAGCAAATTATTTTAAACTTCGTTACAATTTCAACCAATGTTTTTATTTATGATTTTAAGGCCGCGTTCAAATTTGTCACTAGTCGATCGATGAACTGATGCGCAGCCGCAGCGGGTGTAGCGCTGCACTCGCGCGTTTTTACTTATATGGATTTACGAAGCAGCGCAACCGAGACAAAGTCATAACAGTACCATTGAAATAACGCCTGGTAATTTTTAGATTTACTTAAATCACCGATTCAGGATTTAGTGTTGTTTAAGTATCGACTAGAATGTGCTGACATTGATAAGACGATAAAAACCAAATGAAGTATCTTAATAATAATGTATACGGATTTATTGGTCCATTAATTTTCAATTGCACAAAGGCTATATGACGTGACGCTTAAATGTGACCCACGTACCGAAAACTTTTTACAAATAATCATGTCAACAGATTTTCGCAAAACAAAGCAAATAGTTAATAATAACAACGATCTAACAACAATTTTAAGCAAACATTTTTATAATTTCCATCTCATGATCATAAAGCTACCATTATCCTTCTTATGAAAATGCAATTACTCAATACTGATACTATCCAAATATTTGCATCAGCCTTAGGTGTTAAAAATATTTGATAATGATATATTATTATTATTAAATGCCAAAAACAGTTTTTCGTATTTCATAATAAATAGAAAAGAGACGGCGAGTAAAAATAATTAAGCCACTGTATCACAGATCTTGCTTTTTTTAACTAGTCGTTTTATACATAACGCAACAGTTACCATTACCATTATAATATAATATTTTAAGCAAATATAATGACTATATTAAAAAAAAGCACCGTAATTATTTTAATTATTTCTGAAGAAATTTAGAAACGCTTGTATATTTTTGGAGAGTTAGACCGAGATATCGTGAATAGGGGCTGAGCTTATTGCCTTCTGACTGAGACATTTTCAGATTCAGAACTAAGTATTAAGAAAATCATAACAGTAATATCCATTGAAATTAAACTGCTATATACAGCAACCATGGTAGTCTCCCCGTGACCATGGCTGCTGAAAAGCAACCGAAACGTCGGGGAAAGTGTAAAAATAAATTAAATCTAAATAGTTTAATAATAATTTAATTAGCTTAAGAATTAGTAAAGTTTAATAGTAGTAGTAGTGTAACAATTTTCAAAATTTTGTAATAATGTGTCAAATAAACGACGCGATAAAATCCGTATATAGCAGTTTAATTTCAATGAATAATATTCGCGTAAATAAAAGACAATATTAAGTAATATCCAAATAACCCAGATCGGAGAAATCGAATTCGGCACCTCACGAACAGCATACCAAGAACCCCGTCTACAATATTCAAAAATAATCCGAAAGCAATAACAATAATTTCACAAATTACCCAATTTCCAGTACACTTTTACTGTATGGTTACAGTTACACACTTAAGAAAAAAAATTCCGCCCTTTGCCGAACTTCGGAAGCAATTCGCAATATGCCTTTTTAATACGCATCACAATAATATTTTATTTACTTATAAAACTTAATTATGTGTTATGAACACACCCAATATCAATTTAATGTATGAGACTTAATCTTAAGCGCAAAACTAATACTAAGACAAAATATTTTAAATGGTTCAATTCAGTTGGCCTCTTCTGTAATACAAGTGTAATGGTATGTCAGTTATAATTAAAACGATAACTATAAAGTTGAGTTATATAAAGAATTATTTTATTTCTTGTAGAAAAGAAAACTGTCGCGCACCTTATCGGTGACGGCTTTAAGAATATTCAAATCACAAGCAGAACTCTTATTAATGTATAAGTGTTAATGTACTTGATATTGTTCAAACTTATACGACCTCAAAATTAAGATAAAAAGAACACAACTGTAAAAATGTATTTATGAAACTTTAGGTTAACTTAAAGTCTTCATATAAGTCACCATAAACTTAAATTAAATAAAATTTAAATAATTCCTATATGTTTGAAAATAGTAATCTTATTAAGGAAATATATTCTTTATTTTTATATTTAAATGTATTTAATTGTTATATTGAATCTAGATTTAATTTGACATTTAATATTGAATTTATATTGTAAAGTGAAAATGACCACTTACCATACACGAACAGTAATACAAGAACACTTTACACTAGACAAGAAATAATTTAAAGTGATTATTAAGAAGGGAAAATTATACAAGAATAATAAATAATTATTTTATCCGTAACACAAAATGAAATGTCTGTATAAATTATTTTGCGTATTAGATAACAGGTGTTTATTAATAATTATCTTGTCAATGTATCAACAGACCGCAATTTAGTTATTAACAGAGAATTTAAATAATTCTGTAAACATACAGAAAGAATATAAGTACTAACGGGAAACTACACTTTGAAAATTTTCGCGGCCAGCAGTGGATGCTGGAGCTCTATTTCACCGGACTCGCGGCACCGAGCAGGGTTGGATACCGAATGGGGCGAGCGAAGCTTCGCGCAGTCCTTTGCTTTGTCGAGTACAACGTAACACTAGTGAGGACCTAAGTTTATCCTTACCGTACTATCAGCCAAAGGGAACTAGCTGCGCGGTAAGTGCGGGGAAGGCGGGCAAACATTTGATTGGTTAATTGTAGCCAGCTGCACGAAATCATGTAAAATATTTCAGTTACATAATCATAAACTTTTAATTTTACTAGCGGTCGCCAAGTGGTCAAAATTCGACCATATTGGATTTAAATTTTAAGTTTGATAGTTATTAAGATTTTACTGTCTATAACTATAGCCTTATAATCACATTTCATATAGATTTCGCACAGGCTATACAGGTTAATTTAACTATATTTTTAAACCAATAATTATTTACATATCTATAGCTACTCTTTCATTGACGATATTCCCAAGCTTGCTAATTTGTTTTCCTTTTCTTTATTACATATATGTACGTAAATATATATATGTATATGTAATATGTAATTATAAATTGAAAAATGTAACCATAGTTACGAAAAATAGTACTACAGCAGTCGAACAATGCTGAAATACTACTAACACGATTCGACTGCGTGTGTCAAATGCATGGTAGGGTGCGTGCAGTGTTTTTTTATTAATTTAATGCATTTATAATGCATATTTTATATAAATATTAGGATTCACCACTCCTTCCCCATATAAACTTTAACTGTGCCAAATTACACACTCCTCCGTCCTTGCAATATTCGTAAAAAGGGGTCCAAGTTTTGGCTTCACGTATTAATAATGATTAATCCTATTTTTGTATTTAAGCCTTTTATAATTTACTAGTAGTTTTCCCGCGGTTTCACCCACGTAAGTCTCGTTCCCGTGTGAATATCGGGTTTCACCCCTTTCACCCCCTTGAGGGTGGAATTGCCAAAAATCCTCTCTTAGTGCTCCCCTACACTCTCTAAGGAACATACATGCCAAATTTCAGCTTCTTGCATTCAGTAGTTTCGGCTGTGCGTTGTCTGTCAGTCACTCAGTAACGGAAGAGTTTTATATATATAGATTAAGCGTGGATTTTTTAGTATAATTAATATTTACGTAATAGAAATACCTATCATGTTGCGTGGGTATTGTATATTGGTGGCCAATATTTTTTTACAAACGTGAGGTGTCTATTTGCGACATGTTTATTAGTTAAACGAAAAAAATGTATATGTTAAGCTTCGTTTATTAAGTAGCATTAGATTTTTTCAGAACCGGTATATTGTTATAAATGTCTAAATATTTAATTTGCGCTTTTCATGCTATAGATTAAGTTCAATTTCAATTCATAATTAATATAATTAGTTGCTTGATTAGTTTAGACAAAACTTTAAGTATTTATGAATACTAAGGAATCTTAGAAGATTTTTACCTTAGGGTTTGATTTGGGCAAAACAATATTGAATTTTCTGTTAGTAAGTAGCGGCAAGGAGTGCGGATATTGTCCCGGCAAACAATAATGGTTTCGTCTCCTATTATGTGGGGCTTAAAGCATAGCGTACGTGGGTGTAATTTGTAAGCTCAATGCGGCAACATTTGTCAAGTGCGGCTTTATATTTGTAACTGGATATTTGCATTTATTTTAACAGCTATTTCAGGTTTTGGACGAAGGCGCTAAAGGAGCTACCTACTGAATAACAGTAGGTAGCTCCTTTAACGCCCTCGCCATAGACATAAGTTGATTGTTAATATCGCCTACGCGTTGTACTCTTGTATTTGAAGCGAACATTTTAATGATGATTAAGCACATCATTTTATGAGTTCCTTGAATATAATTTCTGATACCTCTCAACAGCAGAAAAAGAAGATACAAAATTATAATAGCTGTAAATTTATATCTGCTTATTATTATGTGTATATGTGTAACATAACAGATAGCTTTTGTTTTATATGTCTAGATTTAGTTTGTTTTCCAACTCAACAGAGATTCAACGTATTTTTTTTAAATGGTGTCCTATAGCGATTATGCCCTACGCTACGCTAGGCGTATTGTGATTGTGATATCTGGTGCGTGCGATGCATTCGGTGTTCAGGTTGAGCAAATGTTATCGAGTACATGTTTTAATAAATTCGCATAAGCTGCACGAAATCTGGCGATGGACATAGTACACGTCGACATATTTTAACAGAAAATCAGCACTAGCAATTTCTTCGACCTGGAAGACCTCGACATTAGGGATACTAATGTGAGATTCAAAAGTAATCAGGAATTGTAATAAGGGTGTACATTATATTATACTCGGATCTTATTCGTTCCATATACATACATATATATACTCACGCTCATAATTTTCTTGATATCATCATCTCCCTTAGCCTTTATTATTCCCAAGTCACTTGGGGTCGGCTTTTCTAGTCTAACCGGATTTGACTGGATATCAGTTTTTACACGGAGCGGCTGCCACCTGACCTCCGCAACCCGAAGGCTAACGATACCCTAAGGCTAGACTAGTATCAGGATATTAGAGGGTACTGACTTTCCCAATAACGACTGCCATAGATGTTCATGGCAGCCGGGACCGACGGCTTAACGTGCTCTCCGAGGCACGGAGCAGGCGATAATTGTCAATCAATAATTTTCTTGGTTTATTAACAGTAAAAATATAAAAAGTAGGCCAGACCAGAAAAATAAAAATCTACAGTGTCATATTAAAAGGTATTTTAAATCTTCCGTTACGTCAAATGAATTAATTTCTTCTTCCTGGACGAATATATAAGTGAACTGTAGAATGCGAATATTTCACTATGAAGTAAGCAGCTTAATTAAGTTATTAAAATTGTGACTAAGTATCCGTCTACCTTCATAAAACGCAATATTGAATGGCATTCAATTAATTTTGTGAATATGACATGTTCGCAATTTGAGACAGTAATTTGTATTTTAGGTTTTGGTATGCGATATAGTGGGGGTGTCGTGGGGTTGTCTCATTGTCTCCCTCGCACGCACACCTGCCCTTAATAGGGACAAAGTCACAAAGTGCATCGCGCACACATTATATTATTTTTGACAATTACTTCTACTACCAGTTTTCAGAGACTTTTATCATATTTTTAGTAAACTTACCGTACCCGTTGAATTTTCCAATTCTGGAAAGTTAATTATACCAAACGAATAATAAAAATATTTATTTCACCATATTGCTATAGCCAACTGTGTTTTCATAATCCATATTTCCAATATCATGTTTTAAAACAAACAAAACAAAGGCTATATTTTTTCGTGGCAGATATCAATAGCTGCCTACGCTAGGCGCTATGATCCGCTAGTGCGGTTTTATTTTACTTTGCTAGCTTGTTTTGCCTATGAAAACAGATCAAATAGACATTTACATTCGCATTTATAATATCGATTCGTATAAACGAAGGATTAAAAAAATAAATTCACTTCAATTGTAGATCTTTTTACTATTGTCATAGCGGCGATTCCTTTTGTACTTAAAACATGTGATATGAATGTATGAGTGTGATATTTTAAAGCCTTGCTTGATTCTGCTAGCATGTAAGCGCTAACAAGGAACTTGGTATGTCCATTACACTAGATAAATACACAAAATGGATACCATCGCCTTACGGGATCTAATACTCGGATCTAATTTTGACCACCAACCATTTTAACTGTTACCCCGACCTATTAAAGGGTATTTGTAATTCCAACGGCTGACTCCCGCATTTTTTCACGTTTAGTGTATCATAATGCAGTGTACGATATAATTAAAATTAATTAGTTTACTCTGACCTTTAAATTAGAATCAGAATTCAAATGAAACGGACAGCGTATGTATACTTGTTAAGAAGTTAGTTGGTTTAATTAAAACGATTTTATTGAGTGTTAGCCCTCGCACAAGGCTTTGCTCGCATGGAATGTTATAAAACATAAATGCAAATATCACGCGTTGATATTAACCTAGTTTATATGAAGTAGTTCAGCGGTAGTAACTACGACTATTGTGATTATGCACAACAGTCACATTTCCTGAATCAAACCCAAGACCTCATGGTCTTGGGTTTGGTGCTCGGGTCGAGCAAGGCGTCATAGGGTTTTTAATTAAGAAATTCTTAGTAGCTGCAAGTGGAAGTGTGTCTAAAAAACGGCCATTGAATCGCTCGCCTTTACGTGAGACCTAAAACTATAGGTTGGAGAAATGTGAATGTAAAACACGCAACATCAGTTACAAAAGTGAGACTAGTGTGTTTATTTTTTTTTACACACCTTATTTGGCAAACAAGCATACGTGCTTGTTTGCCAAAGGTGCAGCACGTAGCCGTAGCACCTGATGGTAAGTGGTCACCGTAGCCTATGGACGCCTGCAACACCAGAGGCATCACATGCGCGTTGCCGACCCTTTAAGAAAGGAAGTGGGAAGGAGAAGGAGCGGGAAGGGGAAAGAGGTTGATTGGGCCTCCGGCACTTTCACTCACCTAACGAAACACAACAGTAGAAATACTACTATTTCACGTCGATGTTTTGTGAGAGGGTAGTCCTTCACCGGTCGAGCCCATGCATGCTGAAATCAGCGAGGCTCTACTACTATTAAAATGTATGTGTATCATTTAATAATATATAAACGCCTTCGCTGACTTCTCAGTTGCTTTTTTGTAATAATTATTGCAAAGTACCCGAACATTATTACGCAGAATAAGCTCAAAATAATATTCTACAGTGTTGCTGTAATTAGCTTCTTAGGTTCAAATGTTACTTAACTTACTGGATTCCAAGCTTGTGACATATTTAAACTACTCTTTTATGTGAAGATTTAATTTTATTTTATACATCTTCGTAGCGTGCGCCCCTTGTGGACAATTAAGAGTATCTGTGCATTGATACATTTCGAATAATGATACCCTAAAGTTCGTTCCCTGTTACACGTGTAATATTGTAGGGATTCCTAGTGCTTTAGCAATTCATAAATGAGAACCGTGGGGCCTAGTTAGGGTTACTCTTTTGATAGCTTAAGCCTATCGAGCCGTGTGTCTGACAACTCAAATTTTAATGTAGTATTGTGCAATACTCTATGAATTCAAAGCTTTTGTCCTTGGATACAATTGTAATTTACTCATACATCACCTTTATACAATTTATTAAACTATAAATTGGAATTCTTATAAATGAATAGCTTCACATCCATGGAGAGAAAGAGAGATAACTTGGAGATAACTTCAAAGAGGTAGGTAAGGTTACACAAAGATTTCTCTAGATATGGTTTAGCTTCCTCGTATTACAGATCGAGGCTATCAGTGTTAGGTTAGGTTAGCATAATATTGTCTTTCATTAATGCGGATATTATTTATCGGAATTAAACTAGTTTATACGGATTTTATCGAGTTGTTTATTTAACACTATTCATGGTTCAGTTGCTTTCACGGAGAGATTCTGTAAACATGACTGCTAAAAAGCAACCGACACATTGGGAAAAGTGTAGATTTAAATATGAATAGTTTTAATACTTTACATGGCTTAAATAGTGGTGAAGTGTTTTAGTTTAAAAATGTGGAATAAAAGTGTTCTAATTAATTAATGTTCTAATAAATTCATATAAAGTAGTTTAATTTCAAACATGCACAGCAGTTTCACACATATTACTGTGCCACCGAGAGAATTTAATACAATAATTTAATTTACATATTCATAAGAGTATTAATGCGTTGCCCAGTTCCATTGCTACGAAAAATGAAAATGTATATCGGAATCTCGCTGTCTCAAACATTCATGACATGATAGGCTTAAAACATTCGCAAACCGCGCGTGAGCTCATGAGTGTATGCTGATTATTTGATTACATATTAGCTGGACGTAGCAAATATGCAATCAAATAATCAGCAAACATTATTAACGATTATTGCATTCAGTTTTAAAATTTTCGATGACGATGATAATTCGAAAATTTTAATAATTCTATTTTTATTGATTAGTGCAACCTCTAACTGGGAATAGACGTAATGATATCGTTATACAGTTTCTGAGCTACTCGTAAGTCTTCGCTATAAACTAATGTTCGTGAGAGATACCAGCCTCATTTTCAACGCTTTCACATCTAGCCTTACTAAATATTGCAGCTTTAATTATAATATTATCAAAACGGATGCTTTTGAGAGAAAACTTATATTCTAGACGAATACTAATGATAGCATTTGCGCATCATGTCTGCGGCATGTAATTTTCTAATTCGTCAAAGGTATCGTGAGATGGGGTGAATGAAATGCTAACAAAAGAAATCGTGTTTGATGTTTTATTAATAGTCGGCAGTCTCCGTATTAGTCTTGGGTGATACTGTCGCTGACTAATGTGTCTGTGTTACTCGTTAGTGAAATTTTGGGCTTTAAGATATAAAGCTATAAGACTATTAAACTACACGATTTATTTGCGCTTGTTGATGAAATTCATACTTTGAAGGCTAATGTGCTGTGGTAGTTGTGCGTAACACAAATAGGTAGTATACGTAATACACAAATGTGTAATACAAATGGGTAATACAAATGGGTAATACAAATAAGTAATATAAATGGGTAATACAAATGGGTAATACAAATAAGTAATATAAATGGGTAATACAAATACGTCATGCAAACAAGTAATATAAATGGCACCATCATATTTAGGTCTAATTTTGGTCGTTAGTGGGTAGAAAGCGCTTTCTACCCGAGCGAAACTACATGCGCAATTACGTACATTAAAAATTATATCCTCGTAGGGAGAAGCTGGGATGTATTACACCTACATACATTCCGCTAACCGTGGTATGAGGTACCACGTAATAAGAAGAAACCTTGGTGTCTCATGTACAACAATTTCATTCACTACTGCTAAGCCCTAACGTCAAACCAGACAGAGGTAAACTACCTTACTAGTTACATTTAAAAAAGCAGCGATAGCTCAGTGGGGAGACCAACAGACTGCAATGTTGAGGGTCTCGGGTTCAAACCCACGTCGCGCACCTCTGACTTTCAGAAGATATATGACTTTTCAAAATTATGTTGCGTATTGATTGACAATTATCGCCTGCTCCGTGCCTTGGAGAGCACGTTAAGCCGTCGGTCCCGGCTGCCATGAACATCTATGGCAGTCGTTATTGGGAGAGTGTCGACACAAAAGATCCCACTGGGTCGAAGTGTCGCCGGTCTGCACTGACTGGCTCCCACATAAGATACATACATACATACATTTAAAAAAAATACGTTATACTTTTGTCTTTTCAAGATTATTCTTTTTGTTGAAAATAGTCAGAATTTTATATATGCAGTAATTTATTTTTAGGTTGTTTTGGCTACTCGCACACTACGAATAAATCCTGCCTCGGAGCCTTTACAAAGGCTGCTAGCGAAACAAAAATAACTCAGATATTTCACAGCTATCGATTTGTAGAGCTCACGAATTATTGTGAGAATTAAAACCAGACTCGGTGTAGTACAGCTAAGTGTCGGTTAAACCTTTGACCGCTACGCCAAAGAAGCGTGCTTTAGGCGACAAGCTACGAATTCATTCTGCAATACCTACATTTTTTTTGTGAATCAATGCAAATATGGATAAAATAAATAGTAAGTTATTTAGATAATATAAATTGGGATGAGTTTTGTTATATAATTATCAACACAAAAAAGAAAAACAACGCTTTATAATATTATTTATTAGCGTTTAAAAGTATGTCTTGTAGTCGTGACCGTGACGTGCTGGACACATTTTGCTTTCTCATCTACACATGACTATGGCGGTTAAAAGGTAAAACTATCGCACCGTATTTTACATTTATTCAATATACAAACTTTCAAAATGATCGTGTTTAAAGTTTTGAGTTGCAGCCTTTCTCTGATGCAATTATATTCCAATTAAGTCTGGCGAACCAGCAATTGATATGTAGGTACTGTGTTTGTAAATACAATCTATCAAATTTCACCAGGTTTCAGATTTGATATTTAAACTATTTTGATAATTGTTTCCAATGATATTACGCCGCATGCATAACCTATAGTCTGTTTCATTACGAAGTCCCTTTTGACACTTCATAGCACGTAACTCTGCATATTTCATATAAATTGCAATAATTTACAATGGTATGTTATGTTACCTTAGACTATTAAAACAAATGAATCTATGTGACAACCTCGATGGCGTAGTGGTTAGTGTAACCGACTGCCATGCCTGAGGTCGCGGGTTCGATTCCCGCACAAGTCAAACATTTGTGTGCATTAACATGGATGTTTGTCTTGGTCTGGGTGTTTCTATGTATAATATGTATGTATTTACAAAAAAAAAGTATATATGTATGTTTATCCATTGTCTTGTACCCATAGTACAAGCTCTGCTTAGTTTGGGCTAGATGGTGTTGTGTGTATGTGGTAAAATATTATTATATTATTATATTATATTATTAATATTATACAAGACATGATATAAAAGTTTTACAAACATAATTATTCTAGTACTATTTATTTCTATTGATGTCGGTCATAAATAAATAAAACATCAAAATAAAATAACCTTTTACCATAATACCATGGTTACGCACTATAGTATTTTGGTATTTTATATTAGACCCAGTGACGCGACAATATGAATCGGATATAATCGACTCAATTCGAGCTAAAAATAATTGTCCGCGTAAAAGCTTTAGTTAATTTGTGTTTAATATCAATTATTTTTATGGATATTAGTAATATAACATTTACAATACATACATTTAAATTATTAATTTTAAAACTAATTAATCTAATCATATTTTTTTATTTGTAACGTACTTTACATCCCATTCTGTGGCTCGCAATCTATTTTCTTTATTAATAAATGGTTTTCAAGATAAGATATTGGCCTTTAAGGTTTAAACATCCCGCAGATTTGCATACTACTTTTATTTTACCCTTTTACTAAGTATAGTTAATAATACTAATAATAATAGTATGTATACTTGGCATAAATCAACAATAAGCCAGGCATATTCGTGTACAAATAATCCCGGTATAGTTATTCTTTCGATATGCCAGACTTACGTATAAAAGAAAGATCACAGAAAATTTACTATTATAATTAAGACAAATAATATTTTTGAGAGTAAAGGAATGAAAATAAATGTAAGCAAGACGAAAGTAATGGTATTTGAAAAGGAAGAGTGCGTGACGATGTGTAATATTATGATTGATGGAGAAAAAGTGGAGCAAGTGAAAGAGTTTGTATATTTGGGTACTTTGTTTACAAGGGATGGTAAACATGAGGGAGATATTGAAAGGAGAACGATTGCGGGAAACAAAGTGAATGGAGCTCTACGCGCTTTTATGAACAGTCGAAATGTTTCCGAAAAGGCACGTTTGGCTGTTCTTAGAGGACTATTAGTGCCCACACTTATGTATGGAAGTGAAAGTTGGGTATGGCAAAAGAAGCATGAGAGCAGAATAAATGCTGTAGAAATGAGAGCGCTGAGAAATATATGTGGTGTGACTCTGAAAGATAGAATAAGGAATAGTGTGATTAGAGAGAGATGCGGCATGAAAGTTGATATAGTGACAAGAATAGAAAAGGGTATGTTAAGCTGGTTTGGGCATGTAGAAAGAATGGACGAGGAAAGACTGACTAAGAAAGTTTATAAGGCTAGTGTGAATGGAACAGTCGCAAGAGGAAGACCTAGGCGAACGTTTCTTGATCAGATCGGAGGCGTTCTGGACAAAGGCCAGGTTAAGAGCACCTTGAACCGACGGGCGTGTATGAGGAATGTGATGAAAGTGAATGAAGCCAGAGAAGTGTGTCAGGATCGTAGCAAATGGAAATCCGTAGTCTTTGCCTACCCCTCTGGGAAACAGGCGTGAATCTATGTATGTATGTATGTAATATTCAACTTAATTGCATATATCATAATGTCTTAAATTATTGATGATTGAAAAGACTTGACAAACGAGTCTCACATTAGCTTGGTGCGTCTCTGTCACTCAAATAGGTTGTTATGGTTTTGTTAGTAGGACAGTACAGCTGGCATGGACTGTTCTTAAAATACGTCTGATATTATATTTACGTAATAAATTAGCAAAATACATTAATTTTCTATATTTGTACCTTTATTTCATTTTAAAAATAAATAAATCTTAAGAAAATTAAGACTTCTTCCGATTTTATAGGAACGAATTTATAGGACGGTCTATGCTGGTAGTAAGTATTTATTTACCCTACTAACAAAACCATGGCAACTTATATGTATGGCAAGGACACGCCAAGCTAATGAGTCTCTCTCTTTAGTATTAAAATACACAAATTCGTGTAAACCAATAAGTCATGATATTTTATCGGTATTTTAATGTTATACTGAGGTACACATCAGGGTGTGAGTGGGAATAACTTCGGAATAACGTTTGTATAGACTAAAATGTCGACGCAATACTAACGATGGCAACGGTATAAGTTATTCTTGATTTATTAGTAATTATTTAGTGTATTGTTAGTTTATACTTAAATATAGCTTTTACACCACGTTTATTAATGAGATTGTAAAAGTCTTTGATAAAGGCAGATTTTTTGATAGCCTAGGAAATGTTTTCAAATAAGTTTACCATTCTAAGAGTGTCAGTCTACCTTTTCATTTATAGCTTTTATTTTATGTTATATATATTACGTTGTATGTATTTTTATTATTTAGGGAATTCAAACTTCTCTTTGTTATTAATTTGACAAATAAAGTGATCCTTTATTCACATTGTAAATTAGTAATTAATCTTAATTTGTGGCTATGGCCATTGTTTCTCAAGGCTGACCAATAAGAACCATGAGACCATAGGTTGTTATCTTTTAGTTCATATGGCATGACTTCTTTTGTGTTTTTCTATCCTTTCTATTTTAATTCTGAACCATTCGATAATATTTTTTGGGAATGTTAATCGTTAATCGATATCGTGCCGTATCGATTAAAATGGTCTCTTCACTAGTGTTCTTCAACGATCATCTGTCAAATGGGACTTCTTCATTGAAACGGACTATAATTAGGCCTGTCTAATGACATGTATTGTTTGTTTAATTTATTATTATGGCTGGCTACTTTGTTTGTTTATCTTTTGTTTTATAGACAATTTATATGTATTATGTAGAAGAAGTCTTGAGTTAGGTGTCAAGGCACGCATCTTGATATGTGTATTAAATAGTTATTTATCGCTTGCTTTAACAGCGATAATACAAATCGTGAAGTAACATGCAGGTCTTCCACATAATTTGAATTGATGATCCGAGACTATGGATAGTATAAAGCGGATCTACATAAAGCGGAGACACGGTTTGTCAAGGTCACGGATTCAAGTCCTGTTTCATGGATTGTTTTTCCTCTATAATAATAAACGTCAATTTTATATTTTAAGCAGTTGGAATATTACAATTTGTGTAACTTATTGATGCCACGACATAATGACGACATGACATGCCACGATATAACAATATGATCGCTTCCAATTATGTTTGTGCGAATTAAAAACATACATACATACATACATAGATTCACGCCTGTTTCCCAGAGGGGTAGGCAGAGACTACGGATTTCCATTTGCTACGATCCTGACACGCTTCTCTGGCTTCATTCACTTTCATAACATTCCTCATACACGCTCGCCGGTTTAAGGTGCTCTTAACCTGGCCTTTATCCAGAACGTCTCCGATCTGATCAAGAAACGTTCGCCTATGTCTTTCCCTTGCGACTGTTCCATTCACACTAGCCTTATAAACTTTCTTAGTCAGTCTTTTCTCGTCCATTCTTTCTATATTCCCAAACCAGCTTAATATACTCTTATCTATTCACGTCACTATATCCACTTTCATACCGCATCTCTCTCTAATCGTACTATTTCTTATTCTATCTTTTAGAGTCACACCACATATGTTTCACAGCGCTCTCATTTTTGCAGCATTTATTCTGCTCCCATGATTCTTTTGCCATACCCAACTTTCACTTCCATGCATAAAACGTGTAGTCACTAATAGTCCTCTATGAACAGCCAAACGAGCCTTTTCGGATACATTTCGACTGTTCATAAAGACGTGTAGAGCGCCATTCACTTTATTGCTAGCAATCGTTCGTTCTCCTTTCAATATGTCCCTCATGTGTACCATCCCCTGTAAACAAAGTAACCAAATATACAAATTCTTTTTACTTGCTCCACTTGTTCTCCATCAATCATAATACTACACATTGTCATGTACTCCTCCTTTTCAAATACCATTACTTTCGTCTTGCTAACATCAATTTTCATTCCTTTACTCTCAAAAGCACCATGCATAATAGTTACCATCGCCTGCAACTCTTCCGACGATGACGCAAGTATTACTTGGTCGTCGGCATAAAGAAGACGCTTGACAAGTAACTCATTCATTCTTAATCCCCATTCACAATCTTTTAAATCTTTCAAACTATTGTCCATGTATAGGTTAAACAGCCAGGGTAACGCTACACATCCTTGTCTAACACCTTTTTCGATACTAAACCATTTTGTGTAGGTCCCATTTATCCTAACACAAGCTCTGGAATCGTCATAAAGAGATTTCAAAAGTCGTGTGAGGTTGCTATTCACTCCATACATGGACAATACCGACCAAAGTTCATTCCTCACCCCAATCTGGATAAATATAGGTGTAATAGACCGCTAGCTTTAACTACCGAAGTTAAAGCTAGCGGATATAGGCGTGCGATCATGTATGTATCCAAATGACCTTAGTCTCGTAATATCAATATATTATGATATTACTACGAAGAAAACTATTTCAGTAATTTTAATAAAAATATTATTTTCTAATTTTCGATTTTGTTATGGTATTTTTATTAATATTTATGAAATTTTAGCATCTGGAGAATATAACCTTCATAATACTAAATTCTGCGCATCACGCTGTTATTGGAGACAATAGTATTAATAATATTTCTGCAGAGTCACGGACGACGCTGAGCGCAGATAGCTCTGTCAATACTCTTCATAATTCGTCAAAATCATGCAAGTGGCATATTTGTTCAGCTTGCCAGTGATACGCTTCAATTATAATTATAACTAGCCTTACTAATATTATAAAATAATGCATGTGTAAATTAATTTGTTTATTTGTTACGCTTTCACGCTGTAACTACTCGACCGACCATCATGAAATTTCGCATACACGTTGTCGGGGGAACAGAAAAGGACGAAAGGTACGGTATCTTTCAACTAGAAAAAAGTACTGTTACTAACCCAATCCACATTTTCGCTCGTGAAACTGCGGGCAAAATCTAGTAATATTATAAATGCGAATAAAGCAGCGATAGCTCAGTGGGGAGACCAACAGACTGCAATGCAGAGGGTCTCGGGTTCGAACACACGTCGCGCACCTCTGACTTTCGGCAATTATATGACTTTTCGAAATTATGTACGTATTGATTGACAATTTAAAATTTCTATGTATAATATGTATGTATTTACAAAAAAAAGTATATATGTATGTTTATCCATTGTCTAGAACCCATAGTACAAGCTCTGCTTAGTTTGGGTTAGATTGTGTTGTGTGTATGTGGTAGAATATTATATTATTATATTATAATTATCGCCTGCTCCGTGCCTCGGAGAGCACGTTAAGCCGTCGGTCCCAGTTGCCATAAACACCTATAGCAGTCATTATTGGGAGAGTATCGACACAAAATATCCCACTAGGTCGAAGTGTCGCCGGTCTGCACTGACTGTCCCCACATAAGATACAAATACATGAATGTGAGTTTGTCTGTTTATTACGCTTTCACATTTTAACTTTTAGATTGATCATCATGCAATGTCGCGTCCACGTTGTCAAGGGTATAGAAAAAGTCATATTGCACCTTTCATTTAAGAAAACGGTCCATTCCCGAGGCATACAAGTTAATTGACAAGTTGCATATTAACGCGAGCTTACCCGCTGGCAAAATCTTTAGTTTAATCGATATAACAATCTGAGCATCTTTAGACGAAAATTAGTGTCTACTTTGCACTAAAATTAGGTTATATCCTACTTAACTAATACTTTTACTTTTGCTGAATACCTTTGAGTCTTATATAGCGGGGAGGAACATATATAAAGACGACGTTCACAGCTCAGTGAGTTAGTGATGTATACTGGTGACACAATTGCTTAAAATACTACTACGCGTGAGATAGTAGGGTGTCACCCTCAACATCGTGATTATAAATTATTCAGGACACGTCGCCCGGTATATACATACATACTACAGCCGTTGGCACTGTATGGCGGGACCAGGCACGGAGGGACGTACATCGTAAATGTTTAAAGTAACCGTTGTAATATTCCACCAATAGTGCAGCTGAATCGTTTTAGGCTCAGCAGCGTATATCCGTTTCATCTTACGCCCAATCACAGCTGGGGGATAATAGCTGTAACGTAAATCCAAGTGACAGAACGACTGTGCCGAAATGACACCATTAGATTTAACCCCTATTGAATATGAACAAATGGTTTTAAAGCGCGCCCGCGTTAGAGGGTAATTGTGTGCGTCACTGAATTCAAATGGTATTTGAATATCGTTTACTTTTGTAGAAAAGGGCGCAGCAGTTTACTGTGGTATTTTACACACGAATATTAAACGAATGAAATTGTGCTCATCTCAAGTGTAGAGGGGTCGAACGCGTTGCTCTTATTCATGTTAATTGAATGATAATTTAGTTGTTAGTGTGTTGATAACACAAAATAATACTGGAAAACTAAATTCGGCTTTAATTCGTCGAGCATTTTTAAAGGACGTCGTGTATATTGATAATGTTATTTTGATAGAAACAGATTGGTAGCGTACCAGTCGTGGTTACAAATAGACATGAGATGTTGATTTTGATTTCCGTGTCGGACAGTATGGAGTTTGAAACTGCTCCCAGTAGTCAGCAATAGGCTCTACTTCTACTACGTGGGACTTAAAACCATACGTGGCGAATACTTGATGTAATATGCCTCTGCCCACCCTTTCAGGGATATAAGGCTTGACTATGAAGAACATGAAATTTCTCTTGTAATTCCACAGTTACAAAATATTATAATAATAATATTAATTAATAATAATAATATTCTACCACATACACACAACACCATCTAGCCCAAACTAAGCAGAGCTTGTACTATGGGTACAAGACAATGGATAAACATACATACATACTTTTATTTTTTTGTAAATACATACATATTATACATAGAAACACCCAGACCAAGACAAACATCCATGTTCATGCACACAAAATGTTTGACTTGTGCGGGAATCGAACCCGCGACCTCAGGCGTGGCCATCGAGGCCGACAAACAAATATTAAAACGAATTGAATTTTTCTCTTTACTTCTCGCGCGATGAGCGAACTTACTAAGCTCCGTGGGTGCTTCTTGTCGATTTATACGTCTTTATCGAATAGTATTTCAAGCGAAGCGGTATTCTCTCGGCAACAAAATAAACAATGAGCGGAATGCCGACAAAGACAGGCGCCAAGACCGCACGACCTCAACTAGCTAGATTCCTTACGTTACTGTTATGATATTTAAGTATGTTTCTGTCTTACATTTTTTATTTCTTTCAAGTTCTTTTATATTTTTTTTCTTTTTGATTTTGGTAAACAAACAGTGACAACTATACATATAGACAAGGACTACTCCTTGTCTTGTTAAACACTACTGTTTATAAGATGCTGACAATTGTCTGCGCAGCTTTACATATAACAATATTTTAAGCGCTAAACAAATATGATAAAAAATTATACTAGGAGCTTCATGATATCACATTTAAAGGTGCTAGGACGAATCGCCGCAATATCTACCGAGTTGTGATTAATATTATAAGAATAAACTATACGGTATTGTGGGGAACGTTTACCTGCGTTAGTACAACAGCAGGCTGTTGCAAATAGCTTACAGGGGTTACGGCAATGCGTCCTAGTAGGTATTCTATAACAAATTTGATTAACTAGAGACGGACAAACATATCCATCATTACATATGTCGTAAAGCAAAATTGAATCGAGCAGTTTACGTCTATTTTCAAGTGTGAAGATATTATATTTTTTCTAGTAGTTGTTCGTATGGTAGGTAATTATGGAAACATTTGTATTGCATAGTACGCATAAACTTTTTCTGAACGGACTCCAGTCCTTGCTTGTATTTTTCATAAAAAGGATTCCAAATTGGCACAGCATATTCCAACTGGGACCTTACCAAAGATTAATTAGTTTAATATAATGCATATAGCAGCAATAGCTCAGTGGGGAGACCAACAGACTGCAATGCAGAGGGTCTCGGGTTCGAACCCACGTCGCGCACCTCTGACTTTCGGAAATTATATGACTTTTCGAAATTATGTGCGTATTGATTGACAATTATCGCCTGCTCCGTGCCCCGGAGAGCACGTAAAGCCGTCGGTCCCAGCTGCCTTGAACATCTATGGCAGTCGTTATTGGTAAAGTCAGTACCCTCAAATATCCTGACACTGGTCTAGCCTTAGGGTATCGTTAGCCTTTGGGTTGCGGAGGTCAGGTGGCAGCCGCTTCGTGTAAAAACTGATATCCAGTCAAATCCGGTTAGACTAGAAAGGTCGACCCCAAGTGACTTGGGAATAATAAAGGCTAAGGGAGAAGATAATGCAATGCTGCCAGTCTCCCGAGCATAATGGCAATTTACGGAGATGGGCGGAATATTATGACGCTTTTTGATTTTGTTGCTTTTTATCTTTACTATTTTGCTTGTATATTTTAATTATTTTATGTATTTATTAACATATTAAATGATTTTATCTGTCCTTATTACAAAGGGAATATTATATATAGATACATTTCTCTCAGATTGTACATGTTTTGTGAGCCGAAGAAGTCGTTTATATATACATATATACATATATATATATATATATATATATATATATATATATATATATATATTTATATATACATATATACATATATATATATATATATATATATATATATATATATATATATATATATATGTATATATGTGTCTGTATCAGATATATATATCATATATATATATATATATATTTCTAATCTACACTACTTGCGGCGAGCAGTTTCAAGCCAAATGTGCAGATGGCAGGCAGCGGTTGTCTCTATTACCACAACTAGACGCCTTCTTGGAAGAACCAACGTCATGCAACTAAAATATATCTTCAATCCCAAATGCATGTTATTGCTCCAAGATAAGCTGCAATGTAAATTATAGCAACGAAGGTATAGTTTGATATTCTCCGTAAGTGAAACTACTCGCATTTGTGTTGCCGTAATTGTAATTTTGGTGGAGAATTGAGCATTTAACACTTTAAAAATAATTGAATTAGTAAGGCGGTAAGGTAGTATCGTGGTATATCGGTCTATATTTTGACTTTGCCAATTTATTTAATGCATGTAATAACCTAAGTAGACATATACATGTTCTAGTAGTCGGCGTAGCAATTACTAACTAGAATTGAAAATGGTGTTTTCTAGAGAACGCAAGGCCCTAGTGTTCTCGATTACATGCCAGTATGAAATCTAGTACAGAGGCCAGTGCCACAAAATTTCAGTATTGTCACTGAACAGTTTCAGTGACAATACTGAACTTTTTAGTCCTCAAATTATTTTCCATTGTCACGCCCACAAACTTGCGCAGAAGATATCAGGATTGGACACATTGTACGCCCAAAATAGGGAGGGGTGAGTCTGACCCAGTTTCAGGGGCATCATTGCGTTATCCGCAACATTAACGGGCCCAAAGTTGCCCCTGGCCGCTAAAACCACCGAAGAAAAGTGGTCCGAACGCCTCCGAGATCGCCCGAACAAAATCGGCTCACAAACCTGTTGCTAGCAGAAACGTAATTGGAGTAGAGTTGATACTCCTATATAACAAAGCATTACGTGATTTCAAATAGTATCTGTCTGTACATTCGCCTGCGGGATACCCAAGGGACCGCAAAGTTCAGTAAAAGGTATTCTATGTTTTGGACCGGGACATGTGCTATCTGTGTGTTTTATTTCATCCAAATCCGTATAACGGTGCATGCGTATCAAACATCCAAACATCTTCAGAAACTTTCTCATTCATAATATAAAAAAGATAAATAAATGCCTCGTTGATCCCTTGCCTTTGTATAGGTTTGCGGTTATATTTGCGTATGTTCGTAAAATTTCGGGGTTCAATCGTTTTTGGGTTAATTGCTTAGACAGTTGCCGTAGCAGTATGGGGAGCTCGGTACATGGCAGCAGACTCGCTTCTCATTACGAAGAATTAAAAACATAGCTCACGAAACTTGAGTATAATACGCTTACACCCACCCCTTCTGAGCCATACAGGCAATTTATACGAAACTGAGATCAGTAGATTGTAACAGTAGAGTGATTCATAGAATATAGCAGGGTCAGACGACCCTGATATATTCTACGAAATTGCGTGGGCGTGACTATGAAAAAGCTTTCATGAGAGGTAAAATACAATATTGCCACTACAAAGGCTTTGTAACGAACTGTCATCGAGAATTGAACGGCCCACGCTTTCTAGAAAAACATCATTGTCAATTCGAGTTTGTAATCGGTACTGCAGACTTTTAGAAGGTTTAAATGTCTACCGATAATGGGAATATTCTACAATAATACACTACTGAGTACCTCTTCGAGTATCTCAGGCATACTTATGCTGATGTATACCATACCATATTTATTTAACATAAAAACTTTGACTTCTAAGATATATGTTAAATAAATATGAGATGGTATACATTGACAACATTACGGCTGTTGCAATAATGTTAGTCACCTTTTCGTACCCATGTGCATAAAATTGTATAATATTTATACGTAAGGTCTTACGAATATATTATTACCAAATAAGTTATCAGAGACGTATAACGTTCCCACATTTCGCCAGTGTAGTTTTCAGTTCTACGTAACAAGGTGCGAGCCTTATACTGAGCACAATTTTTCAGACTTTGTGCTGCCACCGGGAATATCGAAATAACCCGATAATAGTTTTGCCGACCCATGAATTGAATCTCATTTAGAGTACTTGCATTAATTACCACTGTGCCACAGAGTCACTAAATTTATAGATATATTTTTGTTTGCTTAGGAAAAATGCCCGCGGCGCGCAGACTTTATAAAAATAAGAATAACGAACATAAAGGACACGTAGACACTGCATATCAATATTAAGAGCAATTAATAATACGTTATGTTTATAAATTATTAAAGCTTTTTATTTGGTATCCGATTATATATAAGACAAAAATGCAAGGGACTAAACTGCTGTCATTCATGAGCTATTTCTAATATGTAATATATTTTAAGTATTATAATATTAAGTATTATAGTGTTATAATGATTCGTTTTTTCTTTCTCACTGGTATTTCCCTAATACGTTAAGAAAATAGCCGGCCCTTTGGGAGGCTTACACGGGGATATGGGTCCAACATGGAGAGGCCCCAATTTTAGTTTAAAGTGAGATGGGACACTTACCGAGACACTAGCCGTGGCAGGTGTAGGAGACTATTGCTACATATGGGATCTAATTATTCTGGTCACACAGGGATGGGTGTTTAAAGGCTTGTTAAAATGCAAACTATAGTTAAAAAACAGCGTCTGACTGATATACTATCTCAGTACAAATTCGGAATGGCGGACGGTGACTCGCCGAAGCACTAGACGGGCCCCCTGAATAGTCACCATAGACATACAGGCCTGAAACGCAGTAGAGGGCAACATCGCCGGTGCGAGCGACTAGGGAAGTGCGGCGCCGGTTTCACCATCACGGGTCAGTTATGCTCTTGAAAATGACTTAGTATTTTTATTATTACTGTTTATAAATATATATTAGATTAATTAGTATAATGAATAATGTATTATATATTGTTAACGGTCAAAGATATAAAAATTAAATGTATACTTTAAATATTAGAAATAAACCAGTCAAAGACTGGTCCTTTACTGACTTATTTCTCTCGTGAGAAAAAAAGCCAAGAAACTCATGGCCACTCTATTTAATCGGCAATTAGATAACTATATATATATATATATATATTCTATAGTACATTTATTTCAAATATGTTATTGTGCAGGTGTGAGTATGATTACTAAATGTAAGTAACAACAAAAACAAAAAGAAACTATTTCATTTAATTTGCAGCGATAAGTAACAACATGCATAGCTCATATCCACATGTTAGGTACATAATATTTACAAAATAGTTTTTTTTAAATTACATTTGCTCTGGCCCTTATTAGTTTGCTTTAAATTATACTTGTGTCTCAACTATACTTGTCTTTTTTCCCTAGCCTTTATTATTCCCAAGTCACTGGGGTCAGCTTTTCTAGATTACACGGATCGGCTGCCACCTGACCTCCGCAACCCGAAGGCTAACGATACCCTAAGGCTAGACCAGTGTCCGAATATTATAGGGCAGTGACTTCCCAGTAACGACTGCCATAGATGTTCATGGCAGCCGGGATCGACGGCTTAACGTGCTCTGCGAGGCACGGAGTAGGCGATAATTGTCAATCAATACGCACATAATTATGAAAAGTCATATAACTGTCGAAAGTTGGAGGTGCGCGACGTGGGTTCGAACCCGAGACCCTCTGCATTGCAGTCCGTTGGTCTCCCCACTGAGCTATCGCAATCAATCTGAATTATACTTGTACCGTGATCAAATCCAAAATAAGCGGCACCGCGACAGTTACTAACTTACCACTTAAATCACAGTACTACCTTTGCGCAAACCCAAACGTGAATATATAATTATGTACTTTGGGGCGGGCGTTTCAAACTTATCAAGCGCTAAGCATAAACAACAAATTGTAATTCCTATTTCGACTGTCATTCGAGATTTAAAGTATACTTGTATAGGGATATTGATATTCCTATATATGTATAGAAATATCAATACATACATATACAGTTTTTGTTTATATCGCTATGTTGGCAAACAAGCATACAGCCCACCTGATGGTAAGTGGTCACCGTAGCCTATGGACGCCTGCAACACCAGAGACATCACTTGCGCGTTGCCAACCCTTTAGAAAAAAAGGAAGTGGGAAGGAGAAGGAGCGGGAAGGGGGAAAGAGGGTGATTGGGTCTCCGGTACTCTCACTCACCAAACGAAACACAAAAGTAGGAATATTGCTATTTGACGTCGATATTCTGTGAGAGGGTAGTACTTCCCCGGTCAAGCCGGCCCATTCTTGCTGAAATCAGCGAGGCTCTTCTACTCAAATTTGTGCTACACATATGTATATATTGATTGGAATATCAATATATACATATGTACATATGTGTAGCACTGTGGGAGTTAGCGTAAAAAAGAAAAGCTCTAGTCCAACAGAGGGATAATGTGTACTAAGAATGAATGAATAACTTGAAACGGAGTGGTTTTACAAACATAACAAAATATATGATTTATTGCCGTAAAAATACAAGTTCATAACGCTTTGCTCCTGAACTAGCATGAGTTGTGCCTATTTCAGAAACCAGTGTCTGCTGCCTTAGGTACATGCAAATTAAAAGAACAGCAAGAATCTAAAAGACATTTTATTTTCCAGCTGTGGTTTTAGGCCCCACAATGGGAGCCTTTGATGTCTACAGTCACAATACCATAATGCGATGCTACTAGGAATTCCTTTTCCTCAGAATCCAAGACCTCAGTATATGAGATCTCGATTTTCGATTCCTATATACTAATGTGACTGGTGTCACATTCACTACCGCAGGGCCACAGAGGCCCTCTAAACACATTATTAAAAGTGAATCAAGATTATTTAGAGCTTTCCTAAGCTAAGCAATTATATTATTTTTATTTTGTCGGCCTCAATGGCGTAGTGGTTGGTGTAACCGACTGCCACGCCTGAGGTCGCGGGTTCGATTCCCGCACAAGTCAAACATTTGAGTGCATGAACTTGGATGTTTGTCTTGGTCTGGGTGTTTCTATGCATAATAAGTACGTATTTACAAAAAAAAAGTATATATGTATGTGTACGAAATTGACGCTAATTTAAAATTTGAAAATCACATACAAACTGTATCCAATAGAATGCGAAAACTAACATACATATTTAAAGCACTACGTGATGTAGCAGACAAACAGACCATAAAGTTAGTATATGAGGCCTTGGCGCAGTCAATCATATCCTATTGCATCACTACCTGGGGAGGAGTTTGTAAAACAAAAATGATAATCCTTGAAAGAGCTCAAAGAATGATACTAAAAGTAATTCTATCAAAACCTCGGATATTTCCTACTTCTAAACTTTACGAAGAAGCACAAGTCCTCACTGTGCGCCAGCTTTACATAATGCTATCTATACTTCATAAACTAAGTGACTTACCAGAGGATAGAAGAAAGCACATAGCTCAGACTAGAAGAAACTACGCGGTTTGTGAGCCGACTACCGTAAACACCTCATTTGCACAAAGATTTTTTTCATATCGAGGTGGTACGTTATTCAATAAATTAAATAAAATAGTTCCTTTGTCTAACTATTGTAAAACTGAATGCAAAAATAGAATTTATAAATGGTTGCAGAAACTTAGTTACGGGGAAACAGAAAAAATCCTAGAGGTAAGTATATAAATTGTACAATATATACATACATATAGTATATCTATACTCTTAAATTTTATATATCACATTAGGTATTTTTTATTATACATATATCACATTTATTTACAAATATTATATCATACATTATCTACATACAACTCACAATGTTATGAACCCTATTACCTGTTACATGTTAAAACATGCAAAACTGTTATTTGACAAAATTATTTATTGCTTAAACACTCATATACACATACACACTCCTATATACAGACGCCACACACGCACCACGCACATACATACATACACACACACAAACACATACATACACACACAAACACATACTTACACACATACAAACACATACATACACACTCACAAATATGTCATTATTATACACTGAAACTGTTCCTGTTTACTCATTCACAACTCTCATGTACGCTTTCCACATGTTGACAATCCATACAATGTTATGAAATGGGGGGCCTGGAGATCTATAGTACAGGCTTCGGCTTAGTTTAGACTCCAGATCTCCCACAAATTACGAATTACTGACAATTGATCGTGTCAACTATATACTGTATAACATGATGTAATTTGTGGAGATGAAATAAACATTATTATTATTATTATTATTATTATTATGTTTATTCATTGTCTAGTACTCATAGTACAAGCTCTGCTTAGTTTGGGCTAGATGGTGTTGTGTGTATGTGGTAGAATATTATTATTATTATTATATTATTATTATTATTATTGGTAAACATTGTTTTGTAAATATATTAAAATACAGTCCATTGAAGTTAAGTTATTACATATTTTATGTGCATTGGCGCAAATTTTATTTTAAATAAAGAATCTTAACCTTTATTAAATGTAATACCTACACTTTCTTCGTGTTTAAATTATAGTGGATAATACATTCCACTGGACTATAATATGTACAGCGAGTCAAACATAAAAGATAAGATAGATTATAAAAGATAAGAAATATTAAAATTAAAGTACTATAAAAGGATTTTATGACAGCTTATCTAAAATAAAATATGACTATTTTTAAAATTTAAAAAAGTATTTGCGTTGTGTTACACAATGCATAGATTTATTTGTAAAGGAAATAGTTTGAAGTAGTATAAAAAAATAAACCGCAATAATCTGTATAAAATATTTTATTTTAATGTTTATATCTTGAAAATAAAATACTTTCACACTTTGCACATTCGCATAAACATGATACAGTAAGAAGAAAGAAATAATCCATAACGTAGAAGTTGAAATCGGGCCTCCACAATCATCCCAAGTCAGTTATATATTTCTTGCAATACGGGTAGAGAGTAAAGAACCACTCCCGCTTATGAACTATCGCAAAGCTGTGGGTTCAATTAACAGGTCAGGCAATTCTAAATAATCTTCGCCCGGATATCGAATGTGGAATCTCGCGGTCGAACATACTAAAGCGCAATATTTCGCCAAGACGGCAAAAGGTATTATACGTTTTAGAAATATTGGTGTGACAAATTATACAACGATACAAATAAACTTAAGGCGTTTAAACCAACAGAGTCTTAGAATACCATATTCATAAAATGATGGCGAATAGAACATTTAAACATGTCAGTTGGAAATATGCATCTACGAGTATGGGCACTACGACTTCAAAGAGTCCCTGCGCCGCAACACTAAAATCAAATTTCTAAAGCCGCAACGAATCAACGTGTATCATACACACACACATGCACGATGTCTCACAGTTATACCGATTATTATAGACGGATAAAAATGAAAGCGTAGCCAGTCGTTTTAAAATATTTTGGTTTGAGAAACTATACAGAACCCTTCAGTAATGATAAAGAGTACGGAACTTTATGCTAACGTGTTGGGACGTTGTGTTCAAACGTTTCTTGACTTTGTAGCAATTCCCAATTTACCTTAGATAGCATAGACAGCGAGTAACGATAGCTCAGTGGGAAGACAACATACTGCAATGCAGAGGGTCTCAGGTTCGAACTTACGTCACGCACCTCTGACTTTCGGAACTCTGACTTTTCGAAATTATGTGCGTATTGATTGACAATTGTCGCCTGCGCCGTGCCTCGGAGAGCACGTTAAGCCGTCGATCCCGGCTGCCATGAACATCTATGGCAATCATTATTGGGAGAGTGTCGACACAAAAGATCCCACTGGGTCGAAGTGTCCCCGGTCTGCATTGACTGGTGTGGCATAAGATAAGATAGCATAGACAGGAGAACATTTTATAACCCACGCTTAATTTGTATGACAAAATATTGTCGCACAGCATATCTATTCAGAAGAGAACTGGGTCAAATGTGTTACAAAATTAAAAATGTTGAAAGTCTATCCCATATCATACAAGATGTCACTAATTTTAATTAAGTAAATGTTTATAAATTAAAGTCAGATTTTATTTATGACTAGCTGATCCGGTGTACTTCGTATCACCTATCCAAACTTATTTTTCTATATTTTCTCACCGTTTAAACCTTCCCTGGGCTACGACAAACATTTCAGAACCAAAATCAGCTAAATCGGCCCAGCCGTTCTTGATTTTTAGCGAGACAAACGAACAGCAATTGATTTTTATATATATAGATTTGATTGATTATTATTTTAATAGGTAATTATAAACAACTAAGATAAATCAGCGTACGTAACATGTAATATCGCATATTTAAACATATAATGTAATGGAAATCCACAGAATAACAATACTTTCGCTAAGCGTGAAACAAAACTATTTATAAAATTACCATAACAGATCACGCCGAGCACTCGTAGCAATAAACTGAAGCTACGTACGTAGAAGTCGTGCTACATTCGTAGCTCCAGTTTGATGCTACAATTTAATTATGATGCGATTTTAATGCATCGGCGTCTACTTTGACACGTAGACGGCGTAGCCGATCTCTATAGAATTAAAATAGTGTATCGTAGCAATTATAAACTATTAATACTTATAATGGGTACTACACTGTGCAACGGGCTGTGTAGCTACTTTCTTATTCTAATTGTAGACCCGCCTGTAATAGAATAATAAAGCAGTCATACAGCTTTCTACACGGTGTAAAAGTCGTTGGTAGGGTCACGGATTCAATTTATTGTGATCTACCAACAAATAACATTGTAAAGTTAAACTTCCCGAATAGTATTTGAAGTTAACAGTCGTTCATGTTCTTTTGAGTATTTTTCTAAAAATTATTTTACCTTCTTGTACATCCTCCGCCTGTTGGACCGCGACAGCGTTAAGACGTGTCCCCAGTATTTATTTTACGTATACGCGCACAATCCACACCCAATCCAAACCTCACGCACTCACACATTGCAATGCAACAAAATCCAATCAAAACAATCAATCAATCAATCCAAAACAATCCAACCCACACGGATAAGCCACCTCGTCGCCTCTATTCGCCTAGTACTATGGTGCGATCACCAACTAAGAGCGCGTCGGACGCGGATATATCTCGCAGGGATGTAACTCCGCCACCGACGTCGTTTGTTACTTCGAGACAAAAGCGACGTCATGACAATGTTACAAAGGATGATTTGAATAATTTTAAGAAAGAAATACGGCTAATGCTTGCATCTTTCCAAGAGAATATACGTACCTTAATTGTGAATTTTGCGAAAAGTATCGTGTTCATTTCTATTCAACAAGACCAATTTTGCGCCAAAATTAAAACACTGGAAGACGAAGAAAACAAATCGGAATAAAATGACAGTTCTTGAAGAAAAATGGAGGACTTATAACAAGTTTCAAAATTAACGTTCATCTAATTAATAAATTTCACGAAGAAATGTGCTTTACTAACCTAACGAATCTAAAAAAGAAATTATGAACTAGATATGTTTTGAACTGTTCAAATACACTAAATGTAAAGCTGTCGACATCGACAGATATTCAGTGTTCAAGTAACTTTAAGTTCATAGTGTTGACGTAATACCGATTGGTGTTACTAGACGGTGCTGTGCGTGTGACGTCAATAATTAAAAGACGGTATTAGGATTCGCCGGGGTTCTTCTCAGTGGGGCACCCTTGTCAGAGTGGTCGTGGCTATCATTGATGGACAGGATTGCGGCGCACTGATGTCATTTGCCGCACGTCGAGCGATGTCCGTCCACCCCTGGCGGCTACTGACATTGCGAGCACACTGTATTGCGGTTGACTGCGTAACTTTAGTAATAAGGTTGATCCAGCGCATTAGAGACCGACCGTGGCAAGAGAGGCAAGAGATGCCTTCAATGCAGCTCTGCACCACAAGTCTCTCCATCGAGTCCTCGTTTCTGAAGATGTGCCCAAAGAACTTCAGTATTCGTAACTGCACAATCGACGAAAGCCTGTCTTGTATGTGTAGCTCTTTGAGGATGGAATTATTGGTTCAAAACGCTGTCCACGGTATTTTTAACATGCGTCTTCAACACCACATCTACAGAGCAACGATTTTTCGGCGAACTTGTAGCCTTAATGTCCAAGTCTCAGTCTTTCCAATCTTTCTCTATGGTGATAGAGAAAGATTGGCAATACCAGACACTTCATTAGGCGCGACAAATAGTTCTGTCATTTACTTGAATAAATAGTTCAGATATATCCTAACAGGTTTTTTATTGAGATCCTGTAGGAATTATATCTCACCCAGTTTCGCACGATCTCGGCCATATACATGGTCCTTCGAGCCGGATAGAGGACTAATCTGATAGATTAGTCACTGTGAAAGAAGGCGCCGACACAGTAGTGGATTGTTATTGATAATATATAATATAATATAATATAATATGTTATTGATGGTGCTGAGGTGCTGAGGTTCGTTGTTTTTATTCTGTATACACGACAGTGGATGCTCCTATTATACCATAAAATACTATTAGAGGCTAACTTTAAAATATTACTTATTACTTGAGTGTTTTATGGGTGGTAATTGGTTTAATGGTTGCAGCACCTTACAAAAAAGATTTTTTAAATGTACAATACTGTAAACTTGGCAAAAAGAGTGGCCGTGAGTTTCTTTCCAGTTCTTCTCATTAGTTCTAAGCCCTTGCTTTGCTGGCATGCATGGCAACTGGTAAATGTAAATGTACATTCACATTAATAAGTGTAACTTTGACGTTTGTAAGTGTTACTTTGTTACCTACATGAATAAACATATTTTGATTTTGACACGAAATCAGCGGGCGCTGAGCAGCGGCTACGGCCAGGCGCGGGGATTGGCGCGTTTCAATGCATAGATTTATATGCAACTGGCTTCGAAGGCAGCGATGCAGCGAGCGGCGGGAAGCGGCGTACGAGAGATGTTCATCAGTCTAGCAGTTCCCACGCGTCGTCATTTTATTTTTTGCTATTTAATGATCGATTTTTGTATCATAAAGATGTTTTTGTCGCTGTTTAGACATTTCGTTCGCGAGCAAAGGCACTGATTTCTCATAACACAGCACTACGCCGCTCTAGCGCCGTGCGATCAACTCGCTGGCTTCGAGACCGGGTCTGAGTTGCTGCGCCGTTCCCCGTGCTGCCGTTACCCCTGCTTTCAATCGCTTACTTCGAGACCGAGGCGTAAGAGTTACACAATAGCAACACAATGAACACCATTAAGTCTGTTATAGATTTAATGATGTCTTGTTATACTAAATGTTTAACGTGATACAAAACTCTCTTGTGTATCTTAAGACAAAATACTAGAAACAATTATCACTATCGCAGAACTTTTAGTGTTAAATACGACCTCAGTGTAATTATAATTTGACCTATCTGATAGATGTATCAGAGGATGCCCTGTCTTATATTTAACAATGGTGCTCATTGTTGGTTTCAACTAACTTTGGCTTTCAACTGTGATCCCGGTACGTGTGAATGACCGATACACAAGTTAAAAACATAGCTAATATACGCGTGCCTGAAATGCTCGATACTGAGACCATCATGCCCGGAGACTTATCCCCTCTCATGCCTATAATAGTCGAGGCGACGTCCTTAGCTGAAAAGCAAGTCCTTAAAAGTCTTCTTGTAGTTGGATTTGTATCCTGACAATATTCATTTTCATAAAGCAATCAAGACTTTTTTAAATATGTATATGTATAAGGTTTGTAGTTTCTCGGGAAAAGGAAAAATAACTATATTTAACTGGGTGGATCCCGTGGCTTTAACGCGTGGCTCCTAAGGAAAGACGTTTGAATCCATAACTTTCCCCAAGGAAAAGGTATTAAATGCAAAAGTATTTTTTAACCGGATTGGTTGCTCTAGAGTCTTTTTAAAATTCAGACGCAGTAATCACTGTAACAAACATCACAAATAAAACTGAATAGATTGTTCTGACTCAAAAGAACAATCTGATCAGCTGTATCATATTAGTATAAATAGAAAAAAAAAACTTGGTATTCGAAATAGTACATATAATTTTTAATAGACTATAGTAGAACAAATCGTAACCCAATACAAATAACTGCAACAAAGTAAATGACCCGAATTATACTAACTCCAAAATCTAACACTGTTGACATACAATCTATCAACATTGTTATAAATTCTTGTATTAAACTTTGATGATAAAAAACATCCGCTTGTACATATTTAATCCAACTATTAGACTCCATCTGTCTGCTTTAAAATATACACAGGTAGCCTGAATATTAATTCAAAATATTGAATTTTAAATTTGTTTGTGCCACTTAAACAGTCTCTCTTATATCATTCGTGCAAAAAGTACGATAGGCTAAATAAGGTTGTGCTCATTGGGATTCCATAAAATAATTCATAGTACATATAAAATAAAAGAATGAAAAGGCAAATTATGTTCCAATAATCTAATATAGCACTATCGCTTTTTATATAGTTTTCTTTGTTACATATAGCTTCGCGTAATCTTATCTTTTTTAATTTTCGTCCAAAGTTTTCGTTTATTGTCTTTTGTGGTACAAAAAGATGTTCATACTTTGTTATAAAGTCACCGTCAATATCAATCTTATACCAAGATTTGATTCTATCACATGGCATAATTTTATAATTATCTTGGGCTTCTATTCATGTGGTGATGTAGAACGTAATATTTTGTCCAAAAACACTAGAATTTACACGGAGCAGAAAAATCTGCTCCGTAGATATTTAGGGCGAATATGTACTTTGACATTTTTGACAAATTACTGATGAAAGCTTTTTGGAATAAATTAAGAATAAAGCATGGAGGTTTTCTTTTGAATAGTTATTAGTGTCTTTAGTTTCAGAAATGTGGTACGCCTATCACTATTATACACACTTGATCTTTTAGAACAACGCCCACCCAAGAAGGAAAATTTATAAGAAGTAAGGTAACGCAAAGGCATTTCCACTAAAACCTGAGACTGCGTAATCTTGGACCGCCCGTCTCTGGAAGTAACTTGTCTTTCCAAAAGCTCGCAGCAATCCTATTAATGTAATCCTACCCGTACCTTTATTACCATAAGCACGTACAATCATTTCTCCGTCACCACAACGATCTTAATAAGATCTTATACAAATTGTATAATACAATAACAGGCAATCAAAAAGTAACCCTGACTACGTGTCTGTGAAAATTTATTTCATGATGTTCGGTGGTGATGTTCAGGTGTACCATAGGCTCTATCATTTGCCTGAGTCTAGTAACTGACAAAAAATAACTTCAGTGAACTCATTATCCTAAATGTTCAAAAGCGTTACAGTTTCGTAACCCAAATAAATTATTATATTTAAGTAATAATTTACTTAATAATACTTGGGAATCTGACAATTGATCCGGCAATCAAAAACATGAATATCACAAGCGAATAATGAAGAAAATAGATTGACCAACATACATATTTAATGATCGAAATTAATTTATTTTATAATATCTTTTTAGTCATTATTGTTTGTATGCATGTACGTACGTATATGTGTACCTGCGTGAGTGCGAATATCCGTGCGACAATGCGTGCGTGCGTTTGTGTATGTGTATGTGTGAAAGTGAGCTTTGCTTTAATTTTTTTTCTTTCTGATATGCCTTGATTGTTATGCCCAAAGACAGCAACGAGACCGGATCTGTACTTGTTAAAATTTAGATTATTGACTCCACCAATTAAATGGAACTATTGGAATTCGTAGATCCTATTGGAGCCACCAATGGAGCCATATCAACTTGAGAATCATATTGGACCCATCAATGGAACTATTCAGTGGAACCAACATTCCGAAACCAAAGACATTAGAAGAGATTATGCATATCAAACAGTATAGGTACTAAAAACCCAAACTCATTGTGTGCCGAGCCAAATTACATTAGCCTTTAAGAAAAGTTTGGTTTTTGTCTAAACTTTTTTATATAAACTTATCTTTGAAGTATTTTACCGGTGGCTGAGTACTAACGGATAGGAAGGATACAAATAAATAACCAATACCAAACTGTATAAAAATACATACATACATACATAGATTCACACCTGTTTCCCAGAGGGGTCGGCAGAGACTACGGATTTCCATTTGCTACGATCCTGACACACTTCTCTGGCTTCATTCACTTTCATCACATTCCTCATACACGCCCGTCGGTTCAAGGTGCTCTTAACCTGGCCTTAGTCCAGAACGCCTCCGATCTGATCAAGAAACGTTCGCCTAGGTCTTCCTCTTGCGACTGTTCCATTCACACTAGCCTTATAAACTTTCTTAGTCAGTCTTTCCTCGTCCATTCTTTCTTTTTCCGTCCATTTTTTCTTTCGTATAAAAATTATACTTACAATAACATTTTGAATTGTCAGTAAGCTCACAATATTACGACACATTGTTAATCTCAATACCTTTCATATTCAGTCAGGTAGAAGTGTTTATATTCGTTAAAATATTTGAGATGTGGAGTTATAAAAGTGCGGTTATGGATTTGATATCTTTCATTTTGATGAATACAACACGCACCAGAGATTTTTTGGCATTATCAAGATTTTTTATTTGGAAAGCTTTTTATTTACTATGAAATGGTATAGGTTTTTTATTATTTATATTTTGTGTTAATATATTGACGACTCGATGGTGTAGTGGTTAGTGTAACCGACTGCCACGCCAGAGGTCGCAGATTCGATTCCCACACAAGTCAAACATTTGTGTGCATGAACATGGATGTTCGTCTTGTTCTGGGTGTTTCTATGTATAAAATATATGATTTACAAAAAAAAGGTAAGTATATACATATTTATGTTTATCCATTGTCTAGTACCCATAGTACAAGCTCTGCTTAGTTTGGGCTAGATGGTGTTGTGTGTATGTGATAGAATATTATAATATTAATATTATTATTATTCTTAAAATGATTTTCAATGTGGGTAGGTACAGTTGATTTGTGTGGTGGATGTGATTATGCGTATCTTGTAATTTATTCGCAATAATATTACGCCGTATCTCAATTACGAATGCCATAAGCATAACAGGCTGATAACGATATCATAGCATTTGTATGTACTGTGTTTTAATTGCAATTAAAAAGGTTTTACAATTTAGAGCTTCAGGAGAAAAAACGCGTGGTGTGTTTGCTTTACATTTTCATTCCGTGAATAGCATTGTTCAACCGGCGTTAAGCCGTAGGTGTGTGATCACCTTTGAAAACACTTTTAATTGTTTTAATTGTTTTAATCGTATTAGCGTTTCAGTGTCATGAACTCAGATGGCGTGAGGTCTTTTTTTATTCCACTAAGCTAGCTATCCATCAATGCAGGCGCTTAATTGGCTTTAGGACATCAAATTTATTACTTATTTACTTATACTTATAAAATAAATTATTACGTTTTTCTTTTCTTAATACATCTGTGGTGGCAAACAAGCATACGGCCCACGTGATGGTAAGTGCTCACCGCAGTGTATGGAAGCCTGTAACACCAGAGGCATTACTTGCGCGTTATCGACCCTTTAGGAAAGGAAGTGAGTAGGAGAAGGAGCGGGAAAGGGGAAAGGGGGTGATTGGGCCTCCGGCGCTCTCACTCACCGGACGTAACACAACAGTAGGAATACTGCTATTTCACGTCGATATTCTGTGAGAGGGTAGTCCTTTCCCGTTCGAGCCGGCCCATTCATGCTGAAATCAGCGAGGCTCTACCACTATCTAAACGTACATATCGTACAAGAGTAGCTGACAAAATGTGAACATTATACACCTCTGCCAACCCTTTGGAGGATAAAGTCAGGAGTCTATATATGTATGGAGTTCCCGCATTTTATATATTTTTCTTTGTTACATATTTCGGAAATCGTTATATTTATTATTTAAAGACAATATGTATAGTATTGTAGTATATAATACGTTGCAACCTAAAATTTTTATGACGGAGTGAGAATGACAGATAGGCCGTTCACCGTACTAAGATCGCACGCCAAACTGTCCACACCAAGATGAGTTCACACAATTACATGATAGAGAACGATAGTGTACAATTTTTTATGAGAATGAGTTTGGTAATAAGGGATATTACCAAACTCATTCTCAATGTGTGCCAGATGACAACTTAACATCCAGCAACGTGAGAGCATTTAAATGTATCAAGGCATTTCTTAAAATGGAATTCCTTGAAACTAAAGACTATTTTAAACACGAACGAGTTTCATTCATAATATAATATCAAAGGTTGTTATAAAGCAGTGCTCCTACAAATATGTATTACATTTGAAGGAGCAAGTTTTAGAAAAACCTTCTCTTAACATAGTTTGTCTGTATTTCGCTTTTTTATAATACTAGTACTCTCTAATAGAAAGAGGTAACAAAAAAATGAACATGCGATCTTCAAAAACGTGACGTCTCTCAACCAATTAATTTATATAGCATTGCCCTTGCTAAGGTAGAACCTGAATAAAAAATTCGTCATTATATCATCTATATTTTTACTAATACTGTTTATTATTATAATGAACGATATACTATCGAAATTTTGCAAGTGTGTATTGACTTATGTTGCTGATTGTATCAGAGGCGTAATACAATACACGCATACAAAGTATGGTATTGCAAATGAAATTGAAAATAACAAAATTTCCATCAGGACTTATTAGACGTGCTTATTGCAATTCACTGATGTCTAGCCAGGGCGACGTTAAAAGGGATACTGTGTTGAGCTCGTCAAACGTTCACACACATCAAATAAAGTTTGTCAAAGCACAGTATTCAGTGAAATTACATAAAACATGGAAGGAGTACTTGATACACAGTTTATTATCGACCCCACAACTATTTATACTACTACAAAAAATGGACGGTTATGTGGCAATTATCAGTTCTGTTTTACCGTTTATTTACTAGCTGTCAATGCGTGACATTGTAACCTATTGATGTAATTATACGTTAGTCTAGTAACACGGTTTAGACATTATAAATTTGGTGCCGATTCCGTGGTGCCATTTTTAGCAGTAAGCCATGTTTTATATTTTCTTACTCTATATTAATTATACTTATCTTATCTTATGTGGGGGCCAGTCAGTGCAGACTGGCGACACTTCAACCCAGTAGGATCTTTTCTGTCGACACACTCCCAATAACGACTGCCATAGATGTTCATGGCAGCCGGGACCGACGGCTTAACGTGCTCTCCGAGGCACGGAGTAGGCGATAATTGTCAATCAATACGCACATAATTTCGAAATGTCATATAACTTCCGAAAGTCAGAGGTGCGCGACTTACGTGTGATCCCGAGACCCTCTGCATTACAGTCTGTTGGTCTCCTCACCGAGCTATCGCTGCTCTTTAATTATACTAAATATAGTTTTGTTACAGATTTAAAGAAGACTATTTTACTTTTTGCTCTTAATTATTTTTGCTTAATATACTTACGTATGTTTGGTAAGTTACTATTTTATAGATTTAAGAAATAATTGCAGCTTATTAGTAAATATGGTAATGATACCACGTACGTATAAGAAATAAGCGCGGTAAATAACAGTACAGGACTCGACGGACAAAGGGTCACGAGCCGTGTCATAAAAATTATACTTTCAAGCAACTAAAGAGCTATATGCCATGCTCTATTCGCTTAATTTATTGAACAACGCTCATTACTATAATAAACCTTTCAAGTTTATTCCGAAAATGCATTTAAATTTGATATAATCAGCCATGTTCATAAACTGTACTGCTGGTGGGCGTGGGCCGCTTCACAGTTTGTTTTTAAATGATATATGAGGCAAACGAGCAGACGGATCGCCTGATGGTAAGCGATTACTGCCGGCCATGGACACCCGCATCACCAGAGGAGTCACAAGTGCGTTGCCAGTCTTTTAAATTTGATCCTCCCTCTCCGGAGAGAGGGGGGTATTGGGCTTCCGGTATCCTCACTCACTCGCTATAAGCGCTATTTCACACCGGTTTTCCGTGAGGCCGTGGTATCACTCCGGTCGAGCCGGCTCATTTGTGCCGAAGCGTCTAAAGTCAACCACGCAGGTGGGAACTCATAGAAGTGCAGGTTTTCTTACATGCAGGTTTTTGATCCTTCACCATTAAAGCAGGCGATAATTAACTACTTAATAAGCACAGAACTTCGAAAAGTCATAAGCAAGTCGTAGGATCGAACTCGAGACTGCATGGTAATCCAACGGTCTTCTTCTTAGCTATCACTGATATATAAAAATATATATACATACATACATACATACATAGATTCACGCCTGTTTCCCAGAGGGGTAGGCAGAGACTACGGATTTCCATTTGCTACGATCCTGACACACTTCTCTGGCTTCATTCACTTTCATCACATTCCTCATACACGCCCGTCGGTTCAAGGTGCTCTTCAAAAATATATATATATGTGCTGTATATGAATATAAAGAAAACCAACCAAAACTATTCATAGGGTGTCATATTGCACGTTCTTTGAACTCGAAAAGGGGATAAATAATAAGGATATTAAATGTACTAGAACGTGTATAGGCGGATAGATCAAACACGATAGTGCATGCAAAGGGAACTACGCCAACACAAAATACTAATCTAGTACTAGGGCTCATCAAGCGTATTCATTTTCAGAGCCCTTTGTAACGCGTGCGTGTTAATTAAATTTTGCTAACGACACAGATTCAAATACCTCTGAATAATTTGATGCTTGCGACAAATTACTGCGTATAAAAAAGAAGACTTCTATTGTTAAGCCCAGTGTACTAAAGGGTCGCTAATGAGTTGATAGTAAAAGCGTTGTGTCTGCGTCGAAACTGTTAAATTATATACATTTATATATGCAAAAATTAATTTATTATTGTATTTAACTATTTAGAATAATTGCATCTTAGTAATTGTATAATTTAACATCATACAGTATAAATAGTAGTCAAATACTTTACAGTTTGATAAGCTATAAAAGGCATACCAACACTGCTGTCTAGCTGTAAGTGAACGGACATATAAAACTTCCTTGTGTCAAAGTTATTGTGTTTTTGTTTTTCCTTGTGTTGTGTCTCGGCCTCGATGGCGTAGTGGTTAGTGTAACCGACTGCCACGCCTGAGAACGTGGGTTCGATTCCCGCACAAGTCAAACATTTGTGTGCATGAACATGGATGTTTGTCTTGGTCTGGGTGTTTCTATGTATAATATGTATGTATTTACAAAAAAAGGTATATAACTATGTTTATCCATTGTCTAGTACCCATAGTACAAGCTCTGCTAAGTTTGGGCTAGATGGTGTTGTGTGTATGTGGTAGAATATTATTATTATTATTATTAAAGTTTAAAATAAATAGTTGAAATGTTTGTACAGTGTGTTATTTAATCCATAACGTCTAATAAAAGTTCGACTTTGTATTTAAAGTAAGATTGTGTCAAGGGAATTCATTACTGAGTTAGCAATGTGTTGTTCCAGTACATACTTTATTTGAGTGCTAATGCATGTATGCTTGCAATTTCATTTGAGAGCTTACGCGCCTGCAATAACTATGACTGGATCATTGTTATTTAAGGCGCGTAAGATCTGAATATTTTCACATTTATAATATTAGGTCTTAGGATTTGTTTTGAGACTTTTGGATTGCATCGAAAAGGTCTCAAGTTTAATAATACGACGCGCACCTCAGATCTGTAGAATGTAGAATTATTGATTGCTTTCGTGAATAAAAATACTGTAAGGAAGGCTGAGACGTCTCCGGCAAATTGTTGAAGATATACAAATTCGGCTAACCTGTATATCGTCAGAGTGGTGAACGATGACCTAACATTGTCAAGAATTAAGAGTTTTATTATTAAGAAGATCAATATTAAGTGCACAGCATCAGAACAGTTTATAAATAGGGCTGATATTAATTTATTATAATAGGATAAATACAAACATAATTCTGTAGTATGTATAAGTATAACAAGGTTTAATGAATGCACAATATTAATTGTAGCTCTCGACCGAATTTCGATACAGCGGCCAATCTTAATATCCGATTCCCTTATAGTCTGATGGGACATCTGATCCAACACGAACGGGGAGCGATTAAGCATTCCTAGCAGGACGTAGCGGCAGCTAATCCTCAAATGGCGCTGCTGTTATGAATTTCATGAAATCGCACAGTATTATGTATATATTTATTTAAGATTTTTGCCAATAAAGCTGTCGCAGTTTGTCGCCTTTAGTCCTGAAGCAGTTGCATTATGTTAGTTAGTTAGAGTAATTAGAGAGAGTAGTTAGTTAAAATGAATTTTATTTTGACGATGTACTAATATGTTCCGTGTTATATATTATGGAATAATTAAGACTTCTAGTGTCTCTATCTTGCTTTCTTTTCTCTGCGGTTGTCTACGCGTGAGATAGCCAGATACTTAAACAAACAATCGTCTCGCCTAAATTATTGGAATAATTGCCTAGTTGTTTTTATTGTTTGATTGCTATTCAATAAAGGCTAGTTAATTGGAAATCTTTTAACTTTCGTTATATAATTAAATTTATATTGGTGGTATTTTCAAACAATTATACTAACAAAAGGATCACATTATCTACCAAACTATAAGCAGGTGGTTAATGTTTATTTTTCTCATCTGAGCAACGAATCCGCTTGAAATGACAAAGCAACCACCTAAAGCATTGCACGATTTACGCAATCACAATTAATATACACAACGATAAACTCAAAATTTTACTCATATAATCCGGAAAATAATAGCAGTACAAAACATTCTACTAAAATACGACGATAGAACCATATTGATGTATCGTGGAAACTCGTGATTCCCCGAACTACTTATATCTTACTTAACTCGGTAACGGGTTACAGCAGACATGTCGTGTTTGGTCTACTTTTAATCGTCATTTTATCACCAATCGAATGCAATAATATATATATTTATATTATGTTTACATATTCGTTTAACGCAGCCGACGTTCGGAACAGATGACGCGAACAGATTACTATACTCGTATGAACTAACGTGAGCGGATAATCATCGATCAGCTTTTCCAGTCTAACCGGATTTGACTGGATATAAGTTTTTACAAGGAGTGGCTGCCACCTGACCTCCGCAACCCGAAGGCTAACGATACCCTAAAGCTAGACCAGTGTCAGGATCTTAGAGGGTACTGATTTTCCCAATAACGGCTGCCATAGATGTCCATGGCAGCCAGGACCGACGGTTTAATGTGCTCTCCGAGGCACGGAGCAGGCGATAATTGTCATTCAATACGCACATAATTTCGAAAAGTCATATAACTTCCGAAAGTCAGAGGTGCACGACGTGGGTTCGAACCCGAGACCCTCTACATTGCAGTCTGTTGGTCTCTTACCTTGTAATAATGAAAAATAATATTATTATAAAATCTTGTAGAAATTATCATTTAAGTAAGAGTCGTTGTATTAAAACCTTAAAACGTTTATACTAAAATGGAACGTGTACGACTTTGATGTTTGACATGGGCGTCATTTGAATTCATTTGACTTCAAACTTCAAAACCACAGATATATATTTTCTAATTTAGGAAGAAGCATAGTTGAGTGTATAATTGGAACAGCATAAAACCTATAATGTATTTAGAAATCGTAAGAAATTATTATTTTTTTCGTAAGTGTCATTGCGTGTTCGCGCTTACGGAATGCTTAGAGGTTATCATCCACCGCTAAGCATTTCCACCTTATTTGCAACAATAATTTGTATATAATGGTATTTGTTCGGTAGTTAGGTGAGATGATACCGTCAATCAAAACACAATTGAGTTTCTCTGTAATAAAAGTTTTATATTAGTTCGACACAAATTCCAAAATATAACATTAAATTAACTTTAAAAACCTTACCTGTAATAAAAGAAACGACATTTAATGCTTATAATTACAATATCAATTCTTATTTCCTAACTAACAAGTAATAGTTTTCACAATTGTTCTAACACGACCACAGATACAATAAAGGCGGGCGACATTGCGTTTGCTACCGTAATGGCGGTAGTAGCACGGCCTGAATTCTAATTAAAGGGAATATATTTTCTTTACATGTATAATAGTAATTTTCTTTTGATTTATAGGTAAAAGGCAAGCTTATTACAAAAGACGAATCGAAGTGTTTGCTGGAATTAATAAAGGAGCATAATAATAACATCGAAAACCACCAACGCTACCAAAAATAAACTTAATACGGAGGAGTGGGTTCGCATGACAGGGCGATTTAATGCCGCCGCTACAAGTTGCCCGAGAGCACCCAGAGATAACTGATAACACAATTGATAACATCAACAAATATTTTGTTCTTAAATTAGGGAATCCTGAATGTGTTAAGTTGTGTTACATTTTCAATGCTGTTGGAAGCTCCACTTCTGTCAGTACTTCCTCTTAGTTATAATTCCTACATATTATTATGCTGTGCATCAGTGCAGGTGCAATTATTGTCTGAATCTAACCTGTGCCTGAACCCTAGACAATGATAAACGCAGTGTTAGTGCCACAACAGGGAACCGCTGCTTTCAGACACCAAATGTTCCGATAATGAGATAACGCAGATAAAAATAACTCCCGTACACGATTTTATAATCATTATCTAAATTAAATAATATGTAGTGACTAGCGCACAAGAATATACGGAGCATCTTAGAAATACCTTTTTATTGTATTGCTGGTTGCTCAGCTACAGTAACAGGATTACATACAGGTGTTAATAAATATGGCCCAAGGATAAGCACTATCACAAAACATCCAACGGTTACCAAACCGACCAGCACCACATTGGGCTGTAAAGAGATGTATTTTTATAGGTGTATTACTACATTAATATGTAGCTAAATATAATATAATAATAATAATAATATTCCATCACATACACACAACACCAATACTTTCTTTTTTGTAAATACATACATATTATACATAGAAACATCCAGACCAAGACAAACATCCATTTTCACGCTCACAAATGTTTGACTTATGCGGGAATCGAACCCGCGACTTTAGGCGTGGCAGTCGGTTACACTAATCACTACGCCATCAAGTCGTCAAATCTAAACATTTAGGAGAAAACTATTAGATTCTCCTGAAAAATAAATGTTCAAATATTGTAGCATCATGAATTGAGCCTTTCCAACAGGCCACCACATTTATTAACCTCAAATCTGCATCACAGATCGCTTGGACGTTTAAGGAAAAGTATCCTTACGATCTGCGAAAGACTGCAGGAGATGCTGGATGCGGCACGCTGAAGACAGGGCGCTATGGCACTCATTAGGGGCAGGCTATGTCCAGCAGTGGACTATTATGGCATTTTGATGACGATGATCCTTTACGATTCTAAAACTTTCACCAGTTACATGACCTAAATATGTTTTACTTCTTATTGTTAGTAACATGGGGACTGGATGCATACATACATATACATATGTATGTATGTATGTATACAGTAGCGCGAACTCTAGAAAATACTCTAATTTGGTAAATAATCTGCACTTTGTTGGTGTGCTACTAGATATATCTATACTGATATTATACAGCTGAAGAGTCTGTTTGTTTGGTTGAACGCGCTAATCTCAGGAACTACAGGTTCGAATTGAAAAATTATTTAAGTGTTAGATAGCCCATTTATTGAGGACGACTATATAGGCTATATTATAACATCGCTACGACCAATATGGGCAGAGCATCAATGACAAATGTTGCAAAAACGGGTAAAATTCTCTTACGTGAAGCAGACATAGTTGCGCGGGTCAGCTAGTGTATGTATATTAATAATAATAATAATAATAATATTCTACCACATACACACAACACCATCTAGCCCAAACTAAGCAGAGCTTGTACTATGGGTTCTAGACAATGGATAAACATACATATTATATACTTTTTTTTTTGTAAATACATTCATATTATACATAGAAATACCCAGACCAAGACAAACATCCAAGTTCATGCACACAAATGTTTGACTTGTGCGGGAATAGAACCCGCGACCTCAGGCGTGGCAGTCGGTTACACTAACCACTACGCCATCGAGGCCGACAAATATTCATCATATAATAAGTTGACAATTGCTGATAAGTCATAAATTATTCTGCCTCTCCTAACAAAAAATGAAAGTGCATAAAGAATGTTATGTTAATAAAATTTAATGAAGTGGAGCAACTCATTGGCCTTGATATGTATACACAGTTAAGCTCACATATTATAATACAAGCGTGCACTCCACAACTCATTATACTCGTTACGAGTTAATGTTACGAAATAAACATTTTATTCCCAATTCTATATGTGATGAATCCCTAGGTACTACATATCCAGAATGTGTTCGCATGTTACAAAACCGCTTAAAACATTCTTGCGACAAAGCTCTAGAGTACATTAGGAAATCAAAACTACCATCAAATAATTATTATGACACCCATACACGTCGCAGTCGTATACAGTACAAAGCTGGCGATTGTTTACTTGAAAAACTATCTTCGATTACGAAAAGCCTTATCGCCAATATGGAAAGGGCCGTAAATAGTGGTTAAAATACACAACAGCAACACGTTGTCATTATTAATTAACAGGCGACACGTTCGTCATCACTTCGACGAAGTAAAACTCGCCAAAGTCGCATCTACAGACTAAACATGTAACTTAATGTTACTTTTATTTTAAAAACATATTATTATTAGTGTAACACATTTTAAGTGTTAGCCTTCTAACTAGTAGTCAGACATTAGTTATAAATAAGCATAGTTTATGAAACATTATTATCATCGTTAAGACTATAATCATACTTAGTGTGTCCAACCGATTACTTCGAGTCCTGGAATCTATTTCGATTATTTAGGAAAATTAAAATTACTAGTCGTATTCTAAATGTTATCATGCCTATGGAAATTTCGCATTTTCAATTATATATATATATTGTTAGGAGACAAATTATGAATATTTTTGAGCCGGTATAAAAGGAGCGCGCGCGCCGTCATAAGGCGCATTTGTCGGGTGTCGTTCGGAGAGGCAACATCGTCCGAGGACAGTGGATCGTATTTCGTTTGTTATATTTGATTAGTTGTTATAATTGTGCAATTATTGTCGGTGAGTGCTAAGCAGTTTATTGATGTTAAGCTTCGTTCCCTGTATTAAAAACGTTTGTATTAAATTTAAAGTGTTTGGTTATAACGAATAAATGTGTGAGTCACCTCGGGTGACCTGTAATATTTTTTTTAATTATCTCTGCTTCTGATTCCTAATATCAGAAGTGGGATAAAGGACTTCAAAGCCCACTAAACTCAAAGATACAAGGAACGAAATTTTCCTACCTTCACTTTTACATTCTACCGGTGTTTATTTTTAAAAGTGTTCTTGTGTGATTTACCGTTTAGTTGTTATTGCGTGCGTGCTACATCAAAACTCGTGTTTAATATGCCTCGAAAGCATGACCGTCGCCGTCCCCGAGACCGTTCGCGAAATAGGTCTGCTAGTAGGGACTCCGTGCGTAGCTCGTTTCATGAATCACCGCATGGGCGCCGTCGCGAACGTAGTGATTCGAAGGATAGCTCGTATTACCGCCGGCGCAGTGCTCGTGACCGACACCGTTCTAGATCGCGATCGAAAATCACGCGTCAGCGCAGAACACCTACACATCCTCCGCGCCGTTCCATTTCACCTAACGCTGATAATTATTTACAAAATACTCTGAGTAGTATCATGACGCGGCTTACCGCTATCGAGCGTAACAGTACGAATACAACATCTGCGTCTAAAATTTTAGTAAAATCGCAAAGCAACAGCCGCACTGTGGTCAATACCGAGCACCCGATCCGCGAGGTCATGTCGAATTCTCGTAGCTCCGTGAACTTGAGCGATGTTCCTAGTAGGGATCACGTAGACAATTCCGAGGACCTTTCAACGACCGCTTGCACCAACGATCCAATCGCTCGTGGGTCCGATACTCCGTCAACCACAACCATGCTTGTGGAGGCTATCAGATCGTTGCAGCCTGTTAGATCGCGTAACTACTACGTCTCTAGCTTTGATCCAAACATACACGATATTGACGTCTGGTGTGAGGAGGTAGATCGCGCAATAACTGCGAACGGTTGGAACGACCATGAGTGCCTATCGCGAGTAGCTTCTTGTCTTAAAGGCGATGCTAAAGTCTGGCTTAACGAATGGGTCACGAATGACCGCACTTGGTCAAACTTTAAGCTCGAGTTCAGGCCTCTTTGCCCTCGCAAGTTAGATTATGCTAATATTTTATTTGAAGCCATGAACGCGACGTCCGACAAATACGCAACGTACGCCGAGTACGCTCGACGCACACTTTTACGTTTACGTATCGTTAAGGGCCTTAGCGATGAGCTACGGACTCTTATAGTAATACGTGGCATTGATAACCCACAAGTTAGAGCCGCTGCGGTAAACGCGAACTTGGCAACCGAAGATCTAATTTCATTCCTATCTATTTATACGAAACCAAATCGCGCTAAACAAGAACCTCGTGGTAACTTGACTAGAAAGCTCCCGTATTCGAATTCGTCTCACGACCGTGGGCTCAAGTGCTACATCTGTAATCAGCGCGGACACTTGGGTCGCTACTGTCCTAAGAAACCCCGTACGGACCCAACTGGTATTCCGATTGCCAAGTCCGCGACACAAAGTTCGATCGCTACTACCGTTAATCCTAGGCCCGCGATGCAGTGTTATTTTTGCAAGAAAACGGGACATACGGAAGAGATGTGTTTTGCGAAGAGTAGGTCGGAGTCTAGGAATCAGCGAAACGTTAACTTATGTGCGAATTACACGGGTAATAAAAACGATGTTGTTACAGCTGTAGTTCAGGGTATCCCTATGGATGTACTAATAGATAGCGGAGCTCAAAACGTGTCGCTGATTTCATCTGACGTTCTAAAACATCTCTCCTGTCAAGTAAAACCGACCCACTACGTTTTGAAGGGTATAAGCGAACATGAATCATAGCCTCGTCTTTCGTGACAGTAACCATTGAGCTAAATGACATAGCCATAGAAGCAGACTTAGTTGTGGTGCCAAACTCGTGTATGAATACTTCGATTATAATCGGAACAGATATTCTTAACCGTGATGGTGTCATGTACGTGCGTACCAAGCATAAGCAATACATCACTCGATCTATTGATAACCACGTCCCAATCAACGAAGTTCAATGTCTTGATCGTACATTAGTCAACACCTCATTACAGGGTTCTATGTATGATTCGTTGATGTCCGTAATCACGAGCTTCTCTAACTTTTTCATTTCCGGTACCGCTACTACCACGGTCACAACCGGAGAAATGGAAATCAAACTGACTAACACCTCCCCTGTCGTATACCGACCGTACAAGCTTTCATACGCCGAAAAACTTAAGGTACGCGAAATAGTAAAAGACTTGCTCGACAAAGGCATCATCCGAGAGTCGCGGTCGGAATACGCCAGTCCCATAATTCTCGTGAAGAAGAAGGACGGTACCGACCGCATGTGTGTAGACTACAGGGCATTGAATCGTATCACTGAAAAAGAGAGATATCCCCTACCTCTGATTGACGATCATATAGATAGGCTAGGGCGGTATACCTTCTTCACCAGCCTTGATATGGCTACCGGGTTCCATCAAATTCGGATTAAGGATGGCTCCGTACACGTTACGGGATTTGTCACACCAGAAGGACACTTCGAATACCTGAAAATGCCGTATGGGTTGACAAACTCCCCGATCGTCTACCAGCGTATTATCAATCGAACTCTTCGCGAATTTATTGAAGCAGGCGACGTTCTGGTGTATATCGACGACGTGCTCCTTATGAGTAACAGCATAGATAATGGCATATCATTACTAAAAAAGGTCCTAAATACGCTCACTAAGGCAGGTTTCTCAATAAACCTTAAAAAGTGCTCCTTCCTGACGACTGAAGTCGAGTATCTAGGGAGGATAATAAGTTTTGGTCAGGTGCGGCCGAGCTCACGTAAAGTGGCGGCCTTAAAAAACGCTCCACCCCCTGAGAATGTCAGACAGGTTCGACAATTACTGGGACTCGCTGGATACTTCCGCAAATACATTAAGGGGTACGCAACGAGAACCGCATGCATTGCTCATCTGACCCGGAAAGGTGTTGAGTTTCGTTGGGATCAGGAACAGGAAAGGGTTCGTCAAGAACTAATTGAGTGCTTAACCAGTGAACCCGTTCTTACCATATTTAACCCTGAGCTACCCACCGAGGTTCACACTGATGCAAGTTCCGCTGGCTATGGAGCAGTGCTTTTACAGACTCATGCTGATGGTGGGAAACGAGTGGTGGCATATTTCAGTAAGTCTACGCAGGGAGCAGAGAGCAAATACCATAGTTATGAGCTGGAGACGTTAGCGGTCGTTAAGGCCTTGCAACATTTCGGTCACTATTTAGTGGGTCTTCAGTTCAAGGTCGTGACGGATTGCAATGCTCTCAAATCCACCGAGCGCAAGAAGGACTTACTGCCTCGCGTTGCTCGTTGGTGGATTTACTTACAGGACTACCACTTTTCTATCGAGTATAGGAGGGGCATTCTGTTGCCACACGCGGACTACCTCAGCCGAAACCCAGTCGCTTCAGTTAAACAAATCTCGAAGCCGCGTAACTGAGCACAAATAGCCCAGTCTGCGGATCAAGAAACAAGCACCCTCATACAAAAACTCTCCGAAGGACAGCTTGATTCTAATCGTTACGTCATAAAAAACGATTTATTGTGTTACAAATACACCCCAGTCGGTGAGGAACCGCGTTTCCTCTGCTTCATACCCAAAGGCCACCGGCTCAGCCTGCTGCGAATATTTCACGATGAGCATGAGCATATAGGTCCCGATAAAACCCTGTACCTTATTCTAAAACATTTTTGGTTTCCCGGACTCTGTCTATTTGTTTTTAAATACGTCTCACATTGTTTAGTCTGTATTTCCAAAAAGCGAGTGCCCCGAGCCCCACTACAAAATATTTCATCTTGGCCAAAACCCCATACTCCATTTGACACCATACATGTCGATGCTTTGGGACCATTACCTGAGTCTGAAGGCTACAAATTCATCCTAATACTAATTGACGCGTTTACAAAATTTTGCCTCCTCTATCCGATTTATCGCCAAGACACCGGCGAGTTAAAACGAGTCATGTCCCAAGCAGTTTCTCTGTTTGGCGTTCCTAAACTGCTAGTAACGGACAGAGGTCGAATGTTTGAGTCTGCTGACTTCGTGCAATGGATAACCGATCTAGGTTTAGACTTGCACTATATTACACCTGAAATGCACAGCTCAAACGGCCAGGTTGAGCGGTACATACGAACTGTACTCAACATGCTTCGCATCGAGGTGGGACACAAGAACGCCTCCTGGTCGACTACACTCTGGAGATTACAGCTGGTATTAAATATCAGCAAACAGAAGACGACTGAAACTTCACCAATCAGCCTATTGATTGGCACTGATGCTTCTACTCCGGTCATACGGTCCCTAGTGCGGGACCTAGTCGTAAGTGGTTCTGAGACCAACAGAGATGCCTTACGTGAAATGCGCAGGAACCGTGCTAGCGAGCTCCTAAAGAAGAACCAGTATCAGCAGGATGCCTCAGTCAATCGGTCCTGGCGCCCGCCGCGCAACTACGGAGTAAACGACCTTGTGTTTGTGATCAAGTACTCGCAATCGACTGGGAAACTAGATCCAGGAATGCGAGGACCGTACAAGGTTACAAAAGTACTACCTAATGGTCGGTACGAACTTAGACTTCTCAGTGGAGGCTATGGGAAAACTACCCAGGCAGCTTCCCAATACATGGTACCATGGAAAGGAGAATGGTGTCCTGAAACATGCGCCGCCTTTTTTGAGAGTGAGTACATTTACTATGTCCACTAACATGTGTGATTTCAGAAGTAGACCACCGAATGGCTGTGCTCCCCAAGGCGCGCGTGGCCTGTGTGGGTGCTTCCCAGTGGCGTGCTCCACTTATGTGAGCGCGTCTCCAATGTCCCAACGTATGGGTTAGTCCCAATGGCGTGTGTCGCCCAACGTATGGGTTAGTCCCAATGGCGTGTGTCGCCCAACGTATGGGTTAGTCCCAATGGCGTGTGTCGCCCAACGTATGGGTTAGTCCCAATGGCGTGTGTCGCCCAACGTATGGTTTAGTCCCAAAGGCGTGTGTCGCCCAACGAAGTTGTCTGATACCTAGTTAGCGTTAGTCGCTGTGGTAAAGTATGGGCAGCGATATGGAATGACTGGGGCGCCTATCATCCTATATCCTTGCTATTTGACATAATTACTGTGAATTACTTAAGATCGATTTACCTTTATACCACGTGTGAACACCACCCTTAACGTTTCAGATGACGAAACTGGCGATACCGATGCCAGGTTAGAGCAACTTGAAAGCAACGAGCCCGTAGCAGCTGGACCATCCATGCCCGATCTTGACGCCTCTATAGGAGCCGTAACGCAGTACAATCAAGTCGAGGACGCCTTGCTATCAGGAGAGGCCGTGTTAGGAGACAAATTATGAATATTTTTGAGCCGGTATAAAAGGAGCGCGCGCGCCGTCATAAGGCGCATTTGTCGGGTGTCGTTCGGAGAGGCAACATCGTCCGAGGACAGTGGATCGTATTTCGTTTGTTATATTTGATTAGTTGTTATAATTGTGCAATTATTGTCGGTGAGTGCTAAGCAGTTTATTGATGTTAAGCTTCGTTCCCTGTATTAAAAACGTTTGTATTAAATTTAAAGTGTTTGGTTATAACGAATAAATGTGTGAGTCACCTCGGGTGACCTGTAATATTTTTTTTAATTATCTCTGCTTCTGATTCCTAATAATATATATATACATCGCAAATATTAATTAATTATTGGAAATTTTTATGAACTTATGCAAACAAACAATACCAGAATTTGAATGCTACAATATTTTAAAACTCATAGTACCTAGTCCAACAACAAAATGTAAACAAATTTTTTGGTTCAATCTCTTACCTGGTAGACCATAGATCCAAACGAGCTTGGATTCCTGGAATAAGAACTATTCTAAAACAAGTATTTGGTAATCTAGATGAAAACGATGCATTAAAATACGATCAGACAATTGAATCTAGAAGTCTGGAAACATTAGAAAACTGCATAATTGTAAATCCTGCAGAATATGTGTGTGACATCCCAGTGACCTATAAAACCGATTCAAAGCCAAATTGTGAAAACGAATTAATGTCTAAGGGCCGAAACTGCGTTAAGCGGACGTCCGCGCGGGTTCATACAAAAGTGCTCCGTCGCGGGGAGCCGCGCGGGAGACCGTCGCGGGGAGGTGAGGCCCGCGTGTCCGCAACGTGGCCCATTCCGTGCGCTTAGACCCGCCGCGGACGCACGCGTGACCACCCACACGCGGTAACACGTACGGGCTTGTTTAGTCTGTAACGCAACGTAACATATTACGTAACATATTACGCGGGTCACGTCGCGGTCATCAATAATGTCCTTTGATACAGAAAGAGTAATTATAGAAGTCAGTTTCAGTGCCACCCTGGTATATGGGACCAGGCAAATGAACTTTATAAAGATCGAGATGCACGAACAGCAGCATGGCTGGACATTACGTAATAATATATTAAACTTTCCATCGTCACGACAGTACACGTAGGTACAACGTTGAAATTGAACTAGCGACACTGCGTTATCCAGTCTCCACGGCGGGTACCCTTGACGGGTTCCGACGGAGCCCGCAGACGTGGCCACGCGCGGTGACACGCGACGGGTACCCGTCGCGGGCGTCCGCTTAACGCAGTTTCAACACTTAAACAGTGTAACCATAAATTAATTTATGGTAAATTAGATACTTTTTAATCTTTGGTTAATAATAAATACCTTTACATACATGCCGAATCGGCCGAACTGTCTTTGGATTGTCAAGTTCTCAGCCGAATACAAGAAACAAAAATATTATCTGGTGTTGACATACTTTATATACCAAATCATTGTATCGCCTATTGCAAAGGCACTACATTGTTGCCTAAGTACAATAATATTTTAAACTTAACTTCGCCAATTAACATGCCAGATTTCAACCTTTTCGCTAGTACTTGCTGCAAAATAAATAAAGTGAGGAATGTAACAAACAACTTGTCTCCTATTCATTTAGAAAATATAAACTTGATTAATAAATTATCAACCAAACTTTTATCAGACGCGGAAACAATTTATAAACCCAATGCCACATCTAATAGAGTATGGGACACACTATTCGATAGCCATAAACATGATTATTTTAATTATTTTAATTTTTAATATATAAGTTAGTAATGTTCTTTTGTAAGCCTAGCAGCAACCTACGTAAGTTCCCTATATATAAATAACGCGAATCAAATGAACCACAGTCAAAATCTGTAGAACTGGAAAAACCAACTCAAGAAATTCCAGATCCAGTTTTGAGACCTCATTTTATAACTTTAACTTCGGTATTATCCCCGAAGTTAACTCTTAACCTCTTGTATGCCGGAATACCAGACATAATAGAAAAAGCATTGTGTCTCGCGTAGATCCACGTTCCGGCATACCACAGGTTAAAGGGGAGGTGTTATAACCCTATACTGAACCCTAACTTGATGACATGGCCCTCAGTCATATATCTCAGCATTTATGCTAGGTGCTGACCTAGTTTTACGAGACAGCTAGTCCGTATTGAGGTCAGACTATTTTCAGTTCTCGCGAACATCGGTTGCGTAAGGATCCTCTCCTCTTTTTGTGCGTCTTCCAATTAATAGTCTAGTTAAATATCATTTCTTTTTTAAAACGACCTCTGAGAGTGGTTCTGTAACAGTACGTATGATAATGATAGGCAAATACAAAAGAAATGAAACAAAGGTTGACTTTGATTATCACTGATTTGATCGGTAACGCAACGAGTTCAACACCGAATTTGTCCACGCACTCGTCTCCGGTGCTTATAATATAACGTCAATATGACACTGGCAGCTATAACTGTCACTCCAACTGACACATCGGCTATGCGGCAACCTCACTCAAGCTTACGCTTGAGGTTCCGAAACAAACCAATAAATAGAGTTTTATTCAACTCCAATTACAGAAATAAATTGCATTCCAATGATTATTTTCTTGACGCTTCGACAAATATATAAATTACGGACACAAAGAACACCCAGACTCAGTACCACTAATAATAATAATAATAATAAGTTTATTGTTTCAAAATATTGTAGTACATAGGTATAAAGTCTGCACATGATAAATTACATTTTTCTACAATTATAATGGGTGCAGTTCTGATCTCCTAACTATGTTATAAAATAACCTGTATGAAGGAGTAACAGTTCTGATTCCCCTTGGATTACAAAATGAGGTTATAAAATTAAAGAACATACATAATAATACTGTATGTACATTGTATTAATCATACAAATGTTTGTCTCGTGTGTAGTTCAAACCGACAACACTTGGCGCAGTAGCCTTCGCGTGGCGATTTAAACCACTACGCCATTCATGCAGTCAGTCTTTATTATATTACTAATGCAAAATTGCAGATTTATGCGCTTCTTTTTTAGCTATCGCTCTATGACTAGATTCTTTATCTCGAAGCTATTTAAAAACAAATTAGAATCGTGAAACGTGATACCACGTGACCTTGAAGTCATAGGTCAAAGGTCATAGTCATTTCGGGGGTTGATCGACTATGCTGAGTCAAATGGCGTTGACCGCGAGTCTCTAGCTCTTACGGTTCTTGAGTTGAAAGTTGTATAACAGACAGACGGACCGACGGACGGACAAAGCAGCTGTATAAGAGTTTTTTCGAACTGTAAAAAACGATACGAAGTCAAAGATCACCCAGCCTACCAAACTATATGTAGAGCATATTATTTTTCTCGTATGGGAATCCAATACGTACGCAGTGACGAAACAACCTCCTATATCATTGCACGATGTACGATATACAATAATCTCACATTTTAACTCACATAAAGTGACGCACAAGAACGGTAAGTAAATAATAAATATATTGTATAGAAATAGATGGATAGAGCCATATTGAATGTATCGCGGAACCTCGTTATTCTCCGAACTACTTATATTGTACTTAACTAGGTAACGGGTTATAGCAGATATGTGTTTGGTTTACTTTTAATCGTCATTTTATCACAAGTTTCACCTTTATATACATATTTATATCATGTATACAATGTACATATTCATTTAACGCAGGTAATCACACAGCAGACGCTCGGAACAGACGGCGCGAACTACATAGACTGACATGCGCGGCGGTATGTAGACGGATAATCGATTTACGGTCTAGAGTTTGATATCTACCTAACTTTGGAACGATATTATTAAATAAATAAATATTATACTGGCTATTACTAGTAATACCTAGGTATTGAAATAAACACATAGATATACGTTTGTATATCTGATGTGAAAAGCAGAGGCATATAGCTATATAGGTAATCTGCTATCGTCATGAGTGTGTATATACAATATAAACGTATTACGATTGTATACCCGAATGGGGCAATCAGAAGCAAAGGTACTACTTAAATTTCGCCAGCCAAGTTTCGAAGCTATTAGTAATAGAGAGCAACTTTTATCTTCTGCCGGCCACATCTACAGCTGTTTCTAAGAATAGGGTAGTGGTTTATATTTAATTATGTTCTGTTATCCTTTCTTATGCTATATTTAATTATAATTTCTCTTCGCATAAAGTTTTCCTCTAATTAAAACTTTGACATAACTATTTTGGCATACAGTTTATGTTGACATAATTATCTTTAAATCTAGTTTGTTTTGGCATCATTTTCATTCGCATAATGTATTTCGCGTATATTCGCATAATGGGCATATATAAAACAACATTGTTATTTTGGGGGTCCGGTGAGGTCCTTTTACCCGACCTTGCTTGCGAAACGAGTAATTAGTGCCAATCCGACAAATAGATTCGTTGCCGCATGGTAGCCCTAGGGCCACCCCAGGCGGTTAATTATGATAAATAATAATAAATAATAAATAAATAACGTTTATTTTACGAGCTTCGACGACTTCTGAGCTAGGTATGAACTACCTGTGTTACAGAAGTCAGTGCCTTCTCACAATTTGTGCTGAAATAAATATTTTATGCTAGCGGTACATTAGATATATACATAAATTGGATTAGTACATATGATTTTCTGTTATGTATTTTACTTTGTAATACAATTTAAGTACACATTACTCACACACTTTTTACTGTTGGTAACTACACGGTATGCTTTAACGGTGAGGGAAAACATCATGAGGAAACCTGCATGTCTGAGAGTTTTCCATAATGTTCTCGATGATATGTGAAATCTGTCAATCCGCACTAGGCCAGCGTGGTGGACCTTCTCATACTGAGAAGAGGCCCGTGTCCAGCAGTGGGACAGTTTAATACAGGGCTGATATATTATATATATATCTTCTCTCTTAGCCTTTATTATTCCCAAGTCACTTGGGGTCGGCTTTTCTGGTCTAACCGGATATCAGTTTTTACACGGAGCGGCTGCCACCTGACCTCCGCAATCCGAAGGCTAACGATACCCTAACACTAGACCAGTGTCAGGATATTAGAGGGTACTGACTTTCCCAATAACGACTGCCATAGATGTTCATGGCAGCCGGGACCGACGGCTTAACGTGCTCTCCGAGGAACGGAGCAGGCGCTAATTTTCAATGAATACGCACATAATTTCGAAAAGTCATATAACTTCCGAAAGTCAGAGGTGCGCGACGTGGGTTCGAACCTGAGACCCTCTGCATTGCAGTCTGTTGGTCTGCCCACTGAGCTATCGCTGCTTTATAATAATATAAATAATAATAAAAATGTATTTATTTTCTTCCACAAAGGTATCTTATACATAAAATTACATACATACATAGATTTACGCCTGTTTCCCAGAGGGTTAGGCAGAGACTACGGATTTCCATTTGCTACGATCCTGACACACTTGTCTGGCTTCATTCACTTTTATCACATTCCTCATGCACGACCGTCGATTCAAGGTGCTCTTAACCTGGCCGTTGTCCAGAGCGCCTCCGATCTGATCAAGAAACGTTCGCCTAGGCCTTCCTCTTGCGACTGTTCCATTCACAAAAATTACAAATGTACAATTAGTAGAAAAACAGTGCATAATATATTGAAATTAAAAGCTGGCAGTCTACAACGAACCTTAGTTTTTTAAAATCCTTATTAATCTTCTGACTCGAGATGTCATTTACTCAATATGAGGACGCCCACACAACTCATTATCCACCACAACACCTAGGTATTTAACGTGTTTTGAATTTGCTACATATGTAGCAAATTCATGACTCATGGGCATGAGCAATTGTGGGATGGGAAATTACATGAGTCAGCTCTGATAAGTACGTCACAACGTGTATTTCTTGTAAAAACGAATGTAAGTATGTGGTTTTAGATACGTTGAGTGTTAGTTAATAATCTTATTTAACTATAGAATGTCGAAATCGAAACTTATTGCTGGGTTTCCGGTTGTTCAGTCACCTGCATGCTCTATAAGAGTCAAGGACCCGGGCTGCGGGCCTCTTGTTAGAGGAGACGGCGTCCGGCCTTCAGGTAATCTTTTACTTACAAATATTTTTGTGGTGTTTCCACTGCATTTTTTATTTTATTTTATTGTCGGTATTTGTCTAAACATGATAGTTGGATATGACACGACGAGGCTTGCATGTAACGAGTTAAAAAAAAAAAATTTGCGATTTATATAGATAAAACCTCGTGTTTCAGATGAATAAAATTTTATGATAAAACTGTAATAAAATAATAAAACTGTATTAATTTTATTATTTAGATGAATAACGTTTTGTGACTTGGATGAATACAATTTCATTTTATTATTTAAATGAATAACATTTCGTAATTCAGATGAATAACATTCTTTTTATAATTATACAAATAAAAGTTTATAATTTAGAAGAATAAAACTGTGATTGAAGCGAATAAAACTCTATGGTATAGATGAATGAGCGTTTTTTTGCCTAAAGCCCTTAATTCCATACTCTAGCCTGGGCCCGCATATTGGTAAGCAATGACCGTAGCCTTGCTGGTTCGGCATGAAAAGACCGGCTTCATTTTTCGTTCGGTGTTGGTAATACTCCTGGTATTGCAAGCAATCATAGACTACGGTAACCGCTTACCATCAAGCGGGCCGTACGCTTTTTGGCTACCTTGTTAGTATAAAAAAGAACTGAATTGTTAATCATTATATCACAAACAATATGTTTACACTATTTTATTACAGCAAAATGTGAACAACCTGTATAAGCACTGACCGCTGCACAGGTGTAAATGAGGGAGGACTGTGTATAAACACGATTTGCGGAGTCATTATGTGGTAAAATATTATTATTATTATATTATTATTACTTTTATTTACCTCGTCGTCGATGTTTTGTGCCGTTGTTTTCTGTAGTTTTTTGAAGGGCAAGTATGTAAGTGTAAACCATTATTGGAAAGCTATTCTTTCTATTTTTAGACACAATAAAATACTGATTAGTATTATTTTTGTATAACAAACTAAAGCCCAAAATAATCTATTATCATTTGCCGCCCGTTTTCATATTTCTTGTTTTTAGTACAGTATTATATCGTATTTCAGGTTTTAAGCAGCGATAGCTCAGTGGGGAGACCAACAGACTGCAATGCAGACGGTCTCGGGTTCGAACCCACGTCGCGCACCTCTGACTTTCGGAAGTTATATCACTTTTCGAAATTATATGCGTATTGATTGACTATTATAGCCTGCTCCGTGCCTCGGAGAGCACGTTAAGCCGTTGGTCTCGGCTGCCATGAACATCTGTGGCAGTCGTTATTGGGAAAGTCAAGTACCCTCTAATATCCTGATACTGGTCTAGCCTTAGGGTATCGTTAGCCTTCGGGTTGCGGAGGTCAGGTGGCAGCCGCTCCGTGTAAAAACTGATATCCAGTCAAAGCCGGTAATACTAGAAAAGCCGACCCCAAGTGACTTGGGAATAATAAAGGCTAAGAGCGAAGAAGAGAAGATTATGTCGTATTTCAGGTTTCGATCACTATAATAGTGTTATTTATTAGTATTTCTATAAAAATATCTGAATACAACGCACAAGGTTACATCGATTATTTTTCAAGGATCACAATATTTGCTGTCGCCGCTCTTTAAATGTACTCGTCACGCATTTCAGTGCTACTTTCAAATGCTAATATCTTAATATTTTCTCACAGTCATATTATTATATAAATACTTTTTGTACTGTAAAGAGTATTTAACTAGGAAATAGAAAAAGGAAATAAAACCTCTTTTAATTAAAACAGACTTTAAAAGCAAATATTTTCAATATCGAACATTTTACAGTTCTGGTTAGTTTAACCAGGCGTATAAACTAAAATATACACGTAAATGCTATAAATCATTATACTTATGGTAGCTTATAATGTACTTAGAATAACTTAGACCACAAAAACATAAACAGCGATAAGGCGTCTCAAGACTCTCAAGTAGCACGCGCCGCGACGGCGTCAAATTACTTGGACATTGTTTTTGTTCACGTTTAGAGCGCGCGTGGGTCTGAAAGGTTCATTGGCTGTGTAAAGGTCAGGTATCAGGTAACGCTGCAGTGGATACGCGAACATAGCAACTCTTTTGTCAATAATGCCGCAGACCAACTGGAAAAGAGAGGATCGTACACTAAAATGGTAGGACCTGAACCAATTATCCCGATACCCTTCTGCCAACTCAAAACATGGTTATGCGACAGAACCACAAAATTACACGAATAACAGTGGGCAGAAACAAAGGAATGTAGACAGACGAAGGAAGCACTCCCATCCTTAGACAAACATCTGTCGCCCAAATTCCTATGTACCACAAGGAAAAACCTACGCCAGATAGTGGGTATAATAACAGGCCACTGCTCACTCAATAAACACCTATTCAACATCGGCATCACTGACAGTCTCTTATGTAGAGGCTGCATGGAGACCGAGGAGACACCGGCTCACGTGCTCCTACATCGTAATAGTGTGAGCAACCAACGGGCGAAACTTTTAAACAGTCCAGAAACGATGTAGGAGGTACTGCGCAACATCGGTCCTCTATTATCTTTCTGGACGGAGCTGAGGTGGTATGAGTAACCGAACTCGGTTCGGTCGTTTACTTACCCGCAATGGCCCAATTGTGGGGCTAAGTGCGTATAACACACGTCCAACTAACTAACTAGACTGTAAATAGAAATTATAAAAAATATTATAGTGAAAGAGTGAGAGCAATATGTCAAACAAGCAAAAAGCATTACACGATTTACGATATACAATAAACACACATTTTTACTTAAATAACGAACAATAAATAGCAGTAATTAATATCGTACTATAGTCTGTTTCAAATACGAAGTCCCTTTTGACACTCCATAGCACGTAACTCTGCACATTTCATATAAATTGCTGAAATAAACAATGATTACTTATGGTACTACAGACTGTTTAAAAATAATTAGAAACTGTATAATACATGATGTACCTAATTGTTGCCCAAACATAATCAACTAATAATTATTTCTATTGATATTGGTCTTAAATAATTTGTTCGCGACAACGTCAACAGTAACTTAAGATTCATATTATGATTATAAATTTCATACGTGTTATTTAAGTATACTGTATCCATAAAGTTTATAGTTCAGAAATAGTGTCGAATTAGGTCACATATAGACCTAATTAATATAGTTAAATAGTGTAAATAACGTAATATTGTGTTTCTCCTATAGTTTATAGAAATATTTTGTGAATATGTAAACATTACTGATAAAATGTACATTTTTTAGTTCAAGTTAGGTATATCAGGGTTCCTAGGTCATAAGGCTTTAATAAAACGTTTTACCTATTGTGTTTTATTTTTGCGCTAAGAAAGGCGCTATAGGATGTTGAAGGAATTATATTCCTATATATCATAGTTATGAAGTTATTAAACTTTTTCTCTTTGTAAATATGACCGCAGCTTAGATTTTTAGCATAAAACCTAAGTTATCTATACCTAGACCTAACTTCCGAAAGATAAACATTATAACGCTAGCTAGGTCTTTTCGTGCCCTACGCGGCACTGGTTGTACCATCACGCTAGCTAGCATAGTTCCATAGTTATAAGCAGAAATGTGTAATTTTTTAAATAAAATAAAATTGTTGAACAGTGGTTTCTGGCCGGCTCTCGTTACGGTAAAGATCTGGGGTACCTAAGCGACACCGTATCGATCGATATTAGGTGCTCAAGAAACCTCATCTTCAAGCCTCAAGAACCGAATGGAGCCAGCCAGAAACCTCAAGACAACTGAACAGTGAAGCATGTGTATTATTTATCGAAGTCCCGACCCGCACATCGTATGACACGCCTTTCAGCGCCTCCACTCCGAGACCAGTAACCGCTATAGTACAGTCCACACACCGTGTATAGGACGTCAGCGACTTGACGGCTGTTATCGTAACCATCGCCATAGTAACCTCAGCCCCGAGTTCGCCCGTCCGGTACATAATTTAAACATCAAAATATAACGAGAAGGGTGTAAAAACCCAGGACTCAACCTTTTCGTCTTAAATGTAAAAGTAATGAAAACCAAGTTACAAGTCAATATTTTTTCATTTAAAATACATTTGACCTTGTGGCCCCTATATCTCGGGGGTCTATTGACCCACAGGCCCCATATTCAAACTCGACCGAGGTATGACCTCAAGGTGTCTGCACACCAAGTTACAAGTCAATCGGTCTAGTGGTACAGGAGTTATGCCGTAACTAACAGACAGACACAGACAGATAGTGTTTTCATTAACCACTTCAAAGAAGACTCAGAGGTTAATAACATTTTACTACTATACCATTGTTACGCACTAGTGTAATTTTTTACTTTCAGTCATAGTGACGCGACAATATGAATCGGATAAAATCGAACTAATTCGAGGTAAAAACAATTGTCTGAGAAATACTTTTGTAAATTTGTATTTGGTAATAATAATTTTTACGTTGCAACGTACCTTAAATCCCATTCTGCAAACCCTTAATATATTTTCTTTATAAAAAACTGGCTTTAAAGATGGACGTATGGAATCAATATCCCAAAGCTTTTTAAGAGTAGTCTTCTTGAAAATCAAAATCTGTTATACCACATTTATTTCACCCTTATACTAAGTATAGAGTTAGTATGTGATACTAGGAATGAATCAAGGATAAGTCCATTTTTTATTTTTGCAATTAAAGACGTTTTATATAACTGTGATCAATATCATGTTTATATAAAATTTTTTAAAGATTACTTTCTCTCTGGGAATAATTCCTATGTCGCGGGGGACTTTACAAACATTCAAACAACGGACACAAAGAAGACTCAGATTCGGAAGAACAATTTATGGATCACATAAAGTTTTGTCCCGTTTAGAATAAACATAATCTAGCCATAATGCAACTGCGAAGTAGTTTCAGGGGAGTGAGGTGACAAGTGTGACAGAGACAAAACCATCTGCAGCATTGTTACGCCTCCAAAAAAGAGATGGTTATTGGTTGCATAGCTCCTTTTAACAAAATTTATTTCTTTAAGCTTTCGCTTAGGCGAGGATTAGTCCTTGATCAATCAATATGTGTTTTACGCACTCAGTCATACGGGCAGTTAAAGATCGCTCATTACCATTTCCCCTTCCGTTACTTGGCTTGTCTAGCCACCGATGTGCCGCGCTGCGACTCAAAAAGTTAAGGATGCACACTGTACAAGACTTTACTAACCATAATTTATTAGACTATATATAGTAAAGAGAAAGATAAAGATAAAAATGGTCTTGCGTCAGCTTTCGTTTTATGATTAAATCCTTTGTCTCGGTGGTATTTGTAAAGATCTTTATATCATGTATGAATAGAATTCATGTAACGCAGGTATAATCTCTGAGCCGACGCTCGGAATAGACGGCTGGACGAGAACCCTTTTGTCCGACTGATATCTATGTGTCTATTGTTATGTCTAGAAATTGTGTGTTATCCATAAGGTCCAACACGTCGCCTTGATTTTATAGATGAATTTGGTTTTCCCCACATTTAAAAGTTTGTTAACATCGAGCTAGTGAAACACTTTAAATATAGCAATGTTTAAATCATTCAGAACTGTTCCTGAGCATTTTAATTTAAATGATAATGATTATCATAAGCAAACACTACTATCTTATGTTTATCTTTTACTAGGTGAAGAAAGTTAATATAAACAAAAAGTAAAAAAACTAAAAATAATAACGAACCGAGGATTAAGCTCTGAGGGATCCCAATTTGACCACAAACCTCAGATAGTTATAGAACTTACAACTTACTCAGGCACGCCACGATCGTGGCGGTAAGTTCCATGTTTGAGAAGTGGCTGGAGAGGCGGTATGGCGCTCTCACCTTCAGGCTGATACAGGTAATGACTGGCCATGGTTGCTTTGGCCAGTTCCTGTCTCGCATAGGCTGGCAAGAGACGCCCGGTTGTCACCACTGTGGCGACTGCCGCGACGTTGTTGTGGACACGGCGCTGCACACTTTGGCGGATTGCTCCGCCTGGGCATCGCAACGCCGGGAGTTAATCGCGGCAGCAGGATTGGTTGCCCTCTCATTCCCGGCCATAGTTCAGTCTATGGTTCTTCTGTGAGGAAGTGATTTTCATCAAGGAGGCGGCGGAGCGGGAGAGGAAGCGCTTAAACCCTCTCCCCAACCGCAGAGCCGGGCGCCGGCGGGCGCGAGACAACCTCTAACCACCCTGAGGTTTGACCTGGGAGTGGTGGGGTCGTGGGCCTGCCCACCATCCGATCAGCACCAGGTCCATCTCCCCTCTAGAGAGGGAGGAGGGGGGGGGGGTCAGTAGGGTTTTATGAGTGAGAAGTGCCAAAGGGTAAGGCCGTTTCGTACGGCGGGCCGAAACTTCGGCAGGGTCGAGACCGCAGGTGCAAGTGATTCATGCGGCCCCGTTGATAGCGGTTTTGTCGAGGAACACCGTAGTAGATTTAGTTGGTATTCCGAGAGGTCCATTGTCATCATTTCAACATCTTTCTTTTATCCCAGTGAGTCCGATATAACCCCTCCGCCCGCCCCCGCGGAGGGGTATGCGTCAAAGCAGTATCCCACAGTCGCAGTATACATATTCAAATCACTACGTAATAGCGCAGAAAAAAACACTCTGATACTAATTTACAAAGCACTGATACAATCACTAGTTTACTATTGTTCTCTTGCATGGGGTGGTGCAGCAAAGTCCAAAATGATCCAACTTGAGAGAGCCCAGCGAGCAGTCCTAAAAGTAATGCTCGAAGAAACGCGTAAGCGCCCTCGATTGCACGGCGCTTACGACCTTTCGGACGCGACCTTACACAGCGCTTCTGCACTCCGTACGGTATACGAAGGCAAGTACTAACATCGCTGCCAACTCTATTGAATAGTAATTAGACACTCGTCGTTTTAGCAGCGCTTCAATCGTATTACCGGATAGTTTCTCTGTGTAGCCCTAATACAGGTAAAAACCGATTCTCACACTAGGAAATTTGGATCACGGTTACTTAGAAAGGTAACGAGTAGCAAAGGTGTATAAAATTGCTCTAAAGTGTATTAAAGTATGAAGTATGAAAACCACACTGTTGGTCGGAGAGTAAACATTTATTCTCAAGATACGCTAAAAGTCTCTTGTTGACAACCTTCTCAAGTATTTTTGAAAGAGTAGTCAGCAGTGATATTGGGCGATAATTAGTTGGAATTTTTGGGTCACCATTTTTATATTTGGGTTCATATTGCCATTTTTCAGGCAGGTAGGCATTGTAATTGTGGATAGACTTAAGTTACAGAGAAATGTTACAGGTGACTTAAGACATGTGCGGACATTTTAATTACTTTGTTATTTATACCGTTATAACCAGGAGCTGATGCGTTTTTTAAATTTAATGTTTATTTGTAGATTTCATTTTCATCTGTTCGGAGCGGACGAGAACCGGTGTATTCAACGTAGTATGGCCGTTGGCATCTGTTGGGCTGAAGTAGAAAGAACTGTAGTGGTTATGTACCGTGGTACCTATATCGTTTAATGTCGTCGGCCAAATCAGTTTTAGTTAAGATCAGTTGTTCGAGAGTTTTAGCTGCAAGATTTCACAAATAATAATAATAATAACAACCCTTCTGGGACAGTCGTTATCTCACTATGAGACCAACGCGATATCGGAGGGCACAGTACACTAGCTTTTAAACTACCACTGTCGCCTTGAGATATAAAAAAAATGTATCACCAGGTTAAATGAACGCACACAAACCGCAGGGCAGCTTGTGGCGAGCTGAATGTGAGTGTCGATACTGCGATCCTGAACGCCTCAGAGATTCGGTTAGGACCTCGTCACCAGCTTGCTATTACTGGTTGGCTGAGGTGGAACTTCAAGCGCGCCCGTAGGACTCTCAACTCTGACTTGCCTTGGTCGGCCGGTCAGGCAATTTCAAATGTCGGGGAGGAAATGTCATTTTCAAGGGCATAACTACGGGGAAACCCGCTTCGGATCTCAGTTGTCACGAGACTGATGATGGTGAAACCGGCGTCGCACCGCTCGACACCCCTAGCCGCTCACACCGGTGTTGACCTCTGCTGCTGGCTTGTATGCCTATCGTGGCTATTCAGGGGGCCCATCTAGTGAGTTGGCGAGTCACCGTCTGCCCATTCGATTGATGCTATTAGAGTATTCAGGGCAGTCGCCATTTTATCATACATAGTTATCAATATACCAGTCCATCAAACACTCATACCCATAGCCCATATATTAGAATCCATGCGTAGCAATAGTCCTACGTCTGCTGCGGCTAGTACCGCTGTAGGTGTTCCATCCCACCTTTGATTAAAACTCTCGAAGGGCCTCTTCACGTTGGACCTATGTATCCGTGTAAGCCTCCCAAAGGGCCGAGTATTTTCCTAAAGTATTAGAGAAATACCCGTGAAAGAGAAACAATTAAATAATAATAATAATATTCAATAGTAGTGAAATACTCATTAATTTTATTCAACCTAGAGACTACACTATCATTATCTGCCACTAGTTCAGAATTTCTCTCCTTTTTTATTCTTATGGCCACTCCTAAAACTAACAAGTAAAAGTTATTCGAATGATAAATCGCATGCTGTCTCGCTCATGTTAGCTTAAAGAAGAAAGATGGCGAGACTTTTATCATATAAATAAATTCTATCTGGAGGTAGTGGTACAAGCACTGAATGTTGCATTAAAGATTCCCTTTCATAGTTTGTTGGCCTCGATGGCGTAGTGGTTAGTGTAACCGACTGCCACGGGTCGCGGGTTCGATTCCCGCACAAGTCAAACATTTGTGTGCATGAACATGGATGTTTGTCTTGGTCTGGGTGTTTCTATGTATAATATGTACGTATTTACAAAAAAAAAGTATATAAGTATGTTTATCCATTGTCTAGTACCCATAGTACAAGCTCTGCTTAGTTTGGGTTAGACGGTGTTGTATGTATGTGCTAGAATGGTAGAATGGTAGAATGGTAGAATAGTTTAGTTTCAGGTTAGTTCAAGTTTTATTACAATAGTTATGGTTATTTTTATATTCATATCACGCGCGAGAAAGATAGGCCTTTTGGTTTTTGCGGTCAAGGTTTTAGACTCAAAAATTGTACTTGGAGGACCCTGTAGTCCTAAATGACATGTGTTCAATTCAGAGTTTCTATTTTCAAGGTTGTGTTTTTAGCGGTCTTAAAGAAGTTGTCTTTTATCAAAGTATTGGCGAACTCGGCGACCGAAGTACTAGATTTTGTATTTTCTTTTGAGGGTAATCATAGACGTCCTTGATTTGTGTATCGGCGAGCGTAATATTAGAAACTTTCAACAAACTTGAGATCATTTCGTACAAGGCCTGTTTAGTTTATTTCTGCTTTTTCGGAACTCCTCTGATCTTAATACAAGTCTTCTTTGAAATTCGTTCAAGTGATTATATCTTCTCCTCGAGAAGTGAGATCTGAATGTTACAGTTTCTACGCTCGTTTCCAAATTTAATGTTTTTTTTCTCGATGTCCTTCATCTGCGTTGACATAAAATCGACATTGGCAATAATTTCATTGTTTATGGTTTGAATCTCATGATTTTGTGACTTGATATCCAAAATATATTTTTCAATCGACGTTATGGCCGAGTACTGATTTTTAATATCTTAAATACTGCTGTCCATTGCATCTAAACGCCGATTTTGTTGTGAGATCAATACACGTAATAATTCTCTAATATCCTGATTCTCTCTAAGCGGGTCAGACTCCTTATTAATGTCAAATCCAAACGCACCCGCTTTTTCAGATTCCGTAAAGTGACATTGAGCGTTGAACTCATAGCTTCCGCACATGCACACATCGATAAATCCGGGTCTGACGCGGATATGCCCTTAAAAGGAGTACGAATCATAATCATATTGAACTGAGTGACGGTTTAATACACGTAATTGTAGCAGATATGCACCAATACGTGTGTTATTTTATACTTGAATCACTCTAAGCTAGGTAGGAATAATTTACCGCGAGGGCGCGATTTTTATGTTAATAGTTCACTTGAGTTTTAATAAGTAGATGTATACGATAGCATTATATCAATGTATAACGTTGTCCGTCGCTATTAGCAGTCGTCCAGCTCACGGTGGCTTGCCCGCAGTGAATGAAACACGATGTTAGACAAGGATGAAAAATCGCAGCTGACTCTTTCAGGCTCGGGGGTGAAGGGCGCCCCGCTGACGTCCTGCTACGGTGATAGCCGGCCGGCGACCGTGCGATGTTAAGGGCGATCTTGGTTTGTTTTATATTGATTATTATTAATTTAGTTAATAGGGTGTACTGATACTAAGGACTCTGTAGTTTTATAAACAAATATTAAATAAACTGGTACACGCGTGCTCACAAGTAGGTCATGGACGAAAGAGGAATAATACTTACGTTTTACTGTCACTCATTTTACCTCATACCATTCAATAGAGTCATACCTTTCAAAGCAACCGTGATCCATACTTTATACCTAGTTTGGGAATCTTTTTTATCTGTATTAGGGGTATATCAGAGAAACTAAGGTTTTATAAAATAATAATAATAATAATGTCCTCCAGACCGAATTTCGGCCACGGCAGCCAGTCTTAACAGAGACTGGCCATCTGCGCAGGAGATATTATTTATAGTGCACAAGTGTGTGCGCAAACACAAGTGCACTCTCTGTTCCCTAACTCTCATGATCCGATGGGACGGCAATCCGACACGACCAGAGAGAGATCAGGCGCAGGACCAACAGCTTTACGTGCTTTCCGAGGCACGGGGGTGTTTGACACCGCCAACTTCCTAACTCCGGGCTGCTATTGAGATTTCTTTACAGAAAAACCCAATAACTTTTTGTTGGCCCGACCCGGGCATGCATGCATGAGGTCTCGGGTTTTATAAAATAACAAAGGTCTGATCGTCACGGGTACTTGCTTTATAAGTTTTTGCTGGTACGCAGAATAATATAATTCGTAGTGGTTGTGAAACTACATTTTAATGTGCACACATCTTGCAATGTTTTTAATGCAAAGAATGGTATGATCAACTTTGCGCCAATATTACTGAGGCAAAGTTTACTCAGATAAAGAGTGATCCTTTATATTTTTGGAATTGTTCCGAATGTTTAAACAAACAGCCTAAAACGGGCAACATAAACACGTCTATTCGTTCCTCCGTAACAGAGAACAGTATCAGAGATGATCCTATTTTATGCCAGACATCATCGTCTCCTGATCAGGACATCACTACGCGCAGCCAACAGCCACGACGACATTCGTCGCTTCCTCAACCTGATACGAAATGCGACACTCCGCTGATGGCCGATTCTAACGAGAGTCTTGGATATATCGTTTAGTAGGAAATGGAACGAGCTATAACGAAAGTATTACAGGAAAGATAATCAAACAATAGGTATATCAAACAAAATAAATTTAATTGCTAGCTTTCAACAATCATTATCATATTGCAATAATAAATTCAAAGAGATTAAAACTACTTTAGAGGAGAATGCCATAAAAATACATACACAGCCTAGAAAAAGAGAAAACTGCGCTGCGCGACATACTTAAAGATATGACGGCGCACAAACATCATAAAACAACACGCTAGAATCAACAATGCTAAGTTACAAAACGTTCCAGAAATTTTTATCTCCACTGCATTGCAAGTGGCTAACTTCACCAAATGTAAATTAAATTACGCTGACATGGCTTATTAAACTAGAATCGCAAAAAAGGATTCAAAATGTACCCGACCGAGATCAATTCTTATTAAGTTCAATACTCTTCGTATCGTGATAACTTTCTTGCTGTCGTTATCAGCTACAACAAGAACAATGAAAGGAGATTTTAAACAGCAGTCATCTTGGAATAGCTACCGACGATTCAACACCGAAATTTTCTTACGAGCCCCTAACCGCAGTTAATAAAGAATTGCACGCTGCACTTAAACTTCGTATGAAGAAACTAGTATATAAATGTGTGTGGGTACGCACACGGGTAATTAGAGTTTTTTCTCGTTATTGAAATTAGGAGGCTAGCAGCGATAGCTCAGGGGGGAGAGCAACAGAGTGCAATGCAGAGGGTCTCGGGTTCGTACCCACGTCGCGTACATCTGACTTTATATTATCCTGACACTGGTCTAGCCTTAGGGTATCGTTAGCCGTCGGGTTGCGGAGGTCAGGTGGCAGCCGCTCCGTGTAAAAACTGATATCCAGTCAAATCCAGTTAGACCAGAAAAGCCAACCCCATGTGACTTAGGAATAATAAAAGCTAAGAGAGAAGATTGAAATTAAGAGGCTTTAAATCAGAAACCAAAGATTATGCTAGCCCCATCATAGCCTAAAACATAAGAAAGAGGTATATTACTTCAGAAATTAAGTTCTGTTCAAATTACCAACAAATTTATAAATAAATCAACAACAAGTGTTTTTTTTTTATCGTGAATCCAAATTTTATTGACGGCATATGTCCAGTGCCTAACCGCACATATGTAGGTTAATTATAGATTTTCTACTAATATTATGCATTGAAATTGAACTACTATATACGGATTTTATCGCGTTGTTTATTTAATATCATTATATCATCATAATATTATCATTGGTAAACCAGGGAATGCGAGCATGCTGTCTTTGTTTAATTTTATACCATATACCTTTTTCTTGAGACATAATTTCAAAATATCTTTGCCAATTTTATAGCAACTGTTACTAAATATAGGGAAAATGTCAAAGATCTAAGTTTTTATATAAATTAATGAATCGTTTATAATTGCATTTTTGGCCAACATATCAACCTGCTCGTTCCCCTGCAAACCGACGCGGCGACGTATGATGGCACCCAATGCGACTTTAAAAGAACATTGTTATAATTGAACCAACACATTAGACTTAAAATATCATAGGCATTCGAAGTACCCCTGCCTGATGATATAAAGCGCATTTACTATCAGATAAAAGTAAATAATATATAATAATAATATTCTATTACACACACACACACACACAACACTACCTAGCCTAAACTAAGCAGAGCTTGTACTATGGGTACTAGACAATGGAGAAATATACATATATACTTTATTTTTGTACATACAAAATTACCACTCTATTTAAATAATTATTTTTTGCATAACGTAATGCCTCTAAAATTGCTGTAAGTTTCAACGTTATTATGCACAAGTCTGTATTACAATTCTTAAAACTACTGCTTATATTATTATGAATATAATAATTAATACGGCAACATACATATAATTAATACGGCAATCAAAGGACTTAAGACGGTTGGCTTCAGAATAAGAAACCGTAAAGATTTTAAGCAGCCATCTACAAGGATAAAACTTTTGAACGCATTAGTTCTTCCTATATTGGAATATAATAGTATTAAATGAAGCCCAACTATGTCATATATTTAAAACTGCTGGAACGTGTGCAAAAGCGTTTTCCTTACCATCTGTAATACACCGACCGCAAATGAAAACAATTGACATCCTATAAAGCAAGACTCGTTCACTACCTCATATGCTCATTTGCCAACCGACAAAAGTATCACGATCTCACTTTCTTTTGCAAATTATTGAACGGGAATGTAGACAATAATTATATTATATCATATCTAAACTTCAAATCAACGCATTATCTCGCCTGCCACGTGTAAATGCGTATAACTTATTTCATATATCAATATCAAAAACTAGTCGCGTATATAGAAATGCTACTTCAGTACGTCTCCGCCAAACTGAATTACCATTTTCTAACGATAAACACGCGTAAATGCTGCTCCAATACGTCTCAGAGGGTAATGTACTGCAGCAGGAAAGTAAGTTTTTTTTTGCTCGTCCAAATGATGGTAAGCTGTTGTGTGGTCTAAGAGCAGTGGCCTCCACACCGTCCTCATAGTAGCCGAGGTGATGTTGAATTCCCTACTTTGACGACCTGGGAAGGTGCTATTTCATGGATGGTAGATTGAAGGAAGAAGGAAACACGTACCTTGGCAGAGAATTCCATGCCTTGATCGTTCGGCAGAGGTATGAGAACCCAAACTTGTTGGTACGCGGTCTAGTCGACTCTACCGTTGAAGGATGCCATCTGAGCCCAACACGCGTTGTTCTGGATAGAAAAGGGGAGGGCGGGATAAGGTGGAATAACTCTTCAAAGCACTCCCCGTGGTATATTCTGTAAAAACATGCCAATGAGGCAATGTACAGATTTGCAGAGGTTCCAGTGAACTCGTGGCCTCTGGATCTCCGATGATACGGACAGCTCGCCGCTGTAACCTATCGAGGGCATCCAGCAAGTACTGCGCGGTGCCATTCCAAAGATGATAACAGTACTCCACGCAAGGGCGCACTTGTGCCTTATACAATAGGCACAACTGCCTAGGTGCAAAGAACTGCCTCACCCTGTTCAGAACTCCGAGTTTTCGCGAAGCTTGTTTAATGACGCTCTCCATGTAGGTTTTGGGATTTAGGAAGCGGCAAAGATCCATACCTAAGATAGAGAGGCTGTCACGTATCAACAGTGGAGTGTTCTTCAAAGAAGGAAGGGGAAGGAACGGATACTTTTTTGTTGAGAACGCGCATGCCTGAGTCTTCTTGGCGTTGAACTGGAGCAAGTTCTTGGCACCCCATTCAGAGATACGGTCCAAGGTCTGGTCAAGTTCAACGATCCAAGATCCTGCCTTTTCCCCTCAACCTTAGCCTGTTTGGCTCCAGGATGTCCGAGATATCGCCTATGTTCGGTACTGTCGTCCGCATAACAATGTATGTTGCCGAGATTCAACATATCATTGATATGCAAAAGAAAGAGCGTAGGGGATAAGACGGACTGCTGAGGCACTCCTGCATTAACCTGCATAAATTTGGAAGCGTGACCGTCCCAAAGGACTCGAATACGACGCTTCTGCAGGAAACTTGCAATCCAGGTGCATAGTTGAGAGGGCAAGCCATATGCTGAAAGCTTGGAAAGAAGAGACCGGTGCCAGACTCTAATAGCCAAAGACTCGCCGTGCTTGTCCATAGCCTCACCCCAGAGGTGCATGACGATAATTATAACGCGCCGCAAAGTAGGGGTTATCCAAATTCTGTTCGTCAACGTGAAACTGATACTAAAGGAAGGCTAAGAATTAACTATATAGGTTTCTGGTTAAAGAATAGAGTAGGTGTGATGTAGCATGACAAATAAAGCAATTACAGTATGAATAAAGGTGTTCCCTTCATTCGCAGACAGAAATTTCATAGAATTTCGTTTCGCAGAAAATGTTATTTGGTCCTTGTATTTATATTTCGAATATTTTTGCTTCGACGACTATTGACTTCAATTAGATATATTTCACAGAAACACAATTCAATGAATTTGGAAACTCATTTTTTTATTGAACAAAATAATCAGACAATAGAATATTTTTATAACTAATGTTTTTGTTCGGTGTACTTATTTAGGTTAGGTTAAGTTAGAACTGCGATCATACAACGCCGGGCACGCCATGATCGTGGTGGTAAGTCCCGTGTTTGAGGAGTGGCTGGAGAGGCGGCATGGCGCCCTCACCTTCTAGCTGATACAGGTAATGACTAGCAACGGTTGTTTTGCCTAGTTCCTGTGTCGTATGGCAAGAGACGCCAGGTCGTCACCACTGCGGCGACTGCCGCGAGCCGGGTGCGGGAGGGCGCGAGATGACCTCCAGCCGCCCTGAGGTTTGACCTGGGGGTGGCAGGCTTCGTGGGCTTGCCCGCCATCCGATAAGCACCAGGTCCGAGAGGCGGCGTGCGTGTTCCCACGCGTGCCTCTGTGTCGAGTCCGTCTCCCCTCTAGGGGGAGACAGTAAGGTTTATTAGTGAGTGAGTGCCTACAGGGTAGGTCTCCTCGTGTAGTGGCCTGCTGTTTCATACGGCGGGCTAAAACCTTGGCGGGGTCGCAACCGCATGTGCAAGTGATTCGCGCGGCCCCGTCGATAGCGGTTTTGTCGAGGAAAACCGAGGTAGGTTTAGTCGGTATTACGGGAGATCCAATTTTATCGTTTCAACATATTTCTTTTACTTCGGTGAGTCCGACATAACCCCTCCGCCGGAGGGGTGAGTGTCAAAGCATTCCCCCACGAAAAAAAAATGCGATCATACAACGCACGTGCCGAGCGAGCGAAGCGAGAGTGCCGCGGTAGCGGCCGGCGAGTGCTAAAAACCAATTTATTTACACAAACTCAAAATAGAAATACTACACTAATACGTCACGCGAGCTTAACGAATAGGATAAGGGTTTCTAGTACATCTAAATGCGTATTAACTTAGAAATGCTACTGCAGTACAACAACCTCTAAGACGTATTTGAGCAGCATTTACGCGTGTTTATTGTTAGAAAATGTTAATTCGGTTCGGCGGAGACGTACTGAAGTAGCTTTTCTATATACGCAGCCCGGTCACTTCGCTGCGTTGCCCGTAGACAATACAACTCATTATATAAGACCACTGATTCTCTTTACCTATGTTAAAAGACACCTGTATTGTTTCATGACTAATACCATAAATTAAGCCTTCATAATTTAATATTTAATAACTATTATAATTCATTATTTTAATTAATAATAATAATTATTTATTTATAATAGTATAAATTCTTAGTTTTACAATTGCATCTTAACAATAACATAAAGTGCACTTATATACATACTATTTATCAGTATAAATATATTAACATTATAATAGCTTTTATAATAAAATAAAAGTAAAAGTAAATACAATTAAAATAAGTTTAATATTCTACTTTAAAACTATATTAGCAAAATTTTATTTACAGATTGCAAGTAACTGCTCGGTTTGGTCATATGACAGAGTTTGAATATAAGTAGAAATTAAGTTTTTACCGTTAATATGAGTTAATTTATAAATGCTTAATTCTCTATTTATTCTATTGTACAAAAATAGCCCTAGAAATGCAAAAATCTATTTGTAAAAATATGTTCTGAGCATGATTGTGTGGTGCAGACTATAATTATCTTGCCGTCGCTTGTTAGTTATGTCAGCGTTACAGGTAAGCATTGCATGTTGTTTTAGTATTGTGTGCATAATTAAGATTTGACGGACAGTCATTACGTTGCAGGATTTATATAATAAGCTTGTAGGAAATAGGAAAGGACGGTAAGAAGCCACTTTTAAAATTGCTCTCTGAGCTCGTTTAAAGGACAGCATAGTAGTTTTCACTGCTCCACCCCATGAAGTAATGCAATATTGGATAATTGATCGACATGGAGCTAAATAAACTTGAGTAATCAATTTAATATCTGCTACTATTCGGAGTTTCTTAAATACATTATTCATTTACGAATTCTATTTACTAAACTATCAATAAGTTGTTTAAAGGAAAGTGTATCATCGACCATGATCCCAAGATATTTTATGCTCTTAGTTTGCAGGATAGGAGGACAATTACAAATGTTTGTTGCAAGATTTTGAAGCGGACTTTTGTGTGCATATACAGGCGGATTAGTTATACTATACTTATTCTTGCGCATAGAAAAGTGAATATATTTCGTCTTATCGGAATTTGAAGTTAGTAAATTTTGATGAAGCCAGTTATTCACAATTTCAAAGCCAAGCTGAGCTTTCCTGTATAACTCGTTGCTGGTTTCAGCGGTGAATATTAGCACGGTATCGTCGGCGTATGATATTATCTTGCTTTCTAAGATAAATTTCGATTTATGTAATTTATATTACATAAATCGTTAATATAAATTAGTAATTAATTATTTGTAATTTATGTTAGTACTTTGCATGCATGCTGTGGCCTACTGTAAGTGAGTGTGCACACTCAATCTATTGACCTAAAACTTTTGAATCTTATATTAAGTAGTACATTTTTTTGTAAATGATCCAATAATATAAATAAATAAGTAAATTCAGGGACCGCAATACTTTCTTTGGACAGACTAGTAGTGACTTTTATATTTCGTGTACAATTCAAGATTAAAGTAGCCTTTTTATATTTTCGTTCTATGACGTAATCCTTTTTCTTGGTGGTATTTTCAATCAATGATACCAATAGAAAGATCACCCGATAGCCTGGGTGATCTTCTAAACTATAAGTAGATTATATTTATTTGTATCGTGTCTCTCGTAATCCGGCGAGCAAGAGCGGTAAATAATATTCTACTAAAAATACGACGATGTTGTATGTATCGTGGTACCTCGTGATTCCCCGAACTATTTCTATTGTACTTAACTTGGTAACGGTTTATAGTAGATATGTCGTAAATGGTCTACTTTTAATCGTCATTTTATCACAAATCGAATGCGGTTATATACATATTTATATCATGTGTACATTATCATTTAACGCAAGTAATCACGCAGGCGGCGCTCGAAACAGACAGATCAGACGGCGCCGAATGTGAACGGATAAGCTATTGTATTTACGACCAAGAGGTCGAGAAGGTTTGATATCTATCTAACTAATGTAGCGGATACTAGTTATATGCAATCATAATCGTTAGAAATATATAGGGATAAGTTTCCGTTGATGATCACTGACAATCGTGAGGCCCTAGATTTAATTTCCTAGTTGGGGCGACTATGATATATTGGATAATATGGTTCTAGTGGTAATCATATACCCAGTTAACTGTTTCAGAGAAAGACAAGTGCGAGTATACATATGTATGTACATAAAGGATCTCTAACAATCAGTGTGCCTTCCCTAACACACATTGAAGTAAGTTTAGGAGGGTGTGGTAACAAGCGTGACAGAGACAAAGCCAACGTGCAGCATTGTTACGCCTCTAAAAAGAGATAATTATTGGTTGTATAGTTCCCTTTATTAAAAGTTTTTTTTACGTTTATCCTAATCCTTTATCTATAAATCTATGTTTTATGCACTCAATGATACGGGCAGTTAAATATCGCTTGGCCCCACTTCTCCCTTCCATTACTTGGTTTAGCTCTAGTGGTCTTCAGCGATATCGTGGTACCAAGCGACTCTTTTCTATTTATAATTGACTCGTATATATGTATGTATATAATCGTAGCAAATATAACTATTCATTGCCCACACCCTAAGGCTTACTTATACTTATTTTTTATAAATCGTTTATGGAAAACGAGCAAGCGACCTGCCCTAAGTGGTTGCCTATGATCCCTTAATATTCTAAATATAAGTATCGACTTTATAACTGTCACTGCTATGCCGATATAACTGTCACTAAGAAAGGAATTGAAGACATCTTGAGTGGAAATGATTATAAAGTAAGTAAACTTGCCGGCGCTTCCTTCGGAAATTTTAGTTACCGGGCGAATCGTTCTGTCTCCGGCACGTTGTGGTAAAATGAATATTTAGTATAGTAGAGAGCTAAAATAAATAGAATAACGTGCGCTGTCTATCTCATAAAAAAGTGGAGGTATAGAATATGAACTCCTTTATTTCTATTTGCCAAAGTTTTGAAGTTATTCGTAATACAGAGCAAGTTTTATCTTCTATAGAGCACATCTACAGATTCTATGCTTCTTCTTTGAATAGGATGTATTGGCCTAATATTTAGTGGCCTATGTTTGATCAGTTTGTTGTTTAGTACGCAACAGCTAAATGTAACTATGAAAATGAGACAGCTATTGTTTTTGTTTATTTGGGTGTGAGTAACGGTGGAGGCGTAATACGAACCTTCTGCTATCTCCCTCGCTCCCAAATAACGATGACATCAAAACAAGTGCGGTATGCCCCTGGTGTGTTATTGTCATTTGACATTTTCATACCTCATGCTCCAAATAATAATATGCGAAAGATAGAAGAACAAAGTATAATAATGGAAATTATTTTATTTTATTTTACATACAGACACGCCTTGAAATTGAACTACTAACGGATTTTACCGCGGCTTAAATAAACAGCGCAAAATTCGTATGAAGTAGTTTATTCTATGAATACCATTAGCGTAAACGTAAGACAATATTAACACACCTATTTGCCGCGGACATTTTCACCTGTTAGGTAGAAACTACAACCCTTTACTTTCACTTTTTTTAACTTCGTGTTGCAACTTGTCTAATTTACTTTGAATTTAATTTATAAGGTTTTGTATTTCAAAACTTTGGTAATACCACAAAAAAATCGGTAGAATTTTAACATAGGCACTAACAAAATTTGTTGCGTACCATAACACAATCTACCCGGGCGACAATGACCAAACTCACAAATACAAACCAACGACACAAAACAGCGTGCTACAACAACTTAAACGACGATGTACAAATAAAAGTGATTCTACCAATATTGAGGCAGGTCACGAAAATTCTCGACGCAATATAAATAGAATATCGATTGGCGGCCGATTGTTACAGTGCCCTTAAACCGAGCGGTGTTTCGCCTTTGACGAATACTTCCTTAACCGGTGGCGGCTATAAAAACAGGGGCGACAACACCTGTCAGATTCACTCGCGTATATGTAGGTTGGTTTAGGTTAAAACAGTACTTTTTTTCCTAGATGTGAGGTATCTCATTTTTTGTAGCCCTGACAACGTGTATGCGAAATTTCATGATGATCAGATGAGTAGTTGAGGCGTGAAAGCGTAACAAACAAACAAACTCACATTACACGTAGAGTAAACTTAAGTAAGTTAAATCAAATTATTTATACATATCTAGTTTTACGCCTCTATCTCCGAAGACGTAGGCAGAGTTATATTTACACCCACATTTTCCCAGCAATGGTTTAGGTTTGCCATAATAGTGTTAGAAACAATTTCGTTTCACCGGTCATAGTGCCAAAGTAATGGTGCCTTAACAGGAAAATTCAATAACATTTAGATCATAAAAAAAACGCATCCCTACGTATATAGCTTTGCCACCGAGCCAGTTAATATCGCCGCTTAAATCAATATCTTTTGTACAAGCGGCAGGAATTTTTCTGTCATAATAAAGGATATGTCTAGGTTTACGGCAATTTGAACTCATTAATTAGCCGATTTTAAGTCCTCGTCGCCGACTAATTGTATAAAGCATTCCACCTGAGCCCCAGGATCCGAGCTTGTTACGAGATAAATAATACTTTAATAAAATGAGTTATGCTTTACAAAGCTTAATGAATCCCGCGGCAGGATACGCTTTTGTTATTGCATGCATTTTTGTCGAGATCTACGAGATATTGAGTTTTATTTTAGAAATTCCTAAGTAGCTTATTGCTGTCTGAAAATGTTGCCGGTAATGTTGAAACACGCTAAAAGGGACATTCAATTATAACTTGCAATATTGTGTATCTTATATCAAAATTCCATATAAATGTGTCAATATTTCTTGTACACTTCTTTACATATTAGTATTTATTTAGTATTAATATACAAGAGACGTGTCCAAGATATTAACACATTTTCATAGAAGTAAATATTTTGGGCTCTAACTTAGATTAATAATAATAATAATAATATAATAATTCTACCACATACACACAACACCGTCTAGCCCAAACTAAGCAGAGCTTGTACCATGGGTACTAGACAACATACTTATATACTTTTTTAGATTACATACATACATACATAGATTCACGCCTGTTTCCCAGAGGGGTAGGCAGAGACTACGGATTTCCATTTGCTACGATCCTGACACACTTCTCTGGCTTCATTCACTTTCATCACATTCCTCATGCACGCCCGTCGGTTCAAGGTAGAGCACCTTATTGTTTGTATGCATGTACGTACGTATATGTGTACCTGCGTGAGTGCGAATATCCGTGCGACAATGCGTGCGTGCGTTTGTGTATGTGTATGTGTGAAAGTGAGCTTTGCTTTAATTTTTTTTCTTTCTGGTATGCCTTGATAGTTATGCCCAAAGACAGCAACGAGACCGGATCTGTACTTGTTAAAATTTAGATTATTGACTCCACCAATTAAATGGAACTATCGGAATTCGTAGATCCTATTGGAGCCACCAATGGAGCCATATCAACTTGAGAATCATATTGAACCCATCAATGGAACTATTCAGTGAAACCAACATTCCGAAACCAAAGACATTAGAAGAGATTATGCATATCAAACAGTATAGGTACTAAAAACCCAAACTCATTGTGTGCCGAGCCAAATTACATTAGCCTTTAAGAAAAGTTTGGTTTTTGTCTAAACTTATTTTATATAAACTTATCTTTGAAGTATTTTACCGGTGGCTGAGTACTAACGGATAGGAAGGATACAAATAAATAACCAATACCAAACTGTATAAAAATACATACATACATACATAGATTCACACCTGTTTCCCAGAGGGGTCGGCAGAGACTACGGATTTCCATTTGCTACGATCCTGACACACTTCTCTGGCTTCATTCACTTTCATCACATTCCTCATACACGCCCGTCGGTTCAAGGTGCTCTTAACCTGGCCTTTGTCCAGAACGCCTCCGATCTGATCAAGAAACGTTCGCCTAGGTCTTCCTCTTGCGACTGTTCCATTCACACTAGCCTTATAAACTTTCTTAGTCAGTCTTTCCTCGTCCATTCTTTCTACATGCCCAAACCAGCTTAACATACCCTTTTCTATTCTTGTCACTATATCAACTTTCATGCCGCATCTCTCTCTAATCAAACTATTCCTTATTCTATCTTTCAGAGTCACACCACATATATTTCTCAGCGCTCTCATTTCTACAGCATTTATTCTGCTCTCATGCTTCTTTTGCCATACCCAACTTTCACTTCCATACATAAGTGTGGGCACTAATAGTCCTCTATGAACAGCCAAACGTGCCTTTTCGGAAACATTTCGACTGTTCATAAAAGCGCGTAGAGCTCCATTGACTTTGTTTCCCGCAATCGTTCTCCTTTCAATATCTCCCTCATGTTTACCATCCCTTGTAAACAAAGTACCCAAATATACAAACTCTTTCACTTGCTCCACTTTTTCTCCATCAAGCATAATATTACACATCGTCACGCACTCTTCCTTTTCAAATACCATTACTTTTGTCTTGCTTACATTTATTTTCATTCCTTTACTCTCAAAAGCACCATGCATAATAGTTACCATCGCCTGCAACTCTTCTGCTGATGACGCAAGTATTACTTGGTCATCGGCATAAAGAAGACATTTGACAAGTAACTCATTCATTCTTAATCCCCATTTACAATCTTTTAAACAATTGTCCATGTATAGATTAAACAGCCAAGGTGACGCTACACATCCTTGTCTAACACCTTTTTCGATGCTAAACCATTCTGTGTAGGTCCCATTTATCCTAACACAAACTCTGGAATCATCATAAAGAGATTTCAGAGCTCGCGTGAGGGTGCTATTCACTCCATACATGGACAATACCGACCAAAGTTCATTCCTCACCACTTTATCATAAGCCTTTTCCAGATCCACGAATGCGCAATAGACCTTTTGACCTTTGGCCAGAACTCTCTCGGCTATGCACCGTAAGGAAAAGACCTGATCCGTACATCCCATACCCTTTCAAAATCCCGTTTGTGCATCCCATATTTTCTCGTCGGTTACTTTCACAACCCTTTCAATTAACACTTTCGCTTTCACTTTCACTTTTTTGATTACAACTCTGCCAATCACATTGGAAATAATAGGGGTTAATCTATGTTATTATTTAGATTTTTAGCAAATACACGTTTTCCTCGAACTATATTTAGCAGTAAAATATTACATTTTGCAACAACAATATATCCACGCATTTTTGGCCAACGTATCAACCTGCTCGTTCCCCTGCAAACCAACGTGGCGACGTGTGATGGCACCCAATGCGACTTTAAAAGAACATTGTTATTATTGAACCAACACATTAGACTTAAAATATCATAATTGCGCAATTACTATCAGATAAAAATAAATAATATATAATAATAATAATAATATTCTATCACACACACACACACACACACACAACACTATCTAGCCCAAACTAAGCAGAGCTTGTACAATGGTTACTAGACAATGGATAAACATACATACATACTTTTTTGTGTAAATACAGTAATATATTACATTTTGCAGTAACAAAATAACCACGCATTCGTTTAATCTGCTTACAGCGAAAAACAGAATATAGGCTTTTCAACGAATGCTGCCTCAGTTGAAAAACCGTTATCCAGTTTTTACTTTATTCGGGTATAATGCTGTACTCAATGATATTCACATAAATGTGAATACCCGGAATATGCAGGTCGGATAATAATACTATTGTGCAAAATTCGCAAGCATCGTATGTGCCTCCGCTATACTGCGAAAATCCTTCCCCATAGCATCTCTATTGTATTGCTCTGCGGCCTATTTTAAAATATTGTCATACATTTGTATCAAACATTCGACGGTTATTCGTACGACTTTGTCTTGTAGTCGGTGTTTTTGTGCCATAGTAATCATTGTCGATGCATTGCTGGACAAAATTACAGCGTTAGGCATAGCGTGGGCGTGGCGCGGGCGGTACGTGATCGTGTCGCGAGCTTTGGATCATAATATGTTAATTCGTATTACCCTCGCAGTCAGCGGGGCGTGTATTCGTGATTAACATCTACAGCCATTCGGTACCACGTATTCAGAAGCGCTCGCAGTACAAGTTATTGTTCTTTATACTGTTGTTACAATATGTACGACGTTTTCAAGCCCTGCCGTTTCAGCTACTTTGTAGAGCGGTTGTCATAAATGAATAAACTATTAGAAGCCTAACTAATATTATAAATACGAATGTGTGTTTGTTTGTTACGCTTTCACACCTTAATTACTTAACCGATCATCGTAACATTTTGTGTATACGTTGTCTTTTGTTTTGTAAAAGCATTATTTTTACTCTAACATAACCTAAAATTTTAATATTTGAACTTTTTCCTTTTCCTTAATTCGATCATTTCTATAGTAATAGAAATAAATATATAATACTTCAATTCTGTTATTTTCCATGTATTTGTCGCCTTGCCATTATAAACGTAATGTCGTCAGCGCAGACCGCAATTTATTTTTCTCATGTCTCATCTCAGCTTCAACCTTTTGGCAACCTATCACGATGAGAAAGTATTTTTCTTTTGAGCTAATATTTTAAAGTTATAGCGCCTGTTTCCGACGAAAATGAGGCTAGATACTGTTGAATGGTACTTATAAAATTGACTATTTAGTCATCATGTCTATACATCTTTTTTATTCGTAAAATATAAAATCTATACTAACATACACATACAACAGGCGAACAAACACTACCTGATTTGATAAATCACTGATACTCGGTAAAGAACACCGATTCTTACCAAGGATGCCTCGCGAAACTATAGAAATGAAAAACAAGTGAGAATCGGCAATGTATGTATGCCGTAAATCTTAGAGTTCGAAAAAATGGTTCAAGTAATATGCACGTGAGATCAGAGGTCAACGATCATAGTCATTTCGGGGTTATATCGATTATGCTGAGTCGAATGGCGTTGACCGCGAGTCTCTAGCTCTTACGGTTCTTGAGTTGAAAGTTGTATAATAGACAGACGGACGGACGAACGGACGGACAAAGCTGTTGTATAAAAGTCTTTTCGAACTCTAAAACTTTCTAATTTCAATAGATTTGATTGCACGGATTGCTTATTGGTTTATGTGTTCGCCTCGCCGCTCGTCGTGCTGTAGGTTTGAATCCAAGACGGACAAAAAAAAATTGTAATCCACCAATAGTTGTTCCGGGTCTGGGTTTTCGTTGTGTATGTTGTTTGAATGTTTGTAAACTCCCTCGCGACACTGGATGTATTACTAGCGCGGGAAATGACTATAAAAAAAATAGATAGTCAAACCCAGCAAGAGTTTACGATACTTTTAGCCCATTCTGCGTAAATAAAAACATCAACAATTAAATTATGTTTAGGTACTTTGAAATAGCTACATGACAAGACAATTGGACAACCATCATCTTAGTCTCTCCATCTAGCGTGCAGCCGTGTTGGCTGCTGAAAAGCAATCGTCTGCAAACGTCACGGGCAGTGTAAACTTAATTAATATAAATAGTTTCAATAATTTAATTTGCTTAAAAAGTAGTAATGCTTAATAATAGTTTCAAAATTATGTAACAAAGTGTTAAATAAACAATGCTATAAAATTCGTATAAAGTAGTGTAATTTCAATGAATTATTGAACGATTTTCTATTGTTGTTATCGTACTCCTGCAGAACTTTGCGACGTGCAATACGTGTATATAACTATTACATACAAAAGCTTCTGATTCTTACTAATTACATAATCCAATAGGGATGCATACCGACACTCATAGCTCCTTAGATATACACGTATAATATGCATTTCTTATTTAGTTTAAAAAGAAAAGCCTGTCACCGAATAGACGTAAGAAAATAAATTCAAAATGAAATACAGCTAACCGTCCCTACAAACCTTTACCCGGTTATAGAGCAGCGAGAACGCTTTCATATACAAACATCTTTACCTTAAGGATCAGTAACGCTATCTAGCTTTCAATGGCTAAACCATGTAATAAAATTATCAAAACCTCTTTCAGCTATCGCACGGTAGGTTGCGCTAATTACAACTGATGGCAGGGCGTTACTCTTAGAACAATGAATGTCTTGGCGTTTTTATTTGTAGCTAAATATTAATTTTGGTGTAGTATTTGAACGGATACAAGGATTACAAGATAGAAATATCAGTTATACAATGACATGTAATAAGGAATATAATTTAATAATACGGCTTCGTAGACCCTGTCGACACGGCACCTGAATGCTGATTTATAAAAATCTTGTATTAAAATTCAATAACTATTGTAGTATTTAATATTACTATAACCTACTCCAATAACAGATCTAATACTGTATCTCAAGAAATTATATAGAATGTTCTTTGCATGAAAGTAAATCCGTAAACATAACAAAATGTTTCTTCATATGGTTGCATTCATATAAATGGTATAATACCTTTATTGTTAAATGCGTGTTTGTTATCCAATTGTAAAATGTTACCGATACTGAAATCAATACAGCAAAGCACCGGCAAAGTTACTGACCTGCTGAGTGCGGTTAACGCTATCGCCTATCTCGAGATCTCCCATCTTGTTGGCTTCAAGTTCTTTTAGTTACTTCAAGACTTCTGTGAACAAGGCTTGTAGTTGTTAAAGGTTTTGAATGTGAGTTATTAACCTCCGAGTCTTCTTAAAAGAGGTTAATGATAACACTATGTGGGTCTGTGTGTCTGTCTGACCCGGACATCATCTCAGACATGATTATTTGAGAAAAGGTATGTTTTTACAGTATACGTGTAATATACATAATATATTATATGGCTATACAATATATAATGTAACGGCGTCGGCGCCTTGTCTTCATTTTGAAGTTCTTCCAATGATGGTCAAACATGAGGATACCTTTGAAATAATACGAAGTTAATGTCCAGTATATTCACCTTTAAAGCTTACGTAATTTTGATAGAAAAATGACGAAGGATGCTCTTGATATTTAACGATTACTAAATTATTACATGGACTATAGTGAGGTTAGTTGTGCTGAAATTTTTAACAGTTAATGTTGTTACCAATCGAATGCCTAGTAGGGATAACCGTCCTCCTAAAATCGACTAACTGACATCTCTCAGCTGTCATCTTAAATCTGTCATCGGTATACAATTAAACACACTCAAGCAGTTATACAAATTATACTTCAAAAATATTGGATAGGAGGCTTGTTACAGATGTCTTACATATCATGCCCATCAAATTTTATATTTCATGACGATATAGGATGACAAAATATCAATATCATACTTTATTAATGAAAGTGCGCCAATAGTGACGTCCCTTGTGTCCTCATAATCAAACTACAAAGTAACTAGCAGGCTTTTAAAATAAATCGAGATTAACATAACACAACATAACTTCGGGTGCAACGTTTTATTTATAATGTGTATAACAAGAAAACAACTTTTAGTTCAAATTATTTTGAATTGTGCTTATGAAAATGTTAAAATACAAATATAAATTTAATAAAATGCATCGTTTCCTCCTCTTGTTGAATTTAATATAACAATTAAATTACAATAATTATACAAAAGTCAATCATAATAACAAATTTAATCGATAGTTTATAATCGAATATGATCAACATCGTCACAGCCCTCGGCTTAAGTGTCACAGTACCTAAACTATATATTACGGAGTATATTAACAACAGAGTATTTACTGCTTGATATTCCATTGTCTGCGATCACATAATAACTACGGTCTGCAATAGGATAATTGTTTGACTTACTACAAAAATAAATAAAAGTACGTTATAGTAGCAAGCCCTACTTGACTATTTTAACCCATTTCGTAAGCGGATAGATAATCAAAAGGCGTCATACATGCCAATTGCCGATATGGCCGCAGGTGACTGAAATCGCTAACTACAAATATAGACTACATTTTGGATTTTGCCATATATCTATTGTTCATTTGACAAAGCGATAGCTCAGTGGGGAGATCAACTGACTGCAATGCAGAGGGTCTCAGGTTCGAACCCACGTCGCGCACCTCTGGCTTTGGTTCGAATAATGTTTTATTATTAGATATTTTTTAATATTGCTAATTAATAACATACCTGCACCAAGAATCGAACCCAAAACCACGCGGACCCAAAATTCAAATAATTCGCATAATATTAGTTGCACTAAGATTAAAAATAAAAATATATTAAAGCAAGCAAAACATGGCATGCTAAAATATTAAAAGTACCTATAATCCAAATTGTATTATACCCATAATAATAAACAATCATAGATAAAATACTGCCCCAATATTAAAAAAATATTAAACAATTTAAGGAAACATCATTACAATATTACGTATACATAATGAATTGTAAATACAAGCACACGAAATAATAAATTACAGGCACGCAAACATAAGCTAATACATATGCACCAACCAACACTTGGCCCAAAGAGCAACGCACAATTTCAATTACATGCGCTTTGTTTTACATGCGCACTAAAGCAATAAACCGTTCATGCGCGTAAAGACACAAAAAGCAACATGCGTTTGCTTTGTAAGCCTGTTGCAGTGCTTCCATGAAAACTCGCTTCTACTGCCGAAACTGGAAATATCCGCCAGATCGGCAACTGCTGACTTTCCGAAACGTTACGGAAATAAACGAATCGTTCATCCCTAACGCCCCTAGGTAGGGCGGTAGAGGCGCTCCTAGGTTAGGGCGTTAGTGGCAAACGATTTACATGCTCGACTGTCCCACCGACCTAGTCAAATGTTAGTTTGAATAGTTGGTTTGATTTAATGTGAATTGACACATCAGGCTTTGTTTTCCTGAGTTGAAAGCTTTAGTCGTTAGTATTCAAAGTTTTGTATCCCTAACGTTTGGTTACCGTGATGTGAACATAAATGCGTTCATTGTTAAAGCGTCGCGTTATTTGAAATCGCATACTCTATTTAATTTTCATAAATATATTAAGCTCAATATGTTTTATCTAAACGCAGAGAGGTATTATTTTAGAGGTTTAATGCTTTATCGTATTTTGTAGCAACAAATCCAAATTAATTTTGTCAATGCATTCGAAAGGAAATCCTTTCGAACTTCGTTCTAATTATATATACACCGTAATATAATAAATACCTAATATATAATAATAAACCGTTCTAATTATATGTACTTTGTAGTCGTTTTGGAACCGAAACGTGGTAACATAAGATAATTAGTAGTATCAGTAAAACATAGTAAATTAATTGTACTGTGTATAGTAAAAAAGTTGTAATATAAATAATATTTTTACTTATTTGAGTTTGATCGTAGCAACGCACGGACAATTCATTGACAAACGCATGCACACGTCACTGTCGCCGCGCGGCCGCGCGCCGTCGAAGTTATGAACGACGCACGATAACTACGCGTATCAGCTGATACCTACCTAGAACCTCGTGTATCCCGGCCGAGTCCTATGCGTAATTTAAAAACTAGTGAAGCTACACAGGTATTATAAAATTAGGTAAATGCAATAGTGACGAAATCGATAATAGGCATATCACAGTTCAATAGCTACAGCCACAATCAGCTGATACGAGGCAATACATTTTCTCTTTTTACTATAAAAATCCTGCATTGTAATGTTCCACAACATTACAATTGATACGTAAATGGATACTCTAATTTCTCCTACCCTACCCCTCTGGGAAACAGGCGTGAAACTATGTAATTTCTCCTTCATACTTTACACGGAACATTACTTTTCGATAAATAACTAACTTTATAAACACAGGGTGAAAGAACTGTGAGTATGTAGGGCTGTACTTAAAAAAGTAGAGCATGCTTTAAAAAATTGGAGCTGTTTACAAAATAATTTACTTACATACCTATGGACAGTTTATTAACAAATTATTATTTACACTTGCCTGTAACGAAGCAATTGCTTGAAATGGAGTCCGCCACGTTCAGTACACAAACGTGCACGTTTTATGTCATTCTCCTTAAGCTTTCTTATTGTGTCTCTATCATTTTTAACTTTATTAAAGGCCTCCACTATTGCACTACGTAGCTCTTCACGACTTTCATGTTCACGAGAATACACATGTCTTTTTATTTCCGATCTTGTCTGGGTCCGAAATTTACCTTCTAATTGGGTTAATAGTCAAGACTGAGGAGTAAAGGAGAACTTAAACTTGCCTCAAAACTTTTGTCACTAAATCAACGAAGCCATTTATTCATAACACTATACCCAATAAGTATCATCAAACATTATCTCACCCGTATCAACTACACTATCACTATTGAATAAACAAAAATACGACGCAATATTAAACTTCTTGCGTCGCTGGTTTTGTGTAATAGATTACAATTTGTAAAAAGTAACACGTGGCGAACTGACCATCCCTTTAAAAAGATGTGAGCACAATATAGTAATACACACACAGGCATTGTAATATTGATTTAGCCCAAATCAAAGTTCTTATTACTTTTATCCCCTCATAGTTGCTATGTTGCATACACTAGTGTGCAGGATTATATCGTTAGTGTGTGTTATGAACACAAAGTCCGGCTATTGCCATTGACAGAGACATGATTTTAATATTTGCACCCCTGGGTGCAGACTTCGCTGCGCACCCCTGCTTTTGTTATTTATACCCTAAATCATTAAGACTCGTGTTATTAAATTTTAATTTAGTGCGCCCACAAAATTAGTGCATAGGTCGGCTAATATTTACCATAGTATGTTTTGATAATGGCTTTTCGAAGTTTACATTGGTATAGAAGTTAATAAGTAGAAATGTATTAAAAGGTTAGTTCATAGAAATTGCCTCTTGTGAAAATGTATGTGTTATAATTTGAATACAATCGAAATTTCATAAGCTATACGGTAGTCGGTAATGTTGGCTAGGTAATGTTTCGTAATCATAGAATTAATAATTTTGTTAGCTGCAAATTATACGCGAGTAACGTACATAGTGATACATTTTTTCGATGACTCTTTGCTCAACGGACCTTTATGATAACTTTGTATTGTATTCAATGTGTCTGTAATACTTTATACTTCAAACAACTTTTATAGGCCTTAAAATACTTAGAATAAGAACTAAAGCACAGATGGACTGTATTTAAACCTCTGTTTATGTTTTCTATACCTATACGGCAAGTCAAACAAAAGCGTATTGTCCGGTCTCTTCCAAATAAAGAGAGAACAAAAGCTTAGCATATTGATAATCTTGTAGTAGAAGACACATATATTTTTTTACAGTACCTATAAAGAAAATACAAAGGTATATTAAACCGATTTCGAAAAAATATTTTAATCCAGAAGCCACCTTATTCTATCGTACTAACCTTGGGTATTGTAATATTGATATTGTGGGTATTTTTCAATGACATAAAACGCAAGCAAGGCCTTGTTCGTAAACTAGCTTCATTTTCACGTTCTTTAGTCGGCATTTTACTGTTGCCTAAGGATAGATCGATGAACAAAAATATGTTTACCGTTAGAACATTTATTTTTCAACTTTTATAAGTAGAAATATTAGACGAGATAATTTGATTACTTTCTGCCAGTGGCTAGCCTCGCTTGAGTTTTTGAAAGAAAGAAAGAAAGAAGGAAATATTTATTTGCACAGAATACAGGTGGTACCAGATTTAACAATGATGAATAGTTCAGGCTATATTCTGCCTGTATTAGGCATGCAAATATTAATAATTATATAAAACAATTAAAATAATAATAACAAAATGGCAAGCTAAATTATTATTGAGAATATTTATAATTATTATATTACATAATATTAACATTTACAAATAATCAGTTTCATTAGTTTTATGTTGCATGAATATTGCATAAAAGCCATTTTCTTAACATAAGTTTAAAATATTTAAATGGAAGTTCTCTTAGACTCCTAGGCAGTTTATTAAAAACTGATATGCACATGTAAAAAACATACTTTTTATTTAAGGTTTTCTACAAGATCGAATTAATATTTTAGTAGGGTCTCTTGGTCTGTATTTAGAAACATGATACCCCTTAAATTTGAAAAAATCATTATACTTCCTTACAGATACTGATACTTCAAGAACATACATTGTAACGTAGTGCTAGTCAGTCACGTTTTTAGAAACGTGCTCGACCAGAGAAGTTTAATTAACGAAGATAATTTAAACAATATACTTCGCAATTAGAAGATCTTTAATAAGATGTTATATATGTTATATAACTATCTTCTTCTCTCTTAGCCTTTATTATTCCCAAGTCACTTGGGGTCGGCTTTTCTGGTCTAACCGGATTTGACTGGATATCAGTTTTTACACGGAGCGGCTGCCACCTGACCTCCGCAACCTGAAGGCTAACGATACCCTAAGGCTAGACCAGTGTCAGAATATTAGAGGGTAGTGACTTGCCCAGTAACGACTGCCATAGATGTTCATGGCAGCCGGGACCAACGGCTTAACGTGCTCTCCGAGCCACGGAGCAGGCGATAATGATCAATCAATACGCACATAATTTCGAAAAGTTATATAATCTGCATTGCAGTCTGTTGGTCTCCCCACTGAGCTATCGCTGCTGTCTTTATGCTGTATACTGCTGTATTTATGTTATATAACTATGTTAAGATATAAAATAAGAAAAAGTCAAATATAAGTAGATTATATAGTTTTAATAAATAAATGAAAAGCCTATAACTCTACGTAACAAAAATCAACACTTATATTTAAAATTAATGTTTTCGGTGTTCTCACCATGTTTTCGGTGACAAAAATATAGAAACAGTCAAGTTCTTGATCAGCATGTTTTGCGTGAGGTTTTACTCCAGGTGCTCCAGTTAAAAGATTTTCCGCCCTTGTGCGAGAAGTTTGAGGATCACGGCACCGTATTGTGTTATCTTTATCTTTATAAATATTGATGTCCTAGCAAAATTAGTCAACGGCTGCGACATCTTCATTATTTTATCATCAGACATAATTTGGATTTCTTCTTCTGCACAATCTGAATGCACATCATCACAGTTATTTTCATTCAAATCTATTACTAAAGCTTTACTTTGGCACTAGTTAGTGGTCTGATCATTATTAACGGCAAAAAATAAATTAACTTAAACAACTTATCTCACAAAACATAGTAATAATGAAAAAATTAAAATAATTACTTACCGAATCAAAGTTGCGCCGCGTGCCTAGTCCCACAGACCCGAGCGCACAAAAAATGTATCTGACTCGCACACGCGCGCGTAGTGGTCTGCAGGAGGGATCGCAAAATGGCCGATAGTCTATATTGCGAAGCTACTCAGGAGCACTTGATAAAGAATTTAAATACGTAATTGTCGATTCCTTAAAGTAAGGGGTCTGTTAGGCCACCAGGCATCCCAAGGGTTAACGAGTCAAGTGTCGAGCGAACATACGGTAGGCCGTTTTTTTTAATGTGTCATTTTTTGCGGACCACATATAGGCGCTCGACACTTGACGGGACTTTCTGTGTTGCGGGGAACTTTAGAAATATTAAAACAACGGACACAAAGAACACACAGATTCGGAACAACCATTTGCTGACCACACAAATTTATGTACCATGTAGGATTCGAACCCATAACACTCGACGCAGTGGCAATGGCAAGGCGACCACTTAAACCACTTCGCCATCCGTGCAGTTAACCCTTGATTAACCCGGTGACTTTATACATAAACAATTTATCAGATGGACTCAGTCCCCAGGACTCCCAGAAATAAAATCTTAAATATAAAATGAAATAAAATCTTTTTTAATGAAACAATAGTTATATTTATTTATTATTTATTTAGTTTTACAATGGCATAGGATTTTACTTAAAATTATAGAATCACAGCCTTTTATTAAGGAACTTTTACGAGACCTAACTTCTAGTCTCAACATCTCAAAAACGAAACATGTTTTTAAAGTATTTTTATATAAACATAACAGAAACATAATCAATTCTTATAAAAAGCAAAAAGAACAACACAGTTTCGGCAAAAAACAAACCGTGCAGGACATAATAGATACGGTTAGCGACACAGTTACTGAAAATTTTTTTTACATCTATGCCACCCGGGCTTTGTACAACTATGGCAAATATACGCAGTTTTCCTTTTTAGACGCAGTGGACATAGGTGACAATACTTTCTCTTATTTCGGGGCAGTTTCTCCTTATTATTGGTCTCAACAGGTAATTGGAGTGGAGTTGGAATGTCTAACAGGCATCTCCGAAATGATAGCGCGTAACTGTCGAGGAAGTTTGGAATTAATAGTAATAATAATTATTATTTATTTACATTCCAGATAAGGCACAATGTACATAGATTCTTAAAAGATACATTCAGACTAGCAAATTAATAACAAAATGTCAAAACCGCTGCTTCCCAAACTAGGTAATAATCTGTATTGTGGGAGTCAGTGTTCGGGTTGTAAATGTTAGGGTATGTAGACGCGCGTGTGTGGTTGTTTAATTTATATTAGAAAAGTGATGTCGAAATGGGTCATTGAGTACAAAACACACAATTTAGAAGAGTTTCAGTCCTGGCATGGTCAAGTGACATCAACCATTTTGTCACCTTAAATTTGAGTTCCCTGTAAATCAGTGAGTGAATACCCAAGGTTTTATGGACTTTATTGTATAGGCGTGCATTCAAGACGTAGTACTGGTGACTCGCGGCAGTCGTTCTGTGCTTTACTACTTTACAAACAGTATGGCTTCTGCGTTTATCATTTAATTGTTCCGGTCTATATGTCAACGTCTTATGCTTTCTCAATACAGTGCAAGGGACGTAAAGTTGCCGACCAGTAAGAACTTGGCATTCCTTGTAGAGGTCAGTAGTAGGGTATCAAAACGGTTTCGATGCTATAACCTTCAGCACCGGCCTTTGGGCTCTTTCGAATTCTAGAAATACAGTCTTTGATGCTCCTCCCCATACAACAGCACAGTATGTTAGAAAAGATAAACATAGTATAAGGTATACCATATTTAGCGTGTGTGCATTTGCTGATAGACGCGTTTTTTTAAAGATGTGGATAATTTTCCTTATTCTAGAAGCGAGTGACTTCATATGTGGTTGCCAGTATAGACGTTGATCTATCTGCACCCCTAGATATTTAATTTCAGTGGTTAGAGACAATGTAACGCATGAGCAATCATTTCCAAAAGTAACAAAGTGACACGCATGTGCTCTCAAAACGAAATTTTGCGGTGGACTATACGATGCCGAATTTGAAAAAGGTATAAACTTTGTTTTTTCTTAAGCCAATCCATTACTACTCTGATCCTTGCTTCAGCATTACTTTTAGTTTCAGCCCAATCTTTACCAGATATTATTAAAGCGGTATCATCTGCATATGCAATCACTCGCAGTTTGGCAGTTTTAGTTGACAAAGTTGGTTTAAATATATTTGAAAGAGAGTTGGGTCCTAAATACTGCCCTGTGGCACCCCATAGAGAAGCTTTTTATCTCCGCTGGTAAAATCACCTATCTTCACACACTGCATGCGTCCAGTCAGGTAATCTTTAAAACTGTCTAAGGCTATACTTCTCACTTCGAGGTTTTCCAGTTTTGATACAAGAATTATACAAGTTTGCGAGCCATTTTCCACCACAGAGTCAATATCTTCATCAAGGACGTTTATAGTACTACGAGACGCCATTGTATCAACTAAAAACAAAAATAAAACGCAATGAAAAATACCGTAAATAGGCTAAAACTACAACCCCGGCGGAGTCCCGGACTCACGATGCGTATTTACTTACCGATCAGAGCCGCGCGCATCAACGTCCGCTCTTCCCCGCGTTTGGCGCGTCACTGCGTGAAGTGCGTACTGGAACGCACAATTTTTAATTCCAAAATCTAACGGTTTTATGAGCGCTGAAAGTTTTCAATGGAGTCCCAAAGACCTACCGGGTAAATTAAGGGTCAAGTTCAATTGTACCGTCACCAGCTAACAACAACGCTGAACACTGCCACTCGTATTATATTTTAAACTAAGTTTAGTATAACAAGTTAGCTTATTTGCATAACAAACGTGATAAATAAACACAAGGCAAGGGTGAGCGAATAATAAAACCAATGACAGTTTGCAATACTAAGGACTTCATACACGCAAATATAGAAGGTGAATTGAAAAATGTGAAATGTAAGTATGTATGTGTCCGAAATATGGAGCGAAAGGTAATAACGGTGCCATTATTACACACATACATATACTCACGCCTGTTTCCTAGAGGGGTAGGCAGAGACTACGGATTTCCATTTGCTACGATCCTAACACACTTCTCTGGCTTCATTCACTTTCATCGAACTCCTCCGATCTGATCGAGAAACGATCGCCTTGGTGTTCCTCTTGCGACTATTCCATTCACACTAGCCTTATAAACTTTCTTAGTCAGTCTTTTCTCGTCCATTCTTTCGACATGCCCAAACCAGCTTAACATACCCTTTTCTATTCTTGTCACTATATCCACTTTCATGCCGCATCTTTCTCTAATCATACTATTCCTTATTCTATCTTTCAGAGTCACACCACATATGTTTCTCAGCGCTCTCATTTCTACAGCATTTATTCTGCTCTCATGCTTCTTTTGCCATACCCATCTTTCACTTCCATGCATACGTGTAAGCACTAATAGTCCTCTATGAACAGCTAAACGTGACTTTTCGGATACATTTCGACCGTTCATAAAAGCGCGTAGAGCTCCATGCACTTTATTGCCAGCATTTCCTCAAGGTAAATAAATCGGTAACATATATAACTAGACTTTGCCCGCGACTCCGCTCGCGTCAATCTAAATTTTGTAAATACATTTATATCCCTCGGGTATAGTTCTTTTTTTCTGGATTAAGTACCCTGCATATACATAAGTATTACTGCATATACATAGAAGCAAAGTAGCAGCGATAGCTCAGTGGGGAGACCAACAGACTGCAATGCAGAGGGTCTCGGGTTCGAACCCACGTCGCGCACCTCTGACTTTCGGAAGTTATATGACTTTTCGAAATTATGTGCGTATTGATTGACAATTATCGCCTGCTCTGTGCCTCGGAGAGCACGTTAAGCCGTTGGTCCCGGCTGCCATAAACATCTATGGCAGTCGTTATTGGGAAAGTCAGTACCCTCTAATATCCTGACACTGGTCTAGCCTTAGGGTATCGTTAGCCTTCGGGTTGCGGAGGTCAGGTGGCAGCCGCTCCGTGTAAAAACTGATATCCAGTCAAATCCGGTTAGACCAGAAAAGCCAAGTGACTTGGGAATAATAAAGGCTAAGAGAGAAGAATTAAATTACGTTATTATTTAGTTATGCTGCTGATTTCATTTGCGACCGCGTGTTGTTTGAAGTCTTAGTTGTGCATTTTAAGTCTTAGTGTACGAGTAACGACGAATAGAGCAATTTTTAAATATCACATAATGAGCTAAGAGAAGTGTTAGAACAAAAGTGGTTTAGTAAGATATGTATAAATAAGTCACAAACAAAAGGTTACAAAGGTTACAAAAGAAACATTGGAGCGTTACAAATTTTGTGAGCGTTATACAAAAACACAATGGTTCTTTTAAAATTGTTTATTGTTGGTAGTAGACTATAATAATAATGTGTTTATTATTTTCTTTATTACCTACATATAATTTACAATAATTCATGCGGTGTTTGCTTATTAATTGGTTGTACATTTATTTAAGACCTCTGTGTATGTTATACGACATGTATCAATTTATTTAGTGTAAGCAATCCATAAAATAAATACATAAATAATAGTAAAATTTCTAATATAGGTATAAAAAAAAAACAATTTGTATCTATTATAATTAATCGACATCAATACGTTTCTATACAATTCGAGTGCAATGTTGGGCTAGTTAGTGTCATCCGCTAATTGCACAATTCAGTGTATAATGATTGTATAATTTTGGTATAAATAATCAAAAAAGCACCTGTCACAATATAATCAAAATGGTTGCTTAGTAATTAAAGATAGTAATTAAGTGAAGTAACTATTCTTGACGGCCTCGATGGCGTAGTGGTTAGTGTAACCGACTGCCACGCCTGAGGTCGCGGGTTCGATTCCCGCAGAAGTCAAACATTTGTGTGCATGAACATGGATGTTTGTCTTGGTCTGGATGTTTCTAAGTATAATATGTAAATATTTACATAAAAAAAAGTATATATGTTTGTTTATCCATTGTTTAGTACCCATAGTACAGGCTCTGCTTAGTTTGGGCTAGATGGTGTTGTGTGTGTGGTATATATATGTATTACATTATTATATTCTTCAGAAATATCACTGAATTCTAATTAACCAAATAATATTGATGTGAAACTTTGTATTAAATATTAAAGGCACCGTTTTTCTCATACAAATTACGACTACATACGTTAAATTAAAATTTTATGTCATAAAATTACATATACTGCAAACCTTAGTAAATACTGAGCTCAGTATTTACTACGTTTTACATATTATATCTTATATAGGTACCATGTTGGACGATACAAGCTTTCGCATTGCTTCTCGTCCGCGCCTTATTCCTTGTGTTTCACCGCATCGCTATCTTTGTGGAGAAACCGTGGACAGTCTTGGTCACCATGGTCTGTCATTCAGCAGAAGTACTGGTCGTATATCACGACCCGCCCACCTTAATAACATACTCCACCGGGCTCTTGTCATCGCTGGCGTTTCTTGCCAGCTTCATCCTCACGATTTAGTACGCGACGATGGTTTATACTGAAATAACTGAATATACATATTTGAGATCAATTGTTTCAGACGAGGTTTCAGCCTAAGAAAGTATAAGAAGATATCTGCAAGCTATAATAGGCAGTTAATCATAAGAGAGCACATATCCTAAAAAAAATAGCGTCGTAGATTTGACCTCTCGTTTGACTATCCAATAGTCTACACTGACAAAGTTACACAATTAAACACTGCAGCACTAATCACGACCAATTATATATTTTAGCAGAGTAACGCCTTAATAATATTACGTCAAATAAATAAATTATGCATAACGAATCTCCTACCCCATTAATATTTATACTTTCCCGCAATATGTTAAGGGCCGATCAATACAACAAAAGAACAGATGTTATATTTGGCTGTTGATAATTGAATAAGCAACAGCTAAACAAATAAACTGATATAATAATAATAATAATAATAATAATATTCTATCACATACACACAACACCATCTAGCCCAAATTAAGCAGAGCTTGTACTATGGGTACTAGACAATGGATAAACATACATATATACTTTTCTTTTTTGTAAATACATACACATTATACATAGAAACACCCAGACCAAGACAAACATACATGTTCATGCACACAAATGTTTGACTTGTGCGGGAATCGAACCCGCGACCTCAGGCGTGGCAGTCGGTTACACTAACCACTACGCCATCGAGTCGTCGAGATAATACGATAAAACGATAATATTTATAATATGCATTATAAATATTATTGTATATGTATTTATAATGCATATATAAATATATATATATATATATATATATATATATATATATATTATTGATATGCATTTGCAAGCCTATATTTAATTAATTCTAGATATTTTGTAATTGACAAGACTTTTCTATTGCAATAGTTGGGGTGGCCAATCCGAGGGTGCGTGGCGGATTCCTCTCTACCGAATAATTTTATTATTGACAAGTCGTTAATTACTCTGTCAAAAACAATGTGTAGAGTGTATGAAATCAAGGGTTAAATATTGATCGAATACATTTTAAGGTGAATATTTAAAATCACCATAAGGAACATTGTTTATAGATGTATTATAATAATTATTTAGATATTGAACCAAATAGGCACCCGTCTTTAATGATGTAGTTACATCATTATTGACGGATATTTACGGTTATGAAGTATGTATTATATGTATATAATACATACTTCATAACCTAACCTTCTTAGCCTTGGGCTTGGTGCCAAAACAAAATGTTATTTAAGTATGTGTGTAATCTTACAAGGGGCGGCATATTTTAAGTTATGTTCAAGTTCCTACGCATCTTTATATTTCTGTCATTAGAATGCGTTTCATGCCGTACAACAAAATGAAGTATGTATCATTTATATCAAAAAGTAATACTTGTGAATTTAAAAGAATAGTGGCTAGTAAATTTTCTACAGTATTATTCATAAACTACAGTTCGTCCGCAAGTTAATTTAAGCATATCGTACTAAACACCACTAATCGTCATTTACTTAAATAAACACCCAGACCAAGACTAACATCCATGTTCATGCACACAAATGTTTGACTTGTGCGGGAATCGAACCCGCGACCTCAGGCGTGGCAGTCGGTTACACTAACCACTACGCCATCGAAGTCGTCAACCACTACGCCATCGAAGTCGAGTATTAGACAAAACGTAGCTTACATTTTAAAATAAGCTTCAATTTACATAATTTTATCAAAATCTGTTCATTGACTTGTGCTTGAATCTTTAATATTTCTGAATTCAATAGATCGTATTCAATTCAGATATTCTTAATTAGTTAATATTGATTAGTTTTCCTATAATATATTTGATGTAAAGACACAAACTGTTATCTAAGCAAGGCAAAACGTATTGGGCGCTGTATGTAAATTATATGAACGTATAATTAAAGATTGAAGTTTTCGTTACTGCCGTGGTGCATATACCTGAAATAATGAGCATAGGTGCATAATTACACCACATTGCCAGCTATGTTTCTACTTGTATAACGTAGCAGTCGTAACCAAGCATTTCAAAACAGGCACCTCATAGCATTATTACTATTTTGGAAATCAAATCAATCGTACGTAATCTGATGTAACTTAGCAGGACCATGGAATCAGCCATACGTTTGTTGTGAGTAAGTAATTTATTTATTTGTTCTATGGAAGACTTACAGCTAAATTAACAGATTAGCAGTAGAATAGTGACAGCAAGCCAATTACATAATAAAACATTCGTGCATCCATCTGTAAAAATTAAGCTTCCTTATTATGAAGGGTAAGGCGATGATATGAATGTATCATTATGATTGAAGTTTTCGTTAGTTATGGGATACGATGAATGAAACGACACGTATGTGTGTGTAAATTGTGACCCCACTCCGCGTTTATTCGATTTAGAAAACAGTGTGCCTATAGCAGTCCATGGTTTTGCTTGTGTTTAGTTTTTGTACGTGGTTCCGATTGTGAAGCGCGATAATAAATAGATTAAGTTGTGCAAATTAACCAACTAAAATTTCGAAGTTATATGATTGCCTGTGAGTGTATGATTGGATAGGCTATAATAATAGGTATATAGAGTATCTTCTTTCAACAGATGTCATGGTGAAGAATTGTGAAGCTTCAGGAAACTTCAACTTCAAACGCAAAAGAAGCTTCAAGAGAAGTCGTAATGAAATTGTGAAGATAAATACTAACAAGTTCTACGTAACTCGTCAGTAGCCGGATGACATTGACTCGATTTTGCGACGCCGAGGATTCAACTTGGGGCGAAACGGGCAAGAAGCATGTTGATCCTTTGTAATGGTAATAGTGGCGAAACCGGACCACGAACCACTTTTTGGACCACAAAGAGCGGTATTGATCTTGGCAAATGCAGAGGGTTTGTGAAAAGAAAGCAAAGTACACATGCGTTTAACCTGACTTCTCCTACGAAATAAAAAAAAGAGGATTATAAGTACAAAATCAATAGTGTCACAAATGCAGTGTAAGCAATGACAAATCGATACAACGTGATTTGGTGACTGAAAATTTCGGTCAACTAAATACGGCGTGCAATTAGATGTGAATTAGTTATGAATACGGTTGAGGTCAACGGTAGTAATATATAAACATTCTCTAATACTTCTGCGACTTGGGAGGCTTCAATGTTTTGCGTATAAAATAAATATTGCAATTTGTTTGATAGATCTACGACCTTTTGTAGAACGTAAAGAAACAAGGCGCCGCGATGCGTAACAATTTTGCTGACTGTTTTCCCAAACATTTTATCATGTTTTATTAGGTTTACGAGTAATCGCATAGGGTATGTGCGTTTGTCGGTGACGTGCATACAAGTGACATACGCCCTTGAATTATATTCATCATCATCAGGCTATAATAGTCCACTGCTGGACATAGCCTTCCCCTAATGAGCGCCATAGCGCCCTGTCTTCAGCTTGCCGCATCCAGGATCTGCCTGCAGTCTTTCGCAGATCGTCATCCCACCTGGTTGGAGGGCATCCTACACTACGTTTGTCGAGTCGCGGTTTCCACTCAAGAACACGTTTTCCCCAGCGGTTGTCGGTTCTTCGCGCGATATGGCCAACCCACTGCCACTTCAGCTTACTAATTCTCTGAGCTATGTCGATGACTTTGGTTCTCTGTCGGATGTATTCGTTACGAATCCAATCCTTCAGACAGGGGGATATAACATCACCCTGTCTCACTCTTCTGCGCAATTGGATGGGTTTAGACTGCTGACACTCATGGTAGTGGCTTCGTACAGACATCTCAGCACCTCGATATAACGATAGTCTGCTTGATATCGCTGTAGGGATTCCAAAACAGCCCAGGTTTCAACAGAGTCAAAGGCCTTCTCATAGTCCACAAAGGCCAGACACAGGGGCTGATTATACTCTTCGGACTTCTGTATAATCTGCCTCACTGTGTGAATGTGGTCTATGGTGCCATAAACCCGGCCTGTTCCGGCGGCTGGAACTCGTCGAGTCTCCAAGCGAGACGGTTCGTGACCACTCGTGAGAACAGCTTATAGACATGGCTCAGGAGCGAGATGGGTCTGTAATTTTAAGGAGGGTTTTGTCACCCTTCTTAAAAAAGAGCACCACCAAACTCCCGCTCCACGCCTTTGGAGTTTTCCCACACTTCTTGCATTGGTGTTTGGTAAGTGGATATATGGATAAGAATCGGTTAACTTTGTTATATATATAAATACGCGCCAAGGAATTCAAAATGTCTATGTGAGAAACTAGTCTTTAATCGTCTGCTAGGGCACACTGCACACTTGCGTCTTTTGCTATATAGTATATCAGGTCTGTAATATAGGTGTGAGTGTTTTCGAAGTAGCACATTTAGGATGAACAGTTGACGTACGGATAGTATGCCACAAAGGAAGAAATTGGCTTACTTTTAATACCGCTCTTAGGGATCTCTCAAGATTAAACATAATGGTTTTAGGTGCGCCTCCCCAAATTGTTATGCCATATGTTATCAACGACTGGCATAGGCCAGTCGTTGATAACAATTTCGCCTTTTGCTTTTTTCAACATTTAGCATTAATTTATTGTATTCGAGCCATGCAGATACCAAATTAAGCCTTATTTGTCCATGGTTAAAAACCTCAGGCCACGAGTCAGCTTCAAATAGAAACGCTGTGTCATCGGCAAAAGTAATGATCCTCCCACTGGGCATATTTAATTCACAGAGTTCATTTATATACGTTAAGAATAGTGTAGGCCCATGATTATTTGCTTACCTATACCTACTCTTTCATTGACGATATTCCTAAGCTTGCTTCTTTGTTTTCTTTTTTATTTATTACATATAAATATGTAAATATATTATAATATAAATAGAATATATCATTTCAATCCCCCAAAGGTTGCCTGTAAGACATTGCTTTAAGCGATAAGGCCTTTTGGGCATCTACTCTTATTTCAATCCTCATCTTTTATTGTCATAATTTGTACAATAAATAGTATTCAATTCTATTCTAATAACTATGATAATAATAATAACATATTTCATCCATAGTTAGCAATATACCGGTCCACCAAACACCCATACCTATAAGTAGCCCATATATTAGAATCCATACGTAGTAATAGTCCTACACCTCCTGCGCCTAGTGCCGCTGTAGGTGTTCAATCCCACCTTTGATTAAAACTTTCGAAGGGCCTCTTCACATTGGACCCATATCTCCGTGTAAGCCTCCCAAAGGGTCGGGTAGTTTCCTAACGTATTAGGGAAATACCCGTGAAAGAGAAACAAATAATAATGATATTCAGTCACATACACACAACACCATCTAGCCCAAACTAAGCAGAGCTTGTACTACGGGTACTAGACAATGGATAAATATACATATATACTTTGAAATTAAACTACTATATACGGATTTTATCGCGTTGTTTATTGGACACTTTATTACATAATTTTAAAAACTATTACACTTCAGGGGTCTATAAAATAGATTGTGACTGCGGACTTTCATACACTGGCCAAACCAAGAGAAACATATGCACCCGAATAAAAGAACACATAGCTGATGTAAAGCACCAACGCTCGTTGAAGTCTGCTGTGTGTGAACATGTGCAAAAGGGAACCAACCACTACCTGAGCTTTGACAAACCACAGTTCATCGCTCAAAAAACATCCTAATTTTAATAGAGAAGATGGTTAGAATGTACCACTAGCTTGGAATCCAGTAATTCAAATAGTCAAGCCCAAGAAGAAGCAAACCACAGCTAGACTTCATGATACTTTGAGCTCATTCTGCGTAAATAGAAACACCAATGATTAAATTATGTTCGGGTACTTTGAAATAACTACACTGGAACATTGAGACAACTACCATCTTAGTCTCCCCGTGACCATGGCTGCTGAAAAGCAACCGAAACGTCGGGGAAAGTGTAAAATTTAATTAAATCTAAATAGTTTTAATAGTTTTAATTATAATTTAATTAGCTTAAAAATTAGTAAAGAATAATATTAGTAGTAGTGTAACAGTTTTCAAAATTATGTAATAAAGTGTCAAATAAACAACGCGATAAAATCCGTATATAGTAGTTTAATTTCAATGAATAATATTCGCGAAGACAATATTATATATATATATATATACTTTTTTTTATAAATATGTACATATTATACATAGTAACACCCAAACCAAGGCAAACGTCCATGTTCATGCAAAAAAATGTTTGACTTGTACTACTACACTAACCACTACGCCATCGAGTTGTAATTTTTAATAACAATTTAATAATAATTTATTTACCCTACCACATAAGGCACAATGTACATACATATATTCTTAAAAGGTACATACAGACTGGCAAATTAATAGGTTCAGGTATAAGGCTTATACCTGAACATTATGTGGTTATTTTAATGAAGACAGTTAATAAAGTCTACGTGGGTCTTCTTTCTGCTTCATTTATTTGAGAGCGTAGCTCTTGTCGATTGCTTTCTGCTTTCCTTTTAACCTCCGAAGAGGTTGAATCCTGGGTTTTTACACCCATCTCGTTATCTTTTGTAGGGCTCGAACCCACAACACTCGTTGCGGCGACAGCGGCAAGGTGACCACTTAAACAACTACGCCATCGGTGTTGTCAAATTAATAATCAATTTCAGTATTTAAATGCAGTATGTATTTAAATTCATTGATTTAAATTTATTTTCTAAATTGTCGTCAGTTTTCTCGTTCGATTTTCTATATCAAATTATAGGCATCCCCAAAGACTACCTCAGCGATCGATATTGTATCGTTTGCATACAACAAATAGACCAGGTTGTGTGGTGGGAGGGTGCTCCATCTACGACCGTTTTCCATATCGTATCTATCTGTAGATTTGTTTACTGGAGATAGACTTTTGACGTATCTTGTATGGAGCTAATATCAAAACCTATCGCTAGTAACAGATAGATAGGATATTGAAAACGGACGTTAACGGTTTCCTATCCGTTGTCGTCACTCGAGAAACTTCGGACAAGAAAGGCCTGATGAAGATGATAAAAGGAGCATTGGTTTAAAGACTAACCAAATATTCAATGTTACTTGATCTTTTATGCAATATTTTAGTGTACTCTACCAAAGTATTGGTTTCAAAACGTAGTATTCGTTTAATTGCTTGATAAGTTGTTGTGGCTACTAAGAAGATGGATGAGAAACGATTGCATGTAGCAGAGATGAGAATGTTACGATGGATGTGTGGAGTGACGAGAATGGACTGAATTAGGAATGAATACGTAAGGTAAGGTAAGGTAATCTGAAAGTGGTGCCCATAGATGAGAAAGTGAAAGGAAATCGTTTGGCTTGGTATGGACATGTTATGCGAAGAGATGATACGTATGTAGGTAAGCAAGTGATGGATATGAGGGTAGAGGGACGAAAAGGGAGAGGAAGGCCAAGGAAAAGATGGATGGACGGTGTGAGGATGGATATGAAAGGAAAAGGGGTAAATTATCAGATGACGGGTGACAAAGAAGTATGGAAGCGAAGGACATACTGCGCCGACCCCAAATAAATTGGGACCAGGGCAAGAGAATGATGATGCTTGATAATTTGTTGTTATTTTTGGACTTTGGTTAATAAATGCATTATATTGTTATTAGTTTCCAAGCACAATCTTAAAACATTCCGCAACTAGTCAACATTTTAAAGTACTGACTTTGAACATCAGGTTTCTGAGTATAGCAAATATTTACGAGCTTCCGTTCGAAGCGGCTGGTAAATTGGCACAGCCCGGACGATCTCCAGGTGTCCTATATGCCGCTTAACTGTGTCAGGTCAATAAACTGGGTCATAGGTCCTACTGAGCACGCCCAGCCTTACTAGGCACAATTCTATAGATATTACTGTTCAATATGCATTCTGGTGCAGGGTAAATAGGTCGGGTGTGTTTTTCGCCAAGCTTAGTAGAGCGCCTATGTATATCTGAAATGGGATTGGACTGTCTGTTTTGAGTGTTATTAAGGTATTGATGGTCCATATGGCTGTAGATTAGATATGATATAAGCACATCAGAGTAATACTGAGCTAATTGTAGGTACTCGTAATATTTGGATATACTAGTGGTATTTTCAGAGACGGTACATTGTGAATCGCTTTAAAATAAACATTTAAATTCAAATTTAAACAAATTATTTTTAATTGTTTTGAATGTAGTAAAATTATATTGGTCGATATAATTATTTAACTTGTAGGTAGGTCTTTTAGAGAATTCATAGGTCTACTCCACCTAAAGCTCAAGGACGCCGTGCTGCTTAATATTGACAGTTGAATACCAGTTAAGCGTGTGCGTGTTCGTGTGTATATGCGTGTGCGCGTGTGTGTTTTCATGTGCGTGTGCATGTGCATGTGCGTGTGCGTGTGCGTGTGCGTGTGCGTGTGCGTGTGCGTGTGCGTGTGCGTGTGCGTGTGCGTGTGCGTGTGCGTGTGCGTGTGCGTGTGCGTGTGTGTGTTAAACAATTATATATATAATAATATATATATTATTTATACCCGTAAACCATTTAATTTTATACTGTTAAGATTAACACTGCCCAGTCACTGTTTACCAGGCGTCAGAGTAAGACGTGTAAATCAGACTTGGAGCAACCATTTATGAATCACACATTTTTTGTCCCGTGAGGGTTTGGAGCCCACAACACTCAGCGTAGTGCAGTGCGCGCCGCCGGCCATTTTAACCACTACGCACTACCCGTGCAGTCAATTTTCTAAATGGTGATTTCTCATGTATGGCACAGTTATTTCTACATTATAATGTAATTCGAAACAGTTATTATAAAGCTTGGAATAGTGTTGATTTCCTACAAAGCATATTTTTTCTTGTAGTTGCTATACCTCTGTTAAGAATTTAAGATCATTGTTATTATTACTATAATGATGATATAATGAGCCAAACCGGCGCTGGCTTATATTTTTATCGTATTTGTGACCATTCGACAGCCGATGCAGGCAGACACTCAAAAATGTTCGCGCTTAGTTTATTCATACGGTACATGAAAGCCACCAGAGTAAATATTTCGGCATCTTATTATTTATCAATATGCATATTTAATAGTAATATTAGATAATCAACATTAAATCAAGCATTTAAAATTTTGCGGCGTACTATATATCTTGTATATAAAAGACGGCACTATACCTTTTCTAGTTGTATGATCAAAGTGGCGACTTCATTTACCCACTGGTTTCATCACAGATACATCCATACATACATAGATTCACGCCTGTTTCCCAGAGGGGTAGGCAGAGACTACGGATTTCCATTTGCTACGACCCTGACTTCTTTCGTTTCACACACTTCTCTGGCTTCCTTCACTATCATTATATTCCTCATACACGCTCGCCGGTTTAAGGTGCTCTTAACATGTCCAATCCAGCCCAATCCAGCTTAAACACTTAGATCACTTTAATAGTACATATAAGTACTATTAAAGTGATCTAAGTGTTACAAATATGGACTATGTACTATTAAAGTGATTTAGGTGTTAGATTTAAGAATCAAATAGCCGCATATGCTGCCAATTAATCACAATCGTAACATTAGTTTTTAACTGCTATTGGTAATGTATTGTTTCTTTCAATTTCAAACAGGTTACTCGTTTCGTTTCGCTTTTAATATTTTTTGTAAACGGGAGTCAAAGGTTTAAGCTGAAAACCAGCGCTTGGTAATTCTCCGGGATCCAAGCATAAGCTGACGCTTAAACCTATTGCTTTCGGTATTATAGTTTATTCTGTAATTAATACAAAATTGCTGTAATACTGAAACCAATAAACTTCTATTCTATTCTATTCTATTCTTTGTCCAGTACCTACGTCTCCGATCTGATCAAGAAACGTTCGCCTAGGTCTGTCTCTTGCGACTGTTCCATACAGTCTTTTCTCGTCCATTTTTTCTACATGCCCAATCCAGCTTAAACCCTTACATATCACAGATATGTGAATGAAATATTTATTTGATAGAGATAAGCTTATCTACATATATCTTTACTGTATTCATCTAACATCTTAGAAATATCGATAGATTTGCTAGTAGCTACATTAGTATCAAAAAACTGAAACTTCGTATGGATTCTAAATATTGTGACAAGTTACAGTACTCATAAGAGCAGCAATAACTCAGTGGGGAGACCAACAGACTGCAATGCAGAGGATCTCGGGATCGAACCCACGTCACGCACCTCAGACTTTCGGAAGTTATATGACTTTTCGAAATTATGTGCGTATTGATTGACAATTATCGCCTGCTCTGTGTCTTGGAGAGCACGTTAAGCCGTCGGTCCCGACTGCCATGAATATCTATGGCAGTCGTTATTGGGAGAGTGTCAACACAAAAGATCCCACTGGGTCGAAGTGTCGCCGGTCTGCACTGACTGGCCCCCACATAACATACATACAGTACTCATAATTTTTGTTTACTTGTGCTGCTTTTGTTTATATATTGCAAACATTGAGTTTGACACATCTATAATTTGCCAAATTTATTTGAACAGTAATGAAATAGGACTTAAAATGATAAACAGAATGGTGTTTTATTGCACCTATGTATTATAAAAAGAAATGTAAATAAAATGTAACTATGGATGGATTGAATAAAATTTAAACATATTATAATGAAATCACACAAAATATTAAATTCAAATTATATTATAAATTATATATATAATAATGATAAAGAAAACTGTAGACAGTAGTTGCTATTTAATTGAAATTATATCAGTATAATGAGGTACACAAAATTTACAAAACCCAGATTCACAGAAATTTCTATAAGACAATCCAGTTACATAAATAATACCTATATCTTAAGCCTTGGGTTATACTAGGTGCCTATATCATAGTTTTATGAAAGCAGTTAAATAACTGAACAGAACAGAACTGAATCAATTCCATTTCATTACAATAATGAACTATGTATGTACTTTTAATATAATTATATTGCCACCGAAAGGACGAGTTTAAAACCACACTAATTATTTATTCACCCATACTAATATTATAAAGTGTATCTAAAGATTTGAATTTTTGTTTGTTTGTAAGGATTTAAGTCAAAATCAACTCAACCGATTTTTAAATTCTTTAACCATTAGAAACTCTATTATCACCGAGTAACATAGGCAAGATTTTATTTTAACAAAGTTCTGTTACTTACATAACCTAACGTAACCTATTTTTACGCAAGTGAAGTCGCGGGAAAAATTCTATTACCAGTATTTTTATTTTTGCCGGCGTTTCGACTTCAAAATTGCTACAAAATATATATTGCGGCTGAACGCCTAGACATTTTTTGAAGTCTGTCATCAAATCGTTCTTTGTCCAGTTGTAGCGGCATCTAGGGACATGATTCCATATTAGCGGAGTCCATGAATGTTTAAACTGACCTGTGTTATTAACCACTGAGTCTTCTTCGAAGAGGTTAATGAAAACGCTATGTGGGTCTGTGTGTCTCTGTTAGTGACAGTTTGTTAGTGACAGGCATAGCTCTAGAACCAATGGACCGATTGACTTGTAACATGGTTTGCAGACACCTTAAGGTCATCCCTCAGTGGAGTTTGAATATGGGCCCTTTAGGTCAAAAGATCTCCGAGATATAGAGGTCACAAGGTCATAAGGTCACGGGATATCCACCAACAGAGTGATTTGGAAGTCCAAGGCAGAGGCTTTTGCTCAGCAGTGGGACATTACAAAAAGCTGATGAAATAACAAATTATATAAAATAATTATTAGTAATAAGAAATATCAAAAACCTTTTATGCAAATTGTATTTAAAATTATATCATTTAGTGTCGAATACGGGCATTCGTTATACGAATGATGAACGAACGAACGAATGATGTGTCTGTTAATTTAAGACAAACCGTAGTGGCCTAAATAAAAGCAAATATCAAAAAAAAGAAATCGAAATTCCAATCGGCAAATATTGCTTAAAATAATTATTAGCATAAAAGTCACAATGTTTTTTAACTTAATATTTATATTCATTACTATTATCTATGAGACTAATTTAGACGTGAATTTTATAATTTCTAACAAACAATTAAGATTAGTATATTTATTTTGGTCACTAAGTAGCTCTAATGAATGTCAATCAATATTAATATCAGCCATGAATTAAGCTGTCCCACTATTGGGTACAGGCTTCTTCTCAGTGTGAGAAAGTATGACAGTTAAAGTACGCGTATTATTATTCATATACATAATATATACGATACAATGTTATTGGCGAAAGCCAAATTATTCGGCGACGGCTTTTAATCAACGTACTCCACCGAATAGGCTGGCCGCATTTAGGAGAATTGAATAAAATTAAGGTCTTATAGCTAGCCACATCGACTAGTCTGTCTATAAGCAGACTATGAATGGCCGCGTGTATTCTCTGCATTTTATTCTTTTAAAGCATATAGCTTGCATATGTCGCTCGCTCCGTCTACTCGCTTAAGGTACAACTGCCTTATGTGCTTTACATACATATATAGATTCACACCTGTTTCCCAGAGAGGTAGGCAGAGACTACGGATTTCCATTTGCTACGATCCTGACACACTTCTCTGGATTCATTCACTTTCATCACATTCCTCATACACGCCCGTCGGTTCAAGGTGCTCTTAACCTGGCCTTTGTCCAGAACGCCTCCGATGTGATCGAGAAACGTTCGCCTAGGTCTTCCTCTTGCGACTGTTCCATTCATATTAGCCTTATAAACTTTCTTAGTCAGTCTTTCCTTGTCGATTCTTTCTACATGCTCAAACCAGCTTAACATACCCTTTTCTATTCTTGTCACTATATCCACTTTCATGCCGCATCTCTCTCTAATCACACTATTCCTTATTCTATCTTTCAGGGTCACACCACATATGCTTCTCAGCGCTCTCATTTCTACAGCATTTATTCTGCTCTCATGCTTCTTTTGCCATACCCAACTTTCACTTCGATGCATAAGTGTAGGCACTAATAGTCCTCTATGAACAGCCAAACGTGCCTTTTCGGATACATTTCCACTGTTCATAAAATATGTGCTTTAAGTCTAAGAAATGGTTCATATTAATGATTGGGCTACGTAAAACATTTCATTCGATTGGCCATTAACTTTCAACTTGTAACGACAAAGCTTCAAATTTAGTCAAGTAATTCATATGTTCAGATATAATCTAAAGTAGCTCTACTTAATTGTTATAAGGTTCAATTTTCAAAAAATTCAATGTAACATGGTAATGATCTGTTATGTATGTTAATTACTTCTTCTTAACAAATAAAACATCATTAGCCACCTGTAACTGAATGCCGCGTAGGCCCGTGGAGTGACAGTTAGTATAAGGAGTTTGATTCCCAGTTCCGGCAAAGCATTGTGAGATCTTTCTGTTCGCCAAATCTCGGCATCTGGCAAAGTGTCCATTGTCCGACAATAGACATGTAACTTTAAAACCTGGCATATTGTTACCATCGTTTTTAAACTTGCTCGATTTGCACACTTAATATAAATACTATATAGAAAGAAGGCTAGGCATACAAAAACGCCTACGATAGATAACCCTCTTCACTAATAGTTATTAGTGAAGATGTTATCTATAGAGGGCGTGTTTAGTTGCACAACACTCGACACTCAAAGCCCCCAGAATCTTAAGGCCATATCATAAAATTTTGAGGGCGTTGAGTAACTTACAGCAGTTTATAGGCAACGTGCTCCTATTGGTCTTAAGTTTTCACTCATGCTCAACGTATGTAGCATTCTGTCTATGTATACTCACGACCCAAAGGCTTTGTTTGCCACACAGAGAGCTTCCCCTTATCCATTAGACCGAGCTTGACTTTGCTTTAGCTGAGAACCGTACAAAGGGATTTAGATACACTAGCCTATAAGCACACACAAGTACTGTACAAACAAAACAGTATCCTATTACATAAAGGACGCGATTGGATGCTTTATTAGGCCTGCGTATGGGCTTTCTGTTTGATATTGTGTTCATGGGCGTGCTTTTAAGTAAGCTCATAGCCAAGGTTGCTCTTTTAGTCATTGATATTATTGAAATAATAGCTCTCCCCCGCAATTTCACCCACGTCACTAATTACTGCACCGCTCCCCTTGCTTGTAGAGTGATGTTATGTAGTCTATAAACTTACACAAGGATGCAAAATAAGCTACAATATACGGATTTTAATGCAGTGTTTATTTAAAATTATATATTTTTGTAATTTACAGTAATCAGAAATATTGATTTGTAGGTTATGTATGGGTTACAATGAAGTATATGTCCATCTATGGCTTGCACTGACGGGTACAGATTTAAAACTGTAACAATAATTATGCTCAAGCTTGAAACAATAACATTTTAACTAAATGTTAACTTAATTATTTTACACTTTATCCCCAGTATCGCCCATTGTTGCCGACATATATATGGAGGACTTCGAGGCTCGAGCTTTACAGACTGCCCCCATCACACCCAGGATTTATAAGAGGTTTGTAGATGATACTTTTACAATATTACCAACAGATAGTGTAAGTGTATTCCTAGAACATCTTAATACCATTAATAACAACATCCAATTTACTATGGAATTAGAGGCAAACAATTCATTAGCTTTCTTAGACGTACTTGTCATCAGGAATCCGGATCATACTTTGAGCCACACTGTGTACAGGAAAAAGACCCATACAAATAGGTACTTAAACGGTGAATCTCAACACCATCCTAAACAGTTAGCTACCGTGGGAATGTCTTTGTTTCAGAGAGCCCACGGGATCTGTGACAAGAAACACCTGGACACCGAGCTTCAACATGTCAAGCAAGTACTGCAAGACAACAAGCTCCAACAGCCGCGCCGCTGTCACAGATCCCGAGAAAAGCCAGCCACAGTCGAGCGCCAGCCTGTTATACTGCCTTATGTAAGGGGTGTCACTGACAAGATTGGCTTCATCTTGAAGCGAGCTTCAATCAACACATACTTCAAGCTGCTAACGAAGATAAGTCAATTTTTACCACCCGTCAAGTGCCAACTACCTTTACAAGATGCAGGGGTCTATAAAATAGATTGTGACTGCGGACTCTCATACATTGGTCAAACCAAGAGAATCATAGGCACCCGCATGAAAGAACACATAGCTGATGTTAAACACCAACGCTGGTTGAAGTCTGCTGGGTGTGAACATGTGCAACAGGGAACCAACCACTACCTGAGCTTTGACAAACCACAGTTTATCGCTCAAAAAACATCCTAATTTTAATAGAGAAGATGGTTGGAATGTACCACCAGTTTGGAATCCAGTAATTCAAATAGTCAAGCCCAAGAAGAAGCAAACCACAGCTAGACTTCATGATACTTTGAGCTCATTCTGCGTAAATAGAAACACCAATGATTAAATTATGTTCGGGTACTTTGAAATAATGACACTGGAACATTGAGACAACTACCATTTTAGTCTCCCCGTGACCATGGCTGCTAAAAAGCAACCGAAACGTCGGGGAAAGTGTAAACTTAAATATAAATAGTTTAAATAGTTTTAATAATTTAATTAGCTTAAAATTAGTAAAGTTTAATAGTATCTAGTAGTAGTGTAACAGTTTCAGACTAAGATATCTTATCATCTTAGTCTCCCCGTGACCATGGCTGCTGAAAAGCAACCGAAACGTCGGGGAAAGTGTAAAAATAAATTAAATCTAAATAGTTTAATAATAATTTAATTAGCTTAAAAATTAGTAAAGTTTAATACTAGTAGTAGTGTAACAATTTTCAAAATTTTGTAATAAAGTATCAAATAAACAACGCGATAAAATCCGTATATAGCAGTTTAATTTCAATGAATAATATTCGCGTAAATAGAAGACAATATTATGTATAACATATCAATTTTACAATGTCACACAAATGATAAAATGTCACATAAATTATACAATGCCAATATTTAAATGCTCTTTACTGATATTTATTTATTTATTTAGCTTTATTTATCCCTTACAGACCATTTAGATTAATCCTATTAAAAAGTATTCTGTTTATTTTTATTTGTTATTAATGTTAGTGTGTCTTTGTAGGTATATTAGTATTGTGTTAGATGTAAGAGCCTCCTTTTGAGGTAAAAGCCTCCTCCATACCACTCCAGCAGATTCTGTCTTGCGCCAATCTTAGCTGCAGTGGTCCCGCTACTTCAGCAATGTCGTCGCTCCATCTTCTCGACAGCCTGCCTCGTCTCCTTTTCAAAAGTGGGTACCAGGTGGTTACCCTTTGCGACCATCTGCTGTCTGTTATCATAATTCGTTTAACTGATAATACATATTAAATTATATTGATGTGTAATTAATTTGATCAGCAACATTTAAACTTCTACTGTTACACTTTACTACTATTTAACCTATTGTAATTATCAATATATATAGATTTCGGTTTACACGTTTTAATGTATTATATAATTAAAACAAAATGCATGGCACTTTATATTATGGATAAAAAAGTTAGGGAACACAATAGAGAACCAATTTATTGTTATAGGTAATCCGTTTTACAGTCTCGAATAGGTGTGACTTTAATATACCCACGTGTGTATATTTACAAATACTAAAAAGTTCTTCACAGCGCTGCGATGCTTAGGCGGGGCATTCCGCCAAAGTGTGCAGCGTCGAGTTCTCAACAACGTCGCGGCAGTCGCCGCAGTGGTGACAACCGGGCGTTTCTTGCTAGCTTATGCGACACAGGAACTGGCTAAAGCAACCGTGGCCAGTTATTACCTGTGCCAGCCGGAAGGTGAAGGCGCCATGCTGTCTCTCCAGCCACTCCTCAAAAACGGGTCGTACCGCCACGACCGTTGCGTGCCCAAGCTATTTGTTATGGCTATGCCATCAATATAAATAATGATGGTTTAATGGGCCCGGCAGCAGAATGCAAGGGCGGTGCAGAAGCACAACCAGTCACAAAAAAAATTGATAATAGAATTTTTTTCTATGAGCGAAATATATTCATTAAAATATATAACATTTATGTACATAATATGCATGTATTTTCAAATTAAAATTAAAATTATTTATTTTTTTAGTAAACACTGTTACAATGGTGTTATTAAAAGTTCATGTCTCAAGTGATTCTACCGTAAGGCATGCAAAATATACAATCATGGTTTCAATCGAAATGAAGATTGGCATTGAAATAAATAAAATTTGATGAAATATTTTAATGGCAATTTCCTTCTAAAACTTATAATAATACAGATTCATTATTTATTTAATAATAATAATTAAGTTCTTTCAATGTCATTCCTGGAATTATTACAATACATTAACATATTATTTATTTAAAAGATACATGTGTAATTATTCCATTACTTGACTTTATATTTTTAATTTTATAATCTGTAGATGCAGATGCACCTACCTGAAAGTAATCCTAGCGGCACCTGTATGGTTTAATAATAGTTAAGTACCTACTTATAAGACTGTCTACTATGGTTATAATAAACATTTAATGTTGGAAAATATAGCTCTTGATAATTTTGGTTACAAAATATCCTATCAAATAGACAAACGTAGGTACAAGACACAATAATATTTCATATATATAATTATAATACCAGGTCTTCAATCAATGCTCGATAAAACATATAAATAAGTGACCACAAATTTCACTCACTCAAAATCACACAATAATACTGCATTCAGTATTGTATTACTCAGGAGATGCCACCATGCAATTCAGGAGCGCAAGAACTTGTGCCTGCTATATATAATTTCACTATCAATTGGTATTACAGATTATATGAAGTATTAATAATTAAAGTTTTCATGTATTATATGATTACAAATATTTTCCTACTAATATTATTAACAAGTCTTACTTGTTACGCTCTCAATGGAAAATTAACTCGGAAAACGTCTGTACATAGGTAAAACCGTTAAAAACGTCTGTAGCCCTGTGGCTACAGACGTTTTTAAGCCGAGTTAATTAGATCCGTTAACAAATTTAAAGCTTAAACAGTATTGACACTTTAAAATTTTAAAGACGCCATAAAGCATGCCTAGAATCTATTTACTTATTTCCTAAACTGTAGCTTCACGTATCATAGTGATGATACGCGTAGTGACGCGAGCGAATATATTATATAGTTTCACGTAAAGCCTCAATACAGTATTTAGTCCCAAAACTTGAATTGAATTCTAATAAAACTACAGTATGTACAACTCCTCTCATATTTCATCTCTCTCATACAATCACATAGCTGTCGCATTCGTTCAAAAATTACAATAGTCTTACAGTTTTCATATTATTAGACTGCAATCCAAAAATGTAACAAAGACGACGAAAATAATACAAAAGAAATCTAAATGTTAAGTAAAGTTCAGTAAAGCAAACAATTAAAATATGATTGCTTAATATTCATATCATTTCATACTTTCTGTCTTTTATATGAAACAGCCCGTCACAATTACAACGTGATTGAGAAAAACAGATTGCTAATTGAAAGTAACAATAACATCTGTTTATTCAATTTTAAAAATACTACTTGCAGCTTCGATGGGCAGCAGTTAGCGGCTGAACATTCAAAACGGTTTCGCCGTCTTTCAGCCGCTTTCAGGAGCAGCCAGTCTCCTAATATTCGTCGGGGTAGTCGGACGTTCCCACCCCAAATATCGCGACGGGTTCCATTAACTATTTTGGAACAAGAATTTGTTCCTTAAAGCTGTTATTTCAAAGAGTGTTTAAAATAAATTAAATGTCGTGACTTTCCCGGCAATTACGGCGGCGGGTGACGTCGTGAAGATTTTTGAGTAAGTAACTACGGCTCAATTATTTTATCAAATTATTATTTTGATTGCGTATTGCATGTTTCAATCTGCAAATATTTTAATGCATTCTATTTTGTATTATTCTTCGATTTCCCAATAATTTTTTATACAGTTTCATGACAAACTTAAAAATATTATCTTTGTCTAACATATTTTGTATCGTTTTGCCTCAATAAATTAAACAAATTAAAATTGTAAATAGGTGTTATAGCATTTTACATTTAAACTTTAACGTATTTTACGGCAGGGACAACAGTACGTTAAACAAAGGGCACCACTGAATTTAACATTATTTAACTAAACATTTTTATTTAGATACAAAGAACATATTATATATTTAATTTGTAGATCTTAAAGTGTATTTGCATATTATTTTCCGAAAAAATAGAGGAATTAAAGAAATTTAACAATTTAAATGTATGCAGAAAATAAGTATAATATTAATAATTATATTGAGCCTTTTCGGCTTTGTTTTACAGAATATCCTTCTTTTTAAAATACTCGATTTATTGGTACAAATGCAATTCTAGAACGATTCTGGCTAAAGCTCGTAATCCACTTAGTGGACAATCAAATAAACGCTCGGAAATAAAATACAATACGATTTTTTAAATTGTTATGTATTATTTAAATGGAATAGTTGTAAAAATATTTATAAACTTATTAAATATATTAAGTTAAATTATGTGCGGTAGAAAAAGTTCGTAAATATCAAAATGTATTTGAATTCTTTAATAAGTACCTACATAAAATATTTAAACCGGCTTCGGGGATCTGTATATTAATTTAATAATAACAATATAATTTATTTTCTGTCTACAATTGACGCAAAAATTATAGTTTGTCTTAGTAGGCCTCAGTTATTATGAGGCAATGAGTGCGCGGATGGCATAGTGGCTTAAGTAGTCGCTTCACCCCTGACACTGTGCTAAATGTTTAGGGTTCGATTTTCACTCGGGCGAAAAATTGTGTGATCTTTAAATAGTAGCTCCGAGTCTAGATATTCTTTGTCTTGGTAGTTTAAAATATCTGTAAGGCTCGCGATACAGGCACTATTCCTAGTGCGAAGTTGACTTTACTAAAATCTTTTTATTTAATCGAATAAAATTGTTTCAAGAATTAATTATATTCATCAAGACATTAACTAATTATGTTTCTAAAACATTAATAATAATATCCTCCAGACCGAATTTCGGCCACGGCGGCCAGTCTTAACAGAGACTGGCTAACTACGCAGGTGATATTATAGTGCACAAGGTTGTGCGCAAACACAGGTGCACTCTCTGTTCTCTCTAACTCTCATGATTCGACGGGACGGTAATCTGACATGACCGGAGAGAGATCAGGCACAGGACCAACGGCTTTACGTGCTTTCCTCCTATAAATCTCTATAAAGCCCCTTTGGCGAAACAGAATTCCAAAATAGAAAACTACATGACACCTATACATACATTCTATATTACTGTAGCAGATTGTATGCTGTCTGACAATCCCTACTCAGGTTTCACGTCAGAAATCATTTATGTTTTGTTGCGCTCACCATTCTCCAATTCTATTTGCTTCTAAAGTTAATAGACTTTACTATTAAAAGCTTTCAATGTTAAAACATTTTTTGTCGACCCTATAAATCCAAACATTGATTGGATGTGCTAGATGAGCTAAGTAAAATGGATGGCGCGTTGAATTCATTATATTGAACCCTTTCCCTACGTTGAAGGTTTTTGCTATCTCAAAACTCAAATGGATGATGCTTATAATAATACATATTATGTTCATTGTTGAATGTAACATTACATTCCTCGTACATACCGCATTCAATTAGGTGCATATGCAAATGTATAAAGAGGCAGTTGATGACTTTCAAAAGTTAGAAGGAGATTTTACTTTTAGCTCTTTTGATGACGTCAAAATAGCAGCGATAGCTCAGTGGGGAGACCAACAGACTGCAATGCAGAGGGTCTCGGGTTCGAACCCACGTCGCGTACCTCTGACTTTCGGAAATTATATGGCTTTTCGAAATTATGTGCGTATTGATTGACAATTATCGCCTGCTCCGTGCCTCGGAGAGCACTTTAAGCCGTCGGTCCCGGCTACCATGAACATCTATGGCAGTCGTTATTGGGAAAGTCAGTACCCTATAATATCCTGACACTGGTCTAGACTTAGGGTATCGTTAGCCTTTGGGTTGCGGAGGTCAGGTGGCAGCCGCTCCGTGTAAAAACTGATATCCAGTCCAATCCGGTTAGACCAGAAAAGCCGACCCCAAGTGACTTCGGAATAATAAAGGCTAAAAGAGAGAAGAAGATGACGTCAAAATATGTTGACCTAATATCTTGCACTCGCTTTTACTTCTACAATTGGCCAACCGAGATTTTTATGTGTTACTATAGCATAATTTATTTAATTTTATTATGTTCTGATTTTTTATGTTCTCAGCTAATGCGACTATTACACAAAAATAGTGCAAATAAACGATACATTTAAATGAATATATTATCGTTTATTTTCAGTTTTTTTGTTTTACTTTTGTTTATTTTGCTGGTGATGGTATGAATGTACTCTATGTGAATGTACTAGGTATACCTAGAGACTTGGCAACAGCGGGCCGCTACAGCTCAAGAAATTAAGTGATTTTTTTAAGTGTGAGCATAGAATTGATTGTGTTGCTTGCGTTATGTTTAATAGTTTATAGCGAAATAGTTTTTATGCATTGGACTTTATTTGTCTTGAATAATTGTCTTGAAATGGATAGGCCATTGAATATGTCATAGGGCAAGACGCTGTGAAAATAACTAAAATATACTATTCTCGTAGTATCTACAACAGTTATAAGATGTCTTAGTTTTCAAGCCGAATGCGGCTATGCTAAGTCGCCCAGCAAAACATAATATTTGGGTGCCTCATTGACTCATTCAACTAAATCGTCTGAATCTCAAACAAGCCGTGGATTGTACAATTGGTATTTTTATTATTTAAATGTAAACTTAATATTATATTTTGTGTTTATAGAAGTAAATTATTTCGAAAAAGCAGCGATAGCTTAGTGGGATACCAACAGACTGCAATGCAGAGGGTCTCGGGTTCAAACCCATGTTTGGAAGTTATATGACTTTTCGAAATTATGTGCGTATTGATTGAAAATGATCGCCTGCTCCGTGCCTCTGAGAGCACGTTAAGCCGTCGGTCCCGGCTGCCATGAACATCTATGGCAGTCGTTATTGGGAAAGTCAGTACCCTATAATATCCTGACATTGGTCTAGACTTAGGGTATCGTTAGCCTTTGGGTTGCGGAGGTCAGGTGGCAGCCGCTCCGTGTAAAAACTGATATCCAGTCAAATCCGGTTAGACTAGAAAAGCCGACCCCAAGTGACTTGGGAATAATAAAGGCTAAGAGAGAAGAAAAGAGAAGTAAATTATTTCGCCGTGAACAAATCCAGGAAAAAGATTTTATACTTAATTATCTTTTATAACGGACGTGTATATTTTATTAACTTTCATTTTGTTAATCTATATGTTTTGTAACATGCCATTATATATGACAATAATATTTCACAGCACGCGTTATGCATTGGTTAGCGACTAGAAGGTTCAGTTACCTGCGCAGCGCTGCGGGTTCGGGCACGGACATGGCAAAAAAAAAGTTGTTCTCAAATAGTTATTCTGTATCTGGTTTGCGACACAATACTTATATCTAATGCAGGACGTAACTTTTGTGCATGTGTGTGTCTTTAGTTATGTCGTCTGATAAATGAATTAAATAAACATGTATTAAAAATTCTGTATATAATGCCATAAAATATAACATAATATACGAAAATATGATACTACTTCTAAATAAAAAATTTGAGCTCTATAAATATCATCCATCTTTTGTCAATTTATAAAAAGTAATGGTAGTTGTAAACACGATAAATAATATATATTACGTGCATGTTATAAGACATAAATATGTCTTAGATGTTGCATCATCATGCATCAATTCAGATAATCCGAAGGGGGACCGGTGGCGGTGGGGTGCCGATGGCGACTGGTGTGGGTTACATTGTGGGGGCGGAGCTAACGACCACTCATGAAATGGGTAAAATGGGTGGATGCAACCTATATTCCCCAGCTTGTTGTTAAGTGGTCCGCAGTGGTTTGAGTTAAAGGTGGCAAATAGGAGGGGCAATGCTGTTTTAGGAAAATGCACTTTATGTTCAAACAGCTAAGGCTTAAATTATTCACAAGAAACTTTTATTGGATAACAAAACAATAGAAAACTATACAAATAGGATTTTGTTTAAGTTTTCGACTTGCGGATTGGGGTTAGCGTGGTTGAGTTTACTGTAAATAAATTGCCGCATTTATAGTCTTTCGATGTCTTGTAGACGCTAGAAGGCTCTCACCTATTATGCGAAACTTAAAAGATAGTTGGCGGCATGTAGTTGTCATACTACGCACACACAGCAACACATCAACCTAAAATGTTTTGACTTTGAACTATTAGACGTTGAACGCTGCGAATCGTGTGAGAGAGTACGTTATATTTTTGTTACATAACTTTGTTACGCTCTATCTATACCATTACATCGACACCTCTGTGCACTGTCCCTTTCCGACAATTCTCTATTTTGTATCTAGCGTAGTTATGCGTATATAGGGTGTTTAACTTGATGTGTAGCCGTGTGTACCTACAACCCCGATTGTAGTGATACACGTATAAAATCGATAGTAATTCTGTAGGTAATCACTAGTAATACAGACAGCATTTTCTTTTTTAAGAATTGTTAAATACAAGAGCATTTCGTCTTTTTCTCTTTTGATGCTTAGTTTGGCACATGTTAAATGACTATAAGACAGAATTCTCGTAGTCAGTTACGTGGTGAAACATACAGATTTGGAGTCTTGTGGGGCGATGAGATGCATATTTTACTAGTATCATATTTTAGTAGTATCTGATTTTCATTCAATATTTTTTTAAAGCTCTACGCTCCTATTGATATGTCGACAGACTTGATAGCAAAGTCTATCTTATAATAAAACAAATAATAACAAGTGAGAATAGGCAATAAATTGCCGTGAATCTTAGAGTTCGAAAAAAATATTTAATTAATATGCAAAGGTTCACGTGACCTTTGCATATTAATTAAATAATTATTTTTACCACGTTACCTTGAGGTCATAGTCATTTCGGAGGTATATCGACTATGCTGAGTCGAATGGCGTAGACCGCGAGTCTCTAGCTTTTACGGTTCTTGAGTTGAAAGTTGTATAACAGATAGACGGACAAAACTGTTGTATAAGAGTTTTTTGAACTTTAAAAAGGATTGGTTTAGGATAGCGATATATTAATTTTAAATTAATTATAATTATTTTAACAGGATACATTAAATTAATTGCCTGTACAGATAGCGTAGTTGTCTTAGTGTTCGCGTTGTCATTGCCATTGCCCGATAGTTTTAGGTTAAAGCCCTACACGAGACAAAAAAATATTTGATCCACAAATAGTTGTACATCGTGTTCATTGTTTAAACATCAAGTCAAGTCAAAAATCATACATACATAGATTCACGCCAGTTTCCCGGACGGGCAGGCAGAGACTACGGATTTTCATTTGCTACGATCCTGACACACTTCTCTGGCGTCATTCACTTTCATCACATTCCTCATACACACCCGTCGGCTCAAGGTTCTCTTAACCTGGCCTTTGTCCAAAACGCCTCCGATCTGATCGAGAAACGTTCGCCTAGGTCTTCCTCTTGCGACTGTTCTATTCATACTAGCCTTATTAACTTTCTTAGTCAGTCTTTCCTTGTCCATTCTTTCTAAATTGCCCAAACCAGCTTAACATACCCTTTTCTATTCTTGCCACTATATCTACTTTCATGCCGCATCTCTCTCTAATCACACTATTCTTTATTCTATCTTTCAGAGTCACACCACATATGTTGCATATATGTATGCTCTCATTTCTACAGCATTTATTCTGATCTCACGCTTCTTTTGCCATACCCAACTTTCACTTCCATACATAAGTGTGGGCACTGATAGTCCTCTATGAACAGCCAAACGTGCCTTTTTGGATACATTTCAACTGTTCATAAAAACGCGTAGAGCTCCATTCACTTTTTTCATTTAAGTCACAAAGTAACACTTATGAACGGCAGAAAATATATGGGATAGTGATTTTACTAAGTTGCTGAAGCTACATTTAGGTTAGTTGCTAGGTTCAGGCAAAGATTTGAGCCTATGAGAAGGAAAGCTGCAAGTAACTCACGACTACTCTTTTAAATCGCCAATTATATATAGTGGGTTATTATAGTAGTATAAGTGGTCGAAATAATATAATAATAATATAATAATATTCTACACATACATACAACACCATTTAGCCCAAACTAAGCAGAGCTTGTACTATGGGTACTAGACAATGGATAAACATACATACACACTTTTTTCTTGTATATACATACCTATTATACATAGAAACACCCAGATCAAGACAAACATTCATGTTCATGCACAGAAATGTTTGAGTTTCTGCGACCGCGACCTCAGGCGTGGCAGTCGGTTACACAGACCACTACGCCATTGATATAAATTTTGATTGTTATTAAAGTTTTATTGTCTATAGATATTAGATTTCGACAAAGCAATACAGGTTTCTTTATCTATCTTTTCTAACAAATTATTATTTACTTAACTACCTATAACTCTTTCATTGACGATATTCTTAACTTGCTACTTTGTTTTCTTTTTCTCTTTATTAAATATAAATACGTAATTATTAAAATAATTAGCTAAATAATATAACGTATATTATTTAGATAATATTTTTTTGCCGTCGATCTGTAGCGTGAGCGTAGGGCTCTGGCGGTCCGAGGGTATATGATAGCCCGTAGGTTTGCTCGATGTTCTACTGAAGTTAAAATCACCCTGTTTAAGGCATATTGCCAATCCTTTTACTTGAGCAGCTTATGGGTAAGTCATACCCGTCGGGCCGCGCGCCAGTGTGTTACGTGTGCAATATAATAACATATTTAGGATGTTGATGGGGCTGCCTTCCTATTGCAGTGCATCTTTAATGTTTGCCGAAGCTCACACGAATGGCTATCACGCCATAAGACGTAAAAAAGTGGCTTCATTGTTAAGGCGTTTGAGAGACAGCAGCAACAGCATCCTAAAAATGATAGCTTCTCGGTTTGACTGTCCAATACAATGTAAGTGGACTCATATAATAACAGGACTAATCTAAATTTATGTAATTTTATGTTATGAATTAGTTTTAGTTAATAAGTATTTATATTTTGACGTCAGAACATAATGAACTGATTTATGATATTAATTTATGACATGCAAATCCAATTTTGTTTCAATGTTATAATATTTTCTTTCTAATTTATTTCTTAGTTATTTTATTGATATATTTTGATATATGTATGTGTATGTGGTACTATAATGTTTTTATAATGCTGCCTCTCTTGACATTACTTATTTATCATGTATGGAAGTTATAATAAATAATTATATTTTTTGTATCTGTATGGTATTGTAAGACAATTCAGATTAGTACTCAACAATTTCCTTTAGGCTATACTTTATACATATTACATATAAATTGTATGTATACGGATTTATTGAGATTTATGCATAAATTATTATTATTTAGTCAGCGAATTAAAAAATCAATAGTTTCATTTATTTGTGATTCATGCTCTTTTTAACATTAGTTTTCTTGTCAGTCGTTACAATAATAGAAATATCATCGGCAAAGAGGAAGCATTTGTGAGTAGTAATATCAATTATGTCATTTATATATAGGAGGAACAAAATAGGGCCCATTATATTATTACTAATAAAATATTATATTATATTATTGTTGGGGGAACATAAAATGACATACCTTTCATCCTTAAACAATTACTTACTGTTTCTAACCTAACATACATTTAAGCAAGCAAAGCCGCGGGCTTAACTTCTTTATTTCTTTTCGTGCAGTTAGTGGCCAACCACACGAGAGTCAAGAGTTGTTCAAGCCGCCCGTAGGCCTCTGACATGGCTTAACGACTGCTGTCAATTTGACAATAACCGGACCGACTTTTTACGTGCCTTCCAAATCACGGAGACGCTCAGATTAAATACCACTAAGCGGTCACCCATCTATAGACTGACCGCACCTACCGTTGCTTAACCTCGCTAATCGTTTACCGATCAGTGAGTGCAACTGGCTATGAGCACGCGATATTTACTGTATATTGTATTCACTTTAATGTTTCAAAGCAATCAGTCTTTTCCCCTAGCCTTTATTATTTCCAAGTCACTTGGAGTCGGCTTTTCTGGTCTAGCCGGATTTGACTGGATATCAGTTTTTACACGGAGCAGCTGCCACCTGACCTCCGCAACCCGAAGGCTAACGATACCCTAAGGCTAGACCAGTGTCAGGATATTATAAGGCACTGACTTTCCCAATAACGACTGCCATAGATCTTCAGGGCAGCCGGGACCGACGGCTTAACGTTCTCTCTGAGGCACAGAGCAGGCGATAATTGTCAATCAATACGCACATAATTTCGAAAAGTCATAAAACTTCCAAAAGTCATGGGTGCGCGACGTGGGTTCGAACCCGAGACCCTCTGCATTGCAGTCTGTTGGTCTCCCCACTGAGCTATCGTTATATATATATTTTAAAGTAATCAGAGTACCAGGCAATAATTCTATAGATATCGCTGAAATCAATACGTGGTGCAATTATGTAGGAGAAACGGTATTTTATTCCGTAATTTGAATTGAAAATGTATGAAATAATACCTTTGACAATAATATTTCATGCAATGCTTATAATAGTAGCTCGTATCTTTTATCATTGTTCATGGAGAAATGGTTGCAGCACCTTACAGCTATTATGACTTGTAAACGAAAAACTTGGCGATTAAAAAGAGTGGCTATGAGTTTTTTACCCGTTCTTCTCATGAGCCCTACACCCGTGCTTTGCTGAACGTGGCAGTACCTAAATGTAAATTCACAGAATAAATTTTTGTGTAGGTTTGACATTCATAAGTGTTACCTTGCCATCTAAATTAAATAATGTTTTTAAATTTGAATTTGAATATCTTCCAATTTCGAACATGATGTTTGTATTTCCTATAATCCTTGAATGCCACGTCAACTAAATGAAATGTATGAAATGTTACACCAATATATTACTGTTTCGTCTGCTATGCTTTCAATGTAACGCTTGGTAGTTTTAGGTATAGTCAGCAACATAAGCCGTAGCGCACTTACGAGATTTCGATACATTCTATCGTTCAAAATTATGCCAAGTATTTAGTTGTATAGATGTAGTAGTTGAAAGATATTTGATTTAATTGCAGCAATTCAATTCATAGTAGCTACTTGTGTTGCTGTCTGTACATTTACGCACTATGTGCTTAAGATATCTTGTTAACTTTTTTTTATTTATTTATTTAGCAACTATCTAAAGCTCAGAATCTTAATAAAAATTACTGGATAATCTATTCTATCTGCTTCCATAAAATCGATATTCATATTTTATTAATACACAATAATACATATTTCGACAAATGTGCTATCAAACAGGCAATTATTTTAAATCGTCTTTGAATACAACAGTAGGTGTTTCTTATATGATAAGAACAAAGCAAAGCAATACAGCAACGGCTGCTTTTTTATTTCGCAATTGCCTTTCCAAGGGCTTGCTGATACTGAACATTTCTTCTTGATAGAATAACCCAATAACACTGTCAATCTCTAGAATCTAAGCTCTCATACACTTCAGCCAGATTCACTACCGCTGCGATACCGATGTAGATGTTCAATATCTCATAAAATTTCAATAGGCATTACTACAACACTAATAGGCGATGCTAAAGTATCATTTAAGCAGCACAGAATATATTTACGCATGAAGAATAAAAAGAAAACAATGGGATAGTTAGGTACTGCTTGTAAGAGTACTTCCCAGGATAAACAACCGACTCCTTAATCCCGTCATCTTAAGATTGACACCGGCAGACACTTCCCATTAAAAAAACACAAGCATCTATTAGAGCTTACACTAAGGTGGAGCTTTTAATTCAAATCTTAATTATTTCCAACTAATTATTATAACATGCTCTTTTTTAATTACAGGCTTCAGATTCGAAGGCGGTCTGCTGAATCGGTGAGTCTTTTTTTCTTATTTTCACTGAACAAGACTTTTATTGAACCGACGGTAGCTTTTTGGTTAAGAATCAATATTATAAAGGAAATGTCTTGCCCGTATTTCTCGGGCTAATGCCCGAAAAGTACGGCCAAGACATTATCGGCGTGAACTGAATCCTTAGATCAAGTTTAGCTTAGCTAAAGGCGTGCAAAAATATAATAGGATTACGCAACCCAACATGGCCATAAGCAAAAATTTATGTCACGAAACTTAAAATTTAAATGTCGAAAATCTCGCTCACGGTATGGTTTATGTACAATGTTGCAATTCATCTTCTACAAGAACAGGTTAACCTACCCGAAACATAACGATTATTTTCTTTTACTTCCCTTTTAAAATCAAACGTCTTACTAGTAACAATGCTTATAATACTATAGCGCTTGACTTTCAAAACTTAAACGAGAGAGAGGGACGTCATACGATAGCTATGCGATCTAATAAAGGGTATGTAACACAGTGAATCGCGACATTTTATATTGACTTAATAGTTTGATGTATACAGTATTCGTATTCATGCGCGCTCAATTACAGCATGCACAAATATTTGTCATATAAAACTGAAGACATACTATATGATTAATGTGTTTATTCATCACAACAGCATCCTTGTTAAATAATTGTAAGCTATGTTGGTGTTGCACGTTGAATTAATTTAAAACAGGGGAGCGTCCCTCTCGGGCACGCCACAATCGTGGCGGTAAGACCAGTTGTTGAGGAGTGGCTGGAGAGGCGGCTTAGCGCTCTCACCGGCTGACACTGGTAATGTCTGGCCACGGTTGCTTTGGCCAGTTCCTGTGTCGCATAGGCCGGCAAGAGACGCCCGGTTGTCACCATTGCGGCGACTGCCGCGACGTTATTTAGAACACGGCGCTGCACACTTTGGCGGGCTGGTATCTGCCTGGGCATCGCAGCGCCGTGAGTTGATCGCGGCAGTCGGTATGGCTGCCCTCTCGCTCCCGGCCGTGGTTCAGTCCATGGTCCGGAGTGAGAGGTCGTGGAACGCCGTCACCTCCTTCTGTGAGGAAGTAATTTCCATTAAGGAGGCGGCGGAACGCAAGAGGGAGCTCGTAAACCCTTTTTCCAACCACAGAACCGGGCGCCGGAGCGCGCGAAATGTCCTCCAGCCACCTTGAGGTTTGACCTGGGGGTGGTGGGCTTCGTGGGCCTGCCCGCAATCCGATCAGCATCAGGTCCGAGAAGCGGCGTGCGTATTCCCACGCGGATTTATAAAAGTAGGAATTTATAAAAGTAAGAAGTGCCTAAAGGGTAATCTCTTACGGCGGGCCGAAACCTCTGTAGGGTCGCGACCGCATGTGTAAGTGATTCGCGCAGCCCCGTCGATTGCGGTTTTGTCGAGGAACACCGTGGTAGGTTTAGTCGGTATTATCGGTAAGTCTATTATCATCATTACCATTTTTCTTTCACATCGGTGAGTCCGGACATAACCCCTCCGCCCGCCCCTGCGGAGAGATACGCATCATTAAATTACCCGACGTAAAAATGTAGGAGCGTCCCTCTCCTGTGATGGATGGGGTTCGAGACCGATTAAATTAGTGCCTATGCTTACACTGCAGACAACAACACCAATTTATTAGGATTTTCTTTTTGCCTGAGCTCTACCTGACTCGAGGGTTACTAATTGGTATCAGGTAAAATATTGTTTTGCGCAATCAATATTTAGATAATGAATACGGGTACTCTCTTTCTCTCCCCTACGGAGGAATGTTAGATTTGGCATAGTTAAGGTTTTTAATGGAGTGCAGTAAGGTAAATTAATACTAAGTAGGTAGTAGTATGTAGTATAAAGTAAAAATAAAAACCTATTATAAACTGTGTGACCAATACTTCGTATATTTATGTGTTACAAACAAAGGACGTAAATAAAATTTGCATAAAAATTTCATGTTTTACAAATTTAAGATAAACACTGACACTGACCCTGACCCTGACACTGACACTGACCCTGACCCTGACACTGACACTGACCCTGACCCTGACCCTGACACTGACACTGACACTGACACTGACACTGACACTGACACTACACTGTAATGTGTATTTTGATATATTTATCTATATTTTTATTGTAAAATATCTGTTGCTTAGAAGTCATTCGTGAATCGCGGCGGTCTTGAAAACTGTATAATAAGGGACACAAAGCTTACGATTTTATTTCGAACATCGATTTGTGGCTCACAATTTATATGAGCATTAAAACTTTGAGCCTGAGTGCACTGGCTGTGACGAGGTAACAACTTCAGCCATTGCTCCATTCGTGCTGTGTAATGATTGTACATATATAGTGAGGCCGACTTACTGTACTTTACAGTTGATTAAGTTTTTCTATATCTAAGCAACCGTGGACTGCCACGTAGAGGTCTCAAGTTTTATCCCACGACATGTAGCTCTGAATTTCAAAGAAATGTGCGTATTAAATAGTTAATCATCGCTTACTTTAACGGTGAAGGAATACATTGTGAGGACACCAGCATGTCTGAGAGTTCACCAGGTTTTCGAAGACATGTGAAGTCTGTCAATCCACAGGGTGGCAGACAGACTTCACATATAGCGTGCTGCATGGTGAACCATGGCCTTGGTTTTCTCGCACCGAGAAGAGGCTCATGCCCACCAGTGGGATAGTTTATAAATAAGGTTAATATTATTACCCAATCAAATAATACACAAAATTCGCCAGTTCCTTTGAATTCTACAAGGTTAGGACACAAACATAATGTCCGTTTTATGGTAAACGGTGCCGTTTCTTTTGGATGGTTATAGCACCGAGAGTAATATGCACAGGATCGTTTTCTTATAATATTAGTGATATTACATAACTGTGTTGCGCAAAGTACTGTGGACATTGATTCCTTTATTTGATATATCACGTCTTACTTTAGTAAATTTGACAACCCTAACTCCACCCTATTGGGTTAGTATAATAAAGCCATTGAAAAATTTTTAGGGTTACAATTTGGATGCTTTTTGATATACTCAATGCATTGGACCTAAATGGGGATTATGAATCATGTGAGAATTAAACGTATTCATAGCAAAGCAAGCAAGATTTGATTTGATTTCTAAACTTCTGCATGCGGTTTCGCTCGCGTAAAAGTAGGTCAGGTTATATTAGGAACAGTGCTATGATAAAAAATAGCCTTATAATAATATCTTATTTGGTGATAATATAGCTTCCTAATAGTGAAAGAATTTTTAATTTCGATTGTTTAGTTTTTAAGATTTATCCTTACAAATAAAACAACAACAAATCTAATATTTTCTCTTTATAATATTAGCATACATTTTCAGCAATTTGAATATCATTCACTTGTTACCTCTTCAGCAGCAATAGCTCAGTGGGGAGACCAACAGAATGCAATGCAGAGGGTCTCGGGTTCAAACCCACGTCGCGCACCTCTGACTTTCGGAATATATATAACTTTTCGAAATTATGTGCGTATTGATTGACAATTATCGTCTGCTCCGTGCCTCGGAGAGCACGTTAAGCCGTCGGTCCCGGCTGCCATGAACATCTATGGCAGTCGTTATTGGGAGAGTGTCGACACAAAAGATCCCACTGCGTCGAAGTGTCACCGGTCTGCACTGACTGGCCCCCACATAAGATACATACATACATACTTCTTCAGCTAAGCTAAAATGATTGTGTTACGAGCAATTCACGCAGGTAATGTAATTTAAGATCAAACTCACAGCCTCATGATCGCTGTTCGATGCCTTAATTATAAGGCTACCGTCGCTTATATTTATGTGTTTGTCGTGTTTGTTTAGGACTGTTCCAATTTAACCAAGTGGAAGATACGTCAGCATTGAAGAAAGTGTTCGGTAAATGATTCTTTTCCAGAGTAAAATCTTGTTTTTGTCTCTACGTTATTATGTTACGTTAAGTGAACAACAACAAACTGAAACTTCGGCAACGTATGCGGCATGATAGCGCTCCATTGCAACTCGCTGTACGAATTTTACATACGGTTTTTCGTTCTGATATCGCATGGATCTTATTCTGAAATTTTTGAATTGCCCACAGTTACTACTAAAACTTTTATAAATTTTCAAGCATTATTGAAAGTAAACCACATCTAGCCTTAGGGTATCGTTAGCCTTCGGGTTGCGGAGGTCAGGTGGCAGCCGCTCCGTGTAAAAACTGATATCCAGTCAAATCCGGTTAGACCAGAAAAGCCGACCCCAAGTGACTTGGGAATAATAAAGGCTAAGAGAGAAGAAGATTGAAAGTAAACCACAGTATACGAATTTTTATTGCGGCTTATTTATATCACTACATTACTATTTTAATATTATTTTAAACCTATTTATATTTACTACGACCATGGCTGTTAAATGTGTATACACATTAGTGTTACACAATGCGGATTATATATTAACATAACCCGCGATGTACTATCTGTTATCTTATGGCGATTGAAAATACAGTTATTAAAAGCGCTCTAAGAAATCCCCAGAGGTATCAAACTCATGCGTTACCAACCTTTTAAGCAAAAAATTCACCGTACGTTCGCCACTAGAGGCCAAAATTAACTCATATACGAGTATGTTTTAAGCACACCATCACTTCAAGAAGCCTGACCTGGCCTAAGCCTTACTCGACGGTAAGTCCAGTATCTATTTAATAGAAGATTGCTGCCAAACGGACTTACGAGCAATCTCCTGCAACGTGGTGATACTTTCACATTCAGTCTGCCTCGGTAAGTTATCCCTAGGTTTAAGTGCCGACGCTGCTAAAGCCTAGCTCTTTGACAATTCTCACATTAGGAAGAATGTCTGTATTGCTGTGACAAATAAATATTTAGGTAAACAACGGGTTCAAGAAAATCCAGAATCTGAAGAGCCATTTGTGAGCCACACAAATGTTTGTCTTGTGTGTGTGAATCGCAACCAGATCATTAACGCAGTCATAGTCTTAACCACTAAAACAATTACACAATCTACGCAAACAACAGTCCGACAAGGGGATTCTGAAGATCCAATTTAAAATGCCCTTAGCGGAACGGGTGAAACCGCGAGGGCACAACTTGCTTATACATAAAAGAACATCCGATTGTTTTAATTCTTTATCCGACTGACCTTTGGAGTCAGACGAAAATTTTGAATACTTGTTGCTAGGCATAGCGTCCATTATGACTCCATAATATCAGACTCGTTTTTAACCTGTCCTGCCCTTTTTAGTATGGAGAAGGGTTACATCTTATTTGGCAGGATTGGCAGTTTTACACATGTACTAAAAAAAATGGACAACTCTCAGACATGTAGTTTACCTTGAACTTTCCCTTCATCGTTAACGCTTTATATTTGTAGGTGAATTGTTAGCTGTATCTGAATAAAAATATGCTAGAACTGATCATAATAATGTGGACAAATAACTATACACCTTTATCCTGGAAGGGGTCGAATGAGGCATGTTATACTCAAACTTCGCCAGCTTCGATTTTAGGCTCCAAGCTATAGAGAAAGTGACTTTTGCCATCTACTGGGTACACTTTCAGACTCTATGCTACTACTGAAAATATCTTACAGCGTGTCTTAACAAAATCCTTTAAACACTTTACCTTTGGACTTCACGATCGCACAGAAACGTATTATACCAATGATGATTTGTCCTTGTTTCTACGTTTATATTATTGGTTTCGTTTAACCATGTTCAGAAATTTTGATATCGTAATTACGTTTAGCCTCTCTCTATACGCAATCAATAAAAGGTTATCTATACGTCCGTTTAGTGGACGATATATATATTTCATTCATTCGCATAGTGGACGATTAGACACTTTGTATAATAATTTTAAGTAGTAAGAATACTTATCAGGTAAACTCATGTATATTTTGATCATTACTGCGTTCTGTTGCTTTATTTATAACTAGATTTTGCCCGCGGTTTCGCTTGCGTAAATGTTAGTTTAGGTTGAACAGTACTCTTTTCTGGGTGGAACCCTTTGTATGAACCCCTGACAAGGTGTACAGACAAAGTTTATGATCTGTTTATTTATTAAGGCGTGAAATCGTGTAAAACAAACAAACTCACATTCCGAATTATAATATCATTTACGATACAGCGTCAGTAGCCTAATCGATAAGGCATCGGCGTTGTGATCACAAAGCCGTGGGTACAAATCCTACCTATTGTACTACCGACATCAACCCACTCGTAACAAAAGCATATCAGCTTAGCTGGAGAGGTTAAGACTGCGCCGAGCGTAAGACGCGGTTGGACTGAATGACAGAGCTCGATATTCAAATCAGCGCGCGGCCGCCATAGTAAAATTGTATGGAGGATTTGAAGTGCTTTTTAGATAAATATGTATCTTTATTGTCAACCAATAACTTAAATATTTGGGACGGACAAATTGTAATATAACTGTTTATGTTTCGTTTAAGCTGTAAAATAGCATGGATTTCTACTGTTATAATCTAAAAATCACGTAACACGAGCTTACGTTATTGCAAATTTACGTAATTTTGTAGGCGAAAATATCCATTGTTTTAAATTTTTTACACGGAGTAATTGTAAACACATTCATTATCATTGGTAAAAATATATTTTATATTTGAATTAAATAAAAAGTGTTCATTTTATCAACTTAACTGTGATCGCCTGTTTTGGCATATTTCGCTCGGCGCAGTCTTAACAAGAACATCATTAATTTGTAACTCACATAACTAGAAAACTTTACAAAAAACAAGCTCCTCTATGTTAGTTAGGGGCCATTAGTTAGGTACATAAATGTATTGTGTTTGGGCACGTAGATAGGTAGAAAGATGACAAAAGTCTGACCAAGAATTAAAGTATATAAAGCAAATATGAATGGGACAGTTGGCAGGGATAGATCTTAGCAAATGTTATCTGAAAATATCATATAAATTTTAAGAAAAGCTAATTTATAAACATCTTTGACCGTGGAGCGTGCATGAAGAATATAATAAAGGAGAACAAAGCAAGAGAGCCGGGATCGTAGCAAGTGGAAATCGAACCCAGGAGTCGTATTCACGAACACTGTGCCACCGACGCACATTTTGAACATCAGTTTATATTGTACCGAACCGTATAATAGCGAGTAACATTAAATTTGAAGGGGAGCGTCGAATCCATGCGTGTAATCCCCCTTTTGATCTGTTGACGGTATGCAGCTCTATAATAGCTATTGAAACCTGGGCAGTTAATAATTGACCCATCATTCCTGTTTCATAATACAAATGCTGAGGGTTGTCACTGCATACGCGGTATAATAAAGTGTGGTCACATTTAAGGGTTGTAAAACGAACCCTCTAAATTTATTGTTAGACACATTTTAGGTACCGTGTATAAAAAGATTGAACGGTTACTTATTTTTAGTTTTATTCAATAATTATTTTGAGTAGATTTTGTAAAACAGTGCTCGTGATTTAGGTATAAATAGGACTTTAAAAGAACATAATAAACATTCTCCACACTGCCTCGGAGCAATTACTTGTGGATCTCACAAATTATTATCCCGTGTGATATTGGCCGATGGCCGGGTGGCAGCGACGAGGTGACCGCATTCCTGCTACGCCATGCTCAATAGATTATTTTAACAATATTTTGTAGAACCTATTTAAAATATGTATTGAGATGATAATGTCATGTCACTCCTGTATGATACATTAGATTAGGCGATATCCCTCGGGAGTATAAGCGTGACACTATGTATGTACGTAATTAAACTACATTACCGATTTTATTCATTTAAAGACTTAACCTATTGCCACGATCTAGATATGTAAGTCGGTCAAAACGTCGGGCAATTAATAAGAAAATACTTCCCGTAAATAATTATCAACGCGATTATGATATGAGTTCGAGAACGTCTAAAAATGTTTGGATTATTAAATACGGAACGTAAATTAGACAGCTTGACATGTTAACAAAATCAAACGTATGAGTAAAAACTGAGCCTTATTTGCCAAATTGGTACCGACGACGGCCGTGGTAGAGTAGAGACCTTTGCAAAGCTTAGAACCTCAGCAGTTGTAACAAAGTGGTAAGCTGTTGTAACAAGAGTGTAAATAAAGTGCAGTGCTTGAAATAAACTGTCAGCAGAAGACCTTGCTGATGTAATTTCGGGCACACTATGGAATAATGCTAATGTATCATTGGCCGTAGTTCTACCATAAATGCGAAATTTTGATAAAATCAATATTTTCTTTGTTCATCTTTTAGCGCGCATACGATAAATGTAACAACATATGTATATATACTGCATCAGTTGCGTTCGAAATTGCCAGTTCTTAGTACACCGCTACCGTTGTAAATCTAAAGGAAATATACGTTTGTAAATTATTTAAATACTCGGTATGGAAGGTTGGTGCTCTATATTTTAAAAGGAATATAAATGTTTCCATCTAAATTAAAATACCCTGGCTGCTTATCGAGGTGCTTTATTTAATCGGATTAATGCTGTGTTATATTAAAATGATGGTGCCGATGATGGGCTGATGATCCTCGGAGATCGGTGTTAGGACCATATTAATTATGAACCACCACCAACCACGCTTGTTTATGTTGACCGGGTTTGATACCGACGGTCTTTTATTTTGTGAGAGCAGGGCTTAAGGACAAATATTTAGTTAACAATGGGGAGAAGCGTAACTGACTGTACATACATATATTGCAACTCAGAATATATTTCAGTTACTTTTGATAGATAACCTAGAAACACCATCTCGCAAATTTTCTATTAACTACTATAGAAATCAATAAGTAATAAGTAATAAGACTACAACTAAAGAAATTAATAAGTCTAACTACACCTATATAGGTGTAGTTAGCTATATATGTATATAGCTAATACTTAAAAACTACCTACTATATCTAAAGAATTATATCTTTTGAATGAAATGTACGATTTTAATAATTTAAAACGTATTTTATGGGTATTGAAACGGTCTTTAATAAAATATCATTTAAAGGGATAAGAATTAATACAGAGGTATGAATAATATGGTTTGATTACTGTCGGCACTTATATCAACTTTTAAAATGTAAAAACGTAGTTATAGTAGCATAACCACAGTAGTTGGACATATGGTATCGCGGACTTTTTTGTAGATATTGATACGTTCTATAATACTGTGGAACATTTTTTTGTTCTATCATCAATAGTTTCCGCAGCGCACGTGATGACAGATTTTTATGACAAATTTTTTTACACCTTGGGTTATATTATTGCATTTTTATTAAGGATCCCTATTTTTTTTGAAAATGTAATATAGCCTATGTCACTCAGTGAATATGCAGCTGACTAATAGAGGAAGAATTTTTTGAAATCGGTCCAGTAGTTTTTGTGTGAAAACATTACAAACATACATACAAAAACACAAATGTTTCCTCTTTATAATATTAGTTTAGATGTCAATATCGTTGAAATATATAAACTAAAGATCGTTACCCTTAGTTGATATATTTCAATATGTAGTAGTTGTATGGACCGTCGCCCTAACAACTACAAAGATTGATAGAATACGTAGAAGTGACGAATTCTACTCATTTTGCCCTGCATTCGTAAATGATAGGCGAAGTCTTGGCTGAAGCGGAACACTTATTTGCCCAATTTCTTACAATTGCTATAAACATATATGCCCAATTTCTTAAATTTAAGCTAGTCAACTAAACAGTTATTTGTGGCAATGTTTAAGAACTGACAACTTTTAAGAAGAATCCGCACATCATATTGAAAATGTTAGCAATTTATAAGTAACTTCTAGAGTTGTATATTATGCGAATCTCTTGTCAAGTGGTACGAATTTCTTAGGCGTTTCTGCTATAAATATTTCTGCAATCGGCTGTAGGTTAAAGCTAGGCCCCTAAATGTTCATTTCCGTGGTGCTTATCTTTTCTGGTATTAACATATAAATCCTCTTTGTTCTGTCTCCCGCTTTGCTAAGGAGGACAGTAGAATAATATTTCAACATTTCCTATATAACTCTGATTAAATACGTTGCGGGTTCCAAGACAGTTTAACTTTTCCCGGCACTTCACGAGTGTCATAACTCGGTCTTTTCCTTGGTCACCACTGCTGACCCTGGTTATACAGGTGTTACAGTGGTGGGAGTGTGGGCGGGATTAGACTCAAAACCCTTTTTTCACCTATCGATACTAGCAAATAAGGTATTTTATTTTTCTATGTTATCATCTAAAGATTAGAAATCGAATCGGTCAATGCTACGACTCACTGGGCTTGGTTTTAAGACAACTGTTTTTAAATCAGACGAAGATATTATATCAGCCGTGTATATAAAATCGCCCACTGCTAACCACGGACCTCTTCTCAGTTACGACACTACACGGCCAAGTACAGGTCGGCAGTCTTCAAACATCTTTGTGAACTGAACTTTATGGAGAATTCTCAGATATGCTGGATTTTTTACGATGTTTTCATTGACAATTAGAGCAAGCGATAAAATCAACTATTCTATGTGCACGTTTTAAAGATTAAATAACTTATATAATTTTATCTACATTACCTTTATGTCTACGCCATCTGACTGTTAGCGCCATCTATCCCACAAATTTTGATTCAATTATCTTGGTAGCGACATTACATAGGGACCCAAATTAGATGTGGCATATAAACGGCAATTTCATAACTAAAGACCTAATATTATACAATTGTCTGTGGGTGGAATACATTGATACTTTTTTATTAAAGTAGCTTATCATGTTCAACAATAAAAGTAATTAATATTTGTTTGTTTGATGGTGGTTTAGTGACTTTTTTGACGCATCTACTGATCTGTGTGTCAAAAAATCAGGGGTTGACAGCGTGCGATTCGATCAATCAGCAATGTTAACCAACAATGATAATGTAATATGTGGTTGCTATGTACTAGACGGCAATAACAGCCATTCATATTATGTACATAGATTATGGGAATCCAAATAATATGTCCGTGACTGCACGGACAACGGTGGTTTGCGTAGTCGTCTCGCTATTGCCACTACGCCGAGGGTTGTGGGTTCAAATACATCGCAATAAAAATTTATTTGTAATCCACACGTTTCTTGGTTGACAGTGCTACAACGCCGAGCGTAGACGGTTCGAATGCCACACGGGGCAAAAAAGAGTGTGATCTACAAATTGTTCTTCCAAGTCTTAGAATTATTTGTGTCGGTTATTTGAATATTTGTACAGCTCCCCTCGACTTAGGGTATAGGCCTAGTGTGGAAGATGTCTCTTTTTTCTTAGCCTTTTGTTATGTGTATGCTGAGCAAAAGCCTCTCCCTTGGACTTCCAAGCCACTCTTTTCGAAGTCATTACCTGCCAGTCCCTTTCGAAGACGTCCAAGTCACCTCGCAATTTCCGTTTTGGTCTACCCTGTCACCGTCGACTGTCTTTTGGCACCCAATTGGTCACAATTTGTGCCCACTTCTCTGGGTGCATGCGGCAGACGTGTCCGGCTCAGCCCCACTTCAGCGTGGTGGATGTAACACCTACGTCAGTTATGCGTGTTGTGGAGCGCAGAGCAGTTTTTTGGACATGGTTATTTTGTCATCTCAGCAGTAACTGAATGATTTTATTATCAATAGTTTATTTACCGAATAACCAAGAAAGTAGAGTAATACACTATATATTGTTATGTATGATAATAGATTATGTGTATACAACATTACAGGTATTCAACGTCGCAGTAACGGGAGCAGCGACGAATGGTGGTCACCCATCAAACAGCGTTCCAGCGAGAATGTCATAGATGTCAATAGTATACAAGAGGTTCGACAATCATTGTTTTAAAAATGATCAAATGTAATTAATTACCTGTGACTTTCGGAACAATTGTACAATTTTAAAGTATTTAGTCCATAGTAATGTAAAGTTTTAGGAATGTCTATAGAATTTTTCCATACACAAGCTGTCGCTTAGGGCTTTGCTTTCATGAAATGAAAAGACAGATTACGCCACTCGAAGGTAAGTGCATGGCATTTTGCCGATGATAATCTTTAATTAGACGATTTTTGCATGATGTCCGAGGTTTTTTCTATTGCCTGTTATTGTCAGACCGTGTGTAGTTTACAGCTATTTAAAGAATGTATTGGCGTGATTTTCGTGAAGAAAACTTGAAGACAAATTCTATATACTGGTCAGGGCTTCGAGTCGGGCAGCCGTTTCTATCGTGCTGCCAGGCTCGCAGTACTTGATTCAGTGTACAGACCTTTCAACAGCTTGAAGATAATAGTGGAACCAATCACCTGCCGATTGGTTTTATATAACGTGTTTAAGGGTACTATACCTAAAGTCTGTCAACGGGACGCTATGACTAGGACACCGACAGACAAACTAAGCGTGTGAGCAGTAGTAGGTAGCCTCCTGAAATTTTCCCAATATACATATTATTATTTTAGAAATGATTTTACTCTGCCTGATGATAAGCAGTAAGTGGAGTCCGATTCTTATTTAACTCCTGTCCTGTGTTCCCTCAATATTGATTCTGTTTTAACCAGAACATAACAAATTAATTGAGTAGCGGCTTCCGCCTACTGCTAGATGGGCCGATGTTTAAACTGCCATTGACTGACACATAATGTCACACTTCGTCGACCCCCACCCTTCATCCTGTGTGACGTAATTTATGGATGGCCACTAAGGTTTGTCATACATCACAATCGACATCCATTTTACTTTGCCTTACATTTCTAATATTTTAATTTCATTGGCGATGGATTCGTTGCTTGTTATGTATTCATGCCTTGGAGTACATTACCAAAGAATCTGGCTTGGGTGCCGTCAGCAATATCATAGGAATCTTCCTATGATATTGCTGACATTGTAGACATATGTATTATTACCATCTATATACAGACTGCAACAATATGCGTCGCTGAAATACCTACCTATACCGGTTGACTGATATCCAAGGCGGAATTATTTTGGCGGACAAAGAGGTTGTTACTGTGATATTATGTTAGCAGGTAGTATTGTTTTTTATTATAAATTAAAAAATAGTGGATAAGAAAGATTTAAAAAAAAATTTTGGACCTCAATATTTATTCCACAAAAATATTTTAAACAGAAATAATTGCATTTTTACTCAAAGGTATTGTCACAGATTAGTCAGAAAATCAGTTTTCTTCTTGAGACAACTCAGTATCATCAGGAGTTCCCTCTCTATCCGACTCTGATGCTTCATTGCCACTGAAACATTCTGGATAAGATTTCATCGGAAGCAATATTTCTAGGGTTTCTTTTAATCATGGTTTACTCTTCTTTCTTGAAATATTCCTCATTCCTGTTAGTACTGGATCGGAAGTCAGCAGTAATTTGTTCAGCGCATCTTGATTACAATACACCCTTGAGAATTTTCTCGAAAAATGTTGACGAAATCAACGTAAGTGTCTATTGCGTGCTTCCGCAGCCTCTTCTGACAGTTGCCCGATTGGAAGTAAAGCGTGCTTAATTACATCAGGACCATGGATCAATAATTTGTGCATTGTTGGGGTCAAAGGACACCTTTAATAATATGCCGTAGCCCATCTAGAAGCGTAAAAAATTATACTTAATATCCTTAATTTGGTCAGCAGTGCAATCATCATAACTATTGAGATAATTTTCGATGAAATTCAATTTTTTATTGACATTAGGCAAATTTTGTCGCTGCATCAACTCGTTAATTTCAGTGCATAAGTAAGTCTGTTCTGTATTTATATACAGAATTAATTCAACAGTAGTAAAACATGTCAAATGACAGCCAGTGCCACAACTAATATTAAATTACTACTACATTTTGACACATATATTAGTGAATGTAACAATAGCCAATAGCAATAGCAAAATGAAATGGTAATAGTGTGATGATAATGATATACATTTTCATTATAAACGATCCCCGAGCTGCTGCATTAACTACCGAGTCTCCTCTATGGGACCGCAGTATCCCATCAATAAGACTAATTACCTAAGCCATTCATACGTTGTCGAAGTAGCCCGTTTCTGTCCTCATGTTCTATTAGAAACTGGAACATTTCCCGGCAGTGTTAGTGCCCGATAGACGGCCTGCCACAAAACAATGACAAATCTGATGTAAACGTAAACGAAACGTAACGTATTTGACGGCCGGCTACCGCTTACTACTACCAGACAGGCCGTTGCTTCAACTGCAATTAACTACAATATACTATGTGCAAGGCATTTTGCCGATGATAATCTTTAGTAAGACGATTTTGGCATAACGTCTGACGCTTTTTCTATTGCCTGTCATTGTCAGACGATGTCTAGTTTACAGCTATTTAATTAATGTACTGGCGTAATTCTCAGGAAGAATACATGAAGACGAATTCTATATACTGGTCATAGCTTGGAGTTACGCAGCCGTTTCTATCGTGCTAGGTAACTCCCAAGTTTATGATTTAGTGTATATACCTTTCAACAGCTTGAAGATAATGAAGTAACAACTACCTAATGGAGTGCGCATTCATCTTAAAAACCAACTATTTACGATTATTTTACTTTTTATTTTGTGACAGTTTTAAATATCTGCAAAAAATGTTTTGTGGTATGTATATATTAGCAAGCGATGAATTACTTTCTTTCTATCTGTGATATTGGTTTCAATAATAGTATTTATGATATCGAAATGTGTATGTGCTAAATAACTCTCTATATCTAAGAGTAACATCTATGCATGTTTGCATGAAATACAACACCAAGTCCACGACTGTCATTTACTATAATAATTATAGTATTTACATGAATAATAACGCAGGTCATTCGATTTTGGTATGACGGCTGACGCTTTTTCTTATTGCCTACCATTGTCTATCCGTGTATAGTTTACAGCTATTTGAAGAATATACCGGTGTGATTCTCATTAAGATGACTAGAACTTGAATTTTATATACTGGAGAGGGTTTCACGGACAATGTTTTATAATGGAGGAACATCTATATCCTCTGAAGCTCAAGACCCAGCTTTCCATCTCCTTGTGTAATTTATAGACATGGCTAATAAATGCCAGTATTCTTTATTATAGGTATTATCCATGACGCGATCGCCTGTGCTGCGGTTTTCAATTTGCACCCGCAATTGCCAAAACAAGGTACACATAACGTCACAATCGCAAGACATCAGAGGCACTGCGTTGAAGTCTCCTATTCTGGTAAGCAGCCTGATCATAGTTTACTACTTAAAGTTATTTATATTTAGTAGTAGCTGGTCCTCGCGGCTCCACCCTCGTTAATGGTTCCTGCTCTGTCACCGTGAGTCGTAGTATGATGATATGTAGACTATAGCCTTCCTCAAGAAATAAGCTATCAATTGCAAGTTTTAAATAAGATAGACTTTTGGCTATGCCTACACGCAACCTCCTATATACGTGAATTCCACTTAATACGAGTTTTCGCGGCACATATCCCAAGCGTATAGCGGGGTATTACTGTACTTATATGTATTAGCTTTTGCAATGTGCCGTCATGAAATTTACGATACCGTCCTCACCCCCGTGTGACAAGCACACAAAGTCACACTTCGTCGACCCCGCCCACTCCTTTAACGTGTGACGTAATTTATGGATGGCCTCTAAGATATTTTATCCAACATGTTATTAATATTTTCCAGCATTCCTTGCACTTGACTATGGCCTATATTGGTTCACCGATATCTAAGGCACAACAAGATTTCCCATCAAAATGGGAGTAGCAAGACCCAGGGATCAGCAAGATCAACTCCCACTAAGAGAGAACTCACCTGGAATATTATGACCGTCTCACGTAAGATCCTAGACAAATATCTTATTTTTATATTATCACAATAAGCAGCTCTACCACAAGTGTATAAGTAGGCGTCATTGTATCAGCAGATAGGCTTTAACCTTCATCTTCGCTGTTACAGCGCAGCCACAGCCACACACACGATTAAAAGATCGTTAGCTCGAATGTCATACTCGTAATGAGCTAATACGCCTACAATATTAACTATATCGAGCATTTTATGACTAACCATTTAGACCCAGGCAGTATATCAATCTCTTTTTATTCAGACAATTATATTATATCAGGAAGTCCGGGGTCTACAATGATTTACCTAAATCCAAGGCGAAGTAAGAAATGTTTATTCTTTCGTCATCGAAAATGCGAAGTCGTGCAATCGCTATACATATGTATATAAGCAGATACCGCAACGTGAGTATTTCCTTCGCAAGCGAAATAAAGCATAATTATTACCAATAAGCTTTTGTATAACAGGCTCAATATTTTCCAGCAAAAATCGCAACAAAAACCCTGCGCTACCTATGATTCAGCAACACTCAAGGAACTGCAAGATCACCGCTCTTACCCGCAGCAGCTCGACTGAGTAAACACGTTCTTCTTACAGACGTGTCTAGGTAATAAAATGAACGATTATTAACGGAATAAGTAATTACTACGATAGTTACTACTTAAACTACATTTTTAGTGTAGTGCAAGGCAGATGTTACGTAGTCATCCACCGTGTTCATATTTTCTATGAAATGTATACTTTTGTGTCTTCTGCCAACGACACCGATAATTATCTGCGATATTTAAGCGTAGAAAAGAAGACTGGTCGTGTTATGATAATGCTATTTGTAGTTATACATTTTAACATAATGTTGCATAGTTGCCTGTAGCATCGTTATATTCATTTAGCTTAGAATGTTATTACCTATAATTATCGTTAACGGATTTGGATTATACTCGGTACGCAAAACATTAATTACGCTTAGAGCCGCAACAAAATACAAAATACGAAGAAGAAAACGTAAGAATGGTTACCATACAATCCATGTTTTATCACACTGTCTTCGCGATCATGTTATTGTATTCGTGTCGCTTAGCCTAGTGTGACGAAATATGGCTTGGATGCAGTCAGCGATAGTGGAGGAAGATGTAGAGTGTCTACATTAGCCAAACTGAAGTCAGAAGAATATTAATGACTTTCAGTTACGAATGCCGTTCACCGCTAAATATGTATATAGAATATGATTTAATTACACAGTTACTTTATTTTTATTTATAAGCTACATTTATAATATATTTTACATTATTCATTATAAACCTAGTGTGGACGGTTTTTGTCAACTGTATACACACGAATTTTTCTTGGCAATAAATGATTTATTATTATTATTATTATTATTAACACAAATTTATATAGAATACACTCGTTTTAAACGTAACGTTACGTATTTGAGGGCCGGCCACCGCTTACTACCAGACAGGCCGTTGCTTCAACTGCAATTAACTATAATATACTATGTGCATGGCATTTTGCCGATGATAATCTTTAGTGAGACGATTTTGGCATAACGTCTGAAGCTTTTTCTATTGCCTGTCATTGTCAGACGATGTGTAGTTTACAGCTATATAATGAATGTACTGGCGTAATTCTCAGGAAGAATACATGAAGACGAATTCTATATACTGGTCATAGCTTGGAGTTAGGCAGCCGTTTCTATCGTGCTCATTAGCTCCCAAGTTTATGAATTAGTGTATAGACCTTTCAACAGCTTGAAGATAACGAAGGAACAACTAATGGAGTGCGCATTCATCTTAAAAACCAACTATTTACGATTATTTTACTTTTTATTTTGTGACAGTTTTAAATATCTGCAACAAATATCTTGTGGTATGTATATATTAGCCAGTGATTAATTACTTTCTGACTGTGATATTGGTTTCAATAATAGTATTTATGATGTCGAAAAGTGTATGTGCTAAATAACTCTCTCTATCTTAGAGTAACATTTATGCATGTTTGCATGAAATACAACACCACGCACACGACTGCCATTTACTATAATAATTAAAGTATTTACATGAATAATAATCTAGGTCAGGTGATTTTGGCATGACGGCTGACGCTTTTTTTTATTGCCTACCATTGTCTATCCGTGTGCAGTTTACAGCTATTTGAACAATATACCGGTGTGATTCTCATTTAGATGATTAGAACTTGAATTCTATATACTAGAGAGGGTTTCACGGACAATGTTTCATAATGGAGGAACAACTATTTCCTCTGAAGCTCAAGACCCAGCCTGCCGTCTCCTTGTGTAATTTATAGACATGGCTTAAATATGCCAGTATGCTCTATTATAGGTATTAACCATGACGCAATCGCCTGTGCTGCGTTGTTCAAGTTCCACCCGCAGTTGCCAAAACAAGAAACACATAACGTCACAATCGCAAGACATCAGAGGCACTGCGTTGAAGTCTCCTATTCAGGTAAGCAGCCTGATCTTAGTTTGGTACTTAAAGTTATTTATATTTAGTAGTAGCTGGTCCTTGCGGCTCCACCCTCGTTTATGGTTCCTGCTATGTCACTGCGAGTCGTAGTGTGATGATATGTAGACTATAGCCTTCCTCAAGAAATAAGCTGTCAATTGCAAATTTTAAATAAGATAGACTTTTGGCTATGCGTACATGCAACCTCCTATATACGTGAATTCCACTTAATGCGAGTTTTCGCAACACATATCCCTAGCGTAAAGCGGTGTATTGCTGTACTTATATCTATTAGCTTTTGCAAGCTAATGTGCCGTCACGAAATTAACGATTCCGCCCTCACCTTGTCACACAAAGTCACACTTCGTCGACCCTCGCCCTCTCCTTTAACATGTGACGTTATTTATGGATGGCCTCTAAGGTATTTTATCCAACATGTTTTTAACATTTTCCAGCGTCCATTGCACTTAACAGAAGCCTATGTTGGTTCACCGAGATCTAAGGCGCAACAAGATTTCCCATCAAAATGGGAGTAGCAAGACCCAGGGATCAGCAAGATCAACTCCCACTAAGAGAGAACTCACCTGGAATATTATGACCGTCTCACGTAAGATCCTAAACAAATATCTTATTTTTATATTATCACAATAAGCAGCACTACCACAAGTGTATAAGTAGGCGTCATGGTATCAGCAGATAGGCTTTAACCTTCATCTTCGCTGTTATAGCGCAGCCACTCGGGATTAAAAGATCGTTAGCTCGTATGTCATACTCGTAATGAGCTAATACGCCTACAATATTCATTATATCAAGCATTTTATGACCAACCATTTAGATACAGGCAGTATATCAATCTCTTTATTCAGACAATTATACTATCGCAGGGAGTCCGGGGTCTACAACGATTTACCTAAATCCAAGGCGAAGTAAGAAATGTTTATTCTTTCGTCATCAAAACCGCGAAGTCGTGCAATCGCTATATATATATATATATATATATATAATTAGATACCGTAACATGAGTGTTTCTTTTGCAAGCGAAATAAAGCATAATTATTACCAATAAACTTTTGTATAAGAGGCTCAATATTTTCCAGCAAACATCGCAACAAAAACCCCTGCGCTACCTATGATTCAGTAACACTCGAGGAACTGCAAGATCACCGCTCTTACCCGCAGCAGCTCGACTGAGTAAACATGTTCTTCTTACAGACGTGTCTAGGTAATTAACCTCATTTCGTGTGTTTACAATAAAATACTAATACTGTTATAATGTTACTGCAATGGACTTGAATATCTTGTCATAAAATGAACGATTATTAACGGAATAAGTAATTACTACGATAGTTACTACTTAAATTATATTTTTCAGTGTAGTAGTGTAGTGCAAGGCAGATGTTACGTTGTCATCCACCGTGTTCATATTTTCTATGAAATGTACACTTTTGTGTCTTCTGCCAACGATACCGAGAATTATCTGCGATATTTAAGTGTAGAGAAGAAGACTGGTCGTGTTATGATAATGCTATTTGTAGTTATACATTTTAACATAATGTTGCATAGTTGCCTGTAGCATCGTTATATTCATTTAGCTAAGAATGTTATTACCTATAATTATCGTTAACGGATTTGGATTATACTCGGTATGCATAACATTAATTACGCTTGGAGCCGCAACAAAATACGAAGAAGAAAACGTAAGAATGGTTACCATACAATCCATGTTTTCTCACACTGTCTTCGCGATCATGTTATTGTATTCGTGTCGCTTAGCCTAGTGTGACGAAATATGGCTTGGATGCAGTCAGCGATAGTGGAGGAAGATGTAGAGTGTCTACATTAGCCAAACTGAAGTGAGAAGAATATTAATGACTTTTAGTTACGAATGCCGTTCACCGCTAAATATGTATATAGAATATTATTTAATTACACAGTTACTTTATTTTTATTTATGAGCTACATTTATAATATATTTTACATTATTCATTATTACACAAATTAATATGGAATATACTCGTATTAAACGTAACGTTACGTATTTGATTGCTGGCTACCGCTTACTACCAGACAGGCCGTTGCTTCAACTGCAATTAACTACAATATACTATGTATAATATGGCATTGTGCAAGGCATTTTGCCGATGATAATCTTTAGTGAGACGATTTTGGCATAACGTCTGACGCTTTTTCTATTGCCTGTCACTGTCAGACGATACTGAATCTACTGGCGTAATTCTCATGAAGAATACTTGAAGACGAATTTTATATACTAGTCATAGCTTGGAGTTGGGCAGCCGTTTCTATCGTGCTAGTTAACTCCCAAGCTTATGATTTAGTGTATAGACCTTTCAACAGCTTGAAGATAATGGAGTAACAACTAATGGAGTGCGCATTCATCTTAAGAACCAACTACTTACGATTGTTTTACTTTTTATTTTGTAACAGTTTTAAATATCTGCAACTAATGCCTTGTGGTATGTATATATTAGCCAGTGATGAATTACTTTCTGTCTGTGATATTGGTTTCAATAATAGTATTTATGATGTCAAAATGTGTATGTGCTAAATAACTCTCTCTATCTAAGAGTAACATTTATGCATGTTTGCATGAAATACAACACCACGTCCACGACTGCCATTTACTAAAATAATCATAGTATTTACATGAATAATAATCTAGGTCAGGCGATTTAGGCATGATGGCTGACGCTTTTTTTATTGCCTACCATTGTCTATCCGTGTGTAGGTTACAGCGATTTGAAGAATATACCGGTGTGATTCTCATTAAGATGACTAGAACTTGAATTTTATATACTGGAGAGGGTTTCACGGACAATGTTTTACAATGGAGGAACATCTATATCCTCTGAAGCTCAAGACCCAGCTCTCCATCTCCTTGTGTAATTTATAGACATGGCTAATAAATGCCAGTATTCTTTATTATAGGTATTATCCATGACGCGATCGCCTGTGCTGCGGTTTTCAATTTGCACCCGCAGTTGCCAAAACAAGGTACACATAACGTCACAATCGCAAGACATCAGAGGCACTGCATTGAAGTCTCCTATTCTGGTAAGCAGCCTGATCTTAGTTTAGTACTTAAAGTTATTTATATTTAGTAGTAGCTGGTCCTCGCGGCTCCACCCTCGTTAATGGTTCCTGCTCTGTTACCGTGAGTCGTAGTATGATGATATGTAGACTATAGCCTTCCTCAGGAAATAAGCTATCAATTGCAAGTTTTAAATAAGATAGACTTTGTGCTATGCCTACACGCAACCTCCTATATACGTGAATTCCACTTAATGCGAGTTTTCGCGGCACATATCCCAAGCGTATAGCGGGGTATCACTGTACTTATATGTATTAGCTTTTGCAATGTGCCGTCATGAAATTTACGATACCGTCCTCACTCCCGTGTGACTAGCACACAAAGTCACACTTCGTCGACCCCGCCCACTCCTTTAACGTGTGACGTAATTTATGGATGGCCTCTAAGATATTTTATCCAACATGTTATTAATATTTTCCAGCATTCCTTGCACTTGACTATGGCCTATATTGGTTCACCGATATCTAAGGCGCAACAAGATTTTCCATCAAAATGGGAGTAGCAAGACCCAGGGATCAGCAAGATCAACTCCCACTAAGAGAGAACTCACCTGGAATATTATGACCGTCTCACGTAAGATCCTAGACAAATATTTTATTTTTATATTATCACAATAAGCAGCTCTACCACAAGTGTATAAGTAGGCGTCATTGTATCAGCAGATAGGCTTTAACCTTCATCTTCGCTGTTACAACGCAGCCACTCGGGATTAAAAGATCGTTAGCTCGAATGTCATACTCGTAATGAGCTAATACGCCTACAATATTAACTATATCGAGCATTTTATGGCTAACCATTTAGACCCAGGCAGTATATCAATCTCTTTATTCAGACAATTATATTATATCAGGAAGTCCGGGGTCTACAATGATTTACCTAAATCCAAGGCGAAGTAAGAAATGTTTATTCTTTCGTCATCGAAAATGCGAAGTCGTGCAATCGCTATACATATGTATATAAGCAGATACCGCAACGTGAGTATTTCCTTCGCAAGCGAAATAAAGCATAATTATTACCAATAAGCTTTTGTATAACAGGCTCAATATTTTCCAGCAAAAATCGCAACAAAAACCCTGCGCTACCTATGATTCAGCAACACTCAAGGAACTGCAAGATCACCGCTCTTACCCGCAGCAGCTCGACTGAGTAAACACGTTCTTCTTACAGACGTGTCTAGGTAATAAAATGAACGATTATTAACGGAATAAGTAATTACTACGATAGTTACTACTTAAACTACATTTTTAGTGTAGTGCAAGGCAGATGTTACGTAGTCATCCACCGTGTTCATATTTTCTATGAAATGTATACTTTTGTGTCTTCTGCCAACGATACCGATAATTATCTGCGATATTTAAGCGTAGAAAAGAAGACTGGTCGTGTTATGATAATGCTATTTGTAGTTTTATATTTTAACATAATGTTGCATAGTTGCCTGTAGCATCGTTATATTCATTTAGCTTAGAATGTTATTACCTATAATTATCGTTAACGGATTTGGATTATACTCGGTACGCAAAACATTAATTACGCTTAGAGCCGCAACAAAATACAAAATACGAAGAAGAAAACGTAAGAATGGTTACCATATAATCCATGTTTTATCACACTGTCTTCGCGATCATGTTATTGTATTCGTGTCGCTTAGCCTACTGTGACGAAATATGGCTTGGATGCAGTCAGCGATAGTGGAGGAAGATGTAGAGTGTCTACATTAGCCAAACTGAAGTCAGAAGAATATTAATGACTTTCAGTTACGAATGCCGTTCACCGCTAAATATGTATATAGAATATGATTTAATTACCCAGTTACTTTGTTTTCATTAATAAGCAACATTTATAATGTATTTTACATTATTCATTTTAACACAAATTAATACAGAATACACTCGTTTTAAACGTAACGTTACGTATTTGAGGGCCAGCCACCGCTTACTACCAGACAGGCCGTTGCTTCAACTGCATTTAACTACAATATACTGTGTATAATATGGCATTGTGCAAGGCATTTTGCCAATGATAATCTTTAGTGAGACGATTTTGGCATAACGTCTGAAGCTTTTCCTATTGCCTGTCATTGTCAGACGATGTGTAGTTTACAGCTACATAATGAATGTACTGGCGTAATTTTCAGGAAGAATACATGAAGACGAATTCTATATACTGGTCATAGCTTGGAGTTAGGCAGCCGTTTCTATCGTGCTAATTAGCTCCCAAGTTTATGATTTAGTGTATAGACCTTTCAACAGCTTGAAGATAACGAAGGAACAACTAATGGAGTGCGCATTCATTTTAAAAACCAACTATTTACGATTGTTTTACTTTTTATTTTGTGACAGTTTTAAATATGTGCAAAAAATGTCTTGTGGTATGTATATATTAGCAAGCGATGAATTACTTTCTATCTGTGATATTGGTTTCAATAATAGTATTTATGATGTCGAAATGTGTATGTTCTAAATAACTCTCTCTATCTTAGAGTAACACGTGTAGAATCAGTGAGAGATCTTGGAGTTCTATTTACCAAGGAACTAATGTTTCGTACTCACATACAACAAATTTGTGTAAAGTCTTTTAAAAACTTAGGCTTTATCATTCGAGAAACTCGAGACTTTAATGACACATCAGCGGTAAAGTCTTTATATAATGCGCTAGTTAGAAGTAGGTTGGAAACTAGTGCTATCATCTGGAATCCCTATGAAACTAAATATAGTCTCATGGTGGAGAAGATTCAGAATAAGTTTACCCGTTACCTGTATATGAAACAATATGGAGTCTACCCTTATTACCCTTTGATGTATCCTACTCTTTTTGTGATAGGAATGGTGGGGTACAATAAGTTGGAAGCTAGGAGAGACTTGGCACTAGCCAAATACATGTTTTTAGTGTTTCGTGGAAAACTAAATAACTCTCAAATATTAGATTCAATTAAATTAGTGGTTCCTAAAACGAGGCTGCAGCAGGCGCCGCGAGGAAAATTGTTCGATGTTCCAGTGGCTCGCACTAACTTGTTAAAATACTCACCAGTCGAGCGCGCACTTAATATTTTAAATAACGTCTCTCAGCGTATCGATATATTTAATTGTACATTGGCGGAATTCATATGAGTAACTCTAATGTATTTGTCACTTATGTGGCTACATTAACGTATTGGGTAGATACCTGTAAAGGCTATTGTATGTTGATATAAATAAATAAATAAACAAATAAATAAAAATGTATGCATATTTGCATGAAATACAACACCACGCACACGACTGCCATTTATTATAATAATTATAGTATTTACATGAATAATAATCTAGGTCAGGTGATTTTGGCATGACGGCTAACCCTTTTTTTTATTGCCTACCATTGTCTATCCGTGTGTAGTTTACAGCTACTTGAACAATATACCGGTGTGATTCTCATTAAGATGACTAGAACTTGAATTCTACATACTCGAGAGGGTTTCACGGACAATGTTTTATAATGGAGGAACAATTATTTCCTCTGAAGCTCAAGACCCAGCCTTCCGTCTCCTTGTGTAATTTAAAGACATGGCTTATAAATGCCAGTATGCTTTATTATAGGTATTATCCATGACGCGATCGCCTGTGCTGCGTTTGTCAAGTTCCACCCGCAGTTGCCAAAACAAGAAGCACATAACGTCACAATCGCAAGACATCAGAGGCACTGCGTTGAAGTCTCCTATTCGGGTAAGCAGCCTGATCTTAGTTTAGTACTTAAAGTTATTTATATTTAGTAAATGGTCTACTGGTCCTCGCGGCTCCACCCTCGTTTATGGTTCCTGCTCTGTCACCGTGAGTCGTAGTGTGATGATATGTAGACTATAGCCTTCCTCAAGAAATAAGCTATCAATTGCAAGTTTTAAATAAGATAGACCTTTGGCTATGCTTACTCGCAAACTTCTATATACGTGAATTCCACTTATCGCGAGATTTCGCGGCACATATCCCAAGCGTAAAGCGGGGTATTACTGTACTTATATGTATTAGCTTTTGCAATGTGCCGTCACGAAATTTACGATTCCGCCTCACCTTGTCACATGGAGTCACAATTCGTCGACCCCCGCCCTCTCCTTTAACATGTGACCTTATTTATGGAATGCCTCCAAGGTATTTTATCCAACATGTTTTTAATATTTTCCAGCGTCCATTGCACTTGACTGAGGCCTATGTTGGTTCACCGATATCTAAGGCGCAACAAGATTTCCCATCAAAATGGGAGTAGCAAGACCCAGGATTCAACAAGATCAATTCTCACTAAGGGAGAACTCACCTGGAATATTATGACCGTCTCACGTAAGATCCTAAACAAATAGCTTATTTTTATAGCTTATTTTTATATTATCGCAATAAGCAGCACTAACACAAGTATATAAGTAGGCGTCATAGTATCAGCAGATAGGCTTTAACCTTCATCTTCGCTGTTACAGCGCAGCCACTCGGGATTAAAAGATCGTTAGCTCGTATGTCATACTCGTAATGAGTTAATACGATACAATATTAATTATATCGAGCATTTTATGACCAGCCATTTAGACACAGGCAGTATATCAATGTTTTTATTCAGACAATTATACTATCGCAGGGAGTCCGGGGTCTACAACGATTTACCTAAATCCAAGGCGAAGTAAGAAATGTTTATTCTTTCGTCATCGAAAATGCGAAGTCGTGCAATCGCTATACATATGTATATAAGTAGATGCCACAACATGAGTGTTTCCTTCGCAAGCGAAATAAAGCATAATTATTACCAATAAACTTTTATATAACAGGCTCAATATTTTCCAGCAAAAATCGCGACAAAAACCCTGCGCTACCTATGATTCAGCAACACTCAAGGAACTGCAAGATCACCGCTCTTACCCGCAGCAGCTCGACTGAGTAAACATGTTCTTCTTACAGACGTGTCTAGGTAATAAAATGAACGATTATTAGCGGATTAAGTAATTACTACGATAGTTACTACTTAAACTACATTTTTAGTGTAGTGCAAGGCAGATGTTACGTAGTCATCAACCCTGTTCATATTTTCTATGAAATGTACACTTTTGTGTCTTCTGCCAACGATACCGATAATTATCTGCGATATTTAAGCGTAGAAAAGAAGACTGGTCGTGTTATGATAATGCTATTTGTAGTTATACATTTTAACATAATGTTGCATAGTTGCCTATAGCATCGTTATATTCATTTAGCTTAGAATGTTATTACCTATAATTATCGTTAACGGATTTGGATTATACTCGGTACGCAAAACATTAATTACGCTTAGAGCCGCAACAAAATACAAAATACGAAGAAGAAAACGTAAGAATGGTTACCATACAATCCATGTTTAACACACTGTCTTCGCGATCATGTTATTGTATTCGTGTCGCTTAGCCTAGTGTGACGAAATATGGCTTGGATGCAGTCAGCGATAGTGGAGGAAGATGTAGAGTGTCTACATTAGCCAAACTGAAGTCAGAAGAATATTAATGACTTTCAGTTACGAATGCCGTTCACCGCTAAATATGTATATAGAATATGATTTAATTAGGTACCCAGTTACTTTATTTTTATTTATAAGCTACATTTATAATATATTTTACATTATTCATTATAAACCTAGTGTGGACGGTTTTTGTCAACTGTATACACACGATTTTTTCTTGACAATAAATGATTTATTATTATTATTATTATTATTATTAACACAAATTTATATAGAATACACTCGTTTTAAACGTAACGTTACGTATTTGAGGGCCGGCCACCGCTTACTACCAGACAGGCCGTTGCTTCAACTGCAATTAACTATAATATACTATGTGCATGGCATTTTGCCGATGATAATCTTTAGTGAGACGATTTTGGCATAACGTCTGAAGCTTTTTCTATTGCCTGTCATTGTCAGACGATGTGTAGTTTACAGCTATATAATGAATGTACTAGCGTAATTCTCAGGAAGAATACATGAAGACGAATTCTATATACTGGTCATAGCTTGGAGTTACGCAGCCGTTTCTATCGTGCTAGGTAACTCCCAAGTTTATGATTTAGTGTATATACCTTTCAACAGCTTGAAGATAATGAAGTAACAACTACCTAATGGAGTGCGCATTCATCTTAAAAACCAACTATTTACGATTATTTTACTTTTTATTTTGTGACAGTTTTAAATATCTGCAAAAAATGTTTTGTGGTATGTATATATTAGCAAGCGATGAATTACTTTCTTTCTATCTGTGATATTGGTTTCAATAATAGTATTTATGATATCGAAATGTGTATGTGCTAAATAACTCTCTATATCTAAGAGTAACATCTATGCATGTTTGCATGAAATACAACACCAAGTCCACGACTGTCATTTATTATAATAATTATAGTATTTACATGAATAATAACGCAGGTCAGGCGATTTTGGTATGACGGCTGACGCTTTTTCTTATTGCCTACCATTGTCTATCCGTGTGCAGTTTACAGCTATTTGAACAATATACCGGTGTGATTCTCATTTAGATGATTAGAACTTGAATTCTACATACTCGAGAGGGTTTCACGGACAATGTTTTATAATGGAGGAACAACTATTTCCTCTGAAGCTAAAGACCCAGCCTTCCGTCTCCTTGTGTAATTTATAGACATGGCTTAAATATGCCAGTATGCTTTATTATAGGAATTAACCATGACGCGATCGCCTGTGCTGCGTTGTTCAAGTTCCACCCGCAGTTGCCAAAACAAGAAACACATAACGTCACAATCGCAAGACATCAGAGGCACTGCATTGAAGTCTCCTATTCTGGTAAGCAGCCTGATCTTAGTTTAGTACTTAAAGTTATTTATATTTAGTAGTAGCTGGTCCCCGCGGCTCCACCCTCGTTTATGGTTCCTGCTCTGTCACTGCGAGTCGTAGTGTGATGATATGTAGACTATAGCCTTCCTCAAGAAATAAGCTGTCAATTGCAAGTTTTAAATAAGATAGACCTTTGGCTATGCTTACTCGCAAACTTCTATATACGTGAATTCCACTTAACGCGAGTTTTCGCGGCACATATCCCAAGCGTAAAGCGGGGTATTACTGTACTTATATGTATTAGCTTTTGCAATGTGCCGTCACGAAATTTACGATTCCGCCTCACCTTGTCACATAGAGTCACAATTCGTCGACCCCCGCCCTCTCCTTTAACATGTGACGTTATTTATGGAATGCCTCCAAGGTATTTTATCCAACATGTTTTTAATATTTTCCAGCGTCTACTGCACTTGATAGAGGCCTATTTTGGTTCACCGAGATCTAAAGCGCAACAAGATTTCCCATTAAAATGGAAGTAGCAAGACCCAGGGTTCAACAAGATCAATTCTCACTAAGGGAGAACTCACCTGGAATATTATGACCGTCTCACGTAAGATCCTAAACAAATATCTTATTTTTATATTATCGCAATAAGCAGCACTACCACAAGTATATAAGTAGGCGTCATAGTATCAGCAGATAGGCTTTAACCTTGCATCTTCGCTGTTACAGCGCAGCCACTCGGGATTAAAAGATCGTTAGCTCGTATGTCATACTCGTAATGAGTTAATACGCCTACAATATTAATTATATTGAGCATTTTATGACCAGCCATTTAGACACAGGCAGTATATCAATGTTTTTATTCAGACAATTATACTATCGCAGGGAGTCCGGGGTCTACAACGATTTACCTAAATCCAAGGCGAAGTAAGAAATGTTTATTCTTTCGTCATCAAAAACGCGATATATATATGAGTAGATACCGCAACATGAGTGTTTCCTTTGCAAGCGAAATAAAGCATAATTATTACCAATGAGCTTTTGTATAACAGGCTCAATATTTTCCAGCAAAAATCGCAACAAAACCCTGCGCTACCTATGATTCAGCAACACTCAAGGAACTGCAAGATCACCGCTCTTACCCGCAGCAGCTCGACTGAGTAAACATGTTCTTCTTACAGACGTGTCTAGGTAATAAAATGAACGATTATTAGCGGATTAAGTAATTACTACGATAATTACTACTTAAACTACATTTTTAGTGTAGTGCAAGGCAGATGTTACGTAGTCATCCACCGTGTTCATATTTTCTATGAAATGTACACTTTTCTGTCTTCTGCCAACGATACCGATAATTATCTGCGATATTTAAGTGTAGAAAAGAAGACTGGTCGTGTTATGATAATGCTATTTGTAGTTATACATTTTAACATAATGTTGCATAGTTGCCTGTAGCATCGTTATATTCATTTAGCTAAGAATGTTATTACCTATAATTATCGTTAACGGATTTGGATTATACTCGGTATGCATAACATTAATTACGCTTGGAGCCGCAACAAAATACGAAGAAGAAAACGTAAGAATGGTTACCATACAATCCATGTTTTCTCACACTGTCTTCGCGATCATGTTATTGTATTCGTGTCGCTTAGCCTAGTGTGACGAAATATGCCTTGGATGCAGTCAGCGATAGTGGAGGAAGATGTAGAGTGTCTACATTAGCCAAACTGAAGTGAGAAGAATATTAATGACTTTTAGTTACGAATGCCGTTCACCGCTAAATATGTATATAGAATATGATTTAATTACACAGTTACTTTATTTTTATTTATAAGCTACATTTATAATATATTTTACATTATTCATTATTACACAAATTAATATGGAATACACTCGTATTAAACGTAACGTTACGTATTTGAGGGCCGGCCACCGCTTACTACCAGACAGGCCGTTGCTTCAACTGCAATTAACTACAATATACTATGTGCAACGCATTTTGCCGATGATAATCTTTAGTGAGACGATTTTGGCATAACGTCTGACGCTTTTTCTATTGCCTGTCATTGTCAGACGATGTCTAGTTTACAGCTATTTAATTAATGTACTGGCGTAATTCTCAGGAAGAATACATGAAGACGAATTCTATATACTGGTCATAGCTTGGAGTTACGCAGCCGTTTCTATCGTGCTAGGTAACTCCCAAGTTTATGATTTAGTGTATATACCTTTCAACAGCTTGAAGATAATGAAGTAACAACTAATGGAGTGCGCATTCATCTTAAAAACCAACTATTTACGATTATTTTACTTTTTATTTTGTGACAGTTTTAAATATCTGCAAAAAATGTTTTGTGGTATGTATATATTAGCAAGCGATGAATTACTTTCTTTCTATCTGTGATATTGGTTTCAATAATAGTATTTATGATATCGAAATGTGTATGTGCTAAATAACTCTCTATATCTAAGAGTAACATCTATGCATGTTTGCATGAAATACAACACCAAGTCCACGACTGTCATTTACTATAATAATTATAGTATTTACATGAATAATAACGCAGGTCAGGCGATTTTGGTATGACGGCTGACGCTTTTTCTTATTGCCTACCATTGTCTATCCGTGTATAGTTTACAGCTATTTGAAGAATATACCGGTGTGATTCTCATTTAGATGATTAAAACTTGAATTCTATATACTGGAGAGGGTTTCACGGACAATGTTTCATAATGAAGGAACAACTATTTCCTCTGAAGCTCAAGACCCAGCCTTCCGTCTCCTTGTGTAATTTATAGACATGGCTTATAAATGCCAGTATGCTTTATTATAGGTACTATCCATGACGCAATCGCCTGTGCTGCGTTTGTCAAGTTCCACCCGCAGTTTCCAAAACAAGGAGCGCATGACGTCACAATCGCAAGACATCAGAGGCACTGCGTTGAAGTCTCCTATTCTGGTAAGCAGCCTGATCATAGTTTAGTACTTAAAGTTATTTATATTTAGTAGTAGCTGGTCCTCGCGGCTCCACCCTCGTTTATGGTTCCTGCTCTGTCACCATGAGTCGTAGTGGATGATATGTAGACTATAGCCTTCCTCAAGAAATAAGCTATTAATTGCAAATTTTAAATAAGATAGACTTTTGGCTATGCGTACATGCAACCTCCTATATACGTGAATTCCACTTAATGTGAGTTTTCGCAACACATATCCCTAGCGTAAAGCGGGGTATTGCTGTACTTATATCTATTAGCTTTTGCAATGTGCCGTCACGAAATTTACGATTCCGCCTCACCTTGTCACATAGAGTCACAATTCGTCGACCCCCGCCCTCTCCTTTAACATGTGACGTTATTTATGGAATGCCTCCAAGGTATTTTATCCAACATGTTTTTAATATTTTCCAGCGTCCATTGCACTTGACTGAGGCCTATGTTGGTTCACCGAGATCTAAGGCGCAACAAGATTTCCCATCAAAATGGGAGTAGCAAGACCCAGGGTTCAACAAGATCAATTCTCACTAAGGGAGAACTCACCTGGAATATTATGACCGTCTCACGTAAGATCCTAAACAAATAGCTTATTTTTATATTATCGCAATAAGCAGCACTACCACAATTATATAATTAGGCGTCATAGTATCAGCAGATATGCTTTAACCTTCATCTTCGCTGTTACAGCGCAGCCACTTGGGATTAAAAGATCGTTAGCTCGTATGTCATACTCGTAATGAGTTAATACGATACAATATTAATTATATCGAGCATTTTATGACCAGCCATTTAGACACAGGCAGTATATCAATGTTTTTATTCAGACAATTATACTATCGCAGGGAGTCCGGGGTCTACAACGATTTACCTAAATCCAAGGCGAAGTAAGAAATAGTATAATAATAGTATAATAATTTTATTCAATAATAATACATGGGTATACATTTTTGTTATTAGTCTAAAATAATATTATACTACAATAAATTATAATTATCCTTAATCTGGTACATGTTTTACTTATACCTTAATCGGCCGACATTGTGCATTCTAATTTAATTTCAAGCGCTAGATTTAATAAAGTGGTTGCCTGAACTAGGTTTAGACCTGTGTTTCAGGCTATATCTCTACTCACAAAAAATATATGCCAAGTAATATTAGTTTGGGTCAATGTGCATAGACTTAAAATAAAATATGTATATTGATACAATAAAATACTTAAATTACATATTATTACAAATTACTGATGACTTAAGGCTATTTTACAACTGTAAGCAAATTCTCCGTATCGGAGTAGGTCAGTGTTTGAAGGTGTTTGGTAACAATAACATTACATTGTTTATAACTTAGACTATATATATCTAAAATTCTATTTAATCTAGTATATAAAAATGGTCCTAGGAATAAGAAGAATTTATTTACAAAGGCATGTTTGGCATGAATCTTAGTACATACTAAATCTTTTCGTCTCTTGTCTGGAGGAAGTGGTCTGAATGGAAGTAGTGCATGTTGTTTAAGCACGGTGTGCAGAATAAGCAATTGGCGAACAGTTAGGACATTAGTGGATTGGTACAACTCATAGGTAGGAAACATGAAAGGTCGAAACGTCGCCACTTTTAGAATAGCCCGTTGAGCTCGTTCCAGTGTCAATAAAATCGTTTTCGATGTTCCACCCCATGAGGTAATGCAGTAAGATATGATTGACTGACATAGTGACAGGTATACTTGTCTTAATAATTTGAAGTTAGCGGCCCCACGAATGGTTTTAAAAATAAATATTAACTTTCGTACTCTCTTACATAATAACTCAATGTGATTGCGAAAATTTAGATTAGCGTCAAGCGTTATGCCGAGGTATTTTATAAAGTGTGTTGATTCTAAAGTAGGACATGTGCATGCGACGTCAGCGTGTGAATGACATTTATTATTGTGAGCAAATAATATGTCATTAGGTGAATCATATGTGTTGTTGCGCATTGAAGTGAATATATTTTGTTTTCTGGGTATTTAGGGTTAGTACATTATCAAAAAGCCATTTACTAACTGTATTGAAGCCATGCTGAGCGTGTGTAGTCGCTTCAGTTCGAGTTTGGCCCGTGAATAATAGGGCTGTATCATCTGCATAAGATACCATGATACCATTTTGGAGTTTTAGGTTGCATAGGTCATTTATGTAGATCAGGAACAGCGTAACTCCAAGTATACTGCCTTGAGGAACCCCATAAGAAGCATTGGGGATATCTGAGCTAAAGCATTTACCAATTTTTACGCATTGATATCTGTCCTTAAGATAGTCTGTAAATAATTCTAATTGTGTACCTCTTATTCCCACATATTCAAGCTTTTTTAGTAGTATAGGAACTGATACAGAGTCAAAAGCTTTGGCAAGGTCTAAAAAGATCCCAATAGCATGCATCCCGTTATCCATGTTAGCCACTACGTGATCAGTCAACATGTGAACTGCTTGACTTGTTGATCTTTGGGGTCTAAAACCGAACTGCCTGTCTGAAAGTATATTGTTAGTCTCTAAATATTTTACTAATCTGTAATTTATTAGTTTTTCTAAAACTTTTGTCCACGTTGGCAAAATTGAAATTGGCCTGTAATTATTTACACATTTTTTGTCGCCAGATTTGTGCACTGGGATAATAATAGCTTTTTCAAAGACTTAGGAAATATCCCTTCAGATAAAAAGATTTGAAAAATATGCGTTAAAAGAGGCGCAAGGAAGTGTTTAAACTTTTTGACTATGATCGTAGGTATATTATCCCATCCTACCGCATAAGTGTCCTTCAGACCTGTTATTACTTGGATCACTTCGTCAACATCAGTGTCTAATAAAACAAAAGATTTAAGGCTTGAGGTAGGCGATCTGATATGATGTGATGGAATGTGGCTCTGCGATGTAATTTTTTCGCTTAGCACGTTACCGACATTAGCGAAAAAATTATTCACTTTATTCAACGCCAGAGTTGGATTTGATTTTGATTGAAGCAGATCCACAGCTGGTTCTTGAGGTTTTGTGATAAAAGAGCAGGATTTTATAAATTTCCAAACGAGTTTATTATTAGTGCCCGCCTTTTCAAGTTCTGTCTTATTATATTGAAGTTTTAATTTCTTAAGAAGTTTGTTACAAAAATTTCGGTACCTTTTGTAAGTCACAGACATAATCTCATTATTAGGTGATTTTTTTGCTAACAAATGTAGTTTATCTCTATGCCTAATACAACGCAAAAGACCTTGTGTAATCCAAGGCTTTGTTATTTTATGTTTGCTAGATAATTTTATAATTGATGTATTTTTGTGAATAACATGTTGCAATGCATTTATGAGGTAATCGAGTGAAATTTTGGGGTCAGCACATGAGTAAACGGGGGCAAAATCTATGTTAGGTATATCAAATGCGAGGTTTTCTATGTTTAGTTTAGTATAGCTATGTATGCATTTATTTTTATGAAGTGATAGTTTTATTATTAGTAAGACAGCGTGATGATCTGTGATTGTTGAGTTAGTAACAAAAGTACATGACGGATGGCTTGTTTTAATAATGAAGTGGTCTAAGCAAGATCCACTTTGATGAGTAGGAAAGGTATGGGCTGGCAAGAGACCGTGAAAAGAGCATATGTTGAGATAATCATGTCCTCGGATGTCATTTCTCCCTGATATAATATTTATGTTTATGTCACCCGTTATAATAATATTTTTATATGATGATATATTGTTTAGTGCTAAGTCAAGGGAGTTCAGGAACTTATCTACATTTAGCGATGGCGGCCTATATATCGACAAGATGGCAGTGTCATTATTAATTTTAAGGAGCAGACTGTTACAATCGTGAATACTTGGTTTTTCTATTTCAGCATTTACATCATTTTTAATGTATACTACTAGGCCATCGTTTTGGTTGATTATATTTTCGCTACAAAACGATCTATATCCAGCTAGTGTTGGTAGTCCAGTGGATCTTTTAGATAACCAGCATTCAGATAACACTATTATGTCACAATTTATTGCCATAGTATGCAACAGTATTTCAAGTTCCTGAAAATTCTTATAAATACTACGAATATTTTGCGTCATAATCGTTAGACTTTTGTCATATAATGGAAGTAATCTTTGACAATCTTCAATTTTACAGACCTTGGAGTCTGTAATTGAAAACTCGTCAAGATCATCAATTAGTCTATTAGCAATGATTAGACGCGGTTAAAAGTGTTTCCTACCTGTAGATGTGCTTCGTTTCTTGTTATCGGCGCTCCTAGGCGCCTTCATAGTCAATTGAACTTAAATACCTGTCTTCAGCATACTTTCGAGCGGGGCAGTTCTCGTGTCCGGTTTGGTGGTCAATAGATTTCTTAAATCTTTTGCAAGTTGCGCAGGCCGGTGGCGATTTCTTTTTGCATTCTTTGATTGTATGACCAGCTTCACCACAGTGTCCACAAGTAGATGTTGTTTCGCGGCAGAATTTCGCAGCATGGCCATATTGTTGGCAATTGTAGCATCTTGTCACGAGGGTAAAGTCTCTTACTGGGCATGATGTCCAGTTTATAAAAACTCTCTCTTGATTGACAAGGGCTTTTCTGATGGCAGATGGTACTTCTATGATGTAGTTACACGTAGAAGTATTCTTCTTTCCAGATTTGTGGGACAGTTTGGTAGAGCCTAGAAATGACTCCCGTGTCTTATCTGGGAATTTTTGAGCAAGGTTTTGCTCAAAAATACACTCAAAGACCTCTTTTTCACTGAGTGCAGTAGGAACACCAATAACTACTATCCTAGGTCGTCGCTTAGCACGCTCTTCAACAGAAAGGCCTGATGCAATGAGTCTACTTGAGCCTTTAAGCTTCTCAACGTCATCTCTATTTTCTGTGCTGATGACAACACCGCCATTATTTATTTTTCTGACGCCGCGCACGTGTAATTTCATTTCCTCGGGCGAAATTATGGTCTGAATCAAAGCCTTTGTGTCGTCACTGCTTTTACTTTTGTCCATTGGATAAATAGTAACAGCACTGATGTTATTAGGGCGGACAAAAGTATTGCTGCCTTTCTTGACCATATCGGCAAACGAATTCTTATCGGTCTGGCTGCAGTTTCCTTTCACTACTTTCCTAATATCCTCAAGTGTGTTCGAGATATTCTGCGTTTCCTGTAGGTGCTGAATTGTGGTTTGTGCTTGTAGTGCTTTTTGTTTAAGCGACTGATAATGTACAGCCATTTCAGATGAGGCATTGTTCACTTTGCGGCACAGATTTGTAACTCGTAGTTTGAGTTCTGAGTTTAATTTGCTTTCTGCAGCAATTGTAGAGACCTCACTCAAATAGGTATCTATAGCCTTCATCCATCTCTGTATATCCGCTGTAGGGATTACCTCAAATGGCTCAGCAGTGGCAGCAGGCGGCTTTACTTCCTGACGAGGAGACGGTGAGGGCAATGGTGACGGCGGAGGGCTTCTTCCCATTAGTTGGCTGCGCCCAAATGGGCTGGAGCTTGCCATTTTTCAATACTTGAAGTCAGACAAAACCAATAAACATTGTTTCGTTTATGCACGTGAAAAACTGCAATCACTCGATATATTCGTGACACACTTAATTATTCACCAAGTCTAACATTTAATATTTATAACATTATAATATATATTGCGCTACAATACATAATAAACACGTCCACATCGAGCGAAAGTTACTTAGTACTATGTTTTACTTAGTGAAATGTTTATTCTTTCGTCATCGAAAATGCGAAGTCGTGCAATCGCTATACATATGTATATAAGTAGATGCCACAACATGAGTGTTTCCTTCGCAAGCGAAATAAAGCATAATTATTACCAATAAGCTTTTATATAACAGGCTCAATATTTTCCAGCAAAAATCGCAACAAAAACCCTGCGCTACCTATGATTCAGCAACACTCAAGGAACTGCAAGATCACCGCTCTTACCCGCAGCAGCTCGACTGAGTAAACATGTTCTTCTTACAGACGTGTCTAGGTAATAAAATGAACAATTATTAGCGGATTAAGTAATTACTACGATAGTTACTACTTAAACTACATTTTTAGTGTAGTGCAAGGCAGATGTTACGTAGTCATCCACCCTGTTCATATTTTCTATGAAATGTACACTTTTGTGTCTTCTGCCAACGATACCGATAATTATCTGCGATATTTAAGCGTAGAAAAGAAGACTGGTCGTGTTATGATAATGCTATTTGTAGTTATACATTTTAACATAATGTTGCATAGTTGCCTGTAGCATCGTTATATTCATTTAGCTTAGAATGTTATTACCTATAATTATCGTCAACGGATTTGGATTATACTCGGTACGCAAAACATTAATTACGCTTAGAGCCGCAACAAAATACAAAATACGAAGAAGAAAACGTAAGAATGGTTACCATACAATCCATGTTTTATCACACTGTCTTCGCGATCATATTATTGTATTCGTGTCGCTTAGCCTAGTGTGACGAAATATGGCTTGGATGCAGTCAGCGATAGTGGAGGAAGATGTAGAGTGTCTACATTAGCCAAACTGAAGTCAGAAGAATATTAATGACTTTCAATTACGAATGCCGTTCACCGCTAAATATGTATATAGAATATGATTTAATTAGGTACCTAGTTACTTTATTTTTATTTATAAGCTACATTTATAATATATTTTACATTATTCATTATAAACCTAGTGTGGACGGTTTTTGTCAACTGTATACACAGGAATTTTTCTTGGCAATAAATGATTTATTATTATTATTATTATTATTAACACAAATTTATATAGAATACACTCGTTTTAAACGTAACGTTACGTATTTGAGGGCCAGCCACCGCTTACTATCAGACAGGCCGTTGCTTCAACTGCAATTAACTATAATATACTATGTGCATGGCATTTTGCCGATGATAATCTTTAGTGAGACGATTTTGGCATATCGTCTGAAGCTTTTTCTATTGCCTGTCATTGTCAGACGATGTGTAGTCTACAACTATTTAATTAATGTACTGGCGTAATTCTCAGGAAGAATACATGAAGACGAATTCTATATACTGGTCATAGCTTGGAGTTACGCAGCCGTTTCTATCGTGCTAGGTAACTCCCAAGTTTATGATTTAGTGTATATACCTTTCAACAGCTTGAAGATAATGAAGTAACAACTAATGGAGTGCGCATTCATCTTAAAAACCAACTATTTACGATTATTTTACTTTTTATTTTGTGACAGTTTTAAATATCTGCAAAAAATGTTTTGTGGTATGTATATATTAGCAAGCGATGAATTACTTTCTTTCTATCTGTGATATTGGTTTCAATAATAGTATTTATGATATCGAAATGTGTTTGTGCTAAATAACTCTCTATATCTAAGAGTAACATCTATGCATGTTTGCATGAAATACAACACCAAGTCCACGACTGTCATTTACTATAATAATTATAGTATTTACATGAATAATAACGCAGGTCAGGCGATTTTGGTATGACGGCTGACGCTTTTTCTTATTGCCTACCATTGTCTATCCGTGTATAGTTTACAGCTATTTGAAGAATATACCGGTGTGATTCTCATTTAGACGATTAAAACTTGAATTCTATATACTGGAGAGGGTTTTACGGACAATGTTTCATAATGAAGGAACAACTATTTCCTCTGAAGCTCAAGACCCAGCCTTCCGTCTCCTTGTGTAATTTATAGACATGGCTTATAAATGCCAGTATGCTTTATTATAGGTATTATCCATGACGCAATCGCCTGTGCTGCGTTTGTCAAGTTCCACCCGCAGTTTCCAAAACAAGGAGCGCATGACGTCACAATCGCAAGACATCAGAGGCACTGCGTTGAAGTCTCCTATTCTGGTAAGCAGCCTGATCATAGTTTAGTACTTAAAGTTATTTATATTTAGTAGTAGCTGGTCCTCGCGGCTCCACCCTCGTTTATGGTTCCTGCTCTGTCACCGTGAGTCGTAGTGGATGATATGTAGACTATAGCCTTCCTCAAGAAATAAGCTATCAATTGCAAATTTTAAATAAGATAGACTTTTGGCTATGCGTACATGCAACCTCCTATATACGTGAATTCCACTTAATGTGAGTTTTCGCAACACATATCCCTAGCGTAAAGCGGGGTATTGCTGTACTTATATCTATTAGCTTTTGCAATGTGCCGTCACGAAATTTACGATTCCGCCTCACCTTGTCACATAGAGTCACAATTCGTCGACCCCCGCCCTCTCCTTTAACATGTGACGTTATTTATGGAATGCCTCCAAGGTATTTTATCCAACATGTTTTTTAATATTTTCCAGCGTCCATTGCACTTGACTGAGGCCTATGTTGGTTCACCGAGATCTAAGGCGCAACAAGATTTCCCATTAAAATGGGAGTAGCAAGACCCAGGGTTCAAAAAGATCAATTCTCACTAAGGGAGAACTCACCTGGAATATTATGACCGTCTCACGTAAGATCCTAAACAAATAGCTTATTTTTATATTATCGCAATAAGCAGCACTACCACAAGTGTATAAGTAGGCGTCATAGTATCAGCAGATAGGCTTTAACCTTCATCTTCGCTGTTATAGCGCAGCCACTCCGGATTAAAAGATCGTTAGCTCGTATGTCATACTCGTAATGAGCTAATACGCCTACAATATTCATTATATCAAGCATTTCATGACCAACCATTTTGATACAGGCAGTATATCAATCTCTTTATTCAGACAATTATACTATCGCAGGGAGTCCGGGGTCTACAACGATTTACCTAAATCCAAGGCGAAGTAAGAAATGTTTATTCTTTCGTCATCGAAAATGCGAAGTCGTGCAATCGCTATACATATGTATATAAGTAGATACCGCAACATGAGTATTTCCTTCGCAAGCGAAATAAAGCATAATTATTACCAATAAGCTTTTGTATAACAGGCTCAATATTTTCCAGCAAAAATCGCAACAAAACCCTGCGCTACCTATGATTCAGCAACACTCAAGGAACTGCAAGATCACCGCTCTTACCCGCAGTAGCTCGACTGAGTAAACATGTTCTTCTTACAGACGTGTCTAGGTAATAAAATTAACGATTATTAGCGCATTAATCAATTACTTACTTAATAATTAACTTAATAATTACTACGATAGTTACTACTTAAACTACATTTTTAGTGTAGTGCAAGGCCGATGTTACGTAGTCATCCACCCTGTTCATATTTTCTATGAAATGTACACTTTTGTGTCTTCTGCCAACGATACCGATAATTATCTGCGATATTTAAGCGTAGAAAAGAAGACTGGTCGTGTTATGATAATGCTATTTGTAGTTATACATTTTAACATAATGTTGCATAGTTGCCTGTAGCATCGTTATATTCATTTAGCTTAGAATGTTATTACCTATAATTATCGTTAACGGATTTGGATTATACTCGGTACGCAAAACATTAATTACGCTTAGAGCCGCAACAAAATACAAAATACGAAGAAGAAAACGTAAGAATGGTTACCATACAATCCATGTTTTATCACACTGTCTTCGCGATCATGTTATTGTATTCGTGTCGCTTAGCCTAGTGTGACGAAATATGGCTTGGATGCAGTCAGCGATAGTGGAGGAAGATGTAGAGTGTCTTCATTAGCCAAACTGAAGTCAGAAGAATATTAATGACTTTCAGTTACGAACGCCGTTTACCGCTAAATATGTATATAGAATATGATTTAATTAGCCAGTTACTTTATTTTCATTAATAAGCAACATTTATAATGTATTTCACATTATTCATTTTAACACAAATTAATACAGAATACACTCGTTTTAAACGTAACGTTACGTATTTGAGGGCCGGCCACCGCTTACTACCAGACAGGCCGTTGCTTCAACTGCAATTAACTATAATATACTATGTGCATGGCATTTTGCCGATGATAATCTTTAGTGAGACGATTTTGGCATAACGTCTGAAGCTTTTTCTATTGCCTGTCATTGTCAGACGATGTGTAGTTTACAGCTATATAATGAATGTACTAGCGTAATTCTCAGGAAGAATACATGAAGACGAATTCTATATACTGGTCATAGCTTGGAGTTACGCAGCCGTTTCTATTGTGCTAGGTAACTCCCAAGTTTATGATTTAGTGTATATACCTTTCAACAGCTTGAAGATAATGAAGTAACAACTAATGGAGTGCGCATTCATCTTAAAAACCAACTATTTACGATTATTTTACTTTTTATTTTGTGACAGTTTTAAATATCTGCAAAAAATGTTTTGTGGTATGTATATATTAGCAAGCGATGAATTACTTTCTTTCTATCTGTGATATTGGTTTCAATAATAGTATTTATAATATCGAAATGTGTATGTGCTAAATAACTCTCTATATCTAAGAGTAACATCTATGCATGTTTGCATGAAATACAACACCACGCACACGACTGCCTTTTACTATAATAATTATAGTATTTACATGAATAATAATCTAGGTTAGGTGATTTTGGCATGACGGCTGACGCTTTTTTTTATTGCCTACCATTGTCTATCCGTGTGCAGTTTACAGCTATTTGAACAATATACCGGTGTGATTCTCATTTAGATGATTAGAACTTGAATTCTATATACTAGAGAGGGTTTCACGGACAATGTTTCATAATGGAGGAACAACTATTTCCTCTGAAGCTCACGACCCAGCCTTCCGTCTCCTTGTGTAATTTATAGACATGGCTTATAAATGCCAGTATGCTTTATTATAGGTATTATCCATGACGCAATCGCCTGTGCTGCGTTTGTCAAGTTCCACCCGCAGTTTCCAAAACAAGGAGCGCATGACGTCACAATCGCAAGACATCAGAGGCACTACGTTGAAGTCTCCTATTCTGGTAAGCAGCCTGATCATAGTTTAGTACTTAAAGTTATTTATATTTAGTAGTAGCTGGTCCTCGCGGCTCCACCCTCGTTTATGGTTCCTGCTCTGTCACCGTGAGTCGTAGTGGATGATATGTAGACTATAGCCTTCCTCAAGAAATAAGCTATCAATTGCAAGTTTTAAATAAGATAGACTTTTGGCTATGCGTACATGCAACCTCCTATACACGTGAATTCCACTTAATGCGAGTTTTCGCAACACATATCCCTAGCGTAAAGCGGGGTATTGCTGTACTTATATCTATTAGCTTTTGCAAGCTAATGTGCCGTCACGAAATTTACGATTCCGCCCTCACCTTGTCACACAAAGTCACACTTCGTCGACCCTCGCCCTCTCCTTTAACATGTGACGTTATTTATGGATGGCCTCTAAGGTATTTTATCCAACATGTTTTTAACATTTTCCAGCGTCCATTGCACTTGACAGAAGCCTATGTTGGTTCACCGATATCTAAGGCGCAACAAGATTTCCCATCAAAATGGGAGTAGCAAGACCCAGGGTTCAACAAGATCAACTCTCACTAAGGGAGAACTCACCTGGAATATTATGACCATCTCACGTAAGATCCTAGACATATATCTTATTTTTATATTATCACAATAAGCAGCACTACCACAAGTGTATAAGTAGGCGTCATGGTATCAGCAGATAGGCTTTAACCTTCATCTTCGCTGTTATAGCGCAGCCACTCCGGATTAAAAGATCGTTAGCTCGTATGTCATACTCGTAATGAGCTAATACGCCTACAATATTCATTATATCAAGCATTTTATGACCAACCATTTTGATACAGGCAGTATATCAATCTCTTTATTCAGACAATTATACTATCGCAGGGAGTCCGGGGTCTACAACGATTTACCTAAATCCAAGGCGAAGTAAGAAATGTTTATTCTTTCGTCATCGAAAATGCGAAGTCGTGCAATTGCTATACATATGTATATAAGTAGATACCGCAACATGAGTATTTCCTTCGCAAGCGAAATAAAGCATAATTATTACCAATAAGCTTTTGTATAACAGGCTCAATATTTTCCAGCAAAAATCGCAACAAAACCCTGCGCTACCTATGATTCAGCAACACTCAAGGAACTCCAAGATCACCGCTCTTACCCGCAGCAGCTCGACTGAGTAAACATGTTCTTCTTACAGACGTGTCTAGGTAATAAAATGAACGATTATTAACGGAACAAGTAATTACTACGATAATTACTACTTAAACTACATTTTTAGTGTAGTGCAAGGCAGATGTTACGAAGTCATCACCGTGTTCATATTTTCTATGAAATGTACACTTTTGTGTCTTCTGCCAACGACACCGATAATTATCTGCGATATTTAAGCGTAGAAAAGAAGACTGGTCGTGTTATGATAATGCTATTTGTAGTTATACATTTTAACATAATGTTGCATAGTTGCCTGTAGCATCGTTATATTCATTTAGCTTAGAATGTTATTACCTATAATTATCGTTAACGGATTTGGATTATACTCGGTACGCAAAACATTAATTACGCTTAGAGCCGCAACAAAATACAAAATACGAAGAAGAAAACGTAAGAATGGTTACCATACAATCCATGTTTTATCACACTGTCTTCGCGATCATGTTATTGTATTCGTGTCGCTTAGCCTAGTGTGACGAAATATGGCTTGGATGCAGTCAGCGATAGTGGAGGAAGATGTAGAGTGTCTACATTAGCCAAACTGAAGTCAGAAGAATATTAATGACTTTCAGTTACGAATGCCGTTCACCGCTAAATATGTATATAGAATATGATTTAATTACCCAGTTACTTTATTTTTATTTATAAGCTACATTTATAATATATTTTACATTATTCATTATAAACCTAGTGTGGATAGTTTTTGTCAACTGTATACACACGAATTTTTCTTGGCAATAAATTATTTATTATTATTATTAACACAAATTTACATAGAATACACTCGTTTTAAACGTAACGTTACGTATTCGAGGGCCGGCCACCGCTTACTACCAGACAGGCCGTTGCTTCAACTGCAATTAACTATAATATACTATGTGCATGGCATTTTGCCGATGATAATCTTTAGTGAGACGATTTTGGCATAACGTCTGAAGCTTTTTCTATTGCCTGTCATTGTCAGACGATGTGTAGTTTACAGCTATAAAATGAATGTACTGACGTAATTCTCAGGAAGAATACATGAAGACGAATTCTATATACTGGACATAGCTTGGAGTTAGGCAGCCGTTTCTATCGTGCTAATTAGCTCCCAAGTTTATGATTTAGTGTATAGACGTTTCAACAGCTTGAAGATAACGAAGGAACAACTAATGGAGTGCGCATTCATCTTAAAAACCAACTATTTACGATTATTTTACTTTTTATTTTGTGACAGTTTTAAATATCTGCAACAAATATCTTGTGGTATGTATATATTAGCCAGTGATGAATTACTTTCTGTCTGTGATATTGGTTTCAATAATAGTATTTATGATGTCGAAATGTGTATGTGCTAAATAACTCTCTCTATCTTAGAGTAACATTTATGCATGTTTGCATGAAATACAACACCACGCACACGACTGCCATTTACTATAATAATTATAGTATTTACATGAATAATAATCTAGGTCAGGTGATTTTGGCATGACGGCTAACGCTTGTTTTTATTGCCTACCATTATCTATCCGTGTATAGTGTACAGCTATTTGAACAATATACCGGTGTGATTCTCATTTAGATGATTAGAACTTGAATTCTATATACTAGAGAGGGTTTCACGGACAATGTTTCATAATGGAGGAACAACTATTTCCTCTGAAGCTCAAGACCCAGCCTTCCGTCTCCTTGTGTAATTTATAGACATGGCTTAAATATGCCAGTATGCTTTATTATAGGTATTAACCATGACGCGATCGCCTGTGCTGCGTTGTTCAAGTTCCACCCGCAGTTGCCAAAACAAGAAACACATAACGTCACAATCGCAAGACATCAGAGGCACTGCGTTGAAGTCTCCTATTCTGGTAAGCAGCCTGATCTTAGTTTAGTACTTAGAGTTATTTATATTTAGTAGTAGCTGGTCCCCGCGGCTCCACCCTCGTTTATGGTTCCTGCTCTGTCACTGCGAGTCGTAGTGTGATGATATGTAGACTATAGCCTTCCTCAAGAAATAAGCTGTCAATTGCAAGTTTTAAATAAGATAGACCTTTGGCTATGCTTACTCGCAAACTTCTATATACGTGAATTCCACTTAACGCGAGTTTTCGCGACACATATCCCAAGCGTAAAGCGGGGTATTACTGTACTTATATGTATTAGCTTTTGCAATGTGCCGTCACGAAATTTACGATTCCGCCTCACCTTGTCACACAAAGTCACACTTCGTCGACCCCCGCCCTCTCCTTTGACATGTGACGTTATTTATGAAATGCCTCCAAGGTATTTTATCCAACATGTTTTTAATATTTTCCAGCGTCCACTGCACTTGACTGAGGCCTATGTTGGTTCACCGAGATCTAAGGCGCAACAAGATTTCCCATCAAAATGGGAGTAGCAAGACCCAGGGTTCAACAAGATCAATTCTCACTAAGGGAGAACTCACCTGGAATATTATGACCGTCTCACGTAAGATCCTAAACAAATATCTTATTTTTATATTATCGCAATAAGCAGCACTACCACAAGTATATAAGTAGGCGTCATAGTATCAGCAGGTAGGCTTTAACCTTGCATCTTCGCTGTTACAGCGCAGCCACTCGGGATTAAAAGATCGTTAGCTCGTATGTCATACTCGTAATGAGTTAATACGCCTACAATATTAATTATATCGAGCATTTTATGACCAGCCATTTAGACACAGGCAGTATATCAATGTTTTTATTCAGACAATTATACTATCGCAGGGAGTCCGGGGTCTACAACGATTTACCTAAATCCAAGGCGAAGTAAGAAATGTTTATTCTTTCGTCATCGAAAACGCGATATATATATATGAGTAGATACCGCAACATGAGTGTTTCCTTTGCAAGCGAAATAAAGCATAATTATTACCAATAAGCTTTTGTATAACAGGCTCAATATTTTCCAGCAAAAATCGCAACAAAGCCCTGCGCTACCTATGATTCAGCAACACTCAAAGAACTGCAAGATCACCGCTCTTACCCGCAGCAGCTCGACTGAGTACACATGTTCTTCTTACAGACGTGTCTAGGTAATAAAATGAACGATTATTAGCGGATTAAGTAATTACTACCATAGTTACTACTTAAACTACATTTTTAGTGTAGTGCAAGGCGAAATATGGCTTGGATGCAGTCAGCGATAGTGGAGGAAGATGTTGAGTGTCTACTTTAGCCAAACTGATGTGAGAAAAATATTAATGACTTTCAGTTACGAATGCCGTTCACCGCTAAATATGTATATAGAATATTATCTAATTACCCAGTTACTTTATTTTCATTTATAAGCGACATTTATAATGTATTTTACATTATTCATTTCAACACAAATTAATACAGAATACACTCGTTTTAAACGTAACGTTACGTATTTGAGGGCCGGCCACCGCTTACTACCAGACAGGCCGTTGCTTCAACTGCAATTCACTATAATATACTATGTGCATGGCATTTTGCCGATGATAATCTTTCGTGAGCCGATTTTGGCATAACGTCTGAAGCTTTTTCTATTGCCTGTCATTGTCAGACGATGTGTAGTTTACAGCTATATAATGAATGTACTAGCGTAATTCTCAGGAAGAATACATGAAGACGAATTCTATATACTGGTCATAGCTTGGAGTTAGGCAGCCGTTTCTATCGTGCTCATTAGCTCCCAAGTTTATGATTTAGTGTGTAGACCTTTCAACAGCTTGAAGATAACGAAGGAACAACTAATGGAGTGCGCATTGATCTTAAAAACCAATTATTTACGATTATTTTACTTTTTATTTTGTGACAGTTTTAAATATCTGCAACAAATATCTTGTGGTATGTATATATTAGCCAGTGATGAATTACTTTCTGTCTGTGATATTGGTTTCAATAATAGTATTTATGATGTCGAAATGTGTATGTGCTAAATAACTCTCTTTATTTTAGAGTAACATTTATGCATGTTTGCATGAAATACAACACCACGCACACGACTGCCATTTACTATAATAATCATAGTATTTACATGAATAATAATCAAGGTCAGGTGATTTTGGCATGACGGCTGACGCTTTTTTTTATTGCCTACCATTGTCTATCCGTGTATAGTGTACAGCTATTTGAACAATATACCGGTGTGATTCTCATTTAGATGATTAGAACTTGAATTCTATATACTGGAGAGGGTTTCACGGACAATGTTTCATAATGGAGGAACAACTATTTCCTCTGAAGCTCAAGACCCAGCCTTCCGTCTCCTTGTGTAATTTATAGACATGGCTTAAATATGCCAGTATGCTCTATTATAGGTATTAACCATGACGCGATCGCCTGTGCTGCGGTTTTCAATTTGCACCCGCAGTTGCCAAAACAAGATACACATAACGCCACAATCGCAAGACATCAGAGGCACTGCGTTGAAGTCTCCTATTCTGGTAAGCAGCCTGATCTTAGTTTAGTACTTAAAGTTATTTATATTTAGAAGTAGCTGGTCCTCGCGGCTCCACCCTCGTTTATGGTTCCTGCTCTGTCACCGTGAGTCGTAGTGGATGATATGTAGACTATAGCCTTCCTTAAGAAATAAGCTGTCAATTGCTAGTTTTAAATAAGATAGACTTTTGGCTATGCGTACATGCAACCTCCTATATACGTGAATTCCACTTAACGCGAGTTTTCGCGGCACATAACCCAAAAAAAAGCGTAAAGCAGGGTATTACTGTACTTATATGTATTAGCTTTTGCAATGTGCCGTCACAAAATTTATGATTCCGCCCTCACCCCCATGTGACAAGCACACAAAGTCACACTTCGTCGGCCCCCGCCCTCTCCTTTAACGTGTGACGTAATTTATGGATGGCCTCTAAGGTATTAATGAGCTAATACGCCTACAATATTAATTATATCGAGCATTTTATCGAGCAGGCAGTATATCAATCTCTTTATTCCGACAATGAGCACTGAGACTACTCTAATATTGTCTTACGAATTGAAATTAAACAGTTTTATACGGATGTTATCGCGTTGTTGATTTATTATACAACACTATTATTACATAATTTTGAAACTTTAAACTTCTATTTAAGCTATTTAAATTATAAAATCTTCTTAGATTCAGATTTAATTTTACACTTTCCCCGAAGTGTCGGTTGCTTTTCAGCACCCATGTTCACGGGGAGACTAAGATGGCGGTTGTCTCAATGTTCTTAAGTGTGGTTATATCAAAGTACCCGAACTTAATTTAATTATGGGTGTAGCTATTTACGCAGAATGAGCTCAAAGTATCATGAAGTCTAGCTGATGACCGTCATCGCAATATCTAAACGTAAATGATCGAAACGTAACTGCCGAAGAAGATGCTACTTCGGTTACTACACAAGCTACGTTTTCAGTGTGATGCGAGACAGATGTTACGTAGTCATCCGCTCTAGTCGTCGGTGCTGAAAAATATGTCTTTGTGTGTTTATTATTACAATGATACTTGGAAGCGAGGATAATATCTGCAATATTTCAATAGACGAAAGAGACTGCGTGTGATATTTGTAATTATCTGTAGTTATTCAATCCTAATACGTAGCTTAGAATGTAAACGCCTTAGCTTTAAAACGGCTTTGGATTAATATTAGCATGCAGGTGGACGATGGATATCATGGATAAACAGGTGAAGGAGATGATAATTTCTTAACAAAAACCTAATAACACTTAACCCAACGCGGGAATCAAACCCTCATGCACAGTAGTCGCACACACTACCGCTGCTCTACCGAGACATTTTTCGTTCACCATAGTAAATCGTAACTAAGGATTTGTGATATTTATAATATTATTGATATTTTCAGTCTGAGCCTCTATAGCGCCGTAAATGAATGGAGTCACCATTCCTTTACGGCGCTGCAGAGGCGAGAAAACGCGGCAGAATCATTCGCACTGAATCACTCAGCTCCACATCTACGCATTGGTAGGACTGACGTATTACAACAACTTGAATAATCTCGGCTAAACACCGACACTGCCAAACGTAGCTTTGTTTTGCTCATATAGGGAACGTAGAATAAATAGTAAGATAAAATACACATACTTATGTGGGGAAGATAAATAAGTGTAATTGCTAGAATAACATCTACTATATTTATTATTATATACTTTTTATAACATCGCACAGTGTATATCTTACCTTATCAAATTCATTTATCAAATTTGTATGTGTTCAACACTTTTCAGTACCCACGAATTGGCTAAAAGTCCACAATCCGTCTAAATCGCAGCGCACATAACGAATGTCTTAACAGTTGGGAACGATATTGTAGGGCAGCTGACAGTATTGCCGTCATCGAACAATACCTATGAGTCACTAGACCGTTCCGGCTTCGACAACATAGGCAATATTAGTTAGAGTTAGCCTTTAAGAACGATGCTTAGCTAATAAATTGTACATGTTTAACTTAAAGTGCATTTTTCATATTTGTCTTATAGTAATATTATTTCGCCATCGTCATTTTGTATTACTAAACAAATATGGTGCACTGGTAGCTGGATACTATACATAGAGACCTATCTGTATGTATTTTATTTCTTATTTTGTCATCTCAGCAGTAACTGAATGATTTTATTATCAATAGTTTATTTACCGAATAACCAAGAAAGTAGAGTAATACACTATATATTGTTATGTATGATAATAGATTATGTGTATACAACATTACAGGCGTATTCAACGTCGCAGTAACGGGAGCAGCGACGAATGGTGGTCACCCATCAAACAGCGTTCCAGCGAGAATGTCAAAGATGTCAATAGTATACAAGAGGTTCGACAATCATTGTTTTAAAAATGATCAAATGTAATTATTTACCTGTGACTTTTGGAACAATTGTACAATTTTAAAGTATTTAGTCCATAGTAATGTAAAGTTTTAGGAATGTCTATAGCATTTTTCCATAGACTGGCTGTCGCTTGCGGCTTTGCTTTCATGAAATGACAAGACTGATTACGCCACTCGAAGATAAGTGTGTAGCGACTAACACCAAAACGCTACTACAATTAACCGCCATCATTTGTACTTTGCGCCTTGTAAAATCACGCCACCCGATCAGGTGATCGTGACGTCAGACCACCGGCGAAGATTTTTAGCCACGCCTACCGCAAGATGGCTGTCGACGCCATTGTTCAACGGCGCGCGCGCAACATGGCCGCCGCGCGGCTATTGTTCTAAGCTCCGCCTAATGGTCAAGACCGAACCATTATTAGTATTAATTGTTAAATGTGTCAAGCACGATCGTTAATTATTATTAATAATTGTTTTGTATAAATAGCGTGTCTAATGGAATTAATTTTTATTGTCTCTTGAGCTCTGGTGCAACTAATTACATAGTAACGAAAAGTCTAACGTTTTTTGATTACTACCAGTACCCCAGTACACTACACGTCACGTAGACCTGCACAACGAGTGGTCTAGGATACGAACCCTAACCACTTCACTGGTGACCTTTCGACGACCTAGTCTATCTAGTATTCAGGGGAGTTAGCGAACGCAGGGAATATGCATTCCGGAGTCGCTACAGATGTCCTGCTGGGAGAATCCAACCGGGTTGCAGTGAAGACACCTAAATTCAACCCCGATGATCCTGAGCTGTGGTTTGCCCAGCTAGAGGGGCAGTTCACCTTATCCAACATAACCGCAGATGCTACCAAATTCTATTATGTGCTGGCACAACTAGAACCGCAGCATGCAGCTGAAGTCCGAGATTTGGTGGTCTCCCCACCAACTACCAACAAATATGAGACCATTAAGGCTGAACTCATACGGAGACTATCGGCTTCTCAGGAACGGAAAATAAAACAACTCCTAATGCATGAAGAGATGGGCGACCGGAAACCGACACAATTTCTTCGGCACCTGCAACTCTTAGCTGGCGTAAATGTTCCCACCGACTTCATCAGGACCATCTGGGCAAGCCGCCTCCCTACTCATCTACAGACATGCATTGCTGCACAGCAAACAAAGATGACGTTAGAAGACCTAGCCGAGCTCGCAGACCGCGTCAATGATGTCGTACCAGCAACTATGCTAGTGACCGGTACAAATCAAGTTGCTAGTACATCAACACCAGCCGCAGCAACAGAGAGCGCTATTGAGGTGCTAACTCGGAAGGTAGAGGAACTCAGCCGAAAACTAGAGACTATGAGCATGGAACATCACAGACGCTCACGATCCCGTTCACGCCCAAGTGGACGAAGAAGTCCAAGATACCCACGATCTCGGTCACGCCCAATTGATCACCCATTTTGCTTTTACCATTACCGGTTTGGCGATCAAGCGCGCAAATGCACCCAGCCCTGTACCTATCAGAACAAGGGAAACTTTCCCGGCAGTCAATAGTGGCGGTACATGACTGCCTCACAATCACGAGCCGCCTGTTCATTACGGACCGCAAAACGAAGGTGCAATATCTGGTAGATACGGGTTCAGACCTGTGCGTCTTTCCGCGATCCGCTGTTCGGGAGCCACGAATAAAAACTCCATATGAGTTATTTGCAGCTAACGGAACGATCATATCCACGTACGGTGACCTACCTCTCACGTTGGACTTGGGATTACGGCGTAGTTTCACTTGGCGCTTCGTTATAGCTGATATTACGAAGCCTATCATCGGCGTCGACTTTCTCGGTTACTACAACCTACTAGTCGACTGCCGCAACCAACGTCTGATTGATGGCATTACAGCACTTACAGTTGCTGCACCATGTCAGACTTCTGCAGAAACTATCACATCGATCCGCACCACAAAGGACAACTCTGTATACCATCGCCTGCTAAGGGAATACCCAGATGTCACGCGCCCGGCTGGCAAACGTAACACAGTCAAACACTCAACTGTGCATCACATCCGCACTACCTCAGGACCGCCAGTAAGCAGTCGTCCACGTCGTTTGGATCCAGAACGTTTGAAGATAGCAAAGAGGGAGTTCGAGGATATGCTTCAACAGGGAACAGCACGCAGATCAGATAGCCCATGGTCTTCACCGTTACATTTAGCTCGAAAGAAAAATGACGAATGGCGTCCATGCGGCGACTACAGAATGTTAAATGCCCGTACAATTCCGGACCGTTACCCTGTCAGGCATTTGCAAGACTTTACTCAGCAACTGACAGGCTGTACCATCTTCTCCACCATCGATTTAGTCAAAGCTTACAACCAAATCCCTGTGTTTGAAGAAGACATACCGAAGACCGCAATTACAACTCCGTTTGGCCTTTACGAATTCCCATTCATGACGTTTGGACTTCGTAACGCTGCTCAAACATTCCAGCGATTCATGGATGAAGTTCTTAAAGGTCTAGACTTCTGCTACGGATACTTAGATGACATTCTGGTCAGCAGCAGAGACAGCAGTCAGCACCAAGAACATCTGAAACAGATTTTCCAAAGACTGACAAAATATGGGGTCCTAATAAACACCAACAAGTGCATATTCGGAGAAGCAGAAGTAAAATTTCTGGGATACAAAGTTTCTGCAGCAGGCATTCAACCCTTAGACTGCAAGGTCCAGGCCATCCAGGACTTCCCTATTCCCAGAACTATAAAGGAACTGAGACGCTTTTTAGGCATGCTTAACTTCTACCGTCGCTTCGTGCCGGCCGCAGCTTCTATTCAAGCGCCTCTTAATAGTATGCTCGCTGGCCCTAAAACCAAAGGATCCCATCCCATCAGCCTGACGCCTCAACTGCTAGAAGCATTTGAAAACTGCAAACGAAGTTTGTCGGAGGCAACATTGCTGGTGCATCCAGATCCAAAGGCAGAGCTATCAATACAGACAGACGCTTCAGATACAGCGATTGGCGCTGTATTGCAACAGAACAGTGGTCACGAATGGCAACCACTGGCGTTTTTTTCTAAAAAACTCAGCCCTTCACAGAAGAAATATAGCCCATACGACAGGGAACTCGTAGCGATCTATGAGGCTATACGTTACTTCAGGTTTATGGTTGAAGCACGAGTTTTTTTTATTGTAACCGATCATAAACCGTTGACATTCGCCTTCGCAACAAATCGTGAAAACTGTTCCCCGCGGCAATTTCGATATCTTGATTATATCAGCCAGTTCACGACAGATGTAAGGTACATCAAAGGCGAACAGAACGTAGTCGCAGACACTCTTTCGCGTATTAACGAGCTTACGCTGCCCTTGGACTACGCGGCTCTTGCCAAGGAACAGGAAACTGACGCAGAGCTACACGATTTGTTGAACAACGGATCTTCACTAAGACTTAACAAAGTCAAGATACCCGAATCCAGCATTATGATCTACTGTGATGTAACGGAAACTCCAAGGCCATTCGTTACTAAGGCATTTCGCAAGCAGGTATTTTTATCACTACACAACCTGAGTCACCCAGGCGCAAAAGCTAGTGTTAAATTAGTAACGCAGAGATTTGTCTGGCCTGGCGTAAGACGAGATTGTCGCCAATGGGCAAAGGAATGCGAAGCTTGTCAGAGAAGCAAGGTGACTCGACATACATCGGCTCCGTTACAAGCCTTTGAACCACCATCAAGGCGTTTCCGACATATCCACCTTGATCTAATCGGGCCTTTGCCGATATCTTGCAATTACAAATACTGCCTGACAATCGTCGACCGAGCAACACGTTGGCCTGAAGCATACCCACTTCAGGACATTACTGCAGAGACTTGCGTGTCCGCCCTTACCTCAGGTTGGATTGCGCGCTTTGGCTGTCCTGAACATACCACCACCGATCGCGGACGGCAATTCGATTCGCACTTGTTCAAGGAACTAGCCGCACTAACTGGCGCCACACACCACATGACCACCGCTTATCACCCTGCAGCCAATGGCCTGGTCGAAAGATTACATCGACAGCTGAAAGCTGCTATCACCTGCCATGCAACATCGAGCTGGTCGGAAGCCTTACCATGGGTACTTTTAGGCATTCGCAGCGCGTGCAAGGATGATCTACAAACATCTGCTGCAGAACTGGTCTACGGTGAGCCATTACGCTTACCTGGACAGTTCCTCACTTCCAGTTCCCAAGATCCAGTGGACACGAACAACTTGGTCAGTAGAATTCGAGCTCACATGGTGAAGCTGACCCCACAGCCAACTTCTTGGCACTCCAGCACTAGTCGACCTTTTTACCTGCCCAAAGACCTGAAGACAGCAACTCATGTATTCCTACGCCAAGGTCCGGTACGAAGATCACTACAAGCTCCATACCAAGGTCCATACAAGGTTCTTTGCCGAGATGAAAAGACATTCGACATAGAAGTACAAGGTAAAAAGCAGAGGGTCACCATAGACCGCCTAAAGCCAGCATATATCGTGCGAGAACAGGCTACAGATACAACAGAAGGCCAAGTCCAGAACCATAGCCAAAGCCAACTACCCAAAGACACGGTCAAGAAAACAAGGAGCGGCCGGACAGTCAAGTTTCCAGACTACTTTCGCCCGTAGTTACGGTCTCGGGGGGGGAGTAGTGTAGCGACTAACACCAAAACGCTACTACAATTAACCGCCATCATTTGTACTTTGCGCCTTGTAAAATCACGCCACCCGATCAGGTGATCGTGACGTCAGACCACCGGCGAAGATTTTTAGCCACGCCTACCGCAAGATGGCTGTCGACGCCATTGTTCAACGGCGCGCGCGCAACATGGCCGCCGCGCGGCTATTGTTCTAAGCTCCGCCTAATGGTCAAGACCGAACCATTATTAGTATTAATTGTTAAATGTGTCAAGCACGATCGTTAATTATTATTAATAATTGTTTTGTATAAATAGCGTGTCTAATGGAATTAATTTTTATTGTCTCTTGAGCTCTGGTGCAACTAATTACATAGTAACGAAAAGTCTAACGTTTTTTGATTACTACCAGTACCCCAGTACACTACACGTCACGTAGACCTGCACAACGAGTGGTCTAGGATACGAACCCTAACCACTTCAAGTGCATGGCATTTTGCCGATAATAATCTTTAATTAGACGATTTTTGCATGATGTCTGACGCTTTTTCTATTGCCTGTCATTGTCAGATCGTGTGTAGTTTACAGCTATTTAAAGAATGTATTGGCGTGATTCTCGTGAAGATAACTTGAAGACAAATTCTATATACTGGTCAGGGCTTCGAGTCGGGCAGCCGTTTCTATCGTGCCGCAAGGCTCGCAGTGCTTGATTCAGTGTACAGATCTTTCAACAGCTTGAAGTTAATAGTGGAACCAATCACCTGCCGATTGGTTTTATATAACGTGTTTAAGGGTACTATACCTAAAGGCTGCCAACGGGACGCTATGACTAGGACACCGACAGACAAACTAAGCGTGTGAGCAGTAGTAGGTAGCCTCCTGAAATTTTCCCAATATACATATGATTATTTTAGAAATGATTTTACTCTGCCTGATGATAAGCAGTAAGTGGAGTCCAATTCTTATTTAACTCCTGTCCTGTGTTCCCTCAATATTGATTCTGTTTTAACCAGAACATAACAAATTAATTGAGTAGCGGCTTCCGCCTACTGCTAGATGGACCGATGTCTTAAACTTAAACTGCCATTGACTGACACATAATGTCACACTTCGTCGACGCCCGCCCTCCATCCTGTGTGACGTAATTTATAGATGGCCACTAAGGTTTGTCATACATCACAATCGACATCCATTTTACTTCGCCTTACATTTCTAATATTTTAATTTTATTGGCGATGGATTCGTTGCTTGTTATGTATTCATGCCTTGGAGTACATTACCAAAGAATCTGGCTTCGGTGCTGTCAGCAATATCATAGGAATCTTCCTATGATATTGCTGACATTGTAGACATATTATTACCATCTATATACAGACTGCAACAATATGCGTCGCTGAAATACCTACCTATACCGGTTGACTGATATCCAAGGCGGAATTATTTTGGCGGACAAAGAGGTTGTCACTGTGATATTATGTTAGCATGTAGTATTGTTTTTTATTATAAATTAAACAATAGTGGATAAGAAAGATTTGAAAAAAAATTTTGGACCTCAATATTTATTCCACAAAAATATTTTAAACAGAAATAATTGCATTTTTACTCAAAGGTATTGTCACAGATAAGTCAGAAAATCAGTTTTCTTCTTGAGACAACTCAGTATCATCAGTAGTTCCCTCTCTATCCGACTCTGATGCTTCATTGCCACTGTAACATTCTGGATAAGATTTCATCGGAAGCAATATTTCTAGGGTTTCTTTTAATCATGGTTTACTCTTTTTTCTTGAAATATTCCTCATTCCTGTTAGTACTGGATCGGAAGTCAGCAGTAATTTGTTCAGCACATCTTGATTACAATACACCCTTGAGAATTTTCTCGAAAAATGTTGACGAAATCAACGTAAGTGTCTATTGCGTGCTTCCGCAGCCTCTTCTGACAGTTGCCTGATTGGAAGTAAAGCGTGCTTAATTACATCAGGACCATGGATCAATAATTTGTGCATTGTTGGGGTCAAAGGATACCATTAATAATATGCCGTAGCCCATCTAGATTTCAGTTCGGACTTGAAGCGTAAAAAATTTCACTTAATATCCTTAATTTGGTCAGCAGTGCAATCATCATAACTATTGAGATAATTTTCGATGAAATTCAATTTTTCATTGACATTAGGCAATTTTTGTCGCTGCATCAACTCGTTAATTTCAGTGCATAAGTAAGTCTGTTCTGTATTTATATACAGAATTATTTCAACAGTAGTAAAACATGTCAAATGACAGCCAGTGCAACAACTAATATTAAATTACTGCTATATTTAGACACATATATTAGTAAATGTAACAATAGCCTCACAAGCTACTACTTAGCACTACTTAGCATCACAAGGAACTGGTAAAATGCAAATGAAACTAAAATGAAATGGTAATAGTGTGATGATAATAATATACATTTTAATTATAAACGATCCCCGAGCTGGTGCATTAACTACCGAGTCTCCTCTATGGGACCGCAGTATCCCATCAATAAGACTAATTACCTAAGCCATTCATACGTTGTCGAAGTAGCCCGTTTCTGTCCTCATGTTCTATTAGAAACTGGAACATTTCCCAGCAGTGTTAGTGCCCGATAGACGGCCTGCCACAAAACAATGACAAATCTGATGTAAACGTAAACGTAACGTAACGTATTTGACGGCCGGCTACCGCTTACTACTACCAGACAGGCCGTTGCTTCAACTGCAATTAACTACAATATACTATGTGCAAGGCATTTTGCCGATGATAATCTTTAGTAAGACGATTTTGGCATAACGTCTGACGCTTTTTCTATTGCCTGTCATTGTCAGACGATGTCTAGTTTACAGCTATTTAATTAATGTACTGGCGTAATTCTCAGGAAGAATACATGAAGACGAATTCTATATACTGGTCATAGCTTGGAGTTACGCAGCCGTTTCTATCGTGCTAGGTAACTCCCAAGTTTATGATTTAGTGTATATACCTTTCAACAGCTTGAAGATAATGAAGTAACAACTACCTAATGGAGTGCGCATTCATCTTAAAAACCAACTATTTACGATTATTTTACTTTTTATTTTGTGACAGTTATATAAATATTTGCAAAAAATGTTTTGTGGTATGTATATATTAGCAAGCGGTGAATTACTTTCTTTCTATCTGTGATATTGGTTTCAATAATAGTATTTATCATATCGAAATGTGTATGTGCTAAATAACTCTCTATATCTAAGAGTAACATCTATGCATGTTTGCATGAAATACAACACCAAGTCCACGACTGTCATTTACTATAATAATTATAGTATTTACATGAATAATAACGCAGGTCAGGCGATTTTGGTATGACGGCTGACGCTTTTTCTTATTGCCTACCATTGTCTATCCGTGTATAGTTTACAGCTATTTGAAGAATATACCGGTGTGATTCTCATTTAGATGATTAAAACTTGAATTCTATATACTGGAGAGGGTTTCACGGACAATGTTTCATTATGAAGGAACAACTATTTCCTCTGAAGCTCAAGACCCAGCCTTCCGTCTCCTTGTGTAATTTATAGACATGGCTTATAAATGCCAGTATGCTTTATTATAGGTATTATCCATGACGCAATCGCCTGTGCTGCGTTGGTCAAGTTCCACCCGCAGTTTCCAAAACAAGGAGCGCATGACGTCACAATCGCAAGACATCAGAGGCACTGCGTTGAAGTCTCCTATTCTGGTAAGCAGCCTGATCATAGTTTAGTACTTAAAGTTATTTATATTTAGTAGTAGCTGGTCCTCGCGGCTCCACCCTCGTTTATGGTTCCTGCTCTGTCACCGTGAGTCGTAGTGGATGATATGTAGACTATAGCCTTCCTCAAGAAATAAGCTATCAATTGCAAATTTTAAATAAGATAGACTTTTGGCTATGCGTACATGCAACCTCCTATATACGTGAATTCCACTTAATGTGAGTTTTCGCAACACATATCCCTAGCGTAAAGCGGGGTATTGCTGTACTTATATCTATTAGGTTTTGCAATGTGCCGTCACGAAATTTACGATTCCGCCTCACCTTGTCACATAGAGTCACAATTCGTCGACCCCGCCCTCTCCTTTAACATGTGACGTTATTTATGGAATGCCTCCAAGGTATTTTATCCAACATGTTTTTAATATTTTCCAGCGTCCATTGCACTTGACTGAGACCTATGTTGGTTCACCGAGATCTAAGGCGCAACAAGATTTCCCATCAAAATGGGAGTAGCAAGACCCAGGGTTCAACAAGATCAATTCTCACTAAGGGAGAACTCACCTGGAATATTATGACCGTCTCACGTAAGATCCTAAACAAATTGCTTATTTTTATATTATCGCAATAAGCAGCACTACCACAAGTATATAAGTAGGCGTCATAGTATCAGCAGATATGCTTTAACCTTCATCTTCGCTGTTACAGCGCAGCCACTCGGGATTAAAAGATCGTTAGCTCGTATGTCATACTCGTAATGAGTTAATACGATACAATATTAATTATATCGAGCATTTTATGACCAGCCATTTAGACACAGGCAGTATATCAATGTTTTTATTCAGACAATTATACTATCGCAGGGAGTCCGGGGTCTACAACGATTTACCTAAATCCAAGGCGAAGTAAGAAATGTTTATTCTTTCGTCATCGAAAATGCGAAGTCGTGCAATCGCTATACATATGTATATAAGTAGATGCCACAACATGAGTGTTTCCTTCGCAAGCGAAATAAAGCATAATTATTACCAATAAGCTTTTGTATAACAGGCTCAATATTTTCCAGCAAAAATCGCAACAAAAACCCTGCGCTACCTATGATTCAGCAACACTCAAGGAACTGCAAGATCACCGCTCTTACCCGCAGCAGCTCGACTGAGTAAACATGTTCTTCTTACAGACGTGTCTAGGTAATAAAATGTACGATTATTAGCGGATTGAGTAATTACTACGATAGTTACTACTTAAACTACATTTTTAGTGTAGTGCAAGGCAGATGTTACGTAGTCATCCACCCTGTTCATATTTTCTATGAAATGTACACTTTTGTGTCTTCTGCCAACGATACCGATAATTATCTGCGATATTTAAGCGTAGAAAAGAAGACTGGTCGTGTTATGATAATGCTATTTCTAGTTATACATTTTAACATAATGTTGAGTAGTTGCCTGTAGCATCGTTATATTCATTTAGCTAAGAATGTTATTACCTATAATTATCGTTAACGGATTTGGATTATACTCGGTATGCATAACATTAATTACGCTTGGAGCCGCAACAAAATACGAAGAAGAAAACGTAAGAATGGTTACCATACAATCCATGTTTTCTCACACTGTCTTCGCGATCATGTTATTGTATTCGTGTCGCTTAGCCTAGTGTGACGAAATATGCCTTGGATGCAGTCAGCGATAGTGGAGGAAGATGTAGAGTGTCTACATTAGCCAAACTGAAGTGAGAAGAATATTAATGACTTTTAGTTACGAATGCCGTTCACCGCTAAATATGTATATAGAATATGATTTAATTACACAGTTACTTTATTTTTATTTATAAGCTACATTTATAATATATTTTACATTATTCATTATTACACAAATTAATATGGAATACACTCGTATTAAACGTAACGTTACGTATTTGATTGCTGGCTACCTCTTACTACCAGACAGGCCGTTGCTTCAACTGCAATTAACTACAATATACTATGTGCAACGCATTTTGCCGATTATAATCTTTAGTGAGATGATTTTGGCATAACGTCTGACGCTTTTTCTATTGCCTGTCATTGTCAGACGATGTCTAGTCTACAGCTATTTAATTAATGTACTGGCGTAATTCTCAGGAAGAATACATGAAGACGAATTCTATATACTGGTCATAGCTTGGAGTTAGGCAGCCGTTTCTATCGTGCTCTCTAGCTCCCAAGTTTATGATTTAGTGTATAGACCTTTCAACAGCTTGAAGATAACGAAGGAACAACTAATGGAGTGCGCATTCATCTTAAAAACCAACTATTTACGATTATTTTACTTTTTATTTTGTGACAGTTTTAAATATCTGCAACAAATATCTTGTGGTATGTATATATTAGCCAGTGATTAATTACTTTCTGACTGTGATATTGGTTTCAATAATAGTATTTATGATGTCGAAAAGTGTATGTGCTAAATAACTCTCTCTATCTTAGAGTAACATTTATGCATGTTCGCATGAAATACAACACCACGCACACGACTGCCATTTACTATAATAATTATAGTATTTACATGAATAATAATCTAGGTCAGGTGATTTTGGCATGACGGCTGACGCTTTTTTTTATTGCCTACCATTGTCTATCCGTGTATAGTGTACAGCTATTTGAACAATATACCGGTGTGATTCTCATTTAGATGATTAGAACTTGAATTCTATATACTGGAGAGGGTTTCACGGTCAATGTTTCATAATGGAGGAACAACTATTTCCTCTGAAGCTCAAGACCCAGCCTTCCGTCTCCTTGTGTAATTTATAGACATGGCTTAAATATGCCAGTATGCTTTATTATAGGTATTAACCATGACGCGATCGCCTGTGCTGCGTTGTTGAAGTTCCACCCGCAGTTGCCAAAACAAGAAACACATAACGTCACAATCGCAAGACATCAGAGGCACTGCGTTTGAAGTCTCCTATTCTGGTAAGCAGCCTGATCTTAGTTTAGTACTTAAAGTTATTTATATTTAGTAGTAGCTGGTCCCCGCGGCTCCACCTTCGTTTATGGTTCCTGCTCTGTCACTGCGAATCGTAGTGTGATGATATGTAGACTATAGCCTTCCTCAAGAAATAAGCTGTCAATTGCAAGTTTTAAATAAGATAGACCTTTGGCTATGCTTACTCGCAAACTTCTATATACGTGAATTCCACTTAACGCGAGTTTTCGCGGCACATATCCCAAGCGAAAAGCGGGGTATTACTGTACTTATATGTATTAGCTTTTGCAATGTGCCGTTACGAAATTTACGATTCCGCCTCACCTTGTCACATAAAGTCACAATTCGTCGACCCCCGCCCTCTCCTTTAACATGTGACGTTATGTATGGAATGCCTCCAAGGTATTTTATCCAACATGTTTTTAATATTTTCCAGCGTCCACTGCACTTGATAGAGGCCTATTTTGGTTCACCGAGATCTAAAGCGCAACAAGATTTCCCATCAAAATGGGAGTAGCAAGACCCAGGGTTCAACAAGATCAATTCTCACTAAGGGAGAACTCACCTGGAATATTATGACCGTTTCACGTAAGATTCTAAACAAATATCTTATTTTTATATTATCGCAATAAGCAGCACTACCACAAGTATATAAGTAGGCGTCATAGTATCAGCAGATAGGCTTTAACCTTGCATCTTCGCTGTTACAGCGCAGCCACTCGGGATTAAAAGATCGTTAGCTCGTATGTCATACTCGTAATGAGTTAATACGCCTACAATATTAATTATATCGAGCATTTTATGACCAGCCATTTAGACACAGGCAGTATATCAATGTTTTTATTCAGACAATTATACTATCGCAGGGAGTCCGGGGTCTACAACGATTTACCTAAATCCAAGGCGAAATAAGAAATGTTTATTCTTTCGTCATCAAAAACGCGATATATATATGAGTAGATACCGCAACATGAGTGTTTCCTTTGCAAGCGAAATAAAGCATAATTATTACCAATAAGCTTTTGTATAACAGGCTCAATAATTTCCAGCAAAAATCGCAACAAAAACCCTGCGCTACCTATGATTCAGCAACACTCAAGGAACTGCAAGATCACCGCTCTTACCCGCAGCAGCTCGACTGAGTAAACATGTTCTTCTTACAGACGTGTCTAGGTAATAAAATGAACGATTATTAGCGGATTAAGTAATTACTACGATAGTTACTACTTAAACTACATTTTTAGTGTAGTGCAAGGCAGATGTTACGTAGTCATCCACCGTGTTCATATTTTCTATGAAATGTACACTTTTGTGTGTTCTGCCAACGATACCGATAATTATCTGCGATATTTAAGCGTAGAAAAGAAGACTGGTCGTGTTATGATAATGCTGTTTGTAGTTATACATTTTAACATAATGTTGCATAGTTGCCTGTAGCATCGTTATATTCATTTAGCTAAGAATGTTGTTACCTATAATTATCGTTAACGGATTTGGATTATACTCGGTATGCATAACATTAATTACGCTTGGAGCCGCAACAAAATACGAAGAAGAAAACGTAAGCATGGTTACCATACAATCCATGTTTTCTCACACTGTCTTCGCGATCATGTTATTGTATTCGTGTCGCTTAGCCTAGTGTGACGAAATATGCCTTGGATGCAGTCAGCGATAGTGGAGGAAGATGTAGAGTGTCTACATGTGCCAAACTGAAGTGAGAAGAATATTAATGACTTTTAGTTACGAATGCCGTTCACCGCTAAATATGTATATAGAATATGATTTAATTACACAGTTACTTTATTTTTATTTATAAGCTACATTTATAATATATTTTACATTATTCATTATTACACAAATTAATATGGAATACACTCGTATTAAACGTAACGTTACGTATTTGACTGCTGGCTACCGCTTACTACCAGACAGGCCGTTGCTTCAACTGCAATTAACTACAATATACTATGTGCAACGCATTTTGCCGATGATAATCTTTAGTGAGACGATTTTGGCATAACGTCTGACGCTTTTTCTATTGCCTGTCATTGTCAGACGATGTCTAGTCTACAACTATTTAATTAATGTACTGGCGTAATTCTCAGGAAGAATACATGAAGACGAATTCTATATACTGGTCATAGCTTGGAGTTACGCAGCCGTTTCTATCGTGCTAGGTAACTCCCAAGTTTATGATTTAGTGTATATACCTTTCAACAGCTTGAAGATAATGAAGTAACAACTAATGGAGTGCGCATTCATCTTAAAAACCAACTATTTACGATTATTTTACTTTTTATTTTGTGACAGTTTTAAATATCTGCAAAAAATGTTTTGTGGTATGTATATATTAGCAAGCGATGAATTACTTTCTTTCTATCTGTGATATTGGTTTCAATAATAGTATTTATGATATCGAAATGTGTTTGTGCTAAATAACTCTCTATATCTAAGAGTAACATCTATGCATGTTTGCATGAAATACAACACCAAGTCCACGACTGTCATTTACTATAATAATTATAGTATTTACATGAATAATAACGCAGGTCAGGCGATTTTGGTATGACGGCTGACGCTTTTTCTTATTGCCTACCATTGTCTATCCGTGTATAGTTTACAGCTATTTGAAGAATATACCGGTGTGATTCTCATTTAGATGATTAAAACTTGAATTCTATATACTGGAGAGGGTTTTACGGACAATGTTTCATAATGAAGGAACAACTATTTCCTCTGAAGCTCAAGACCCAGCCTTCCGTCTCCTTGTGTAATTTATAGACATGGCTTATAAATGCCAGTATGCTTTATTATAGGTATTATCCATGACGCAATCGCCTGTGCTGCGTTGGTCAAGTTCCACCCGCAGTTTCCAAAACAAGGAGCGCATGACGTCACAATCGCAAGACATCAGAGGCACTGCGTTGAAGTCTCCTATTCTGGTAAGCAGCCTGATCATAGTTTAGTACTTAAAGTTATTTATATTTAGTAGTAGCTGGTCCTCGCGGCTCCACCCTCGTTTATGGTTCCTGCTCTGTCACCGTGAGTCGTAGTGGATGATATGTAGACTATAGCCTTCCTCAAGAAATAAGCTATCAATTGCAAATTTTAAATAAGATAGACTTTTGGCTATGCGTACATGCAACCTCCTATATACGTGAATTCCACTTAATGTGAGTTTTCGCAACACATATCCCTAGCGTAAAGCGGGGTATTGCTGTACTTATATCTATTAGCTTTTGCAATGTGCCGTCACGAAATTTACGATTCCGCCTCACCTTGTCACATAGAGTCACAATTCGTCGACCCCCGCCCTCTCCTTTAACATGTGACGTTATTTATGGAATGCCTCCAAGGTATTTTATCCAACATGTTTTTAATATTTTCCAGCGTCCATTGCACTTGACTGAGGCCTATGTTGGTTCACCGAGATCTAAGGCGCAACAAGATTTCCCATCAAAATGGGAGTAGCAAGACCCAGGGTTCAACAAGATCAATTCACACTAAGGGAGAACTCACCTGGAATATTATGACCGTCTCACGTAAGATCCTAAACAAATAGCTTATTTTTATATTATCGCAATAAGCAGCACTACCACAAGTATATCAGTAGGCGTCATAGTATCAGCAGATATGCTTTAACCTTCATCTTCGCTGTTACAGCGCAGCCACTCGGGATTAAAAGATCGTTAGCTCGTATGTCATACTCGTAATGAGTTAATACGATACAATATTAATTATATCGAGCATTTTATGACCAGCCATTTAGACACAGGCAGTATATCAATGTTTTAATTCAGACAATTATACTATCGCAGGGAGTCCGGGGTCTACAACGATTTACCTAAATCCAAGGCGAAGTAAGAAATGTTTATTCCTTCGTCATCGAAAATGCGAAGTCGTGCAATCGCTATACATATGTATATAAGTAGATGCCACAACATGAGTGTTTCCTCCGCAAGCGAAATAAAGCATAATTATTACCAATAAGCTTTTATATAACAGGCTCAATATTTTCCAGCAAAAATCGCAACAAAAACCCTGCGCTACCTATGATTCAGCAACACTCAAGGAACTCCAAGATCACCGCTCTTACCCGCAGCAGCTCGACTGAGTAAACATGTTCTTCTTACAGACGTGTCTAGGTAATAAAATGAACGATTATTAGCGGATTAAGTAATTACTACGATAGTTACTACTTAAACTACATTTTTAGTGTAGTGCAAGGCCGATGTTACGTAGTCATCCACCCTGTTCATATTTTCTATGAAATGTACACTTTTGTGTCTTCTGCCAACGATACCGATAATTATCTGCGATATTTAAGCGTAGAAAAGAAGACTGGTCGTGTTATGATAATGCTATTTGTAGTTATACATTTTAACATAATGTTGCATAGTTGCCTGTAGCATCGTTATATTCATTTAGCTTAGAATGTTATTACCTATAATTATCGTTAACGGATTTGGATTATACTCGGTACGCAAAACATTAATTACGCTTAGAGCCGCAACAAAATACAAAATACGAAGAAGAAAACGTAAGAATGGTTACCATACAATCCATGTTTTATCACACTGTCTTCGCGATCATGTTATTGTATTCGTGTCGCTTAGCCTAGTGTGACGAAATATGGCTTGGATGCAGTCAGCGATAGTGGAGGAAGATGTAGAGTGTCTACATTAGCCAAACTGAAGTCAGAAGAATATTAATGACTTTCAGTTACGAATGCCGTTTACCGCTAAATATGTATATAGAATATGATTTAATTAGCCAGTTACTTTGTTTTCATTAATAAGCAACATTTATAATGTATTTTACATTATTCATTTTAACACAAATTAATACAGAATGATTCCGCCCTCACCCCCATGTGACAAGCACACAAAGTCACACTTCGTCGGCCCCCGCCCTCTCCTTTAACGTGTTACGTAATTTATGGATGGCCTCTAAGGTATTAATGAGCTAATACGCCTACAATATTAATTATATCGAGCATTTTATCGAGCAGGCAGTATATCAATCTCTTTATTCCGACAATGAGCACTGAGACTACTCTAATATTGTCTTACGAATTGAAATTAAACAGTTTTATACGGATGTTATCGCGTTGTTGATTTATTATACAACACTATTATTACATAATTTTGAAACTTTAAACTTCTATTTAAGCTATTTAAATTATAAAATCTTCTTAGATTCAGATTTAATTTTACACTTTCCCCGAAGTGTCGGTTGCTTTTCAGCACCCATGTTCACGGGGAGACTAAGATGGCGGTTGTCTCAATGTTCTTAAGTGTGGTTATATCAAAGTACCCGAACTTAATTTAATTATGGGTGTAGCTATTTACGCAGAATGAGCTCAAAGTATCATGAAGTCTTGCTGATGACCGTCATCGCAATATCTAAACGTAAATGATCAAAACGTAACTGCCGAAGAAGATGCTACGTCGGTTACTACACAAGCTACGTTTTCAGTGCGATGCGAGACAGATGTTACGTAGTCATCCGCTCTTGTCGTCGGTGCTGAAAAATATGTCTTTGTGTATTTATTATTACAATGATACTTGGAAGCGAGGATAATATCCGCAATATTTCAATAGACGAAAGAGACTGCGTGTGATATTTGTAATTATCTGTAGTTGTTCAATCCTAATACCTAGCTTAGAATGTAAACGCCTTAGCTTTAAAACGACTTTGGATTAATATTAGCATGCAGGTGGTCGATGGATATCATGGATAAACAGGTGAAGGAGATGATAATTTCTTAACGAAAACCTAATAACACTTAACCCAACGCGGGAATCAAACCCTCATGCACAGTAGTCGCACACACTACCGCTGCTCTACCGAGACATTTTTCGTTCACCATAGTAAATCGTAACTAAGGATTTGTGATATTTATAATATTATTGATCTTTTCAGTCTGAGCCTCTATAGCGCCGTAAATGAATGGAGTCACCATTCCTTTACGGCGCTGCAGAGGCGAGAAAACGCGGCAGAATCATTCGCACTGAATCACATAGCTCCACATCTACGCCTTTGTAGGACTGACGTATTACAACAACTTGAATAATCTCGGCTAAACACCGACACTGCCAAACGTAGCTTTGTTTTGCTCATATAGGGAACGTAGAATAAATAGTAAGATAAAATACACATACTTATGTGGGGAAGATAAATAAGTGTAATTGCTAGAATAACATCTACTATATTTATTATTATATACTTTTTATAACATCGCACAGTGTATATCTTACCTTATCAAATTAATTTATCAAATTTGTATGTGTTCAACACTTTTCAGTACCCACGAATTGGCTAAAAGTCCACAATCCGTCTAAATCGCAGCGCACCTAACGAATGTCTTTACAGTTGGGAACGATATTGTAGGGCAGCTGACAGTATTTCCGTGATCGAACAATACCTATGAGTCACTAGACCGTTCCGGCTTCGACAACATAGGCAATATTAGTTATAGTTAGCCTTTAAGAACGATGCTTAGCTAATAAATTGTACATGTTTAACTTAAAGTGCATTTTCATATTTGTCTTATAGTAATATTATTTCGCCATCGTCATTTTGTATTACTAAACAAATATGGTGCACTGGTAGCTGGATACTATACATAGAGACCTATCTGTATGTATTTTATTTCTTGTTTTGTCATCTCAGCAGTAACTGAATGATTTTATTATCAATAGTTTATTTACCGAATAACCAAGAAAGTAGTGTAATACACTATATATTGTTATGTATGATAATAGATTATGTGTATACAACATTACAGGCGTATTCAACGTCGCAGTAACGGGAGCAGCGACGAATAGTGGTCACCCATCAAACAGCGTTCCAGCGAGAATGTCAAAGATGTCAATAGTATACAAGAGGTTCGACAATCATTGTTTTAAAAATGATCAAATGTAATTATTTACCTGTGACTTTTGGAACAATTGTACAATTTTAAAGTATTTAGTCCATAGTAATGTACAGTTTTAGGAATGTCTATAGAATTTTTCCATACACTAGCTGTCGCTTAGGGCTTTGCTTTCATGAAATGAAAAGACAGATTACGCCACTCGAAGGTAAGTGCATGGCATTTTGCCGATGATAATCTTTAATTAGACGATTTTTGCATGATGTCCGAGGTTTTTTCTATTGCCTGTTATTGTCAGACCGTGTGTAGTTTACAGCTATTTAAAGAATGTATTGGCGTGATTTTCGTGAAGAAAACTTGAAGACAAATTCTATATACTGGTCAGGGCTTCGAGTCGGGCAGCCGTTTCTATCGTGCTGCCAGGCTCGCAGTACTTGATTCAGTGTACAGACCTTTCAACAGCTTGAAGATAATAGTGGAACCAATCACCTGCCGATTGGTTTTATATAACGTGTTTAAGGGTACTATACCTAAAGGCTGTCAACGGGACGCTATGACTAGGACACCGACAGACAAACTAAGCGTGTGAGCAGTAGTAGGTAGCCTCCTGAAATTTTCCCAATCTACATATGATTATTTTAGAAATGATTTTACTCTGCCTGATTATCATCAGGCAGTAAGTGGAGTCCGATTCTTATTTAACTCCTGTCCTGTGTTCCCTCAATATTGATTCTGTTTTAACCAGAACATAACAAATTAATTGAGTAGCGGCTTCCGCCTACTGCTAGATGGGCCGATGTTTAAACTGCCATTGACTGACACATAATGTCACACTTCGTCGACCCCCACCCTTCATCCTATGTGACGTAATTTATAGATGGCCACTAAGGTTTGTCATACATCACAATCGACATCCATTTTACTTCGCCTTACATTTCTAATATTTTAATTTTATTGGCGATGGATTCGTTGCTTGTTATGTATTCATGCCTTGGAGTACATTACCAAAGAATCTGGCTTGGGTGCTGTCAGCAATATCATAGGAATCTTCCTATGATATTGCTGACATTGTAGACATATTATTACCATCTGGTAATAATTTGTCTACAATGTTCAAAATTAAGAATGTATATCTTTAAGTTATGAATGCTACATAAAATTCTATATGCGTGCCTTGGATTATGTAATTTAGCTAATAATATTGACGTGTGCATGTTTCTTAGACAAAGTCAAAGTCAAAGTCAAACTGTTTATTGCGAACTAAATGTAGATACATAAGGTGCTTAGTAAAAGTATAGTGCTTAATACTTAGTGCCTTTTACAAGCATTGCAATATTATTATAATAAACGAATATTTAAAAATTATTATCTACCAACAATTATAATTAATGCTACTTAGTACTTATATCTAAACCATATAACATTATAAGCTTATACAAACTCTGTTATTTTATTATGCACAATATACATACATACGCTTACAAATAAAATAAATTTCTATGATCTCAATTATGTTTTTTCTTTATTCAAGGATTATTTATTATATTTAGTTTATTTACTATATTGTTGTTATAGGGTCTTAGTCAAGGTTGCGGATCGTTATCGCATTTATTTAGGTGTTTGTGTTCAGTGTTTTATTAATTTTATTTATTTTCTAGGATATAGGATAGGTTCTGATTTGCTTGTTGAATGAAGGTAGGGTAATGGCATCTTTTATAGTTTTAGGCAACTTATTGTATGTTTTTACTGCCATGTAGTAAGGACTTTCATTTAACATCTTCATTCGGGATGGTGGTAAGTGTAGTCTATCTTTATTGCGAGTGTTTATATCGTGGACATCATGTTTTGTAGAGAAGGTATGGATATTTTTATACACGAAGGTACAAATATAAAGTATATATATTGAGGCGAGTGTTAGTATAGTTAGTTTTACAAAATATGGTTTGCAACTCTGTGTATTATCTATTTCAGCAAGAATTCGAATACATTTCTTTTGAATAATGAATAATTCCTCCACGTTTACGCTATTGCCCCACAGCATGATGCCGTATCGTAACCACGAGTATGCGTATGCGTATTACGCGGATAAAGCTGTTTCTAAGTTAGTGCTGTGTTTGATTTGGAAAAGAGCATATGTAAAACTTGACAATTTAGATTTTATCTCTTTAATGTGGGCCTTCCAGTTGATATGTGTGTCTATGTTTATTCCTAATAATCTAAACGAATTAACTTCTTCTAAAACTGTATTTGCATGAATAATATTTATATCGAGGGGAGGTTTCATGTGTAACCTGAACTGCATGAGATTTGTTTTATTTGAATTTATTTCCAGGTTATGATTGGCAAGCCACTGTGTAATAGTTTGGAGTGTTTCTTGGATTAGATGATTGTAATTTGTATGTTGTCACATTTTATCAAAACAGAGACGTCATCTGCAAATAGTACGGGAAGCGAGGTTGTTGGGTCTATTATCTTTGGCAAGTCATTAATATATATTAGAAACAATACGCACCCTAGTACACCTCCTTGAGGGATGGAATGAGTTAGCTGTCTCACTTGTGACCGCACGGATTTAATTTCTTTTTTATTACTGTGAAAATGTTCAATTTGGTTTATTTGCGTTCTATTATTTAAATACGATCTAAACCATTCGTAAGCAGTTCCACGTATACCGCAGCCGTAGATCTTCATTAAAAGTATGTCATAAAGAACTTTGTCATAAGCTTCCGTCATATCCAATAGAATACCTACGACGTGTTGTTTGTCGTTAATATGTTGCAGTGACGTTTGTACATATTTGTATACTGCTAGTGTAGTTGATTTCGATTTTCTAAACCCATTCTGGCTATCGTCCAGTATGTTGTACTTTTCTAGAAATGTGTACAGGCGGTTACACATGGCTTTTTCAAACACTTTAGCGAAAGTCGGTAGTAAAGCTATGGGTCTATAATTATTTGGAGTTAAAACGTCCCCTTTTTTGTGTATAAGTTTCACTAAGGAGATTTTAAGTAAATCTGGGAATTGACCGGTGCGAAAGCTTTGGTTGATTAACAGTGTTAATGGGATAGATAGCTCAGTTGCACATTGCTTAAATATGATATATTAATTTCAGCGCATAAGCATGTCAGTCATGTAACAGCCAGTGTGAAATCTAATAACGTAATGATGCTAGCTCTTGGTAGGCATGGCATAACAGAGGCCAGTACAGATGGTTCCGACGCAACAATTAGTAAAAAAAGTAGCGTCTCTGATCTGTCTAGGCGCCAGCAGCCTTCTGAGTAACATGTTATTTAAAGGCAGACTGCAACAATATGCGTCGCTGAAATACCTACCTATACCGGTTGACTGATATCCAAGGCGGAATTATTTTGGCGGACAAAGAGGTTGTCACTGTGATATTATGTTAGCATGTAGTATTGTTTTTTATTATAAATTAAATAATAGTGGATAAGAAAGATTTCAAAGAAAAATTTTAAACCTCTATATTTACCTCAATATTATTCCACAAAAATATTTTAAACAGAAATAATTGCATTTTTACTCAAAGGTATTGTCACAGATCAATCAGAAAATCAGTTCTCTTCTTGAGACGACTCAGTATCATCACGAGTTCCCTCTCTATCCGACTCTGATGCTTTATTGTCACTGTAAGATTCTGGATAAGATTTCATCGGAAGCAATATTTCTAGGGTTTCTTAATAGAATGGTTTACTCTTCTTTCTTGAAATATTCCTCATTCCTGTTAGTACTGGATCGGAAGTCAGCAGTAATTTGGTCAGCACATCTTGATTGCAATACACCCTTGAGAATTTTCTCGAAAAGTTTTGACGAAATCAACGTAAGTGTCAATTGCGTGCTTCCGCAGCCTCTTCTGACAGTTGCCCGATTAGAAGTAAAGCGTGCTTAATTGCATCAGGACCATGGATCAATAATTTGTGCATTGTTGGGGTCAAAGGACACCTTTAATAATATGCCGTAGCCCATCTAGATTTCAGTTCGGACTTGAAGCGTAAAAAATTTCACTTAATATCCTTAATTTGGTCAGCAGTGCAATCATCATAACTATTGAGATATTTTCGATGAAATTCAATTTTTCATTGACATTAGGCAAGATTTGTCGCTGCATCAACTCGTTAATTTCAGTGCATAAGTAAGTCTGTTTTGTATTTATATACAGAATTATTTCAACAGTAGTAAAACATGTCAAATGACAGCCAGTGCCACAACTAATATTAAATTATTGCTACATTTTGACACATATGTATGTATATTAGTGAATGTAACAATAGCCACCCTACTTAGCATCACAAGGAACTGGTAAAATACAAATGAAACTGAAATAAAATGGTAATAGTGTGATGATAATAATATACATTTTCATTATAAACGATCCCCGAGCTGCTGCATTAACTACCGAGTCTCCTCTATGGGACCGCAGTATCCCATCAATAAGACTAATTACCTAAGCCATACATACGTTGTCGAAGGAGCCTGTTTCTGTCCTCATGTTCTATTAGAAACCGGAACATTTCTCAGCAGTGTTGGTGCCCGATAGACGGCCGGCCACAAAATAATGACAAGTCTGATGTAAACGTAAACGTAACGTATTTGATGGCCGGCTACCGCTTACTTTCAGACAGGCCGTTGCTTCAACGGCAACTAACTCCAATATACTATGTGCATGGCACTTTGCCGATGATAATCTTTAGTAAGACGATTTTGGCATAACGTCTGACGCTTTTTCTATTGCTTGTCATTGTCAGACGATGTGCAGTTTACAGCTATATAATGAATGTACTGGCGTAATTCTCAGGAAGAATACTTGAAGACGAATTCTATATACTGGTCATAGCTTGGAGTTAGGCAGCCGTTTCTATCGTGCTACTTAACTCCCAAGTTTATGATTTAGTGTATAGACCTTTCAACAGCTTGAAGATAATGAAGTAACAACTAATTGAGTGCGCATTCATCTTAAAAACCAACTATTTACAATTATTTTACTTTTTATTTTGTAACCGTTTTAAATATCTGCAATAAATGTCTTGTGGTATGTATATATTAGCCAGCGATGAATTACTTTCTGTCTGCGATATTGGTTTCAATTATAGTATTTATGATGTCGAAATTTGTATGAGCTCCGTAACTCTCTCTATCTAAGAGTTACATTTATGCATGTTTGTATGAAATACAACACCACGTCCACGACTGCCATTTACTATAATAATTATAGTATTTACATGAATAATAATCTCGGTCAGGCGATTTTGGCATGACGGTTGACGCTTTTTTTATTGCCTGCCATTGTCTATCCGTGTGTAGTTTACAGTTATTTAAAGAATATACCGGTGTGATTCTCATTGAGATGACTAGAACTTAAATTCTATCTACTGGAGAGGGTTCCACGGGCAATGTTTTATAATGGAGAAACAACTATTTCCTCTGAAGCTCAAGGCCCAGCCTTCCTTCTCCTTGTGTAAATTATAGACATGGCTTAAAAATGCCAGTATTCTTTATTATAGGTATTATCCATGACGCGATCGCCTGTGCTGCGGTTTTCAATTTGCACCCGCAGTTGCCAAAACAAGATACACATAAAGCCACAATCGCAAGACATCAGAGGCACTGCGTTGAAGTCTCCTATTCTGGCAAGCAGCCTGATCTTAGTTTAGTACTTAAAGTTATTTATATTTAGTAGTAGCTGGTCCTTGCGGCTCCACCCTCGTTTATGGTTCCTGCTCTGTCACTGCGAGTCGTAGTGTGATGATATGTAGACTATAGCCTTCCTCAAGAAATAAGCTGTCAATTGCAAGTTTCAAATAAGATAGACCTTTGGCTATGCTTACTCGCAAACTTCTATATACGTGAATTCCACTGAACGCGAGTTTTCGCGGCACATATCCCAAACGTAAAGCGGGGTATTACTGTACTTATATGTATTAGCTTTTGCAATGTGCCGTCACGAAATTTACGATTCCGCCTCACCTTGTCACACAAAGTCACACTTCGTCGACCCCCGCCCTCTCCTTTAACATGTGACGTTATTTATGGAATGCCTCCAAGGTATTTTATCCAACATGTTTTTAATATTTTCCAGCGTCCACTGCACTTGATAGAGGCCTATGTTGGTTCACCGAGATCTAAGGCGCAACAAGATTTCCCATCAAAATGGGAGTAGCAAGACCCAGGGTTCAACAAGATCAATTCTCACTAAGGGAGAACTCACCTGGAATATTATGACCGTCTCACGTAAGATCCTAAACAAATATCTTATTTTTATATTATCGCAATAAGCAGCACTACCACAAGTATATAAGTTGGCGTCATAGTATCAGCAGATATGCTTTAACCTTGCATCTTCGCTGTTACAGCGCAGCCACTCGGGATTAAAAGATCGTTAGCTCGTATGTCATACTCGTAATGAGTTAATACGCCTACAATATTAATTATATCGAGCATTTTATGACCAGCCATTTAGACACAGGCAGTAAATCAATGTTTTTATTCAGACAATTATACTATCGCAGGGAGTCCGGGGTCTACAACGATTTACCTAAATCCAAGGCGAAGTAAGAAATGTTTATTCTTTCGTCATCGAAAATGCGATATATATATGAGTAAATACCGCAACATGAGTGTTTCCTTTGCAAGCGAAATAAAGCATAATTATTACCAATAAGCTTTTGTATAACAGGCTCAATATTTTCCAGCAAAAATCGCAACAAAACCCTGCGCTACCTATGATTCAGCAACACTCAAGGAACTGCAAGATCACCGCTCTTACCCGCAGCAGCTCGACTGAGTACACATGTTCTTCTTACAGACGTGTCTAGGTAATAAAATGAACGATTATTAGCGGATTAAGTAATTACTACGATAGTTACTACTTAAACTACATTTTTAGTGTAGTGCAAGGCAGATGTTACGTAGTCATCACCGTGTTCATATTTTCTATGAAATGTACACTTTTGTGTCTTCTGCCAACGATACCGATAATTATCTGCGATATTTAAGCGTAGAAAAGAAGACTGGTCGTGTTATGATAATGCTATTTGTAGTTATACATTTTAACATAATGTTGCATAGTTGCCTGTAGCATCGTTATATTCATTTAGCTAAGAATGTTATTACCTATAATTATCGTTAACGGATTTGGATTATACTCGATACGCATAACATTAATTACGCTTGGAGCCGCAACAAAATACGAAGAAGAAAACGTAAGAATGGTTACCATACAATCCATGTTTTCTCACACTGTCTTCGCGATCATGTTATTGTATTCGTGTCGCTTAGCCTAGTGTGACGAAATATGCCTTGGATGCAGTCAGCGATAGTGGAGGAAGATGTAGTGTCTACATTAGCCAAACTGAAGTGAGAAGAATATTAATGACTTTCAGTTACGAATGCTGTTAACCGCTAAATATGTATATAGAATATGATTTAATAACCCAGTTACTTTATTTTCATTTATAAGCGACATTAATAATATATTTTACATTATTCATTATAACACAAATTAATATAGAATACACTCGCTTTAAACGTAACGTTACGTATTTGATTGCTGGCTACCGCTTACTACCAGACAGGCCGTTGCTTCAACTGCAATTAACTACTATATACTGTGTATAATATGGCATTGTGCAAGGCATTTTGCCGATGATAATCTTTAATGAGCCGATTTTGGCATAACGTCTGAAGCTTTTTCTATTGCCTGTCATTGTCAGACGATGTGTAGTTTACAGCTATATAATGAATGTACCGGCGTAATTTTCAGGAAGAATACATGAAGACGAATTCTATATACTGGTCATAGCTTGGAGTTAGGCAGCCGTTTCTATCGTGCTAATTAGCTCCCAAGTTTATGATTTAGTGTATAGACCTTTCAACAGCTTGAAGATAACGAAGGAACAACTAATGGAGTGCGCATTCATCTTAAAAACCAACTATTTACGATTATTTTACTTTTTATTTTGTGACAGTTTTAAATATCTGCAACAAATATCTTGTGGTATGTATATATTAGCCAGTGATGAATTACTTTCTGACTGTGATATTGGTTTCAATAATAGTATTTATGATGTCGAAAAGTGTATGTGCTAAATAACTCTCTCTATCTTAGAGTAACATTTATGCATGTTTGCATGAAATACAACACCACGTCCACGACTGCCATTTACTATAATAATCATAGTATTTACATGAATAATAATCAAGGTCAGGCGATTTAGGCATGATGGCTGACGCTTTTTTTATTGCCTACCATTGTCTATCCGTGTGTAGGTTACAGCTATTTGAAGAATATACCGGTGTGATTCTCATTAAGATGACTAGAACTTGAATTTTATATACTGGAGAGGGTTTCACGGACAATGTTTTATAATGGAGGAACATCTATATCCTCTGAAGCTCAAGACCCAGCTTTCCATCTTCTTGTGTAATTTATAGACATGGCTAATAAATGCCAGTATTCTTTATTATAGGTATTATCCATGACGCGATCGCCTGTATGTGTTCCTGTGTGTGTACTACGTTTGTCAAGTTCCACCCACAGTTGCCAAAACAAGGAGCACATAACGTCACAATCGCAAGACATCAGAGGCACTGCGTTGAAGTCTCCTATTCTGGTAAGCAGCCTGATCATAGTTTAGTACTTAAAGTTATTTATATTTAGTAGTAGCTGGTCCTCGCGGCTCCACCCTCGTTAATGGTTCCTGCTTTGTCACCGTAAGTCGTAGTGTGATGATATGTAGACTATAGCCTTCCTCAAGAAATAAGCTATCAATTGCAAGTTTTAATTAAGATAGACTTTTGGCTATGCTTACACGCGACCTCCTATATACGTGAATTCCACTTAATACGAGTTTTCGCGGCACATATCCCAAGCGTAAAGCGGGGTATTACTGTACTTATATATATTAGCTTTTACAATGTGTCGTCATGAAATTTACGATACCGCTCTCACCCCCGTGTGAGACAAGCACACAAAGTCACACTTCGTCGACCCTCGCCCTCTCCTTTAACATGTGACGTTATTTATGGATGGCCTCTAAGGTATTTTATCCAACATGTTTTTAACATTTTCCAGCGTCCATTGCACTTAACAGAAGCCTATGTTGGTTCACCGACATCTAAGGCGCAACAAGATTTCCCATCAAAATGGGAGTAGCAAGACCCAGGGATCAGCAAGATCAACTCCCACTAAGAGAGAACTCACCTGGAATATTATGACCGTGTTAAAACGCCTAGTCATTTTTAAGTGAGCAAACTGTCACGTTGTAGCATTTAACAACGCGAGGCATTGCGACCGGCAAATTGTGTACCCGTCATATATTTTTTCTTTCTGTCGCCATTAAATCGTCAACTCATTAACTCGTCACCAGCCGCATTTTTTTATTTCCAATTTTCGATATTCCCCAACATATTGGTCCTTCGAGCCGGATAGAATAATTATCAATGATTGAAGAAATTATTAATGAGGATTAACGGAAATTACAAGAAGAACAATTTTATTGGATTTGAGTTTGTATACCGGCAATGTGGTCTGTGAATCAAGTACAACAGTAAATCATATATTTAATTGTAATATCGTTACCCAACACTCGAGCAGGTAGTATATAACGTAATCAAGGATTTTATCAGGTTAGTGTTATTAATTACCTATTAATTTATGTGTAAATAGTTACGTTTTCTAACGTGCTATAATACCCACTGTTTGCATTGTGAATAGTATTTCTTAAAGTTAGCAGCAATTTAGTGAAAAATATACTTATAACAGTATAGTAATATTATCACATATTACATTATTTCAATTCATTGTAACTGCAAAGCTAATTAACTACTCACGTTATGTGATTATGCATAGGTAGGTATTTTTTACGAAATAATTTGTGAGTGTTAGATATTGTTAAAATTAAATTGTTTACTGCAAATTACGTTTAATTACCGTAGTTATTAGTGAATTATACTTGTTCTGAGTTAGTTATTGTTATCTGATTATAATTGAGTTGTATAAAATTAAAATTGAAAATTTTATTTTAAATGTAAGTTGTTATTGTGTAGGTATCTGCTTAAAATAGAAGTTGTAATTATATTGTCAGGATTTTGTGCATTAATTGATAGATTCGTATAACGCATAGGTGCCTTAGTATTATATTATCGTTTGTTCACTCTTTCTATTGTATAAATTCCAGGTTTACGTCGCCCAGCTCCCAGTATGACCGAGGAAAAGGAGTTAATAAAAAAGCGAGGAAGCTTCAAAGGTCGATTGACTTGTTTTATTAATTACCTGGACGCGCTTAATGAGAAATCATTGTCAAGTTGTGATGTCACTGAACTACAACTACGTATAGGCAAGATTGAGTCATTATACCAACAATACGATGAGGTACAGTTGCGATTAGAGTGTATTGTCAATGATATGAACGCACAGTTTAATGAACGTTCTGAGTTTGAGTCTCTGTACTATAAAGCTTTGTCTAGGGCTCAAGATATAAATAGTAAATTTCATAAGGATAATGAATCCGTCAATAGTGTAAATAGTTCTCGAGCTAGTAATTATAAGCCGGTTAAGTTGCCTACGATTCAGTTGCCCCGGTTTAATGGATCCTACAATAACTGGCTGGAGTTTCACGACACCTTTACGAGTCTCATTCATTGCAATGACGATATCGATGAGATTAATAAATTCCACTACCTTAGAACGTCTTTGAAAGGATCCGCTGCTTTAGTTATACAAGCCATTGAGTTTTCAGCCACTAATTACTCTGTAGCGTGGAAGGTATTATGTGAGCGTTTTGATAATAAAAGATTGTTAGTTCACAACCATGTTACGGCTATTTTTAATATTGAGGCAATTACTAAGGAATCCTCTGTCACTTTAAAGGGTTTAATAGATCAGTTGAATAAAAACCTGCGAGCATTGGAATCGTTAGGTGAGCCTGTGAAGTACTGGGACACTCTCTTAATATATATCGTCACTCGCAAGTTAGATGGTAAGACCTTCCGTGAGTGGGAAGAGTGCAAAGGCCGCATAGACAAGCATAATAACATAACATTCGACACATTCCTTCAGTTCTTGCGTAGTCGTGCGGATTTAATTGAAACTTTAGAGTTATCTCGTAATAATTATTCTCCTGCGAGTAATAAATCGCAGCCTAAACTGAAATCTATGGTTGTCAACCATTCAGGTAATAATTCTAGTACCGAAGTTGGTCCCAAGGTCTGTCCCAAGTGCAAAGGTGACCATAACTTAGGTGATTGTTCACAGTTTCTTGCCTTAAGTAATGAGGCCCGAATTAAGTTACTGCCAAATTATAAAGTGTGTTATAATTGTTTTCGTTCGGGTCATTTCGCAAACCATTGTAAAAAGCCAGGCTGTAAACTATGCAAGCGTAAACATAATACGCTAATTCATGTAGCTGAATTTAAAAACATTGCGAATACTCGTAATAATCACACGAATAATTTATCTGATTCAACGCCACAGTCATCTTCGACTTCTAATATGACTGAGACGAATGATGTTGCGTTGTCAGCCAACGTCACCTCTTCTGGTGGCAATATTAATAATGATGTGCTTCTGTCGACCGCTTTAGTGAAAATACATGATTCTACCGGGCGTGAACATGTTGTTCGTGCTGTTCTTGATAGCGGTAGTACGTCGTCCTTTGTGACGGAACGATTGTGTCAACAGTTAGATTTGGATACTAGGCACGTAGATAGGTCGATATTTGGCATTAATAACGTGATCTCCCACGTAGGTAAAACGTGTCATATAAATATGACGTCATTAAATAATTGTTTCAGTATTGAACTACATTGTTTTGTCCTACCATCAATAACTAGTGATGTGCCTTGTCGTGAAATAAATACATCGACCTTAAATATTCCGCCTTATATTTGTTTAGCTGACCCTAGCTTTTACAAACCCACTGACATAGACATTTTAATAGGTGCCGATGTTTTCTGGGACTTGTTAGGGTCGCAAAGATTAAAGCTGGGTAAAGGCAAGCCCATATTGTGTGCGACTAAGTTAGGCTGGATAGTCTCCGGTCCTATTGATCATAATTACGTCACGTTGCTCTCTAGTAACATTACGTGTAATTTTACTAAGATTAGTTCTGCATCTACAGATGAGATAGATAAAATCCGAGCTGACTTAACTCGTTTCTGGCAGCTAGAAGAGATAAGTACAAAGTCCTCTCACTATTCTCTAGAAGAGAAGTTATGTGAGGAGCATTTTGTCAAAAATACGACACGGCTGCAGGATGGTCGCTTTTGTGTTCGTATTCCGCTAAAACAAAGCCCCTCTCTTCTCGGAGATTCGATTAATAAGGCTACTCATTGTTTAAAGTCGTTAGAACGTAGGCTAAAGACTAAGCCAGATTTTAGTAAAATGTATCACGAATTCATGTCTGAATATGAGTCACTAGGGCACATGACTGAATTTAAATCGTCTAACCCGTATCCTTTTGGCTATTTCATACCCCATCACGGGATATTACGTGAAAGTAGCAGCACTACTAAACTACGCGTAGTTTTCAATGCGAGCTGCCCAACTTCGTCTGGTGTTTCCTTTAATGACTTGCAGATGGTGGGTCCTACTATACAGGATGACCTGGTGTCGATTCTTCTCCGGTTCAGACAACATAAGTATGTCTTTTCAGCAGACGTTGAGAAGATGTATCGACAGATAGGCGTTCATCCGTCTGATAGGCATCTGCAGCAAGTTCTCTGGCGCCGTGACGTTTCAAACCCTGTCAAGTACTATCAATTAAACACTGTTACTTATGGTACGGCTAGTGCGCCATTTTTAGCTTTCCGGTGTCTCCATCAATTAGGCCTTGATTGCGAGAACGATAAGGTCGCTGAAGTCATCAAGCACGACTTTTATGCTGATGACCTTCTTTCAGGTGGAGATGATTTGGACGAGGTTAGATTTACTTGTCAGGAAGTCACTAAGGTACTTGCATCGGCTGGCATGCCACTACGTAAGTGGAAGTCAAATGAACCTCAACTATTGTCAGAAGTTACTCAGTCAGCGCTTAACTTGAATATAGGTTGTGATAAGCCTGACAAACTGCTAGGTCTCGGTTGGTATGCAAATTCAGATGAGTTAGTTTATTCTTTAGGTTCTATATTAGACTCATGTGACAGCAACAGTAACACGAAACGTGATATACTGTCTGTAATTGCAAGGATTTTTGATCCGTTAGGGCTTTTGTCTCCCTTTGTAATCACTATGAAAATGTTACTACAAAGATTGTGGTTAGATGAATTATCATGGGACGAGCCGTTGACTTCTCAAATTAGTTTACAATGGCAGTCCATTGTCAAGGCTTTGCCTCTTTTGAATGATTTTCGTGTTCCGCGAATTATCTTGTGTCATTCGTACAAGGAGTTGGAACTCCACATATTCACTGATGCGTCGGAGCGTGCATATGGTGCGTGCGCTTATGTTCGCAGCACCAATGATAATGGTGAATGGATAGTACGGTTACTGACTGCTAAGAGTAGAGTAGCTCCAATTAAACCCACTACAATTCCGAGGTTGGAGTTGTGTGGAGCCGTGATAGGAGCTCGCCTATGTGAGAAGGTGTTAAAATCACTTAGGTTGAAGTTTAATCGTGTCGTTTGTTGGACCGATTCGACCATAGTCTTGGGATGGCTGCAGATGCTGCCATCTAAACTTCAGCTATTTGTACGCAACCGCGTTTTCGAAATTTTAGATCAGGCCAATGTGTGTACCTGGAGACACGTCCCAACTAATAAAAACCCAGCAGACCTCATATCTCGGGGTGTTGATATTAGTAATTTGCAGAGCTTAGATCTGTGGTGGTCGGGACCAGACTTTCTCCAACATGCTTCCCATACTTGGCCTTCTCAATTGAAATCATCTGAGTTAGATTCATTGCCTAAACTTAGGCCTAATGTATCATTAAATGTTATTGTTGACAATCGTGAAGATTATTTTATAGATTTTAAACGTTTTTCTAATTATTTACGACTTGTACGGTCGATGGCTTATGTCTTAAGGTTTATTAAGTTGTGTCGAAAACAGCCACCAGCGTATAAATTCTTATCTGATGAAGATTTAAGACAAGCATTAAACGTTTTGATTTATCATAGTCAGCGTGAGTCCTTTCTAGAACATAAATTACTTTTAAATAAACAAATATTATCGAAAAAGAGCGCGCTGTTAAAATTTAATGTGTACCTAGACACCGATAATTTAATGCGTGTAGGAGGACGCCTCGGCAATTCGGATTTTTCATATAATAAGCAGCACCCTATATTAACTACAGTCCAATCACGAATTTACATAATTGTTATTTAAGTATGAGCACAAAAGGTTAATGCATGCGGGACCTCAGCTATTATTAGCCTCATTAAGAGAATCCTATTGGCCAATAGGAGGTCGAAACCTAGCGAAGACCTGTTATCATAGATGCATTCTTTGTCATCGCATGAAGGGTAAGGTTGTTACTCCATTGATGGGTAACTTGCCGCGGCAGCGCCTTCTTCCAGGCTATCCCTTTGAAACCACGGGAGTTGATTACGCCGGCCCTATTATGTCAGCTAGTCGTCAAGGTCGCGGATGTAGACTCGTAAAAGTGTACATTGCAATTTTCATTTGCTTTACCACTAAGGCTGTTCATCTTGAGCTTGTGGGTGACTTGACTAGCCATAATTATTTATTAACATTATACCGATTCATAGCTCGTAGGGGAAAACCCATTAACATCTACTCTGACAACGGTACTACATTTGTTGGTGCGTATAATGACCTCTCAGCGTTCTTAAAATCTAGTTGTGATTCCTTAAGTGAAAACTTGGCAAATGATAGTATCAAATTTCATTTTATACCTGCGTATACTCCTCATTTTGGCGGTCTCTGGGAGGCGGGCGTCAAATCCGTCAAATATCATTTAAAGCGAGTGTTGGGCCATTGTAAATTGACTTTCGAGGAATTTAGTACCACTCTAGCTCAAATCGAAGCTATCTTAAATTCTCGACCACTCACGCCGTTGTCATCGGATCCCGCGGATTGCACGCCTCTGACACCAGGGCACTTTCTTGTCGGCCGGCCGCTTACTTCATTACCTCAGCCTCGTTATGAAGACCATTCCACTAACCATCTATCTCGTTATAAACGGATTGAGCAACTCCGTCAACACTTCTGGACAAGATGGAGTAAGGAATACGTTGCGGAGTTGCAACAACGAACAAAGTGGCGTTCTTGCAAGGATGGATTGAAGCTGGGTTCCTTGGTAGTAGTCAAGGAGGAGGATCTTCCGCCTCTTAAATGGAGATTGGGAAGAGTCATCGCCGTTCATCCCGGAACTGATGGGATTGCTCGCGTCGCTGACATCAAGACAGCCACTGGAACGATCCGGAGAGCCTTCAATAGGATATGCCCATTGCCAGTATCTTCGGTGTCGGAGTCTGGTTGAAAGCACGACTTTCAACGCCCGGGGGCATGTTAAAACGCCTAGTCATTTTTAAGTGAGCAAACTGTCACGTCGTAGCATTTAACAACGCGAGGCACTGCGACCGGCAAATTGTGTACCCGTCATATATTTTTTCTTTCTGTCGCCATTAAATCGTCAACTCATTAACTCGTCACCAGCCGCATTTTTTTATTTCCAATTTTCGATATTCCCCAACAGACCGTCTCACGTAAGATCCTAGACAAATATCTTATTTTTATATTATCACATTAAGCAGCACTACCACAAGTGTATAAGTAGGCGTCATAGTATTACAGCGCAGCCACTCGGGATTAAAAGATCGTTAGCTCGTATGTCATACTCGTAATGAGCTAATACGCCTACAATATTAATTATATCGAGCATTTTATGACTAACCATTTAGACCCAGGCAGTATATCAATCTCTTTATTCAGACAATTATATTATCTCAGGGAGTCCGGGGTCTACAATGATTTACCTAAATCCAAGGCGAAGTAAGAAATGTTTATTCTTTCGTCATCGAAAATGCGAAGTCGTGCAATCGCTATACATATATATATGAGTAGATACCGCAACATGAGTGTTTCCTTTGCAAGCGAAATAAAGCATAATTATTACCAATAAGCTTTTGTATAACAGGCTCAATATTTTCCAGTAAAAATCGCAACAAAAACCCTGCGCTGGTCGTGTTATGATAATGCTATTTGTAGTTATACATTTTAACATAATGTTGCATAGTTGCCTGTAGCATCGTTATATTCATTTAGCTAAGAATGTTATTACCTATAATTATCGTTAACGGATTTGGATTATACTCGATACGCATAACATTAATTACGCTTGGAGCCGCAACAAAATACGAAGAAGAAAACGTAAGAATGGTTACCATACAATCCATGTTTTCTCACACTGTCTTCGCGATCATGTTATTGTATTCGTGTCGCTTAGCCTAGTGTGACGAAATATGCCTTGGATGCAGTCAGCGATAGTGGAGGAAGATGTAGAGTGTCTACATTAGCCAAACTGAAGTCAGAAGAATATTAATGACTTTTAGTTACGAATGCTGTTCACCGCTAAATATGTATATAGAATATGATTTAAGTACACAGTTACTTTATTTTTATTTATAAGCTACATTTATAATATATTGTACATTATTCATTATTACACAAATTAATATGTAATACACTCGTATTAAACGTAATGTTACGTATTTGATTGCTGGCTACCGCTTACTACCAGACAGGCCGTTGCTCCAACTGCAATTAACTACAATATACTAATTGCAAGGCATTTTTCCGATGATAACCTTTAGTGAGACGATTCGTCCACCCCCGCCCGCCCACTAAACGTTTATCGAACTAATGATAATATGCTAATGATAATGGTAGGCATCTATGTTTTTGTGACTGGGCCGTGAACCTACTATGTATTCGTGTACCCCGTCCACTTACGAGAAGTGTAGTTTGGATGGTGTCAGCGATAGCGGCAGAAGATGGTAGTCTGCCTTCAAAATTCAGACTGTAGGCAGAGAAGACCTCGATATATTCATTTAATTTGGAATGTTTTATTAGATTTAAGACCATGACAAGTGGGCGTTTGAACATTTTATAGCGTTAAATTTGTAAAAATATTGAGTTTTGTAAAATGTGGAAGTAAGTACACAAACGTACAATGTAAAAGACATGTTTGACGTTTTTAGTAATTTTCATTTAATGTTGTATATAAAATGATAATCACAGAATGTACTATGTTTTAGCATCGTGCTATTTTAAATAGGAATATAAATTCTTCCAAAATGTATATATATTTTTCAGTGTCTATCGCAGGGAGTCCAGGGTCTACAACGATTAGAACAATAGCTCAAAAACCTTATTAATCTAATAAAAGTTATGAATATTGTAATTCACGTAATGACCAATCAGAGCAGAACGCGTGCTTGAGTGAATCGAGGCGCCATCTTTACTTTAGGAAGGCCGATATTTATTGAGACGCATTTGAGCGATAGCGACTGATCGAGTCGGAACGTTGAGTTGTGAGTCGTGCAAATAGAAGTAAGACCAGTGCCCTGAACCCACTGCTCGGTCGTAACTGTTATTTTTCATTCGACATTATCGTGAAGTAAAATTGTTTATTCTAAATAAAAATGGTGTAAAACCGGCATCGTTGTGTTTTGTATTCGCATATTACCCTGATGACGCCCACTCAACCCGCAACTACTAATGACGTTGTCATAGAGAACAATACTTCTCCGACATCAGAAGTGGGATCTGAACTCCATTCTCACTGGTTTTGGCGATAGCTCAACAAGCCAGCGCCGCGTGGACAGCTGCGAGGTGGTTGCTGTGCGGATAATTATAACAATCAGGTGGGTCGCTTTCATTTTATTTCGATTCCGGAGCCGAATGTTCTGTTTCTTAATTACTAATTAATTGTAGCTGACATATTTAAACGCACTCGTTATAATAATTCTGTTCATATAACTGGTATTGATAATTCCGCTCTTTGTTGTACCGACGAACTCTGATAGAGGTTATTTTGAATGAGAATAATCTTGCAATTTTGTTGCATATTCTACCCGACTATGCTATAAAACATGAGGTTATAATAGGCCGTGATATTTTAAAATAAGAATTTACAATTACAATAACTTAATTACTATTTGTGAAGTACCTTCAAATTAGTTTTCATAATTTTGATTTTGAGGTCTACTCGGATTAAGTTAATGTTGGTTTTGCTCAGCTATTTAATTTCATTGTAAATGGTTAACGAAAAATGCGTGCGATTATTCGGCTAATCAATCCAGATCTTATTGTTCAACATCGTCCATACCGATTAAGTTTAGATGACAGGCAGATTGTACCTACTTACTAAAATTAACTAATAATAATTGTTACAAGCTAGAAGTATTTGTCCTAATTGTTAGACTTCCGCGAGTCCCGTTCTATTAATCAAAAAGCGCAACGGCAGTGATGGTATAAGCGTGGATTATCGCGTACTTAATAGAAATACTGTGCCAGATGGTTTTTATTTGCCTTTATTTTCAAATTTCATTGCGAGGCTGTTTGGTGCTTAGTTTCTTTAGCTCACTGACTGACAGTGGCAAAAATGACGGCAAAGATTACATAATCGTTATTATTGAAGCTTTTAATAAGTTTTTTATAATTTCACTATATTTTGCCCGCGTCTTCGCTCGCATAAATGTAATGTAGGTTATGTTGAGTTAGGTTATATTAGTTACAGTCCTGGATAAAAGGCACCCTTTTCTGTTCCCCTGACATCGTGTATGTTAGTGATAATCGGTTGAATTGTTAAGGAGTGAAAGTGTAACAAACAAACTCACATTCGCGTTTGTAATACGTTGCGTATCGACATTCCAGCGTAATTAATGCACTTAAGTCCAGCATTTTTTTTCAGTGTTCCTTATCGCGTAATAACTCAATTGTTTTTTTTTAACGAAGGTAGTAAATTGTACAGAACCAATTTTATGTGATTTACGGTATATAACATTCCTATATAGTTTCAAACTTGACCCGGCGATTGTCTAAAATATTACGAGGAAATTATTAGACGCGACAATTTAAAATTTATAGTAGGCTTTTAGTTTATTTAGTTTAATCGATAAATAGCATTTTACTTTTTTCAAAACCATTGAACGTTCATACGTGTAATGTATTATCATCGTAAATCTTAACAGTATTGCAATATTGCTATTGATAGTGTTACATCCAGTGCCATCTCTCGGCATTATGGGGAAGACTCGGCAGATCCGTCTAATAATTTATTATATCGCGCCATCTATTGACATCTTATGGAACTACGTAGCTTACGCGAAGAGTAGAGAGAACGCTGGCACATTCTCGAATGTTCGTACTGTTTACATGCCGGGTATGGCTTTTCTGGAAATCTCCAGAAACGCTTTACCCGCGTATAAAAGGCCAGGCCAGCGCTCGCCGAGTCGGTTTAAAATCGTAAGCGGTCAAGTATAAACCAGAGCGAACGGAAGCGAAAATACCACAGTGTTTGAAGCAGTTATAGTCGGAAAAGCGTAGTATAGTGTTTGTTGTTTTAAACTTAATTGTGTGTTAGAATAAAACGTGTTTTAGTCGGAAATATTGTTTACATTCTTATCCGTCGAACGCAGCACGTAACCATAGTTTTTAGTTTTAGTTGTGGAACTGAGTGATTCTCGAATTATTATATCAAGGCCTTACGCCGCACTCGAGTGACGGTGGGTGATTTAAAATTAGGGTATAAGATCCGAACCGTACTGTCTACTGTCCATCTAATAGGCTCAGCCTTAATGCAAAACGTACAAAGTAAACTAAAGGAATTTTTAGTTTCAGATATTAACCGTTTTGCCCAAGAATCTTGTTTCGTTTACACACGATATTTGTTGACGGCGATAAGAGCGAGCACGTGTGTATATATATAATGTATGTATCTTATGTGGGGGCCAGCCAGTGCAGACCGGCGACACTTCGACCCAGTGGGATCTTTTGTGTCGACAATCTCCCAATAACGACTGCCATAGATGTTCATGGCAGCCGGGACCGATGGCTTAACGTGCTCTCCGAGGCACGGAGCAGGCGATAATTGTCAATCAATACGCACATAATTTCGAAAAGTCATATAACTTTTGAAAGTCAGAGGTGCGCGACGTGGTGGGTTCGAACCCTCACTATCATCGGTAATCATTGCGCGACGGTCTAATCGATATTTCACCACAGTGTCAGTCAGTGTGTCTTTGTTGGCCACAGCAGTTCTGTCTATTATGATAGTTCGATTCCAATATAAAGTGACATGACCATTTTCTGGCTCAGCTACATACCTGTAGTACAGCACTGCAACATCTACAATACGTATTTACTATATATTTCAGACAAGTTGCTGGTGAATAATCGTTACTACTTGGTTATGTCTGTGCAACTATTTGCCTGAGGGATAGGTATCTAACAACTTCGATCGAAATATCGATAATTACTAGGCATCTTAATTGCTATTTTAATTGTGTTTGCAGTATTAAGTTAGTCCTTGGCGATTAAACTATTATCTATAATTATAATCAACTGCAACTTCATATTTAAACCTCTATAATGTCTATAGGTTCTTACATAGATGATCACTAAGAGAAATATTGGAGAAGAGAAACCTGGAGTGATTTCATACAAAATGCCGTTTCTCGTTTGCCGCAACGACGACGCAGCGGCGGCTTGGCCGTCAAAGGCGCGAGGGCACCTAAGGGTGATTAAACTAGCTAGTACATGCTTAAAGTACGTTTTGATTTAATCCACTTAGAACATCGTTGTTATTAAGTATAACAATGGGATTGCGCTATAAGCCTATGTGATGGCGCATTAGGAATTATTACTGTGTCGCGGGAGACTGTACTAACATTCAAAGAACAGACACAAAGTAATTTACAAAGGCACGTGTGGGGATCTGGGCAATGGCGAGATGACCACTGTGCCGGTGATACTGCTGCATCTGCGGCAAACTATCTGTCTGCCTTCTAAGCATTTTTTCGGTTGACAGCGACGCTGAAAAATTTTACGACGTTGCCTAAATCCGCCATTTTATTTATTTAAACTCATATTTTTTGTAAGTACCATACCTTTTTATTTCGTCTAAACTAATCTAAACTAATATTACAAAGAGGAAACATTTGTGTTTTTGTATGTATGTTTGTAATGTTTTCACACAAAAACTATTGAACCGATTTCAAAAATTCTTTCTCCATTAAAAAGCTGCATCTTCACTGAGTGACATAGGCTAAATTACATTGTCAAAATTGGGATCCTTAATAAAAATGCAATAATATAACCCAAGGTGTGAAAAATTAGTCATAAAAATCTGTTGTCACGTGCGCTGCGGAAACTATTGATGATAGAACAAAAAAATGTTCTACAGTATTATAGAACATATCAATATCTACAAAAAAGTTCGTGATACCACATGTACAACTACTGTAGTTATGCTACTATAACTACTTTTTTACATTTTAAATGTTGATAAATAAAAGTGTCGACAATATAATCAAACCATATTATTCATACCTGTGTATTAATCCTTATCCCATTAAATGATATTTTATTTAAGACCGTTTTAATACCCGTAAAATACTTTTTAAATTATTAAAATCGGACATTCCATTCAAAAGATATAATTCTTTAGATATAGTAAGTAGTTTCTAAATATTAGTTGGTAGTTTTTAAGTATTAGCTATATGTATAGCTAACTACACCTATATATGTGTAGTTAGACTTATTAATTTCTTTAGTTGTAGTTTTATATATAAAAATTAGATAACAAATTAAAAGTAGGTATTGGGAAATAAATTAAAGTTCACGCGGACGAAGTCGCGGGCAACAGCTAATTTTACATAAAATTAAAACAAAATAAAAAGGTATGGTTAGCCTTGTGGGAGACCGTTGGACTGCCACGCAGAGGTCTCAAGTTCGATCCCAAGGCGCGCATCTCAGAAAGTTATGTGAAGAAGAAAAACATCATGAGGAAACCTGCATATCTGAGATTTCTCCATAATGTTCTCAAAGATATGTGAAGTCTGCCAACCCACACTGGGCCAGCGTGGTGGACTATGGCCTTACCCTTCTTACACTGATAAGAGGCCCGTGCCTAGCAGTGGAACAGTTTAATACAGGGCTGATATTATATATAAGTTAAGTTGTATGTGTAAAGATTGTTGCCTATGTATAAGTAAATAAATATGGATGGTTCCACATCATTGCTGGCAGATATTTAAATATTATATGACTTGCATGTTTTCGAAAAGGACTGACATGGGATATGTTTGAAAAGAGTGATTTGGAAGTCCAATGGAAAAGCTTTTGCCCAGCAGTGTGACATATCAAAAGGCTAATGGAATGGCTAAAATATTCTTATGACAAATCAATTATCTTTTAATGGAAGTATTATTATTAATCATGGTGTTATGTTTATTTATTGACTTTATCATTTAAATTTGCAATTATAATATATTAAATCATTCATAATTTAATACTTATCGAATATACAGAACGTTAAAAATAATTTTTTTTATGCAATCTGTAACGAATTCTACGTTCTATATCAATATAGAACGTAGAATTCGTTACAGAATATAATAGATAATATAATAGATGTCTATAATAGATCTAAGAATATAATAGATGTCTTCAAAGACATAACATAGAATCATCCTTAAACTTCTCTGAAAGGTCTTTGTACATATAAATCTGGTAAACGAAGTGCAGTCATTCCCAAACAATGATTGTATAATCGCATTCGATTGTAAATTAATTATTACTGTTCGCTTTCACCAACTGGCCTTCTGCGTAGGAGGTATTATAGTGCACAAAAGTGTGCGAAAACACAAGTGCACTCTCTGTTTCCTTACTCTCGTGATCCGATGGAGCGGTATAGTTGCCGTGAGCGTTGACGAATGACAGCGGCCTGTTAGCTTGCGTCCCCCCCTCCCCTCGTCCCCCGCCTCGCCGCGCACATACCTAAGGCGCGGTACAGCGGTTTCGGTCAAACTATAATCCGACACGACCGGAGAGAGATCAGGCGCAGGAGCAACGGCTTAACGTGCTTTCCGATGCACGGGGGTGTCTAACACCTACCTACCTAACTCCGGGCTGCTAATGAGGATTTTTAATAAAAGAACCTAATAACTTTTTGCTAGCCCGACCCGGGACTTGAACCCGAGACCTCATACACAAAAGTCGCATTTACTACCTCTGCGCCATGGAGGACACAATAATAGCATTCAATTTTTGAGCGATAATCGCACATTGCTATTTTATCGCACCTATATCAAGATATTACGTTATATTACGTCGATTAGTGGCATCTGGCAAGCCAGATGTACTAGCGTTTTAACTTCCATCAGGCACAGTTCCAAGGTTTCCAAGCTAAACAGTTTGAATCCAGAATAAGAAATATAGTTAGCAATAATATCGCGATAATCGTATCTTTGCAATCTATTTATTATTAAAACTAATAAGGTAAGATACATAGAAATTTGTAGTCTCTTCGTGTGATTGGTGGCGATGAAGTATCTCCAGTTCTCGTTGACTGATGGAGGGACGGCTTGTGGCTCGAAAGTGGGGGCAGAGAACAGGTTGAGCGGGCTGGGCAGAACCGGCTCTGGCGTCACCTCCTTACGCTGGCGATGCGCGACGATGGCACCCAGCGCCGCCTTCAGCTCGCGCTCTGCTACGCTCGCCTCCGTCGAATGAACTTCACTATCTGCACACACGCGAATACGCAACTTATTCGTTATTATACAACACGTACCATAATAAACGCACATCCTGAAAGTAGTTTATTCAATATCGGCTACTGAATCAATTCCAGAAAATTTTAATATAGGTAATGTTTTATGCCTAAAATAATTAAAACGAATTAAATTATAGTCACCCATTTATTAAACAGCTGAAATAAACGAAAATGTATCATAATTCAAGGCAATAAGGTTTTTGATGCAATAAAGGCAATGTTAGATTTATTGTAATATACCTACACTATCCGCGCACAATAAAGAGAACTAATAATAATAATAATATTCTATCACATATAAATTAAATTTTATATAATATGTATTAAAAATTTTAAATATTTTAATTCGTTAAATTAAAATATTTAAATGCATAAAAGTAACATTTTAATGATTATAATTATTGCGATTTAATAATCTAATTGGGGTGTTTGAGGTTGTGCGTTATATTTGTGACATGTTGTATATTCTTTAGTACATCTAAAATAATAACACAAAATAAGGCCTAAACCCGAATTAGGTTAGGTCTGGAATCCTTAATGGAGACTGGCCATATGTGCAGAAGACATTAGGGAGGTACCTATACTACGTGACCCATTTTTTTAACCTTATCAGCCTCGTCCTGCCTTCTGTGACCATCCACGGTAAATGCCAAAACTAACCCTCCTCCGCCTCTAGTTTTGAGGTAGCAATTCATAAATATTATGTTATTTAATCATTTGCTGGAAACAAAAAGAAAAGAATAATTGCCTCATATTTGTCGCCAACTATGAAAATAGCTCGAAAATTCGGGTGATTCGCCTATAGGATATTGACTACATGACAAAAACATAAGCCTCCGCGCCTTTGAGAGTGGCATTTTTAAGATCGGTCTCTCCGTTCCATAGGCTCCATGCATAGGCACGGGTACGTTTCCTTATGGCGGACACATGTAGGCACAAACACACGTCCACTCTGCATATTTGTTTGACTTCTCATATTCACTCTCATAAACCGATGAGATGATAATCTGACTCAACAGGAGAGAGATCTGGCGCAGTAACAACGGTTCAAATGCTTCATGGGCACGAGGGTGTACAACATGGGTAACTTTATAATTGCTAGTTGCTATGGAGAATACCTTAAAAGAACTTAAGAGCAGAATTAATACACCTACTAAATTATTTCTACGGTGTTGGTCTATTACAAGTGGGGCACTGACTGTCAGTGCTCCACTTGTAATAGACCAACCACCACCACTTCTAATAGATAATAATGATTTGAGTGTGATCAACAATTAGTTGATCCGAGTCTAGGTTGTAATTTGTATCGTTATTTCTAAGTTTGGATAAGATCACACACTACAAACATTGGGACAACGTCTTAAGCGATACTGATGCGAGCAATGCCTTACAAAAGGCGCACAATATTGACTGAATACAGTCGGCCAATATTCAAATGTCTATACTAGGCCATATGGACAGATATGATTCATACTAATACTGTAAATTCGAAAGTGTATTTTAGGTGTGTCAGTACCTATGTCCACCTTTCACGGAACAATTACTCGATCGAGAATTTATTGCGTAGAGGTACCAAATGCGCCATTGAGTGACATGGCCCAATTTTATCCCGAATAACAGTGACACTGCGGGTGCAAGTTGACACTAGGTAAAGGTACAACAAAAATATCCGCCTGCAACTTCACGACATGAATTGCGCGTGCCCACGCACCAGAATAAAATAGTATGTCATTGTGTTATTCCAACGCGGTCTATCTATGTGCTGAGCTTTATCAAATCCGTTTAACATTTTACGCGTGATTAAGTAACAAACATTCAAACTATCAAACATCTTTATAGGGTCTTACATTTTAGTTATCAGTGGGATACAACCTGACTGCTGTCGATACCCTACGAGAAGGGTGTTAAGGTCATCATCATCGTCCCCATAACGGTCCAGCACAGCCTCGTCACGATATCGCCATGAGTAAATCCAACTTCGAGTCGCCAACATCGCCTGCTCGTGTCAGATCGATGGCCGCGCGCCGCTTGTAAGGTAACATTTATGAGAGTGAGCTCACTTATGAAACACGCGTCTCTCGTTGTCGTATACGATATGGTTTAGTTTACTCTGTGTAAACTAACAATCATAGCTATGATTCCCGACCAAAAGGATACCTTTCAAAAAAGAAAGAGAAAGAATATTGTGTGCACAACATGAGACACGGGGCCAATACCGCTCGCATGCATTCCGCCGCAGACGAACGGGCCACTTGCTAGAATGAAGGGCACTGTCGACGAGATGAGTAGACTGAAGCATCAAGCGCGCGCTTGCAATGAGCTGTCAACTATTTTATCTTGTCATTTTGAAACCAACTTTGAAACATACGATTGATTTAATGTCGTAACCATCATTGCTAGTTATGTGCTATATCTGAGCAGTGGTGTTATAACGGGTGCCCAATACATTTACCTATACGCATCCAAAACGGTGAGTATCTGCCATAACTTACCATAGCTTGCTTTAACGTGTTTGAACACGTATACATAAAGATTTTCCGCCGGTGTGTCATTTTACGGAGTAACATGCTCAAACTAGTACTGGCTCACTATGAGATCAGGGTAGTCAGTAGTGGCGCAGATGTGACAATTACATTTGTATACATAGTGATCTAGGGTCAACATGGCAGTTTCATGACGCATGTTTTATGGATACGGACGAGAGCTTGTTTGTAAAATTATGCAACATAGGTCATTCTGTTATTGCTGCACTTTCGACTGTAACCGTAAATAGTTACAGGCTGTCTGCCAGCCATTAGCAAGCTGATGCATAGGCGGCAATAATCAATTAGCTGGCGTTACTGTGGCGGCTGGTTGATAATAACTTACTCAAGATGCACCCTGAAGCCCACCTGCTTAACATAAGTCTATTCATTGACTCGATCATGATTCAATCATCAATTAATATCCACTAAAGTATTTGTTTACTTGGAAAATCATTAAAAAGATACTACCCTTTATTTTTAAAATAGGGCTTATAAAATACCATGTATAATTGAAAGAAGATTTATAATGAATATATTTCATAACCCTTAAACAAGACCATGAGCCACTGTAAAGTACAGCGTATCAATAAATAGCTATTTTTAAATCAGCGTTTTCCTTGCTTGGCACTTGATCGCGATTTGAGATTATGCCAGAAACGGATTGACATGTTACACAGGTAATCAATACAGCGGCCGTTGCATTTGATCTCAGATACAGATACAGAAAGAGCGTCCTTCAACCGCCAAGTACAAAGTGAATCAAAATATGAGTACCTATATACAAATAATACGTATGAAATTCTAACAACCAGTTTCCAAAATGCAGTTCAACACAAAAAATTATTAATTAACAAACAGTTAACGCATATCAAATGCTGTGATTGGCCAACTGAACTAGCAACAGCGAATAAAAAAGGAGATGAGTTTGATTGTGACACGTTGATTATCGTTTCAAAAACCAGGCGTAAATCGCACATAAGTATACCCGTGAAATTGGCCGCCATTGGCCGAGTATGAGGATGTAAATTGTCCTTTATTTATCTTTACTATAGATGATAACATCTGCGCTTGGAATAAATTCTCTGTGTGAGTGTGGACAAAAATTTGTGTGATCCACAAATTGTTGTGTCACACCACATATTCTAGGTGTTTTTGTGTCCGTTGTTTGCATGTTTGTAAAGCTTAGAATTCTATCAAGAGGCAAATAAAGTGAGCCATAAAGATGAAAAAATATTTTTCTGACAGGCATTGAAATAAAACTGAAATAAATAAAATAGTAAGAGCGTTGGCGTGAGGGAGACCTGGTGAGCCGTGTTCACACCTGAATGTAAGCTTTGAAAAGACCCTTCATGTTCTATGTAAGCAGATTTCAGCATAAGTAAGCACAACTTTTATCAACTATCACATGACAATTTTTTCAAATTTCATTTTATTTATAGTATACGGACAGTTATGTGGTCCACAGTTATTGCAGAAGATGTCGAGTTCAGCATTTGCCCGACTGTTAGGTCTGGTGTCGATTTCTTACTGGAACCCAATGTGAACACACGGATGACACACTTTTACAAACTGGTACTTATATGTATATATAATTATATTATATATATATACAAGGTGTCCGGTAATTAATGGATAAACCTTGAAAAGTCTTATAGTAGAACTGATGGCAGATCTCTAACTGTATCCATTTTCGCAATAAATCATTTTGAAGTTCGATGTTCGTTGACAGGTGCCAGAAAGTAATTGCTAGCCGGTACTATCGACGCCAGTCTTACCGCATACTCCCTCGACTAGACTGTTTGAGAGTGGTCGTTAACAGACTGTATGACGAATATTTTGAGTACGGAAACGTGTTACAGTCACGGACCCCAATTCTCAAATTAATGGATAATTTTTTTGTTTATCTACACACCTTCATATCGTAAGCTTTGGTCAAGAGGATAGGAGAGTATTGATCACAAAAGGTAAAATATGAAGCGAATGGAGTAGATAATAAAAAAAATCAACTAATACTTACCTATAGTTCAATGAACGATTACGATCATTTAAAGTGAATGAACTGTTCACAGTTATTTTAGTATTTTTAGTTCCATCCTACTAATATTATAAATGCGAATGTAAGGCTGTGTGTGCGCTTTTACGCCTTAACTACTCGACCGATCATCATGAAATTTCGCAAACACGTTGTCAGAGGAACCGAAAAGGATATAGGATACATTTCCCGAAACTGACATAACCTACATTTACATGAGCGAGGCCACAGGTAAACTTTAGTACATGATAACCGAAATAATATAGTAATGTATATAGATAATAAACAAATTTTTGTTTAGGTGTCCGTCCACCACTATACCGCTGGCGTGGAGGTAAACGATTGCCATATCTGATGTATGCTTTTAACGTATCACGCGCTTTAATCAAGCTGCGGACACTCACGATGTAAGCGTTTTTGTCTATTAGCCTCACGTGGGATTAAAATGGAAAATATTAGTTAAAATCAAACTATGTATTTCAAACGATATTTACCATTTTATTTCGTCATATACTTAGTATTAGATAAAACTGTACACCATCAGACTCCAATAATGTACCATCATCAGAAAGGTATAGCTTTATCTTGTCCTCGCGCATGTGATAAACAGTGAGTCCCCTGTACTAAAAACTATGCTCGGATTGCGTAGTGGTTTAAGCGGTCGCCTCGCTACTACCACTGCGCTGAATGTTGTGGGTTGGAATCCCACACGGGACAAAAATTTGTGTGATCCACAAATGGTTGTTCCGAGTCTGGGGTCTTCTTTGTGTCCGTTCTATGAATGGTTGTGAAGTCTTCCACGACACAGGAATTATAGCAAGGAAGGAATATGTCTTTTAAAAAATAAATTATCTGTTGAAGAATAAACAAGATTAACCAACCAACTTGCAAGGGAGATCAATCCATCATCTTAAGACTGCGCCGAGCGTAAGACATAATGACAGAGCTCGTGCGGCGCATATTCAAATAGGCGCGCGGCCGCCATTGTAGATTTGTATGGAGGATTTGAAGTGCTTTTTTGATAAATATGTATCTTTATTGTCAACCAATAACTTAAATATTTGGGACGAATAAATTATAATATAACTATTTACGTTTCGTTTAAGCTGTAAAATAGGATAGATTTCTAGTGCTATAATCTAAAAATCACGTAACACGAGCTTACGTTTTCGCATTTTTCGTGTAAATTTACGTAGGCGAATATATTAATTATTTTAAGCATTTTACAGGGAATAATTGTTAACACATTCATTGTTATGGTGAATGTATATTTTATATTTATATTAAACAAAAAGTGTTGATTTTATTCACTTAACTGTGACCGCCTGTTTTGGCACATTTCACTCGGCGCAGTCGTAACAGCCATAACGTTTTCTAAAATATTACGCGTCATTCCAAATGATAATCTACTTTAATATTAAAAGCCTTGTTGTGCCTTTCCTTGCCAAACTAGATTTTGCTCGTGGCACCGTTTGCATGAAATTTGGAAATAGGTAATGATCTTTATTTTTATCTTCACATGTAAGAAGAGCAGCGACAGCCTGGTGGTAGACCGTTGGTCTGCCAAGCATAGGTCTCGAGATCGATCCCAAGGCGCGCACTTCTAATATTTCGATGTTATGTACATATTAAATAGTTAATTATTACTCGCTTTAACGACGATGAAACACATCGTGAGATACCTGCATGTCTGAGAGTTCTCTATAATGTTCTCGAAGGTATGTGATGTCTGCCAACCTGCACTGGGTGAGGTTGATGGATTATGGATCATCTCACACTGAGAAGAGGCCCGTGTTCATCAGTGAGACAGTTTAATACAGGGCTGATATTATTATACTTATATAAGAAGAAGCTGATATACACACATGATAAGGTAAAATAGCTTCATTTTCTTTCTCCCACCATCGCAACTAATTAAATATTTAATTAAAATAGTTACTACAAATGCCTTATTATTAATACTCCGCTTTTAGGCGGCGGCGTATCAAGATGCAAGATGCAACATGCATCAAGTTTAAGTCACACCTCCGGCCATACAGTTGTTGAAAACCGCATTTGATTTCGTATATAAATGTTTTCGTGATCCTTTGTGTGATTTCCTTCACGTAAAAACATATTGATAGACAGACTGCCTTGGCTTCTATTACTCCTATAAAGACCCCTCTTTCTATTTTTCTTTAGTATCGCCTATGTACAGATTTCGACCAGTTACCTACATGTTTATCATACGTATAGGTGTCAAAACAACTGTAAAATTCAAGAAGTCTGCATATTTCGTTTTGGTTGTGAAATGAATATGACGTCATTTCACCATCAAAACATGATTTTCCATGGGGATAGGCAAGTGCATACGAGTATACTCTCTTCTTAGTTTAAACAAATCTGAGAATATGGTAAATATATGTCCAGCCGTCAAATGATATACGTACTAATAATAGCACTTAAATCAAATCAATATCGAAAATAAGTATGATAGGACACAACGTTACACATATGAACGTCAAAGTTACACTTATGAACGTCAACGTTAGACTTATGAACGTCAAAGTTACACTTATGAACGTCAAAGTTACATTTATGAACGTCTAAGTTACACTTATGAACGACAAAGTTACACTAATTAACGTCAATGTTACACATAAGAACGTCAAAGTTATACTTTTGAACGTCAAAGTTACACTTATGAACGCCAAAGACACACTTATTAACGTGAATTTTTTTTACCTGTTCCCATTTTCAGCAATGCAATGGCGCTGAATTTAGAAGAACAGGCAAGAAACTCATAGCAGCAATTTAAATGTTACGTCAGGGTACAGAATACAACATAATATGGTACCTTTTATCCAGAGAAAGCTCTGTTCATGAAGGAAGCCGTGAGTAAAATCAAGTATATTTTACGAATCAGATCTGTATGTGGCTGCAACCATGAACAAAAGTTTCAACAAAAAAGATAACAGACTTCAACAAGAATATTTTAAAACAAAAAATGCACTACAAAGTTAAAAAATAATTGCGTGTTCTTGTGAATAATTAGATTATTGTTATTAGTGGAGTCGGTGTCAGCAAAGGTAGGTTTGTAACTACTTAAACATGAGATGTCTTACTATAATCATAACATAACATTGGCATGCACAATTACACACATAGACGCGCAGCACGCGGCGCGGGCGGCTGACACCGACTCCAAAAGTAACAATAATTTAATTATTCACAAGAATACGCAATAACTTTTTAACATTTTAGTGCATTTTTCTTTTAAAATATTTTTTATTGAAGTCGGTTTTCCCTTTTGATAAAGCTTTTGTTTATTTCTCGGTTTTTAGTGAATCTGAAGTTCGATTACTGATTTTATTTGGCTGAATATAGAAAAAAATGTGATTAGCTTTTTTGTGTATACCTTGTTGAGGTTAACAGTTGCACATAACCTTAAACTATTAAATGCTATCAAAAACCAATTTGGAATTATGTAAACAATACATATAGATACATGTGATACATGGGATTGTAGCAATCAGGGCAGATTTGCTGTCATTTATTAAAGAATTCCGTTGTATAAAACTGAAGATCTTTATCACCAAATTAGAATGGGGCTACCTCAAAACACTACGAGGGGCTTTCAAACCATCCTACACAGTTGCTTATTTTGTTCTTGCCATTAATTAGAACATCCTCAATGTAGCCGAAGTCAACCAAATGCGCATTATTAAAGATAACTAAAAACATATGATCAGATCTTGATCAAAATTAAATAAGACCAAATGGAAAGAAGTTTTTTTAATATATTGTGGAATGTTTTGACGCATATCTCTCCGCAGGGGCTATGTGGGGCTCACCGGGGCAAAAGAGAGATGGTAATGATAAGAATTGACCTCCCGGTAATACCGACTAAACCTACCACGGCTGACAAAACCGCAATCGGCGGGGCCGCGCGATACAATTTCACATGCAGTCGCAACTCCGCTGAGGTTTCGGCCCGCCGTATAAAACGGCAGGCTACTACACGATAAGACCTACCATTTGGTCACCACTACGAGACGTACACGACAAAGAGGCGCGTGTGGGAACACGCACGCCGCCTCTCGGACCTGGTGCTGATCGGATGACGGGTAGGCCCACGAAGTCCGCCAAAATGGAAAGCAGCATAACCTAACCTAACTATACCACCTTTTAAATAAAAAAGAATAATCAAAATCGGTTCACCTAGAAAAAAGTTATGAGGTAACACATAACAAGAAAAAAAACATACAGTCGAATTGAGTATCTCCTCTTTTTTTGAAGTCGGTTAATAATACACTCATTACTCATAAAATATTAAAGCGACGAGTAAAACTTAAAAATAAGCTCATGATAGTAAAAGTATTGTATAATTAAATATATTAAGCAGCGATAGCTCAGTGGAGAGACCAACAGACTGCAATGCAGAGGGTCTCGGGTTCGAACCCACGTCGCGCACCTCTGACTTTCGGAAGTTATATGACTTTTCGAAATTATGTGCGTATTAATTGACAATTATCGCGTGCTCCGTGCCTCGGAGAGCACGACAAGTGTCGTGAAGAAGTCAGTGCCCTATAATATCCTGACACTGGTCTAGCCTTAGGGTATCGTTAGCCTTCGGGTTGTGGAGGTCAGGTGTCAGATGCTCCGTGTAAAAACTGATATCCAGGCAAATCCGGTTAGACCAGAAAAGCCGACCTCAAGTGACTTGGGAATAATAATAAAGGCAAGGGAGAAGTAAGTATTGTATAATTATAGCATCTACTTACGTATACACAAAATAAAAATAACGAGCTTCCATAGCAGTCTGTCGGAATAATTAATCTATTAGTATATGTAACCAACTAATTACCAGTATCCACGTACGACCAGATACTACAATTAGCACCCGTTCACGAGCATGACGCATGGCAATGACTCGATGGATGACGCGTTCACAAGCAGAGACATTTGAATGAACATGACGATATTGCATGTGAAATCGGATGGTTAAATAAACAGAATATGCAATATACGACTGCAATGATTACTGGTACAGTCCAGTATAGATGAAATTGTTGGTAACGTTACCAATGACAATATTTGAGCCACATATTGCAGTAAATGTAAGTATGGCCCGTTTAGCAGCACCTTATCTTATCTTATGTGGGGGTTAGTCAATGCAAACCGGCAACACTTAGACCCAGTGGAATCTTTTGTGTCGACACTCTCCCAATAACAACTGCCCAGCAGTGGGACAGTTTATATACGGGGCTGATATTATTAAAGGTCACATTAACCTATTTATTGTTTTTGAATAAGGAAAATATTGTGTACACTCGCCTAAATTATACTCCATAAATTATATGTATGTATTCAAATAGTTCTAAAATAAAACATAGATGGCGCTAGGAAGGCACGTGATTTACATAAATGCTTGGTTGCAAGGAATACTACAAACGGGTTGAGAGCCTTCTGGAAGCCATGCACACGCACATGCCCACGCCCACGTGCACACGCACACGCGCACACACAAACACAAACACATACACACACACACTCACACACACACACACGCAAACACACACGCATACACACACACAGAAAAGAATACTACAATAATAGATTAAATATTAGCTGTTACACGCGAGACATTTTACGAGCTAAGCGTTTGGATTCCACATAGTAAGAGACGAGCCAATTAGCGTAAGATTGACTGCGAGAACGGCGTATTACCGTCACGTACTGAAACGAATTAATATCATGCCAGTGTAACACTCTGATTGCTTTGTTAAATTAGGAAAGCTGGTATAAGTTAATATTTGCGTGCATTTGATATGTCTCGGATGCGTTGACCGGTTGGAGAAAGCGTTATAAGGATGATTTTTAAGTCATATCCCTAGGTATTATTCATGTACCTGTACCGCAGGAAACTTTGCAAATATGTAAGCAACAGACACAAGAAACACCCACACTCGGAACGAGTATTTGTGAATCACATGATGTTTTGTCCCTTATAGTTATCGAAACCACGATACTAGGCAAAATGGCAGAGGCGAGGTAACCACTGGTTTAAACCCCTGTGATATAAGTGCAGCCATCAGTTGCTTACTTACATTTTACACATAGGCCCAAAAAAACCTCATATATACAGGTGTCCCGTAATTAATGGATAACCTTGAAATGTCTTATAGTAAAACTGATGGCCGTTCAGAAAAAAATATTTAGAAAGTGCAATAGCTAGTCATACTTTTGATTGTCTATCTATTAGCATAATTAGTGTTTAATAATAAAACAACAAAAAACCGGTGGAGTTCATTAATTTATGGTAGTAGTATACAAGAAAGTTAAACAGGGTAGTTAGGATAGACTCTTATCATATATTTTTTCCTGAACGGTCGTCAGTTCTACTATAAGATATTTCAAGGTTTCATTAATTTATGGTAGTAGTGTACAAGAAAGTTAAACAGGGTAGTTAGGATAAATTCTTTTCATAATAATATGAGTAAATAATAAATAAAGGTACATAACTATTAAGCCGAAAATTGAATAGGCTGAATGATAGATACATTCAACAACCAACTTGCGTGGTTTCTCATTTCCAAGAATAGTCTTATTACTTGTAAAGTCTAGCAGAATTGCATGAAATAATAGCGGACAATAGAATAGGCACAACAATACACAATTATTACTATAAGTCGACAAGATATATGAAATTATATAATTCAGCTAATCTGTACACTGTACAAGCATCACGCATTTCATCTGTCTGCCTATCATTACCTCCTATACATACAACACACAACTAGAGTATAAGCTACATTAAAAGAACATGATAATATTTATAAGTTTACTTTAAAAAAACAATTGTTAAAATGAACATGTAATGTTTTTAAGATTTTAAGTTACATAGAAATACATAATTAATAATTTTTCTACATAATTTTTCTTCTGTTACAAATAAAACACAAACACACACATGTACAAACAGAACACAGGCAGGTGCATAGTAGAATTGAGCGGCATGGCAGCGTTTTCCAACAATGACATGTCGATATAGTCACAAATCATTTCATCCCAGTTGTCAGTCAGGTCGTGGATACTTTTCGCTTCAGCGACCAATTTGTGTCGCATCAGACGCTTTACTAATTCAATCCGTGCGGGCGAGTCCTCTTCCAAGTCTCTGCTCCGCAACCAGGGAACCGTCGACGAAGGTGGTTCGACCATTACCACAGTGGGCATGAAGCTGCTTACTTGTAGCAGCACCGGCGGCTTCTCCGTCGCGTGGTAGCCGAAGCCCTCTTTACGCTGGGCTTTCTTTAATATAGAAAGCCTCGACTTTTCAGCTATTGATAGATCGACTGATTCGTTCCTCAGTGTCAAGGAAGACGTGGCTGGCGTAGAAGTAGTAGTAGTAGAAGTAGTAGTGGTGGTGGCGACGGTGCTGGTCGTAGTTTGTGTAACGTTAGTGAAGTCCGAGCTTGCGCTGGCCGTTGCGGTCGAGGTGCGCGCCGGGGGCGAATCCATCATGCGTCGGTTCGTCAGCAACATTTCCAGCAGATTCCTGGTCAGCTTCGTCATGGTCGGGCTCCTCATCCTCACTGAGCACATATAATGAGCCTTTCGTTAGCTTTTCTGATCTTCAACACGTATAATAAAACCGCGTTTGCTTTGATTTTTACGAGAATACAAATCAACGCGCATCAAAAAGTTTCGATTTCAAAAGGTAAATGGTAGAACCAAATATGTTAGGTATGTAGGTGGGTTATAATAGCAGCATAAAAAACGATTACATACCTGTTGTTCGGCGTGGTAGCGATGGTAGTTTATTCTTTATATTATGGACTCTTTTCATATCGTAATAATCGTCATATTCATCATATCCTTTCGCTTTGAATTTGCCTGGGCCCGGTTTCATAGCCTCATCTCTGATCTCCTCTTCTTCTTCATTGGACGATCGATAGCGCGTGCGATCGGGCGCAATGCGAGTGGGCGCAATGCGATCGGGCGCAATGCGATCGGGCGCAATACGATCTTCGGATGGGCGAAATCTCCGAAAGTCACCACGAGGAGGTTCTTTTTCAGAATCGCTGTCACTTTTCGGCGCTTCCGGTAAAGCATCTTCTACATAATCACTCAAAATATCATCTCTTTTAAATTCCCTTTCTCTAGGCCTCCTACGGTTGGGTCTTTTAGTAGTTATTTCCCTCATAAATTTAACATCATCATCAAACTCTTTATTCTTATCATCTGGAACATAATCTTTATCTATATGCAAATAGTCTTTCCTATCTAATTCACTAATATCGTCTTTCCTATCACGACTATATTTATTATGGCGTCTGAATGGAGTCTCCTCCTCTGTCTGATCAATTTCGGTTTTGAGCCGCGGACGATGATTAGAATAGCGACGATTCGTCCTGAACTTCGGAATTTCATCATCATCATGATCGTACTTGTTTCGAATACTAGCGTTGCTTTTCAAAGGCCGCACTAATTCTCTTTGCTTCCGTCCAGGTTTTCGCCATCCTTCTAATTCATCAGCATCCTTCGGAGGTTTCTCAGTTTTAACTGTGGGCAATCAATTGATTAGAAGTTATCGCCAATAGTAATGAATTTAAAGAAGTTAAAATAAAGAGGCGGCTTACCGCGTGGTTCTTCTTCATATTTATAGTCAAGCGAGGCGGATGCGTCCGGCGAGTGACCGCGGTAGTCGTCGGATGGTTGCGAGGGTGGGGGATCACGACCCATGTCGTAGTCAGCGCTACCGCCGTACTGTGGCATCTTGACGCCGTAGTCGATATAACTAGCGCCTGATGCGGCGACCATACATGTCAGCATAAGAAGAAGCACGTGCGCCATTCCACGACCCCCAGCCCTCACTTCACCGCCGTGCAGCCGCAGTTTTGCCAGCACTGACACTATATTGACGCTTTATTTACTACTAAATCTCACACCTAATACACACCGAATTAGCGACATATTTTTACAAATGTTACTATAAATTTGACATTGAAGGATTTTATCGTGCGTTCGTATTTTATGACATTGAAAAAAAGAAAAATCTATCACCTGCCTGAACTTCGCGGCAATGTCCGTAATTTTTATTCAAAAATTATTTTTAATAACTATTACTTATCAAATTATTTAATTCTCATTATAACTACCAATAACAATTTATATTCATCGTACATATTCAATTTTATAAACAGGCTGAATGTAAAAGTATTATTATAACTAAAATGAAAGCTCCAGTTGGTGTCAAACTGAAATCAATATTAGGGAGAATGAAAATTTTTAGTAAAAATTCATAACAAGTAATCATTTATAAAATGTCAAAGTATGTAAGACCATCCTTTATTACCGTTAAAATGTAAAGGTTAATTTATATAAAACCTGTTGTCGTTATGAGTGGAAAAAGTGAAAAAGTAGTGGAAGCCAACAAAGAAGAAGAAGAAGAAGATTGTTTTTGTTTTGCGGATGCACGCACCAAGAAGACGTGCCCTCCTCTGCGTAACGTGACCCATCCGCTGGTATGGCTGTCGTGATCACTAAGAAATCAATCTATATGCTCGCGTACAACGTCTTTAAACCACCATTCCATTCTTGTTTTAGCGTTACTATGAATTCACCCAGGAGGAGATGAAAGCTTTGGAGGAGTGCGACAAAGAGAGCTTCTATCAGCGGTGCTTGCCTCTCAGTACTCTGTTCGCTACCGTCACCTATGCAGCCATTAGAGCTGGTAAGACGTTATTCTTCTAGAAGTAACTTTATACCTAGAATTTATAGAAGGTTGGTAGGGACGCCACGAAAATTTTCATAGAAGTAAGAATTTTATTACATAAATACTTAGATTGTTTTAGTTCTAGTGACGTTCCTTCCAATACCTTCTTACTTCTATGAATATTTTCTTATTCTAGGCTGCCTGTCCAGAAGCCCACACTTCGGTATGGTCCCAAAAGTAATGTTGGCCGCGTTGGTGGGCTACTTCTACGGGCGGCTGTCTTATATCTCGGATTGTGATCGGAAACTTCGTAAGATGCTACCCAGCAATAGCCAACTTGGGAAAGTGTTGAGGAATTACCATTTAAATCGCAATGTCGACCAGGTGAAACCTAAGTAAAGCGTAACTAAAGAAAACGTGATGACATTCTGCCGCACAATAAATCATCTCAACACAACACCTAGACGTTATTATTTTTCGTAAAATACACATCTCATAGAAACTGTCTAACTTAATAAGTGGCTCGTTTCCCTGACTCCGTTCCCATATGAAGACAAATATGGACTTCAAAATTAAGTCATTAAGACGCAGAGCGATTGTAAAAGATGAGATTGCAGGTCAGTCACAAATGTAATTTACAAGATTACAAGTGAAATGGAAATAATACAAGTCACTGTGATAACTTCGTTGCTACTAATGTGTTTTACGTTCCCTGAGAACGAGCTCTTAGTATTGTTTTCAGAAGAATTATCTTAAAACCTCGTACACCCGTTGGGTATAAGTATAGGGTATAAATATAAATAAGGTAAGTAAATAGTCGTTTGTTTTTAGCCCTCCAGTATGCTTCATGAACTAGCCTATAATGTAGGTCTAAAATATTAATATTCTCGTAAAGATAATTATGGTCGTTCTACTTAAAAAAAAAACATTCTATTAAAGAACATTCTTTCTTATAAGAACTGAATGTCATATATTTATATTACAAACGTTGGATAGTCAGTTACTTACCAGTGGATTTATTCAAAACCTACATAGCGTAACACATACTTTAGTGTACTGTGAGAAATATCACACTCAAATTAATACATTTGACTAAGAAGTTTCCAATTTATGGGTTTGATCTATATTGTTTCTCCTTAAAACTTGCAGTTTTATTTCTCGTAGTTTTAAAAAGACAACTCCTGACCTAGGAATACTACCTGTATCGCGGGGGACCTCACATATATTCAAACAACGGACACTAAGCACACCCAGACTCGAAACAACCATTTACGGATAACACAAATGTGGGTTCCATGTTTCTTGTTTCTATTTAAATTCTGTGTTAGTGTGTCCACTGGTATTACCTTCATTTATGTATATGCTCCAGTTTAAACACTCTAAAGGCCGTAGCACACATATCAACTCGGAAAGGGATCGTCACCGTGTCGCCTTTCCCCTCGCCGTCAAACAGGCGTCAACCTAACGTAAACACTCAACCAAAGCGGATCAGCTCCGGTACGACGACTCGGCTACGACTAGGCGACGCTGCGCTTTCGCGTATTTAGAGTCAATTAAATCATATAAATTATACGGATATTTCCTCACTTTTTCAATGACTTTATCCCTTTTCACCGTAATTTTTTGTTTCTAATCTACGAATTCAATAAAGCACGCGCGCTTTACAACTAGAAGTTTCCTTGTGAATGACAGCATGTTCAGCATTAGTAGTGCTCGGAGAGACGTAAGCGCGGAGACGACGAGCTGTAAGCGCGGGAACTGCAAGTTGACCGTTGACACACCGCACCGCGGTTCGTGAGCTTGTCACGAGTCGAGGCTGTTACGTTACGATTCCGATTAGTGTACGTTGCAGTAGGGAGCTTGATACAAAAAATACTGCACGGCTCGAGTTGATTCATATGACTCCGAGTTGATGTGTGCTATGACCTAACGTCTCACGCCTATATCCACGGAAGGGTAGGCTAAGGTGTATTATAACCATATGGCGCCAGCTATGTTGATAAGTACTAGTGCTGTCTACCGGGCACAGATGCAGATTCCATGCCGGTACAAAGTTTTACTTGAAAGAAAAACCAAATGTCACTTTTTTCGATCTGAAAATCGAAACTGAGGCATCATTCATACTAGCCACGTATACAACCGGTACGACACCGAGGAGTCGCGAGTCTTCGATTATACATATAAAATTAACAATTTAATAAGGTAGGCACTATTAAGAAGTACGCTATCCAGCCATCTAGGATAACATACTCTTAATCACGTGGCGTTATAGTTTATGTGGTCACCTCGCCTCTGCCAGTTGCGCTATATTATAGGTTCAACTTTGCAAACAACAAAATTGCAACAAATGCGTGTTCAGAGCTTAGGTGTTATTGAGTTTATTGTATTCATGTTTGTTGAAATCGGCGCGCTACAGGCACTAGACATTCCTAGATAAAAATGCCTGTTACGTAGTTTTGTACATGTACACATAAAAATATGCATGTTCGGTACTAATTTCGAATACATAAAATCAACTAACTAAGTAGCAAATCAGGCAAGCAAGCAAATGATTTGCTACTTTTATGTTAGTAGTGCCTTGCTTCAACATGAATAGGTCGTTTTGAGAATATCGGCATAAAGTGTCTATACCATTATTACGTTTGGTGTAGATACTTTCTCCCCCTTCGCTATCAACTCAGGGGTCAAAACGCTAGTAGTTGCTTTAGTAAGTGTACCTAGGCTACGGTAACTGCTCTATCAATAGAGAGGCCTGTCACTTCTTTGGTTAGTAAGTGATATGGAATTGCTTCTGTTATTCCAATATGACACAGCCATGTCTTAATTACCGCTTACCACCAATGGGGCGAAAAACTTGTCTGGCGCCAATCTCAATATAATAAATAAATAATAATAATATTCTCCAGACCGAATTTCGGTCACGGCGGCCAATCTTAACGGACACTGCCTACTGCGCAAGAAATATTACAGTAAACAAGTGAGTGCGAGAACACAAGAACATTCAATATACAGTAACTCTCAAAATTCGATGAGAGAAATCAGGCGTAGAACCAACAGCTTTGGCTTTGCCTGCTTTTCGAGGCACGGGGGTATGTAACATCGCTATCTCAAGTAGCTAGGTCAAGTAGTTAGGCATGAAAGCGTAATAAAATAAAACAAACTCACATTCTCATTTATACCTAATATTATTTAGGATTCTCTCTGAATTCTGGTAACCTAGATTAAGTAAATACCCTAGATATTTAACTACATAGGAAGTAAACGGGCATATACACTATACAGCCCGCCTGATGTTAACCAAATACGTCGCAGGCTATACTTCCTTGGAATAAAGTGACCGCCAGCAAATTAGACAAACATCAGCTCCAGCTGTGCTGTCTGGTCCTTTGTTTATAGTAATGTGTCTCCATAAGAATTTTAGAAGGAGGAAGTTCAGAAGGTCCAGAATGTAATCACTTTGATATAAAATCTTTTTAAAATATGTGTAATGTTCTTAGTATAAAATATAATACATGTATTAAACACGTTGTATTATAATACTGAGCATATAACAAATTCATATGCTACTATTAAATATGGCGAAAAATTTCAAATCGAAACTTTAATTTAAAAGTAAATAGTGAACGATTTTCTCTCTTATTTATGTGCATTAAATACGTATATATTTATTATTTTACTAAACAGCGACAACATATAAATAAAGAAATATCCGCCTTGGTCCGGCCCCGTCCTGGATGGAACCACTACCTGTGTGTGCAAAATTGCTATGCAATATTTGCCTAATTATGTTCGGTCTGTTACTTTTTATGTCTGTGGTAGGTAATCATAAGTTTGATTTAAATATATGTCTCGGGACTATAAGAGACTAGATCCCACGACAAAGGGAATCCTAGTGTGGGGTCTAGGGCATAAAATTGACATACTTTGTAAGCTTTCCTTGAACTAATAATACCTAGGTACTTAAATACTTATTATAGTACATTTCAATACAATAAAATCAAAAGGTACACAAACAGTTCATTGATATGACCATAGACATTTTAATGATGTCCAATTATAGCGTCAATTGTAAATCAATTAATTACCTAATCAAGTCATTCGACTTGATGCAGCGAAAGACTTAGAAATGACATAAACACTGTTACAATTATATCATACCACGCTATAATTGTGCCCATCAGTTGACCAAACAGAATATAGTAGATATACAGTAAAAAAACATTTGCAAGGTACATAATTTTACATTGTTAAAACATATTTATAAACATTGATAGCAATGGTTTTTTCATTAGCCGTCAAGCGACTATGCTTTGGTTGTTTTTTTGGTGGTAAAGACAAAAAAGAGAAGGATGACGAAGTTCTAAAGTTTTCCATGATAAAAGTTGCCGATTAATCTAGATATTGTCGTTCCAAGTATAAGCACAATCCAAATCAGTATGTAATCAATATTCCGTAAGCAAGCCAAGTCGTCAGAAAAAGCACACAAAAGTACCTGATACAGCACCCGAGCACATAAAAAATCAGCGACGAAAAGTCAACAAACTGGCAGTTTTCTAAAAAATCTCCTTACCGTCTAAGGACATTTTATTGAATTAAAAATATATATATATATATTTATATTTCTATATTTGTATTGTTTTTGCGGCTAACACCATGAGTTACAGTGACCAGCCACATACATTTTTTTTAACACCTTTATGTTTAGATCTTGCGTACCATTAGTTATTAGGTCTTTAATGCCAGTAATTGACAGATAAATTTAAATTTTAAATTCCTCTAAATACCGTGTATTGTATTGCAAATGAATTTTAACTTTTTTTTGTTAAACATATATCAATCAACTTATCAATAATTACTAAAAAAATTTACGACATAAACGATATTTTTTGTTCTACAGCTTTATGCAATCATAAATTATAGATATTTTTTCATCTGACAAATAACCTCACTTTTCGTCTAAGATTTTTCAAAACAAATAAATATTTATTAATCAAACGCAAATTGCTTTAAAATACACTAAGATATCATGTGAAAACGTTGAAAATATGGATAAATTTAACATGAATTTGGTTTGTATTCATTTTCATCTGGATTGAAGTTGATTATAAAAATACTTATTTTATATTAAAGTATTAACGTCATTTCGGGCATAGATATAACACTATATGATTTCGGGTAGGTAAACATAATTTATACTTTATTAGGTCATTAAAGTTTGTAAACATACCTACTTTGTCACCTTTTTCGAATTTTATTTATTTGTTTACTAGAAACAAATAGTTGAGAATATTTTGCGTGTTACAAAAAGGATCGCATAGATGATCGTTCTCTTCTTCGTCTGCTTGAATGTAACCTAACTATAACGTTAATGACAACTAACTTTTATTTTTATTCCTTATCACTATTCGTGTGGTCAAATTAAATGACTTTATGGAAATACAAATATAATACTGACTGTAACAAGTCACATACCTAGGTTATTATAATACAGATGAAATACTTAGTACGACCTGTGTGGTTGCAGGGAGACGTCAAACAACTGCCACGCGATGCTATACCCTACATACACCTGATTATACAAAATTAATGTGTCGGCAGTGTCCCCTACAATAACCTACAATGCTAAGCCTTAACAAAAATTATAAAAGAAGGCATATTTGAACAAGTTAATCATTTTGAATATATACGGCATTATTTACCTAGATCAAAGAAGTGGCAAAAGAATTTCAAGGCAAATGATTTTGTAAATACCTACACAATTGTGTCGTTTCTATTAATTATATCTGCTAGTACCGGTACAAGTGGCGGGACAAACGCAATAGAGCTTCACTAAATTTATTTAAAAAAAACTCATTTACATAATTATATTATAGTAGCTGTTGCCTACTTTTAATTTGTTATCTAATTTTAATATATAAAACTACAACTAAAGAAATTAATAAGTCCAACTACACCTACATAGGTGTAGTTAGCTATATATACATATATAGCTAATACTTAAAAACTATCCACTAATATTTAGAAACTACCTACTATATCTAATGAATTATATCTTTTGAATGAAATGTCCGATTTTAATAATTTAAAACGTATTTTACGGGTATTGAAACGGTCTTTAATAAAATATCATTTAATGGGATAAGGATTAATACAGAGGTATAAATAATATGGTTTGATTATTGTCGGCACTTTTATAAACATTTAAAATGTAAAAAAGTAGTTATAGTAGCATAACTACAGTAGTTGGACATATGGTATCGCGGACTTTTTTGTAGATATTGATATGTTCTATAATACTGTAAAACATTTTTTTGTTCTATCATCAATAGTTTCCGCACCGCACGTGATGACAGATTTTTTATGACTAATTTTCACACCTTGGGTTAAAATATCATATAGCCTATGTCACTCAGTGAAGATGCAGCTTTCTAATGGAAAAAGAATTTTTGAAATCGGTCCTATAGTTTTTGAGTTAAAACATTACAAACATACATACAAAAACACAAATGTTTCCTCTTTATAATATTAGTTTAGATAAACGTATACGATATAGAAAGATGCGAACGTTCCTTGATATGAAATTGTTATATGTTGCTAGAAGTCAGAAAAATCTGTTAACAAAATACCAGTTTAGTTATAATGATATAAAACGTGTATTCGAATTCATTATTTTTAACAACGTGTGTCTAATATTTTGATTATTAGTACCGAAAATGTTTGATTATTATGCCCGAATTATTTTTTCTAAAGCTTTATGTAAATGTGCATTTCTTACATTTAAATATAAAATTATGGCTATTACAATTATTTTTAACTTCTGGCAACATAAAGACGTCATCAGAAATGGCATTAATGATTGATGTTGTCACTTGTCATTATTGTCGAGATCTAGTGGAATTTACACATTATCAACATTGTGTTGTAACAAAACTATTTCGTAGAAGCTTAATGTATTTAAAGTAATTATTAGAATAATGATGGACCCTAATTCTTATGGGGACCAGGAGAATATGGCGGTGGGAGATGCGGTAGGCGAGCAACCAATCGGTCCTGGAGGTTACCCGGTAAGGTTATTTTCCCTTTTCTGTATATTTTCGGGTTCATGCTGTGCGTAACTATCCGATTGTGTTGGTGCAGTCGCAGTACAGATTCTCGCCGGATGAGCTGCGAGTGCTGGGCGAGTGCAACCGCGAAAGCTTCGTGCAGCGCTCGATGCCCATCGCCACACTAGGTGGCTTAGGCACCTATCTGGCCATACAGAAAGGTCAGTACACTCCAACTTAACATTTGTAACAAGTTTTCATACTGGCTGTCTGATAGTAAATCACAACCATTAGCTATTTGTAAGATTAGGCGTATTACGCTAAATACCGACCCTGCAAACACTATTATTATATATGTCTTTGTACTGTATTCTTTTAAGCAAAATAATGGCAGGGTGATTAGGTAATTATTTTCGTTAATTAATGTGTTACAAAAAAATAACATCTTATCTAATCATGTCAATATGGTGTTTGTGTATTGCCATCTTTCATAGAATTATGTGAACAGCTAGTGAATCCATACAAATAAATAAAATTGAAGTGTCTGTTTTTAAAGTCAAACAACAACAGCTTTTTCCTAAATGCATCTGAAAGTATATAAAGTACTGAGCAGCGATAGCTCAGTGGGGAGACCAATAGACTGCAATGCAGAGGGTCTCGGGTTCGAACCCACGTCGCAAACATCTGACTTTCGGAAGTTATATAACTTTTCAAAATTATGTGCTTATTGATTGACAATTATTGCCTGCTCCGTGCCTCGGAGAGCACGTTAAGCCGTCGGTCCCGGCTGCCATGAACAACTATGGCGTTATTAGGAGAGTGTCGACACAAAAGATCCCACTGGGTCGAAGTGTCGCCGGTCTGCACTGACTGGCCCCCACATAAGATACATACATATAAGGTACTTATACAAAATAATTTTTGTCTGTCTGTTTGTTCCGGCTAATCTCTGAAATGGCTGGATCCGTTTTGACGAGTCTTTCACTGGCAGATAGCTGGTATTATACGGAGTAACTTAGGCTTGTATTTTAGAAATAGATCTCTGCATACTAAACAACCACTTTTTTTGTTAAATTATATGTGAATAAAGTTGTAAGTAACAGCTAGTAATAAATAGGCTTTCACTTGATGGAATTGTACTCAAACAACTTATGATTGCAATGGTATTTATAACTGAACATTTTATAAACAAAAATATATCCAGTTTAACATGTTCAGCACCACATGTACATGTCATTATACACCCTAGAGCAACTCTCATAGCCCTGTGTGTATCTGGTTATATACCTTGAGTAGTCAACTTCAGAGGCCAGTGCATCAGTGAATATATAACGTGCCAAACCTTTTGTATATGACTTTGTAGCACTGGCCTGCACAAATCGTTTGGTGTATCTAGGGTACAAAATGTTCGGCGCGATGTATATTCACTGATACACTGGCCTCTGAAGTTAACTACTCAAGGCTTATAACCAGATATCCACTGGCCTGTGAGAGTTGCACTAGGACATATACATGTGGCGCTGAACATGTTAAGCTGCATGTTTTGCCCATGGTTGATTAAAATATTGGTTTGTTTACCTAATTACTATATCAATATGTGTGTAGTCATGCACAGTTATCAATTATTAGGTCCTGGATAAAATATACAGATGAAAAATTGTATTCAGGCAATTAATTCTCAATAACAGCTCAAGAACTAATAGGGAGTGTCATCAATGCCATTATGATCACTCTATTTTCAAATGGTCTTTTTTATACCTGGTAAGCTGGCTAAATGTGACACACTTCAGCATATTCCCTTAGCTATACATATGGTGATGTCCTGTTATGTCATGACTAGCTGTATGTATTCTATAACTGGCTAGTAAATATGTAAATCTGAAGCACTAAAGCCCGGTGCCTATTTCAAAAAAGATGTTGTTTACCCATGGACACTTATTTTTTGATACATCTGCCAATTTTAAGTGTACACAGCTAAAACAACTTGTTTCTTGATATAGGAACTACTTGCCATAAATGTAATATTGTTAAGAAGTTTATTTTTATTTTAGATTTATTATAGAGTATTTACTGGCTTATGCTTTGTTACACTGCAGAAGAGTGAGTGAGCAAAGAATTCTAAACTAATACAGAAATGTTGAATGAAGCTTTAAGGAAATTTGAGCATCCTTTGTTGAAAGACCCATAGTGCTATTGGTATTCAACGTTTTTCAAGTTTGTTTATGCACAAATTCAAACAGAAATATATTTTAGATTAGGCTGATCTATAAACAGGGGAAAATTAAAAAAATTACCTGTCCTATCCTTTCTCACAGACTTATACTAATTTGATGGATGATGACTAAAAACTAACCTAAATGAGGAATCAGTTTACTTATTTATTTTATAATATTGTCTTCTGTTTATCGAATATTATTAATTGAAATTAAACTACTATAGTTGGATTGTATTGCGTTGTTTATTTGACACTTTAATACATAATTTTGAAAATTGTTACACTACTACTACTATTAAACTTTACTAATTTTTAAGATAATTAAATTAATATTAAAGCTATTTAGATTTAATTTAATTTTACACTTTCCCTGACATTTCGGTTGCTTTTCAGCAGCCATGGTCACATGGCCAGTCTCCCCGTGACCATGGCTGCTGAAAAGCAACCGAAACGAAATTGCAAATAACATATGGGTTTAGATTTGGATGCCTCTGCCAAAATCAGAACCATCCAAACCCAACTTACTATGGAGGGTGTCTTTCATTATTTTAGTATATTTCTTATAATTGCGATCAAAATAGTCTAGTAATTTATTGAATTTTGCCATATCATTATATTGACGGGCCATTCTTGTTAATGGATTATAATAAGCAATATTATTTTTATATATTTGAAGGGCAAATATGTTTGTATCATTACTAAGTAGAAAACTCACTAACTTTGACCTTCATAAATGTTACTTTGTGACATATACTAGCAAATTAATTTTGACTTGACTTGATAGTAATATATATCTATGAGAGATTAAGCATCCAAATAAGTCATGTTCTGCTGTGAATAGGATTTATAGATCGCCTGAGAAGCTTATTAGATAAATTAGTATTATTCTTCTTCTGTATGTCTATTATAGCCACTTCCCATCAGTAAGGCCATATGTCAGTAAGATATCTCAGCCAAATAAAAAAGAAAGTTTTGAATTTAGTAATCTATACCAATTTCACAATATTAATTACTGAATAATATAATATTATAATTTTTTTGTATATAATAGAATATATATAATTTAATATAATAGTTATAAAGATTCTGAAAGTTGCATATGTGAGCTGACATGATGGCAAAAGAATGTCTTCTTTTTACCAAATATTTATCAGTAGAAACACAAAATATCTGACAGATTAATGCTTTTATACTTATAAATCTCAATAACTGTCTCTGTGCGTCATGATGTATATCTATGGCTAAACTGCCGATCAAATCTTGATGAAACTTGCATGAAGATATCTTGAATCCTGTGAAAGACTTCTTTATAAACACAACCAAAATGACAATATATGTATTTCTGTTCATAATTTTTTTGAGTGGTAGGGCCACGCTGGTTACGGCATGAATGGGCCGGCTCGACCGGAGAAGTACCACCCTTTCACAGAAGATCGACGTAAAATAACAGTATCTGTTATGTTTCGGTCGGTGAGTGAGAGCGCCGGAGGCCCAAACCCCATCCTGCTCCATTTCCCTTTTCCTTACGGTAGGCAGCGACTTGGTTGTGTTTTTTTGACATTGCTTCTGTAATGCTAAGAAAACACAGCCATGTGTATGAGCCACGGTTCTCGCTTATTATCAGGTGGGTCGCAGGCTCATCTGTCACCGATGAACGCAATAATAAAAATCAAACCGAAGGGGCTTTTTTTCAACAGGTAACACATTAGAGTAAAGGTATTGTAAGCTATATATAAGAACTATAACAACATAAATACATTTAGAATAAACTAAGCATAATATGTAATAATATAAATTCAATAAAATACCACAAAAAACTCCTCAGAGTAGCAGCCATTTAACCTCTATAAGTATATAGATGAATTCGGGAATATCGTGAGGTCTGCACGGCAACTAATGCTTTTATTAAAAGTTTTCGAGCTGTTGCAAATTACTAGTATTTCTGTAAATCCCTCAGGGTAAACTAAATGATTGTATTATGAACGTGATGCCGTCGGTACTGCTATCGATGGATATCGAATCCACGCCAACTTGTTCCATCGTTCTACCACACCTTAAATATTAGGCTTATGTTCACAACAACAGGGATTACAACAAGAGTAATCATGTTCCTTTGTGGCGTGCAAAGATGATTCAATAAAATTTGAAGTATATTAGATCTATATAATTGTGCAATATTACATGCCATGCTGATACATTTCATCCATGCTAATTCTTTGATTATCATATATGACTATTGCAATATAGTAATGGGTGATAACGACCTTTTGGCAGGCTCTAAGGAGATTTAGTTATCAATTTATTTTATTCTTCAATCTATTCATATATTATAAAAAGGTTAATGTTTGGTATTATAGCATCAATCCTCAAAAATTCCACTATTTGTAAGCTATACTATTCATAAAGACTTCAATCACGTGCAATGCCTTACCTCACGAACGAAAGATGCGGGCGACAGCTAGTATGGTGACAAGCAGGAGACTACTTTGTAGAATAACTTACCATTGTATATTTCTATCAGGATATTTTATCAGAAACGTCGAGAACTTTACTTGGTAGGTGGTGCTTGCTATTTTATGGACGAATACTGAACCTTTCGGTCGCCGTAACTCAAGTACAAAGAAAAGAGCATTGTCTCTTGGCCCTGGATCCGTTGGGAGCGTTGGCAATAAAGTATTATTTAATATTTTATTTACATTACTGTTTAATATTGTATCTGTTACCACTATTTGCTCATAAATCAAGATTAACGACATATTTGAGCCACCAAAACATAATATTCGTTTGACTACACACGTGACCAATGCTTAGACCACCTTGCCACAAGGCAGGTTCGTCGACTGCATAATTAATGTGACGGATATGAATGTCCACCTCGATACGGACATACCTTCAGAATGTTTATAAAGTAGTCTGCGATAGAAATACATCGAAAAAGTAGCACCTATTTTTTTACGTGAATAGTTCCAAGACGGGAAGGGGAAATATCCGTCACCCAGTTGGATTACTAGTCTACCAGATTTGGAGAGGACGAGTCTCAGGCGTTATTAATTCTTATGGCAGTGGATACAAGAATTCAATAACCTCAAAAATAACCTAGCGGTGTTAATTTCGCGAATGAAGATGTAAGCTACTAGCTGGAAAAGTTCTCCTCGCAGGAATATTATCACCATTTACGTCTTTAATAGAAACCTGTAGCACACTATTTCGTGTTCTGTGGTTGTTAGCATTCTATCTATTGCATATCTAATCTACAGTATTCGAAAACGTGAATAAGTGCTTAATTACAGACGCTGGTAATTTCTCTAAATGCAAGTTTGCGATGATATAACAAAAAATAAAAACCTATTCGCATTGTATTCAATTATTTAATGTAACATACAATTATACAATTGTGTATATGTGTTATATTACAGGACGTCTGCGGCCAAACGCTCGGTTCGGTGCCATCCCGAAGGTGACGCTAGCTGTAATGGCTGGCTATTTCATCGGCAAGATGTCCTACCAGCAGGCTTGTGCAGAGAAACTCATGGCTCTTCCTGGCAGCTACATCGGTCAGTTGTTGCGCGAGCGGAGAGACGGCAAGGTTCGGGGGTGAGTGCGACTATTTAGTTCTTCAGAGCTAAATTAAAAAACCTACAAGATTACAAAGAAAGATTCGTCAAGATATTAAGGCATGCTGTAACCAAGCATTAATCATTTTAAAATCGAATGAGGATGCTTCAAAAACTAGGGCCCAATTTTAGTTTACAGCTAGGGATGTGACATAATGATAAAAAATCCGATTATAATATACTTAATCGTTGTCTTTTCAGTTGCCATATATTCGATTCAACATTTTAGCCAAAAGACGTCCACTGCTGGACATAGGCCACAATGTTTTCCACACAGACCGGTCCTGGGCCACCCACATCCAACTGCATTCCATGACACTTAACAAGTCGTCAGTCCACCTAATCAAACTTTTGTGGCAGAAGATTTAATGTACTATGCCTAAAATAGTGAAAAACAATGTTAATAAAATAATCATCTGCATTATTCTTAAAATAAAGCAGGATCTATGCGAGCCTTTATGAATCTTGATTACGACAGATTCCATGATCGTTTAGAGGCAATTCTTTTATATGTGGTATTGCGAAAATCTACATTAGTTACAAATGTATTTAAAACTTTCTATACACATTTTAGGACTAGCAATAAATCGCGTCAGGGGCCGACGATGTTCGGCGCGAAGTCCAGTGACATCTACTCAGACGCGGGCCCGGGCAGTTCCCTCGACCTTGACACGGATCGACCGATCTTCTCAGAGGACGCCTACCGTCCTACGGATACTGAGGGTAACACACACAAACTTACACTAGCTTATCCTCGAAGAAGTCAGTAGGAGTCTATTATGCCGCCTCTTCTGCTAGAACACGAGCTTATTATCGACCAATAATATTGCTAGGCTCTGTTTTTCTACTGAGGAACTTCTAACTGATAAATTAAGGTACCTTGCACAGCTGCATCGTAATTGAAAGTGTACTTACATTACTAATATACTTTATACATTCTCGTTTTTGATAAGATGGACTTATGTATTCGTTTTCTCCGACTGTAGATCATAACTCTTTCATTGAAAGTACTATTAGTGTGGTCGCTAGCTCATGTATAAGTTCGTTCGCTAGACTTGAATACGATTTTTAGGTTGAGCTCAGTAATAATAATGTTATCTATTTGGTATTGTATTTGTAACATCATGGTGATAGCGATAGCTTAGTGGGAAACCGTTGGACTGCCACGCAGAGCTCTCGAGTTCGAACTCAAGGCGCGCATCTCTTGACTTTCCTAAGTTATATGCGTATTAAATAGTTACTTATCACTTGCTTTAACCGGTCGTATACCGCCGGCTCGCATACCAGCCGGCAGATTTGTACCCGTCGTAGGCCGGTGGCTCGCATGCGAGCCACCAAATTGGTTTTACGTTAGCTTAAGCTAAAGCGAAGGCGGCGCGCGGCGTTTTGGCGCCAATTTGGTGGCTCGCATGCGAGCCACCGGCCTACGACGGGTACAAATCTGCCGGCTGGTATGCGAGCCGGCGGTATACGACCGGTTAACGGTGAATGAAAATATCGAGAGGAAACCTGCATGCCTGAGAGTTCTCCATAATGTTCTCGAAGATACGTGAAGTCTGCCAACCCGCACTAGGCCAGCGTGGTGGACTATGGCCTAACCCTTCTCACAGTGAGACGAGGCCCGTGCCCAGCAATGGGACAGTTTAATACAGGGCTGATATTATATTATATTATTATCATGGTGCCTCGGTCAATAGAAGCTTACACTACTGACATTTGTTAAGTAATAGTTACTTAATAATATTCTCTTACACGAATCGAAGTTGATACTGACTTCAAAGCTAAGCGCAATACCACGATATATGTTTATATTATATTATGAAAACAAACAGGTTGCCTTATTTATTTACAATCGTATTTTCAATTTTATTTCTTCCTCTTCTAGAATGCCACAACATTCTTCATGACCTGAATTCATTTTAACATATTGTAATATAATCTCATTTTACAGGTACGATTACTCCAGCTACACCCGAAATTGTACCCGCGCGACCTAACCTTTCCTACGACGATTTACGCCGACAGAATAGAGCAGAAAATTCTGGCAATAAACAGGATCCATACAGGTAACGACGTAACTTATCATATGGTCAACGCGAATGCCCCTTGGCTAATTTTATTATGAATTTTCTCCCATAATTAACTGTGAAATCGGTTTGTTTGATCTTTTTTAACTGCTAATGTGTTTGTCCCATGGCTAATGCCAGAAAATACGAGATTATGTCCATCACTAAGTATCGACGAGCTAGCCTCGCAGTGTGTCTGTCAAACCATCAGTCGCCGTTTAAACTGTTTAATATTTATCTTTAAGTTATATCTATATCAATGTAAAATGTTAGTTGCAGCAAACTTATGACATCGTTCACGCGATGCATTTTCGATCCCGTACTAATGTCAACATCGAGAGAAAATAATTATATACTGCACTTCACATCAATTTTACTTAATTTAATGCTAACTGCATAACTTAATTCCACTGGTAGCATTGAAATATGCCACCGTGCTTCCAGCTTTTCACAAAAATAATCAATATTTGCATACTAATAAGCACATTGTTGAATTAAAATTTGTATTATTTAATATTACTTTATAGAAAATCATTTTAAGATAACTTTTTTGTAAATATTAATATCGACACCATATATGTATGAACTAAGATTCGTATTTCTTGTTTAGGGATCTTACCTTCAACAATTGTTAGCCTTGTTTTGGTAAGCGTCCTGCAACCTTTTACCTGCACGTAAAGTTCCTTTCGCGGATGCTATTGCTAGCAAGCATCTAGACGTCGTAGAAAACTTACTAAGCTCGCTATCAGTACTAAACATAGCAATGATTGTACTCTTTAAGAAAGGAAAAGACATGCACAGCGTGTAGTAAGATATATATTGCATAACAGGTGGTAGTGCATTGTCTGCTTACCTAACAATTTTGGGACATCTAACCCGACTGACGTAGCACACTTGTGCAAAGCCTTTTATGTATATGTGATAAAAAGGCGACTTCATTTCTTGTCCTCGTGTTCTCTCACACGCAAACTATTAATATTTGTAGTGTTACCGTGTGGTAAATGAAGGCACCGGAGGTCCAATCATCTCCGCGGTCGCTTGCCTGCTCCTACCTCTTTGGCCAATAGGACAACGCATGTTTATAACTCCTACTATTGAAAGTGGTCATAGTCATCAGACAGGCTATGTGTTTGGTTGCTATCTATGTGATTTACGTAAGGCTGCGGCTTGAGATCTATTCCTGCGAGTATTATGTTATGGCCCTGTATTTATGTTTAGATAACGGGTATTGTGATAGGGTCACTAAGACAATCATTAATAGGGCTTCAGCACTTTAATATCGTTGCTTATTTGATGCTTAAAAATTAGCGACATCTTTGAGCCTCTTGAGATTAGAGGGGTGTTTGGTTCGTCTGACAATAGCAGCAATAAAAAGAAAGTCAAGTCACATATTACATAGATGATGCAAAAGGGACCTGAGTATATCATATTTGATTACAATGTTTTCGATGCCCATTATATTTTTCTAATAATGCATTTAGCGCCAACGTGTATGCACTAATCAAAACCCCAGAAGGCATATTCTCATAATAAAATGCGTTCAAAATACGTTTCGATTAAATCTTATGAATGTGAAATCAAATGCGATTCATGTTTACATTTGACTTTTATTCATTTTATAATTTAAATTAAAATTCATTTTTGCCCGCGGCGTCGATGGGAACTGTAGCTTTTCTGGTACCCTATGTCGTTTGCTGTACCCCTGACAACGTATATACGATATTGCATGATAATCGGCCGAGAAGTTAAGTCATGAAAGCGTAACAAACAAACAAACACACATTCGCATTTATAATATCAGTTAGGATTTAAAAGAACGCCATTGCGATATATGACACCAAAATCGGCACACTCTTTTGAACATATTTTATTACAAAATTGAGCTCCGAAACTTGAACGGAGTTCAAAACTAATCAGACAAATTTGACAAGAAATATTATTATTACATAATTAGGACCTTTTCTTGCCTTTTCATATATGGTGTTGATAAATATTTAACTTTATATTTACACAATCATATTCTGGATACAGGTAAAGGAAACCATTTGCTTCCATCGAAACTAATAGGAGCAACGCATGTAGAGAGAACATTCCAGAAAGAGTGGCGTGCGGTGCGCCAACGCAATGTAAAAGTTCCATTTGTTGCACTTAGTCTATCCAATGAGAATTGATATGTATTATAAGATCGTGTCACACTAACTAAATGTATTTTGGAATGGGCAAATCCGTTCACTGTAACCTAAATATAGAAAACGCATTATTATAAAAATAAAATACCAATTGTTAGAGTTGCCATACACACTTTTTTCACTATTTTTATTTTGTGAAGGATTGATTCGTCAAACTACAAACGATTTTTTTTAAACTGACTTAGTTTTGAAGTCGCTGCATTATCTTGGTGTATTTTTTTTGCACTAAAGAAAATCATGTACGTTTGACCAACAACACAACATATTAATCTTTTAAATTTTTTTATTTAGCACATTTGAAAAGTCCTTACTTAATGAATCTCCCGTTACTATTTGATTCACATCTTCTGGGACAACCTGTATATTGAATAGATAAATATGTATGTGTACTTCAATCAGAAGTTAAGGATAAAGCGATCCTGTATTCGAGCTATTACATATTTCTACATATTATGCTGTTTTAATTTTACGATCATACATGTGCATAACGCTGCACTAAAGATTTATATTCATTTAATCATAATATAGTAAAGTGAAGGTCGTCTAGTTGCTACGATATCTGGCTGGGCTAGGCTTACATAAATACTTTGAGAATCAACGGTAAAGATTCGATGACACTATTAAAAAGCCCGAAATATGCATTATCGAGACGTTTTCCCAATCAAGTCTCGCTGGATAGACTATAATAATTCATGTTCATAGAGGCCCTCACTAGTCCGATCTCACTTCAGTTGAATATTCTTCATGTAACCTACTATAAAATTGCATAGCATGATCATTCAACTGATAAACTATAGTTATTATAACTTTATCGAATGGAACAGCGCAGCGCTTTATTTGTCATAATACATATATAGTAAGTGTAATAAGATAATTTATCATACATACTCCACTCTGTAAAATATTGAACCGAAGCGAAATCTGGCCGAGTGCATGACGATCACAACAATTTAGATTGACAAATTAATATATATAATAGTTGTATCATAATCATTATTGTAGATATGTCGCACTCTTAATAAAACAGAGACATATCTCAATATTTTGGTTTAAACAAATTTTTTACACAAACATAATATTAGAATTTAGCATATACAATTAGAGTCCAAATTGCCTTACTTTCAAATTTCGAGTTAAGTCGCTGTTTTATTAAGAGTGCGATGTGTATAATTCTGTAGTTTGGCAATATCTCAAGTATTCTTATTCAACAAAACTTAATATAAAATACAATTACAGTGCTCCATTGTAACTCACTAAAGCCTTTAATATACACAAAAAGTGCTTAACCGAACTCTAGCGTCAGATTCTTGCTATGCAAGAATACGATTGCCTAGAATAAAATAAAAGAATGAGTACTAGCTCTTGCAATCAATAATCACCCTCTAATGTGTTTAACCTTTTGAACGCTACGCCATAACGGCACCTCCATGTCCTGTACGCCAAGCCCGAAAATCGATATATTATATATTGTTTTTTATGATCAAATATTTCAATAACTAATAACAATTTTGTTTGCTGTATACAATTAAGTAATAATTGGGGATTCAATTTTTAAGTTGTATCACTAAAACACAGAAAGCTAATGATTTAATATGTTTATTTTGTATTTTTCTGTGAACCGACAAAAAACAGTTTTGTCGAGTATAGACGACGTTGGCGCACAGGGCACGCTTGCGCATGTCGAGTATAGACGACGTTGGCGTTTAAAAGGTTAATTTGTGCTCGTGCTCGGTTCGTCTGTATGTATGCAGGTTTACCTTAGCTACATGTGTGCACATATCATGTACTGCTCGCTTAGTACATACTAAATGATGCTGATTTACCAGAAATATAAACCCATGATTGCAAAGATTCGTATAGTGAATTCGGATTTAAGATAATCGCGTTCGGACAATCCTTTTTGTGTAAATGAGGCTTTACTCTATTTAAATGTAATGTACATGTTGCTTTAGCGGTACGTTTTAACGGTAGAATCTTTCAGTAACACACACGGCATTTTGTAAATCGCCACAATCATCAATTGGTGCTAGTGTGCCGAACGCTTATTAGATATTATAATTAATTTGTATTATTTGTTTTGCTGGTTTTGTATAAAGGCAACATCGTGAAATGAATTTAACAGTCCAGATATTTAATAACGAGAACTCAATATAAGATGACATCTAGTTTTTTTAGTCTGTTCCCACGTATTCGCATTATTATTTTAAAAGGATACACTAACTCATATTATCTTTAAAATGTTAAAGATAACTTAAAATAATATTAACACCCTGTTGCCTTAACGTAATACCAACATTCTACAAAAGTATAATTTAAATAATATAAATGATTGGTAAAATTTTGGAAATATTTCAAAATAATAATATTATATGTGTAATTGCACACACAACTTTATATTGTATGCGCAGCTTTTTTGTCTGATATGTTTATATTGTTATGAAATTCTACTGTGTCCTAAGGAGTAACAATTTTTATAGGAGGTAATGACATGATCGCTTGTTGCAGGACGGATTCCGCACCGGTAGTGACGCGCCCCCAGCCGTCGCCCGCGCCCTACACTCCACGAGCTAATACTAACAAGTACGGTGACGTCATGGAATAATCTTCACAAAATCGCTTTATACGCCCCGTGGTGATGTAGTCTGGTCTGCTTAATAAAGACAACACGCCTACACTGCCGTCGTAATTATAAATGCAGTATTCGCAAAATGACGGTTTCGAGAAAAACGAAATCGCGGTATAACGTTTTTTTACATTCTCTACGATTTCTGACCTATTATGACCTATATGTATATTATTTTTGATTCACGATACACAATCTAATACACTTCATTATTTACCTTAACATTAAAAACAATTTTATAATTGAATTAATCTAAAATGCTGAATACTGCATTTTAACTTTGTGCATATAACTAATATTATTTGTGTACTGTTAAGTGAAATGCAGTATTTGTGCTTAGTACTGCAATGATGTCTAGGGAATGCTTGATACTGTTCATGATGATTAAGGATAATGTTTGATACTGATTTAGTATATCAAAATGAATCGATCTTATAAATATCACAGAAATACAGTACACATGTTCATTTAAAATATAGGAATATCGATCACAATATAAAATACTTCATTAATGCAAAAACAAAAATAAAAAGAACGTAACTCTAATTTTATAATGGCATTTTAAAACAGTCTTCTTAAAAATTGTATTCAATAAATCTCTGAAAATCAACAAAACTTACACAATATTTCTTCTAAAATGACTCGCTTATTGTCTTAATGTTTTCATACAAAAACTATTGGACCGATTTCAAAAATTATTTCACCATTAGAAAGCTGCATCTTCACTGAGCGACATAGGCTATATTACATTTTTAAAAAAATAGGGTTCCAATGAAAATAAAAGTAACTAAACAATAAATATTTAAACGGGCAACCTAACTAATTTATGATGGCACTTCAACAGTCTTATTATTATAAAAATTGTACTAAACAAATCTTTAAAATCAATAAAATTTAATAAACACAAATTATTCTTCTAAATGACTCGCTTATTCTCATTTAAAATTAAGAATAACAGTACATATTTAGACAGGCTACTGCCACCGTCGAAAAACAAAGATAAAAAGAACTTAACACTAATTTATAACAGCACTTTAACAGTCTTCTTATTTGCTTATTCAAATCAGTCTTCATCTTCTACATCTAATTTATTAACGAGATCAATAGAATTATTATCGGTGTGGAGATTTTGCTAAGAGGGTATGTAATCTGTTTGGTGGAATTAATTTAGACAAAGTAGTAAGTATTGCAGATTTACGCGCTTCAGATATATCTCTAGGAATCGTGTTCTGAATTGGTTCAAGAACTGACAATTATTTTTTATGTTTAAGTTTTAGGAAGTCCATTTCTCGGAGCACCACGTCGTATTCCGTCTTGACAAATAAATTGAAGTTTTGTCTGCGTGCCTATACAAAAACTATATTTTTCAAATATATACGATTTATACTTTTTTTAATTTAGGTTGAAAGTATTGATCGACATATTAAAAAAAATCTACTAACTTCCATGGCTTTCACTATTACTTTGCCTGAGTTACTCAATTGCATACAATCAATAAGGTCGTTACAGTATATTATGCAAATACTGTATTTATTCCTAAGATCAGATTAATACCTACTGCGTTTTAAATGTGTAGCACAGACATTAGTACTGCATTATATCCTTCTATTTTATTATTACTGCATTTCAAATTTCTAACTCGCGGAAAAGTCATACGAATGCTGCATTTGTGCTTATGATATTACTAACTTCCAAATTTCTTTTTAAGTATTAATTTACTATTATTTAGATATGTGTCTCTTAACTTCATTTTCGATAAAAATATAATATTAAAAAAGGTTACGATTACTGCATTTATAATTGCGACGGCAGTCAGTAAAGAGTGACGTTGTTGTTGACCGAGCAACATTGCGTGTGTCAGTTGAAACGAGACTTCAGGTCATGTTCAAAATTAATGAAATTGATAGCAATAAAATAGTTGAGTTTTCAAGTTATGTGGTTTTATTTATTACAAAATTCTTATATTATTACAATTTAGAATTTCTCGCGTTGTAACGCGTGATTTCTCATAAAAAGTTTTCAGTATTAGTAATTGGTCATAACTACAAGGAGCTAACAAATAATAGATATTAATTCGTTTAGTTTTTATTAATTCGATTATAATGCCGATTTCGAAAACGACATCCTTCTTCTCTCTTAGCCTTTATTATTCCCAAGTCTCTTGGGGTCGACTTTTCTGGTCTAACCGGATTTGACTGGATATCAGTTTTTCCACGGTGCGGCTGCCACCTGACCTCCGCAACCCGAAGGCTAACGATACCCTAAGGCTAGACCAGTGTCAGGATATTAGAGGGTACTGACTTTCCCAATAACGACTGCCATAGATGTTCATGGCAGCCGGGACCGACGGCTTAACGTGCTCGCCGAGGCACGGAGCAGGCGATAATTGTCAATCAAAACGCAAATAATTTCCAAAAGTCAAAACGACATCCATTTCCGTCTAAATTGGTGCGTCCACGCATGACTAATGCCTGTAAATGATTTAAGCCGTAACTATACTATGTCTAGTAATTCACACAAGGATGCCATTTATATAATTGTAATTATTGTTCGAAGGCGGTTTAATTTTTGAATGGTCCAGTGTTAGATCTAGATCGCCCCTTCGCGAATATATTAATTCAGGGCGACTGGTAGTGCTGCGATTCTTTCGTTGTAGACTCAATTCTGCATTTCTCCATGTCTTTGCAACACATTTTATATTTTAGAAACTGGCGTATGCCTTTTCTAAATAAAACATACGCTGAGCCACACTTTTTTCGGGCATTGTGCCAACACCATTGCAGCTGTCTTCGCTTGGAATAGGCTTAAGACTGCGCCGAGCGAAATGTGCCAAAACAGGCGGTCACAGTTAAGTGAATAAAATCAACACTTTTTGTGTAATACAAATATAAAATATACATTTACCATAACAAGGAATGTGTTTACAATTACTGCGTGTAAAAAACGTAAAATAATTAATATTTTCGCCTAAAAAATTACGTAAACTTGCAAAAACGTAATTTATAGATTATAACAGTAGAAATCTATCCTATTTTACAGCTTATACGAAACATAAATAGTTATATTACAATTTGTCCATCCTAAATATTTAAGTTATTGGTTGACAATAAAGGTACATATTTCTCAAAAAAGCACTTCAAATCCTCCATACAATTTTAGTATGGCGGCCGCGCGCCGATTTGAGTATGTGCCGCACGAGCTCTGTCATTGTCTGTCTTACGCTCGCCGCAGTCTTAAGAAATAAAACTTGAAAAAACTGTGTAAATAATTATTTAAATACTAATAATATGTAGGTACATGATCGTCGTTGCTAGGAAACGACGAGTAGCATTATATGACTTTTCGAAATTATGTGCGTATTGATTGACAATTATCGCCTGCTCCGTGCCTCGGAGAGCACGTTAAGCCGTCGGTCCCGGCTGCCCTGAACATCTATGGCAGTCGTTATTGGGAAAGTCAGTACCCTCTAATATCCTGACACTGGTCTAGCCTTAGGGTATCGTTAGCCTTCGGGTTGTGGAGGTCAGGTGGCAGCCGCTCCGTGTAAAAACTGACATCCAGTCAAATCCGGTTAGACTAGAAAAGCCGACCCAAGTGACTTGGGAATAATAAAGGCTAAGGGAGAAGAAGTTTATATTGTTCTTTTTATTCGATAGTTTTTATTTATGATTTTAAGTATTATATTATTTAATTTTTCTGGCATGCCTCGAAAATGTAATTCTAACTTACCTAGCAGCTCATCGCAAGCTCGAGCAGCTAAAATTATCGCTGCCTCTGTAGTACTTAAGGCAGCTGCTTTAAGAGCTGATGAGACACTTTCTCAAAGCCAGGAAATTCTGGAGTGCTAAGCCACCTGCTAGGCTTCTATGCGAGCTGGTGCAACGTTCCTTCAAACACAACTGCAGTTGGAACAAACCGAACACCAGAGAGCCTTGAAAATAATGAAACGCTCCTTCAAACGCAGATCCGTTAAGATGTACAGTGAGCTACAAAAATACGTAACCATTTCAAAACTAAAATGGTATAAGCTGGTAACTGATGCCATCTAACGGAATCGATACAAGAACTGTTAAGTAGTTTATTTATATCACAATAGATGGCGGTGTATTACTATAAAATTAAAATAAGTAGATTTCTTACTCAATTTTGACAAATTGACATTAAACAATTTTTACAATCTATTCACAAAAGTTTATTTTTAAAAAAGTACACATTTTTGGGTAAAATAAGCAGCAAAGAATTACAAATGAATTTTTAAATTTATAGTGAGTCGTTTATTTTATAAATACGTTCGATGACTCGCTATTTTGTTCGTAGGCAAATATATTTGAGATTATAATTTCTTATAAATTTCACCTGTTTGCTAAAATGAGTACGCGTTGCAATATTTCTGAAACAATGTCATAGTTCATTCTTATTCATTCTAATTTGAGTGTTCACAGGATTTTGGACCTTAAGATATCCATGCACTATTACAGGTGACTGTACAAGCTGAACGCCAAGCAGCTTTAAAAGAAACTAAAATGCCTCATTAAACGCACAACCGTTTAACTGTACAAAATGAACGCCTAAGAACTTTAAGGGCTACTAAAACGGCTCTTCAAACGCAACACCGTTTGAATGAACAATCGGAACGCCAGACAGATTTGAGAGCAACAGAAACGCTCCTTCAAATGCAGGTCCGTTTAAAAGAACAGGCCCAGCGCTGCCGCTGGGCTTGCAGCTATTAAAGTAGCAGAAACTCCAGAACAGTCGCAAATGAGAAGAACCGTTCATGCAGAAATGCAAGCCGAGCGACGACGTACTTTTATGCGTAACAGTTGGTCCGTATTTAATAAATCTGCATTTGATTACGATCCTTTATCTATACTAACAGTATAAAGAAGATATATTTGATTTTTTGTTTGTTTGTTTGTATGGATTTAAATAAAAAACAAAATGACCGATTTAAAAAAATTATTTCACCTTTGGAAAGCTTTTTTTTGCTCCGATACTTTTGGCTGCTTTTCCAGCAACAGAGTGAGTTCATTCATTGAGGAGACCTTATGGCGACTTCCATCGAAAAATTTAACGACAATAATGACATCCTGAGTCCACACCGCCTTCATGCCGTTATGTTGACAAGCTTTAATGAAGACCGCCTGGCAAGTTTTGGTTAGGAACACTCTAACCGAGACTGCTGACCCCTTCAACAATGTCTTAGCTCTCCAGACATTACTTCTCAATTTGATGCAAGTAAACCGCAAAAGTAAGGGCCGGAGATGTAGATTAGGGAGCAAGATGTCTTTCAGCCCTAGTGTCTTGTGGAGTATCTCTAGAGTGTTAGCAGTACAATCCTCCTTATCCTTCTCAGGAACTCCCAAGAAAATGAGTCTTACGCCGGTGCCTCGTGTCCATTGTATCGACCATTCTGTAGCACTAGTTGATCTGCTTGCGAAGCAGGCCAAGCATGTTGAAAATGAGTTCACGGAAGGTACCTACGGAACTCCTCTGCTACTTTAGCTACGGTGACCTTAGCAGGTACAGTACCTACTGTGCAGTCGTTCCTCAAGCTCAGTCATTCTTCTATTGAAGCTATCCTCCAAGCTTTTTTATGCATTTTCAATTTCGTGCAGTTGTGACATTTTCTTGTAATGTACTCCACAATTATTCATAACCAGTTTAAATATTATAATATTAAATAAAAATAATGTTCACTTAGCAAATACGTGTATACATTTATGCACCTACCAGCGAAAAAAAACAATATACCTATTATATGGAAACGCCTATGACGTCGAGTCCCGCCAAGTCGAGTCGCCGCCACGACTACTTCAAAAACGCCCGAATTTATACCCGCCTCGTCGAATCGTTAAAAAACGTATCTTTTATTACCGCAACGTCTACTACGTCAAGGTGATAAATCCAATAGACGACGCATTGCATTGCCTTAGATACAAAACACAGGGAGGAATTTCAATCTTTGACGTATGCCTATTAATAGCCTAGTTGGCAAGGGAACAACACGGTTTATCGAGGTCGCAGGTTCAAGCCCTTCTTCAAATTGACTGATGTTTCCCGCACAATAAATAATTTCCTTGTTGAGGGACAGGTGAACTTTCAAACAATCACACAACGCGCACAAAGAACATTCCAAAAAATTGTGTGTGGCTGTGGTGAAGCGACCACTTCAACCACAGCGGCATCCTTACAATTTTAACACATTGTTTCAGCTCGTACTAGCATCATTTTCTCGACGCTTTGACAATGCAGGTCGATTCATTATTATCAATAGATATCTATCCTTCACTGCTCGATTTGGACATCAATCCAAATTCGGCATTGATATTTTGGACATTTTTATCATTTCATATTTAGTTTTCGGCCAGCTATATAACTTTTAATAATGCAATGGTAAAGGTCACCATGCCATATGTTCTTAAAAAGGTACGGGCATAAACATCAATAAATTCCTAATTTTCGAATTGCAGCTAAGAATTTCTTGACCGAAGAGCTATTCGTTGACTCTGTTCAGGACTCGAACCAGAGACCATATAATACGCAACAGCTGGCACTTAACCAACGAGCCAGTCGAAGCAACAACGACATGCCCAAAAATCGTATCTATCTCACTTGACCCATCATTTATGGGTATACAGAATAAAAAGCCTCGTACACGTCACAAATAGAAGAGAGAAATAGTCAACATCATGTTGCAATAACTCATAATTATTATAGTTACATTATAATTCTTGTCGTTAAAATTAATTATAATTATTACTTTCTTATAATGTATTCCTGCGTGTCCTTATTCAAATTATAATTTCCTAAAGCCATTTAGCGTTCAAGGTGATCTAAAGGTGTTGCAACTTATTATAATTTTCATAACGTTTCAATATACGTATACTTAAACAGTGCGGATATGTTGGTATGAAAGGGAAGCGACTCTGTAGCCTGTAGGTAGCCCTTATCCTAGGACCACGGCACAGCAAGGCTCGAATAGTAGTGAATGCAACTTCTATGCATGAGATCTCGGGTTCGAATCCTGGGTTAGGCTAACAAAAAGATTGTAGGTTTTTACACCAAGAAATCTCACTAGCAGCCCGACGTTATGCAGTTGGTGCAATACGGGGTGTATGGCTGTGCTTTGGAAAGCATGTAAATGCGTTGGTCCTGCGCCTGGTCTCTTTTCATTCGTGTCGGATTGCCGATCAGAGTAAGGGATCAGAAAACTGAACTTAAGTTTGCGCACACACTTGTGCACTATAATAACTCCTGCGTTGGTCAGTCTCCGTTAACATTGACCAAAATTCGGTCAGAAGAACAATAGGAACCAACATTTTAATTTAAAAAAAATTTGAGTTATAAATCGACTTAAAGTGTAGAATCAAAACATAAATTCCCTTGAACGGAAGGCACACGAAGCGCTAGCACCCTTCACCGTTTTATGTGACATTGTTGAATATCCTTTTACGTACAATTTTTTGTTCTTGTCGTCCATAGAAGCGGTTGGTTCATCAAGTGTTTGTGTATATTCGCTCGTCACGAATCTAACTGTGCGGTTTTCTAGTAATAAAACAGACTTCGCCTCCGCGCTGAACGTATATGCTTAGAGCGTTTTTTTTTTAATGGCCTACCGATTAATGGATACTCTCAGGTGTAACTTATACCTACCATTAGCTAACTGTGTTATTATTTCACTACAAAGAAAGAAGTTTTCCTCTTCCTGATGTCTCCCCGAGGGGGGCCATCAAAGGCGACACGAGACCGAAGGGGTCATCGAGTATTTGAAGACAGTTCATCAGCAATAGTAAGTGTAGAGATATTCATTACTAGCATACTTAACAATTTTGCCACCAGAGTCATTACTCGAAACCAGAACCTCACAATTTACAGCGCTATTGTTTACCTACGCGACATTTGGTACATAATCTTAGTAATAACTAATATTTGAACAACGCAGCGTATTGAAATTGTTCAAGTTTTCGCCAGCATAGTCTTATATTTACATACTTTACGGACCCATTTATACTTTCGTATTATTTAAATGTTCTCTGCTAGCTAGACAATTCGCGTAAGCAATACGCCAAGCTAATATTACATCATTAAAATAAAAATAGATTCATACTAGAAAGAACTATTACAACTCAGTTTTTAATTTAAGAACCATTTTTATAATTAATTTGTTTACACAATGCATTCCTTTAGGATCCATTCTGTAAACAATTACAGGTAGGATTAAAGCTGAAGACATTTTTGTAAAAAAGTTATATAAGTACTCGCTCCTGGTATGAACAATGGGAAGGTAATTCGCAGAACTGCAGAGATAAATAAAACGCACAGCATATAATGAATGAAACGCTATAATCGAAAACACTTTATTTTTTAATATAAACTGAATTATAACAACAATAAAACATGACTAAATCTTTATCGCACTCTTTTTGATTGCATTTGTTGCAACAATTAGGTAATTGAAGTACTTTAAAGAAGCGACGCTGTACATTATAAACATTGTGCTTAAATGTACTTATACAGTGTTTTGATATTTGCTTAAGTGGCAGAAATGTATTGGACAACGTTTATTAGTAGACGGATTTTAAGGTATTCAACACAGCCGGACAAACCATTCAAGTTAACCAAAATGTCGTCTAACAAGGTCACGTCATACATGTTAAGGTTGATCGAACCGTGTTGACGAGTACATATCTCAAATAAATACTTTAGATCATAAACCCTGTTTGATAGTTAGTCTTGCAGCAAGTATAGTGCTATCTTGGTTTTACATAGCAAAAAACAGGGATAGTATGAAACTTGCTTTCAAAAACTAGGTTATTGTAAAGAGTGTGACGCGGACCGGTCGTTGCTGAGCGGCCGTGCTCGCGGCGCCCCTCCATCGGCTTCTCCTCCCCAGCGGCGGCCCTGGTGCCTGCCCCTTCCGCTGCGCTGCCGTGTCAAATTTAAGTGGTCCTTTCTACCTAGGACCACGTCACATAGCCTTCCACGAACCACGCCCTGTTTTTCTATCTGACTTCTAGTCATTATTGTTTGCTATAAAAGTGTTTATATACTAGTACAAATTGTTATCAAATATAAAATCTTTTGATCGTGTAGAGTATTGTTTAAATTATCTCCACTTAGTTCACTTCCTAAGTCAACCACGCCTCTAAAGCAGGTTGAACAGGATAAACGTTACAAGAGGCTTTGGAATTATAATAAAATATGTAAGTCTAAGCCGCGCCTTTTTAAATTTATTAATAGACATAGGTACACAAATATATCTTATAAGTACCGTTTATAACACTATTGTTTACTTAGCCTATCAATATGGTTTTGGTCATCGGGCTGTGTCGATTACCTTTCACTAGTGAACAACACTTATACGACAATATTATGGCAAAGTGCATTCACACATTTAATAATGAGCCTATATTATTGAATATCAATGCTACGCCGATATGTTAAACATGGACGCGGGTTTAAATTATTACACGTCGAGAACACTCGCTCGCTGAAGTCTGAATGCCGTATTAACTAACTTAAAGTCCAATCAGAACTACAACAATAGTAAACAAACTCAAGTAACATAGACAGAGACGACATTGTACTTAAAAATAAATTTATTAGCTTGAGAACAATTAAAAAAATTTAAAAAAAAAATTATATCTATATACCTATATAAATCGTCCCTTTTAAACTCTGGCCAGGTTAAAAACAATATAATTTCGGCGTGATTACGGCTCATAAAATATATAAAACCTGCAAATTCATTAAAAATAACGAATGAGCTAACAAAACAAACAAAATAATAATATTTTTATTACCTGTGGCGATAAAGTACTCGAGTACGATATTGGGACACAGATATACTTATATAAAACATAAGTTAAAAATGCAAATGACATGTTTGTACAGAGATAGCGGACGAATAGTTGTTATCTATCACCGACTTTGTCTATTAGAGCTTAAGTTAATTATTTAATTTGGCTACTCATGTACCTACTTACCTCTCTCTTATAAGACAAATGCATAACTAAATTATTATAAATGACTGATTAATAAATGTTATTATTATCTAATTGGTATGAAAAAGGATGAACGTGATCCTATTTTTGTTTTTTTCCATAATTAATTTATTATCTTACATTTCTAAAGTGTATTGAACATGAAACAATTCATGTTTAATAAATTTATCTAAATCAGTTTATATGAAGTAGAAAACGAGTTAAAAACAAATCATAAAAATATTGCAACAGTCCATTGCCTTAATTTTTTATTTAGTCTTGTCTGATAAACTAGACGTGACTTCGTTTGTATATTTTCCATAACATCTAGGTTAGGCAGGGCGCACGCTTTGGATGTTCTGTGATTCAATTAAAAAATTAGAAATTAAGTCAGTTTCCTGTTATAAAATTATCTTTTATAACAGGAAACTGACCCTTTTTCTCTTTATGCTGGTATTTGGCCAACCTTAATGTGCATGCGTTACGTGCACCGGAATTCACCAAGTGCATTGCCTTTTCTTATAATTATGTTATCTAAAGGTAATTACACAGAGGCGCAATTCTTGTTAAATTACAGCTTTTCTTTAAGAATGTCTAACGCTTTTATTTTATTTAATACCCTTCTACACCGTTTTTTTTAAATTTAATGACAGTTACACTCGCAATGTACGTATACATTGAATTTTAATTATAAAATCTTACTCGAATATTATGATCTCGAATTTAGTCGAGACAAATGTTTTGTAAATAAGGGCACTTCATCAAAAAATTACATTATAAAATGGTTGTCTGCCTCCGCATTGCAAAGTGCTTTGCGTATATGTATTAAATTTAAAGTCATTAACAAACATAAAATCGATTAATAGATAGTCACTTAATACAATACTACATAATGGTACGCATATTTGGTAAGTTTCACAATGATGAGCAGGGAGATACACAGAACAAGTACGAGATATGGCTGGGGATCACGCACGCGCTCATACTGATATACCGATGAGCGAATGCAGGTGCGACTTGCGCAGTTACTTTCAGTTGGGTAACATGATACAACATAGTAAATGTTGGCAATTACGAATAATACCGACCTATGTAACTTATAATTATATTTCTTAACGAAAAGTAACTACACAGCACCTTGTGTTTGGCAATTTAGGGCAGAGGCCACGGGAGACCGGCGAAGTTGACGGGTCCTCCGAGCCCAGCGTCGGCTTCGAGGAGGCTCATGATGACTGCCATGGCCGCTTCGCCGTTGCCGTCGAGGCCTAGCGGCGGCAGGGGCGGTGAGGCCGGCGGCGGAGTGCCAGACGGCAGCGCCTCGGTGCCGGCGGGCGGCGGGGAGCCCTCGGCTCCGGCGGCGCTCAACGGCACATTGTTCCGCACCTGGGTGTACCCGACATCCACGCCGAGAATGTTGTCCACTAGCGACGCCTGGTCGTACAGGACGTTTGCTTTTAGTGGCCACTGTGTTATGGAAGATGAATAATGGATAGTGCGAGATAATAAGTATATGTACAACCTTATAGTTTAGATATATTAGTAGCGGTGATAGAATATAATGATGGTGATTTTGTAAATATATAAATTGTGACGCGAAAGTCTGGGTGTTATGACTTCCAAAAGGCTTGTTAATTTAGTTTATGCAACCCACGGTATAGTGAGAACTAAGGTTGAAGCATACTTACGCCTGTTATGTGCGTATCACAAAGCTGATCGTACGCACACGTCTAAATAATTCAGGCACGCCAGTAATTGGCTAAGAAATTTACGACACCTCGATTGAAACACGACACATATCTTTTGTTGCTTTGATTGCACAGTAAAGCTTTATTATTATATTTATAAATAATGCAACGTAAACCAATAAAGGTTCGCCTTCCGTGGTCCGTTAATATATGTGTTTTAGCAACATTGAGTCTTGTACAATACTACAGTCAATGAAACTGCCAACCAGTCGTCACTATTCCGTAATGTTACTAAAGCTTGACAAACATCCAAAACTAAAAAAAAGCTTGACAAAAATTAATTAAGTTGTAGTTATTTGCATACTAGCAAGTGAAAACTAAAATTGCAGGCAAGTTGTGTATGTGTATGTTAAGTGGATTGTGTAACTGATTTATTATTATATGTTGTTATTAATTATAAGAAGATTTTCATAATATTATAAATTTATCGTATAGATAAGAAACAGCATGAAGGCTGACGAATAAATTACCTGACAACTAAATTGAAGCAATGGTCAACATCACATAATGGATTCACATTTAAAAGAGACCAAAAGAATGTATAGTGTATAAGACTTCAGTAAATTAAGCATAATTGACAAGTAGATATCGTTCGCAGGCGATTGTGGTCATATACAAAATGTAAAGAAATAGATAACAAGCTCAATGAAACACGCAAAACATTCACTAATGGACGTAAGTTCAGATTAAATCTATCAAATATACATACAGTTGCATTGATGCGCAATCACTACATATACATGCTACTATGGGTGTAAGAGCATTCATTTTAGCGCGTTGTTGTAGCAGACTTATGTATGTAAGTAATTTGTGACTCAAAGAAAGCAAGCCAAAACAACTGCCTATCGCACCACTTACGCACATTGTGAGAATATCGCCAATTTAAAATCCAATGCACACTCGATTAATGAGTAAATTAAGATGCCTAATAAGCACAAAGCAATGGATGTAAAACTAAACAATATGTAGTACATATAATAAATAATGATGTGCAAATGATAAGATGCCTCATGCGTTTCACTTTTAATTATTGTAACGTAATCGGTGTATTAGTGAAGTATTCTATCACAATTACTGAGAAATAATAATATAATATATCTCAGTAATTGTGATAATGTTATCTCAAGAAACAACAAGATTTGATTCGTTTTATTTGTTGTATACTAAAAATATTAGTAGATACGATTTGTAGATACAAGCAGTTAGGTAAAATTTTGATTTGTAATCTTATCCCTTGACTTTAACGTAAATACAAAAAACCCAAGGTATACATTTAGCTTCTAAATAATGGATGAATCTATTGTTGCCAATTATCAGATAATGGTATTGCGAAGGAACTGGCTAGCCCAAGGAGGTATTCTCTCAAATTAACCATCGTCAGACTAACAACAGTTAGACCTTTCGCGCCTGAGTTAGAGTTCTTAAGACTGCGCCGAGCGCAGGACAGATAATGACAGAGCTCGTGCGGCGCATATTCAAATCGGCGCGCGGCCGCCATAGTTAAATTGTATGGAGGATTTGAAGTGCTTCTTTGATAAATATGTATCTTTATTGTTAACTTAAATATTTGGGACGGACAAATTATAATTTAATTATTTATGTTACGTTTAAGCTGTAAAATAAGATAGATTTCTACTGTTAGAATCTAAAAATCACGTAAATCGAGGTTACGTATTTGCATTTTGCATTTGCAAATTTACGTAATATTGTAAGCGAAAATATTAATTATTTTAAGTTTTTACACGGAGTAATTGTAAACACATTGATTGTTATGGTAAATGTATATTTTATATTTGTATTTAACAAAAAGTGTTGATTTTATTCACTTAACTGTGACCGCCTGTTTTGGCACATTTCACTCGGCGTAGTCTTAAGGCTCACGTACCTAGCTCTCCGAATCCTTTCATCCCATCATTAATTCCTTTGCCCTCAAATCAGCAAGATATATGTATATCTTTATATAAATAGGTAAAGACAAAACAGTGCAGTAACTTTGTCTCCTATGTTTGTCAACCGATTTTCTTTTTTGGTTCGGTGAAATAGATATTTAACAGTTAGGTAGTTTTATTTTAGATTGACAACTTTTTCTTCGATCCGGCGAATACTCAGAATTCATGTCGCGAATGATAACTATTGTATTACAAGGTTCCGATGGCTGCTTTAGGTGGGCCGTAAGCCTGGTGGTCTAACAATGTTTATCCGAAACTTCGAACAGAACGAAATTTTTAAAATAAAGTTCCACATTTTCTTTTAAAATGACTTCACTCCGTTGTTCGGATTACTTTATGGAAGGGTTAAGAGCAATCAACAAGAGTTGCGTGCCAAAATTCCAGACGAATTTTGGAATAAATTTACGGTACGAAATTTAGGCCCGAAACTTGACCTTAAAAATCTTTTGAAGATACTTTTTATATACCAAATTTATGTTACTAGGGTTTTTATAAGTATCTATATCAATGGGTTATAGTATACTTACGTGAGGCTGGAGCAGAATACACTATATACTTATCAAAACTGCGTTTGAGCCACAATTAATTCAATAGAAGTATTATCAATTATCATAAACGACTGACCGATAAAATGTGTAATTTCTTAGTAATATCATTTCCAATCTAGCCTCACGCACTTACACAGTAAGTAAATATAAAGTGCAAATGGAGAGTGTATGTGCACTCTCTATATGCATTTTGCCAAAAAAAAGTCCACGAGTGACATCACTCTTGGACTTTTTGTTGGCTTCTACTATTATGCATCATTATGTATTTTCTCTTTAGTATGCTTTTAGAAACTGCTGTTTGGACTCATGACTCACGGTCTGATTGCGATATATAAACTAGTAGTTAGTTTTGTAGTTAAGTTACGGCTCCTGTACACGATGCCGCCGCCGCACCGTAACCGTTCCGCCACCGCGCCTCTATGCTGTGTATACGGTCGCGACCGCACCGTCACCGCGCCGCCACCACTCCGCCACCGCGTCCCCGCCGTTTGATTTTAATATACGACTAGACAGTTGTTAGTAGTACATTGCATAACACTGCTCTGTCCTCCACTAAAGTTATGAACGTTTCGTAATCTAAATTATCCATGATAGATTACTAAACAGTTAATACGAGCGCATACGTTGGCGGCCGGTAATAAAATAAGCAAAATCAAACACTGGCGAATGGCGGCGCGGTGTCGGCGCGGTGGCGGCGCGGCGACGGCGCGGGGTCGGTGCGGTCGCGAACGTATACACAGCTAAGAAACACAGTGACGGAGCGGTGTCGGCGCGGCGGCGGTATCGTGTACTCGAGCACTTATAGCGCAATGCGGTCATATCAGTGAGCTTTAAGGACATGAAGATAGTATGCTGTAAAGATATAGCGCATGACGGTCATACCAGCTGAGCTACTAGACAGAAAATAGCAAACTAAAACCAATAATGAATCTATAAATTATGCGAATGAGTATCTCCGCGCTCAATTACACTAGTATGTATTATAAACTTATAAAGCAAGAGCCCATGACGATCAGACCTTAGTTATTTTATAAAAGCTGAAGGTTTCCCTGCCTATGTCTTTAGTACAGGTAAAACCGATTCCCGACTATGAAGTTTGGATCACGGTTAAGGAACAGGTAGCAAAGGTGTACAAAATTGCTCCTCAGATTCGTTAAAGTATAAAGCTCAGTATGTATACATTTTATTTAGGGTAATATTAGAAATCACGTCGTCCATTGTCTGACACTTAGCATAGTTGCAACCACAGTTGCAACTCTCTGTCAGACACGGTTAAATTATGCTGAATTTTATAATGTTATTTGAGGAACTATCAATAGATGTTTTTTTAAATAACGAAGATTTGATCGTTACGGGCTCTTGGACTATTAGCGGTAATCTCAATAGTTCGCAATATGAATAAAAAACTATTGAACATCATTGCAATTTCTCTCTAACCCAGTTAATAAAATAGTACTTATATTCTTTGTAAGGTATTAAATTTCTACTAGTTTATAGGTCGCGGTCAGACAGCATCCTTAGACATAAAAGATTTCAGTCAATTTTCTCTTTGCAATCCTTTTTCAAACATACTTTAACCAAGCCAAAACCGCAATATATTAGTTAGTAAGCATTTTCTTCACGTATTAATATATATTAGAGATTAGTTCAAACATGTGCTAAGTTGCTCATAATCAATACTTGAGTGCGCACTCTATAGTTTACTTACAGTGCATTTGTCTTATTTCTTTGGTAAAAAACAATCAATAATATTTTTTTGACTACACATAAAGACATGTCTCCAGGCATTGTTAATTAATATTTTAATATTAAAATTCTACCACATACACACAACACCATCTAGCCCAAACTAAGCAGAGCTTGTACTATGAGTACTAGACAATGGATAAACATACATAATATACATATATATATATATATTTTTAAATACATACATTTCATACATAGAAACACCCAGACCAAGACAAACATCCATATTCATGCACACAAATGTTTGACTTGTGCGGTTATCAAAGCCGCGACCTCAGGCGTGGCAGTTGGTTACACTAACCACTACGCCATCGAGGTCGACGATTGTCTTTACTCACTTATATTTTTTTACAAATTAAACAATAAGAAATGTACTATACGTATACTCTAAGCATACAAACACAAACGTACCTGTTGATTGAAAACTGCATCTTGGAGCAGGTCAGCCGGCAGTTCGGGCGAGAATTCAGAGGAGGATCGCCGGAGTGCTTCCTCGGCAATGGCACTGCCGATCTTGTGTGATTCTACCTGCGACTCGATGAGTCTCTGCATTTCAACATCTGCTTCTGAAAGGCCAATGCCGAGGCAAGGGTCCGTGTTACACTCGTACGCAGCCACTTCATTCTTTGGAGCTCTCTCCTCAAGTTCGTCCGCTGCTTATAACAGTACCACGTCATCACTTATATTTCGTATAAAAATTGTTTTACTGACTGCAGTTACAATAGCAAGAACAACGAAACAAATTGAATTTGTTAGCTTTTGTTCATGCAAGTTTCATTTACATGCAGTTTTACGGCGGATACTAATAATCAATCTATCTAGTCGTCGGATTGAAGATCGAAGAGCAACGCAATGTTATGTTAAACAACACAATTATACTCAGAATCCAATATAGCACTATGCCAAAAGTTTTGTGCTCCTGACTCCTACATCAAATTGCGATATGGTACTTTCCCATTCTCTATGATATAGCGTTACCTCTATGCCAACCTATCGGCTATAATATAGAGAGCCGCTGTACCTTCCAGTGCCCGAGAGCACCTTCCGGGATCAGTTATAGACAGGTCGTGTCCCTAAATCACGATTTCCGCTGCATTGCCGATTTTCGTTATGCTCGCTATAATACAGTGTGATTTTGAAATCGTGTAATTTCTTTTAACCACGCATTCTACTGGTGGTATAGAATAACCCTGACCATATATTTTTTTATTTGATTTAATTATTTGGAAAAATTAATGTACCGTATTTTTTCGTGAAATGGTTTCGTCATATTATGTTAACCACCCGAAGAAATTTTTAATTTGTACTCGTCATCATTCTCTTGCCTGGGTCCCAATTTATTTGGGGTCGGCGCAGTATGTCTTTCGCTTCCATACTTCTCTATCACCCGTCACCTGATCATTTACCCCTTTCCCTTTCATATCCATCCTCACACAGTCCATCCATCTTTTCCTTGGCCTTCCTCTCCCTTTTCGTCCCTCTACTCTCATATCCATCACTTGCTTACCTACATATGTACTATCTCTTCGCATAACATGTCCATACCAAGCCAAACGATTTCCTTTCACCTTCTCGTCTATGAGCACCACTTTCTTTCACTACTTGACACTCTTACGTATTGATTCCTAATTCTGTCCATTCTCGATATATTTTAAATTTTACTAATTTTACTAAAATATATATCAATAATTAATGTCGTAAATAATAAAGGGCGGTCCTTATCATGGTCCTTTATATTTAGATCAGCCTCTTCTTACATAGAAGAAGCTGATCTAAACACATAATACTCGACTTCAGGACGGTGTATCAACAATTTAATATGCACTTAATTCAAATTAACCTCCAGCACTACACTGCAACTGTGAAAACCGCATTCGGTTGGTGCAGTAGTTTTCACGCGACGCGCGAACAAACATACAGGCAGACAAATAATCTAAAATCATTGCTTAGCTTCTTCTTCTAGTTGTCAATACCCCTTAAATTAATTTCCTATCAAATATCACCTATGTATAGATTGATTATCAAATATAAGCCGTCACTTAATAAAATGAAGTGATGTACGGTGTTACATTGAAATTAATTTGCAAAATAAACGACATTTATAGCCAACCTAAAAGATGTTTGTTTCATCAATAATATGAAATAAGGCAGTGTCATGCAGCTTCTACAAGTGTTTTGGTTAACTTACTCTGTTTGAATAAATCGTAAGAAGATTGCGATGTGTCTGAAAGGGATTGCGCGTGGGACTCTGTTGTTATACTGTTATTTGCCACCAAGCATTCCACATCTTTAGTCCATGGATTTCTGTAAAACATAAACATTTATGCAATTATAGAAACAGCTCATCTTCTAAACAGCGTGAATAGGATATATTATGCCTGTATTATTACTAGCAAAAGGTCAGCTTTTTCTATAAACTTTGCAAAGAATATGTGCCCTTTTGAAATTGGGTCGTTCAAATAAACGTAAAATGGTTTTTATTATAGATTACGAGGGTTTCAAATCGATCTTCCTCAAAATGTAGAAAGATACTTTTTACTATTATGCAAACTAACTTGAACGGCTTGAAATGTGTCTGGATCCGTGCGTAAGAGCCGTCCTTCCTTCGGAACGAATATAGCGGTGTGTGAAGTGGTTCTCGGCGTAACAGCGCGGTTTTGTGGGTCCGTGCCACCGCGCCCAGCTCCGGGCCGCTTACGTACTCGTACAGACTCGTACCCAAAAGCTCTTGCGGTAAAAAGCCCAGGGCTAGCGTCACTCTGTAATGTGAAAATTGCATATTACAATAGAATGGAATATTTATTGAAACATTATTGCATTTGCAACGAGATGGGTGTAAAAACCCAGGATTCTACCCTACCTTCCTCCCTTCGTCTTCACGCGACCTTTTTTTTGAAGTGAAAACTTCTTTAGGCTTTTTGAGTACTTTTTGGGTGAACAAAAATTATGGAACAAGCGTCATCGTCACCGAACGCATTCAAAATTCAAGGTACAATTCACAAGTTACTCGACTGATTGACTTGTAACTTGATGTGGAGACACGTTGGGGTCATCCCTTGGTCGAGTTTGAATATGGGCCCTGTGGGTCAAAAGACTCCCGAGATATAGGAGTCACAAGGTCATAAGGTCAGGGGATATCCACCAACAGAGTGATTTGGAAGTCCAAGGGAGAGGCTTCTGCCCAGCAGAGGTACATTACAAAAAGCTGATGAAAAAAAAGCCACATGAAGACGAAGTAAAAATGTAATCCCTTAAGAAATTTAACATAAAAACCATTTCTACATATATAATTATATAAATGCAACGTAGTGAAAAATCAAGTTAATTTATCAAATAATTTTCGAATTCAAAACAAACAAACTGAAGCATACTATTTTAGGAAATGTAAGATACACAATATATATTATAACCTACCTCTGATCGACAAAAAGGAACTTCCCATCGGGCGCATGGCGTGACACATACTGGAGGTGTCTGGTTGCAGGCGTGGTGCATGCGAATGGAGTCGGCGCGATATCAGGCAGTGCACGTACGACAGCTACTAGACAAGAGAGGCTGCATCCCTCGCCATCCTCCGTGACCTCAGATGTACCAGCGCCTTCGGACATCTCGACTGGCGCCCAGGACTTAAGGTAACCTGGAACAGCGTGACATGAACATTTATATTTTCACTGAAAGTTATAGCAGCGATAACCCAGTGGGAGACCGTTGTACTGCTCCGCAGAGGCCTCGAGTTCGATCCTAAGGCACACATCTTTAACTTTTTGAAGTTATGTGCGTATCAAATTTAATTTTTAATTAAATATCACTTGCTTTAACGGTGAAGGAAAACGACGTAAGGAAATCTGAGAGTTCTCCAAAATGGTCTCGAAGATTAGAGATTTCACATTCTGCCAACACGGACTGGACCAGCGTGGTGGACTATGGCCTAACCCTTCTCACACTGAGAGGCCCGTGCCCAGCAGTGGGACAGTTTAATACAGGGCTGATATTATTTAGTGCCAGAACATGGCTGAGTTACACGGTTAAAGTAATCTAAAAAAGCTTATGATAATAGCACAGCTGGCATGTCAAAGTCAAAAACCACTTATTTATATAGGTTACAAAGTAATACTAATTATGAGTTATTGAAGTTACTCGCATGCAGTTAGGGGTACTGAGTAGATCATAAAATATCTTTCATGCAGGATAAGTGAGAATCGGCAAAGAAAGAAAGAAATTGCCGTAAATCTTAGAGATCGAAAAAATGGTTCAAGTAATATGCAAATGTCACGTGATACCACGTGACCCTGAGGTCAGAGGTCAAAGGTCATAGTCATTTCGGGGGTATATCGACTATGCTGAGTCGAATGGCGTTGACCGCGAGTCTCTAGCTCTTACGGTTCTTGAGTTGAAAGTTGTATAACAGACAGTCGGACGGACAAAGCTGTTGTATAAGAACTTTTTCGAACTCTTAAAAGTACTGTTACTAACCCAACCTAATCTACGTTGGTGATACGCGAACAAAATCTAGTGTTTAATAAAAGGCTAACTGCAACAGAGCATAAGGCCAGAGATATCTGGGCCACGACATATAATCATATATTATTTTCCGACAATAGGTTTGAACTTAGATTTAAGGTTCGAAAAAACTCTTATATAACAGCTTTGTCCGTCCGTCTGTCCATCCATCATAATTGAGTTATACTACTTAATAGATCTATAATAAAACAACGTTTACAGAGCAAATTCAACACCAACACTGAATTTATTTTAATAAGGTCATAGACAATAACAAGTTGTATCCATAGACAAACTAATAATCTATAAAGGTAACCATTAGAGGATTAACCATTTATATTTTGCTATTTACAGTATCGATTTCCGTTAGATGGCGTCAATTACCGGCTAATACCATTTTAGCTTTGAAATGTGTATGCATTTTTGCAGTTCACTGTACCTAACACCCATTGCTGTACCGACGTAGATATACAATACAAGTATATCAATTTAATAACAAGTATACACTATACTTGTTATTAAATTGTGTAATTACGTGTTATTGTTTTTATATATTTAATAACACACACTCACTCACACACACACACGCACGCACGCACGCACGCACGCACGCACGCACGCACGCACGCACGCACGCACGCACGCACGCACGCACGCACGCACTCGCACGCGCACTCGCACGCGCACGCGCACGCGCACACGCACACGCACACGCACACGCACACGCACACGCACACGCACACGCACACACATACTGACACAGAAAGGTTTAGCAAATTATTATTCTCCAGTTCCTTTGATTGTTGTTTATTTTGTTTTGGAAATATTTTATAAATAATTTTGTTAGTAAATATCAATGTACCCACATAGTTTCAACATTATGTTATATAATATGTCAGTTTTATAAATCTACTGTATCATTGGAAGATTGCTGGTACTTATGGCACAGGTTTAACCTATTTTAAGTACCAGCCGCAAACAATTTGTATCTAACATGACTAATATGCTTACATTTAAAATTGTATCTCGTGCATGTTTTGATCAGTGAAAAATAAATTTATTCATTTGTAAAAAGTTAAAGATAGTCGAAGCTTATTAATGGCACATTCCTAACTTTTAATAACGGAACTACTTCTACTATCATATGGCTAAGCACACCGAATGGGACAAGGACAACGCATAGATACAAGCAAATAGAATAATACCGGCATTGCCGTACTGCCAGGCGTACTGCTACTTGAATTAAAGCCGTCTATATATAGTAATAGTTATTATTATTTGCTATTACCGTCAACCAGGCATAGTTCCTAAGTCTGAGCTCACACTGAAAAATAGTAGTCTTTAGGTATTGGATGAACTTAACACAGACCATGAAGTTGTGTCGTATACGCCGGCAAGAGACGCCCGGTTGTCACCACTGCGGTGACTGCCGCGATGTAGTTGAAGACACGGCGCTGCACACTTTGGCGGTTTGCCCCGCCTGGGCATCGCAGCGCCGTGAATTGATCGCGGCAGTCGAATTGGTTGCCCTCTCGCTCCCGGCCGTAGTTCAGTCTATGGTCCGGAATGAGAGGTCGTGGAACGCCGTCGCCTCCTTTTGTGAGGAAGTCATTTCCATCAAGGAGGCGGCGGAGCGGGAGAGGGAGCGTTTGAACCCTCTCCCCAACCGCAGAGCCGGGCGCCGGAGGGCGCGAGACGACCTCCAGCCACCCTGAGGTTTGACCTGGGGGTGGCGGGCTTTGTGGGCCTGCCCGCCATCCGTTCAGCACCAGGTCCGAGAGGCGGCGTGCGTGTTCCCACGCGCGCCTCTATGTCGAGTCCGTCTCCCCTCTAGGGGGGACAGTAGGGAGTGATAGAAGTGCCAATAGGGTAGGTCTTTCTTGTAGTGGCCTGCCGTTTCATACGGCGGGCCGAAACCTCGGCGGGGTCGCGACCGCATGCGAAAGTGATTCGCGCGGCCCCGTCGATAGTGGTTTTGTCGAGGAACACCGTGGTAGGTTTAGTCGGTATTCCGAGAGGTACATTTTCTTCTTAACATAAGATAATGCATAAGCATTCCCCCACGTTAAAAAAAAAAAAAAAAAAAAAGCCATGAAGTTACTATATACGACAAGAGATGGCTCTGTACAAACCTGAGTCGCACAAGCTAAGTTTATACAGCGAGTTACAGTTATATATACAAGTTACCGAAATCAACTGTCAAGCCGCGGTCCACCAAGCACGATTACAGACTGATCGGCAGATCATTCCTTTGTGTTGAAGGGACATCACACCACGTTTAAATAAATAAATTAATAGTCATATAACATACCAGTACACTGGACAACGCAGTATTTCTTGTCGTGTTGTTTCTTGCGCATCTTGGCTGGCGATTCGGTCTCCTCTTTGATGGGGACGGGCGAAGTATTTGGCTGCGTGGCGGTAGATAGCTTGCACTTGATGCGACAGAAGAACGAACGACGCGCACCAGGGCACAGGCGTGAAGGCCCCGCTACCACGTCAGCTTTAACTGGTAACATGGCTGTTGAAGAAAATGTATTTATGAATTCGTTTATAGAGCTTTTTAAGGGAATGGGTGATGTTTACTGTTGACTTTAATACTAATTTGATTTTGAATTTGTTGACGTTAATCTAATAGTAAAAATAATAAGTATGTCCACGAGACCAAATTTCGGTTATATATTACCCTCTCCGTAGGACAAACTATAGTGCACAAGTGTGTGCGTAAACACAAGTGTACCTACTCACTATTGCCTCATGTATGTATATATGTGGGGGCCAGTCAGTGCAGACCGGTGACACTTCGACCCAGTGGGATCTTTTGTGTCGACACTCTCCCAATAACGACTGCCATAGATGCTCATGGCAGCCGGAACCGACGGCTTAACGTGCTCTCCGAGGCACGGAGCAGGCGATAATTGTCAATCAATACGCACATAATTACTATTCGCATACTATTGCCTCATACTCATAGACCGTAGTAATCAAGACTGGAGATAGTTCAAGTGCGGTGCATTGGCTTTACATTCAGTCCAAGGCGAGGGGTGTTCAGCCCGGGCTGCTATTGAGAATTTCTTTACACAACATTTTAATAACATTTGTTTCTCCAAATCGGGTATCAAAACCGCGACCACATGCACAACAGCTGCATTCACTACATAGGTATCAGTAAAAATATCCTACAATTAACTAACTATTGTTAAATGTAGGATAATTGTGAACGTGGTAGAGTACACGTACAACGTTTTAAGTCCGACAAAGGCTATGAAGGTATGTTAGTGAACCTATTAGCTGTAGTTCTATAATTAATTTTGTAGAAAGGATTAAAAAGTTCAACTTACTTTTGGCATCGATGAGTCTCTCGCGAGGGCTGAGGTCTGATGACGATAGCTGTTCTTTGACCTTGGCCACGTCTTTGGGATGCAGGATGTCGAACAGACTCTGGCCCAACAACTCTGACTGTTAAGAACAACACACGAGTTATTATCTTATATCTTCTTCTCCCTAGCCTTTATTATTCCCAAATCACTTGGGGTCGGCTTTTCTAGTCTAACCGGATTTGACTGGATATCAATTTTTACACGGAGCGGCTGCCTCCTGACCTCCGCAACTCGAAGGCTAACGATACCTTAAGGCTAGACCAGTGTCAGGATATTAGAGGATACTGACATTCCCAATAACGACTGCCATAGATGTTCATGGCAGTTATTATTAATGCCGAATTAGCGACGTGCATAATTGCTTTCGATTGTTTTGACGTCACTATGCTTCCGTCCTTAACTATCTAAAATAGATATGGGTTTGTGTACAATTGTATTCGAATTTCAACGAATGTAATTAAGCGCATCGCTATTCCAGTTTGTCAAAGTTCCTGGCCGAACGTTCGCCGAATAAGTCTAGCGTTCGGAAAGTGTATGTATAGTGTAACAAGTACCTCGATATCGGATTGGACAAAGAGGGATTTAAAGCAATTATAGTGATTGCAGAAGTCATTGCTTATTAATTTCGAGTGAAAGATACAGCTTAAACAGATGCAGCAATATTCGATGTAGCGGGTAGCGGAGATACTGTCTGTTATATATTATAGCTATAAATCTGTGATGCCCAATTACTTCCCTCTAATTGCATGTATACGTTACATAAGGTAGAAAATACAAATATTACAAATTTCTCAGCATATTTTTATTATTAGTTGGCCAGTCTCCGTTAAGACAGGCCGCCGTGGCCGAAGTTCGGTCTGGAGGATATAATTAAATAGATCGAATTTGTAATAATTTTGTATATTATAATAAGTTAAATTTCAGTATTAAAATTACATTATCTATCATGTATTTTATTTAAAAGAATATAATGTCGCAGCTAATGTGAATTTAAATAGTTTAATAGCACTGAAATATCTTGATTTGGTAATCGCCGCAATTCTTTTGCGAAATAAAAATATATAGAATATTATATATATTATATACACAATAAGTGAAAATATATCATGTGAAATAAGAATTTGATATAAATTGAATTACCAAAAATCCATAATAAGAAAATTCTGCGAAGAAGTGCCGCAGGTCACGAGCACAAGCCCTGGCTATGTTGCTGCCGCTTTTTAGAGTTCGAAAAACTCTTATACAACAGCTTTGTCCTTCCTTCCGTCCGTCTGTCTGTTATACAACTTTCAACTCAAGAACCGTAAGAGCTAGAGACTCGCGGTCAACGCCATTCGACTCAGCATAATCCATATACCCCGAAATGATTATGACATTTGACCTCTGACCTCAAGGTCACGTAGTATTACGTGACCTTTGCATATTACTTGAACCATTTTTCGAACTCTAAGATTTATGGCAATTTATTGCCGAATCTCACTTGTTTAACAATGTAGTAGCAAGTATATTATAATCCTATTCGCTAAGCATTGGTTAAAGTACTGGCAGGATAACGCCAACTGTAGTCTTCGCCATGCGCATGTGTGACAGCTGCCAGTTTGTTTTATATGTCAAAATGTCTTGTTTATAAATTTTTGTAAACATCTTACAACAGTGTAAGTAATATTTTTTGCATGCAAGTGATTGTGACTGCATTGGAGATGTGCCGCCTAAAACTCAGTAAGAATAAAACTTTTTCTACACCTTCCAATGATGCTGAGCGTGTTCGTTAGAATGGGAATCTGGCATTTGGCTTCAGGCGCTTCCGTCGTCCAATACAGGAACTATGTTGGACGATACCACTCTTCGCCTCGCCACTTGCCTCTGTTTAGGTATTTGGTGTTTCTCCGCATCGTTGTCACTGTGGAGAAGCTATTGATAGCCTCGGATACAATGGACTCTCTTGTAGCGGCAGCGCTGGTCGAATTTCACGCCACGCTAATCGTAATGACATAATACGTCGTTCTTTTGTCAATGCTGGCGTTTCAGCTGTATTTGAACCCAATAATTTTGGTTCGCGACGATGGGAAGAAACCGGCCATGTCACTGCTGCCTTGGAAGATGGGCAGGTCTTATCCCGCCGCATGCACGCGGCATCCGCGAACACCCTCAAGCGATGCGAATATTGCCGTAGTCGGGTAAAAATAAACAGTCACAAATAAATACTCGAACGCTTCAGATATTAATAGCGTATGCGCCCCACGTCTTCCTGATAGAGCAAAAATATTAATCTGCGGTTTGCATGGTGGCCGTACAAAGGGGTAGAAAAAAATAATCATATCATTACGAGTTGATCGAACCCGATAATATGTCCATCCGTGCATATAGTCGAGATGACCTCTTAAACCGAAATCGAGCATGCTCTCAAGTTTGTTCAGTAGAACCATTCCTTAAGCCACAAACCAACCAGTTTTTGTAACTATGCTATTCGCAGCGGTAGCCTTGACTTTGTATTATAAATACATATTTAGCAGGCAAGATACTTTGTTAATAATTACGGAGTTAGTCATCGAAGATAATATACTAGAAAAAAGTAGACAGAAAGATACACGAGCGTTGCGTGACGTGCGTGATCAGCACAAACTGAGCTAATGCCACGATGTCATTCTATAATTTTAAGTCTAATAAATACCTGTTCATAATGAAGCATCTTTTTGACAGACGCGGAGACGTAAAGCAGTCGTCCGCGGTCACATCCAACAACGAGAAGGAAGCAATCGTGGGCCGCGTGCAGGATCAGCGCGTTTAGTTCGCGTTCCGATAAAAACGCGGGACGCGGCCGTGCGGTCAGCGGGCATGCAGACAAAGCACCGCGGACGGATCGCAAATGCTGTACTGCCATACGCAAGACTGTCAGCTTGTCGAGCTTGCGTGCCATAGCTCCGCACATGGGCACCATCGAGCTCAACTCAGATATGTATGTGTTCATTTTATCGCGGCGACGCTTTTCTATCTCGCTGTGGTTTTGTCTGTAAAGTAGGCAACACATTTATATGGCGGTATTGCAGACATATTGATAAAATATTATGGTATTGAAGAAGTTCACACAGCAGTATTATTTATGTTTATTTTTATAAGAGAACTCTTTTACTCCCAACCGCGCTCGAGGAGTCTATTAAACATTAAAACACAAAAGAAGCTCACAGTTGGAACAACTATTTTCGTATCACACGATTCTTTGTTCCTTGCTAGCATCGAACACAATTCTGTACTTATATAGACATTATCACGCCTATATCTTCTGAAGATGAAGACAGTAGTGTATTACCACCATATTTCACTAAGTGGTTTTAGAACCCATAATATAATAATAATAATATTCTACCACATACACACAACACCATCTAGCCCAAACTAAGCAGAACTTGTACTATGGGTACTAGACAATGGATAAACATACATATATACTTTTTTTTGTAAATACATACATATTATACATAGAAACACCCAGACCAAGACAAACATCCATGTTCATGCACACAAATGTTTGACTTGTGCGGGAATCGAACCCGCGACCTCAGACGTGGCAGCCAGTTACACTAACCACTACGCCATCGAGGCCGACATAGTCCTGTACCAGACTCCTGTTTACTGTAAATCTCTTGACAGAAAAATCCAATAACACTGCCTGGCTCAGGTAAGAACCTCGTGCACACAGTCGCATTTATCGACGTACCTATTATAACAGACAGTCTAATGTAGTAGACAATGAAGTTTGAAGTCAGGTTCGATAAATGCAAATAATAATTCGTAGTCGCAAATCAATGATTTCGCGATGGCAATAAACTTACTTTTTGTCGGGCAGGGTGCGGGTTGATCTTGCGTCGTCTCCTCCGTCATCATCGTATGCGCTGCCAGTGCCACTGCAAAAGATTTATCATTATATCATGACACATTCAGAAACACAATGTGATAAGAGCACAATTAGTACGGTCATTCGGTAGTTTTACCTGGAAAGTTTTCCGGGAGTTTTGAAAATTGGTAGTATTATAGATTTCGATGTGCTCTTTTCAAATTTACCTTTTGCCACCTCGTACGTCAGCCGCTCGCGCCGCCATATTGAAAAAATTGGGGCCTGATAGCAGTTTTTTGGCAATATCTCCTTTCCAACTCATATTACGATAAAAAGATCTTATACAAAATTAAACTAGAGAAAAATTCCTACAATTTATGTAACAACACTCTTGTTGTAAAATCTATAGTTTTGGCGTACGAGGGCCGTATACTTTTATTCATCTACATCAACAGGTGCTATTCGTATATTTACGTAAAATAACTATATTATGCCCAGTGCCGCCAGATAGTGAGTACTAATTTATCATTTTGATATGCAACGGTGAGTTGTGAGCTGAAACTGCGAACAGCATTGCTTCGGTGCATTAAGTAAAATCCGAAACATGATAATGTTTCTATTAATTACCGAGATCCATACTTTTGAAACAAAAAGACGTCTACTTCGATCTGTAATGAAGATACGAAAGATTTCGGCTTTGCCGCGGCAATTATAGAATGTGCGAGTGACAATGCTTTTCTTCAATTTCTGAAGAGCTGCTTTCGATGACGACGACCTCAGAAAGTATGGATCTTTTGTTTTATGAGCGCTGATGTAGCTTACTAGACCGAACTTGGTCTTAAATGTCTTACTACAAGTGTGGCAGTAGAGTTGATACTATCAACTCTACTGCCACACGCACGTACACTAGTTGTATTATTATTATTTTACACGTGACGAAATAATAATACAACTAGTATTATTTCGTTACTTGTCGAAGTAACGAAATAATACTAATTGATTTAATTCGAAAGTAATGACACATGAACAACAGGCTTTAACAAAATGCAAAACTGAATTAAAATTGGACCTGCACTTTTAAATTAAGCTATATATTACCAATGATTTCATACAGGACTGGAGTTTGTTCAAGAAATATCAATAAGTCGAATGTCGCTTAAAGTTTGTCACGTTCGATGGGATATTGTAGCACATCTTTAGTACATAACAAACTCGCCATCCGCGTCCTTATAACTGTTTGTACCCGGTTCTTCTAAATAACGTAACGTATTTTGACAAATTTGCACTTGATACACGAAATTATTTAAGAATTTCTTCGAATGTAAGGTAGGAAACGTTTATAGATATGGAAAAGCTAAAGCTAATGGTTCGTAATCAACTCCTTGAAAATAATTTGGGCGTCTTACGGTGGCTGAACATTAAGAGATATTACAATAAGGTACTAAAGAACTTTAGGTTGTAGGGTCTGCATTGAAGCCGTGACGTCATGTTTCTACCTCAAGGTACTCTAAACACTAATCAGTTTAATGTTTTAAAAATAGCTGAGTGCAAGGATGGCATAGAGGTATAGTCGATCGACACGCTACGTGCGTCGCGCATGTCACATGGGACAAAAAAAATCTTCTCTCTTAGCCTTTATTATTCCCAAGTCACTTGGGGTCGGCTTTTCTGGTCTAACCGGATTTGACTGGATATCAGTTTTTACACCGGAGCGGCTGCCACCTGACCTCCGCAACCCGAAGGCTAACGATACCCTAAGGCTAGACCAGTGTAAGGATATTTTTTTTTTTTTTTTAATTATTCTGACTTAGACAGATCCTATTCTGTACTGAGGGTGGCCAATTGTCCCATCGAAGGGGCAGCTGTTCCATCTACTCTGTTATATTTATAAATTATTCTTTACATTTCTTACATACAAATTTTCTTATCCTACCTTATTACTACTATCTTTATTAATACACATTTTCTTATGCTATACCTTATTCACTACTTATATATCTATGGTCCTGGTATTAGCAAATAGCTAACTTAGATATTCTATTACACCTTATTTCTATTATTTACAATTTTAACAATTTTGTGTGCATATTTAAACAATTCATTTGCAAAGTCCTTAATTAAAATAGGAAAGTTGACTGCTGTTAACCTGATCCCTGTCTCCATTTCTAGTGCCAGTCTATCCCTGCCGTGTATAGGGCAGTCTAACAGCAGGTGTTGGACCGTCTCCTCGACGCCCGGCTCACAGGCGCACGATGGGTCCTCCTTACACTTGAAACGCGTCAAGTATCCGGAGAACCCACCATGCCCCGTCAGCAGCTGGGTAGTGATGCCGGCGACCTTTATCTTGCGGACGATGCTGTACGCCGCCACCGCGCACGGGAAAAACAGCTTGGTGACGGAGGCGGTCTCGCCCTCTCTATACCTCTCGTTCCACTCGCCAAGCGAAGCCTGACGCAGACTTCGCTTCGCGAATGAAACGGGGTACAGACCGTAGTCCGGTGCCTTCTTCAACCTCAGAGCCGCCTCCTTGGCAAGCTCGTCAGCCCGCTCATTGCCCTCCAGTCCTGCATGGGCCTTGACCCAGAACAAGGATATTTCTTTGCCCTGGGCCATGCCTTGCCGAATGGCTTTTCTGGCCTCTACCGCCAGGGGATGGAGGGCATTACGGTTAATTACCGTCAGAAGAGCGGCTCTGCTGTCGCTGAAGATACCAAACGTGGACGCGCCTCGCCTGAGGATCTCACTGGCAGCTTTGCATATTGCCAGGAGTTCAGCCTGGTAGACGGTACAGTGTGACGACAGAGCAAGTTTGAGGGCCTTGATTTCGGTCCGGTCATTCCACACGGATAACGCGGCGCCGACCCGGCCCTCAATCTTGCTCCCGTCTGTGAAGATGCGCACCTCGATGTTATTGGTGCGCTGAAGTTGTTCCTCGTCTACCAGGTTTACGAACCCCAGAGTCGTATGCTCCGCGGGGTGAGATGCCTCTATAGCCGGAGCCATTCGCTCGATCCCCCAGTCTCCCATCCATGGCTGGGTCACTCCTCTCTTGGCCTCGTATAGCGAGGCCACCTCGCGAACTCTGAGGTCCAGAGGGAGCAACCCAGCCAGGGTCAGCGCTGAGTGCAGGGAGACCGTGCGATAGCTCTTACACAGCTTTTGGGCGAATCCGCGCTGTACCACGTTCAGCTGTTTTCGGACACCAAGCTTATTTACCGCCGCGTACCAACTACTGGCGCAATACAGCACCGTCGGCTCCACCGCCGCAACGTAGATGGCCCTGACCACCTCGGGGTGTAATCCCCAGCTGATCTTGGCCATCCGCGCCAGCTTGTGGTAGATGCCGATCGCCTTTCTGCATACATTTGTGACGTGTGTATTGAAAGTGAGTTTGTGGTCGATGGTGAGCCCCAGGATTTTGATTTCTGTGGACATTCCAATGTCTATCCCACCCATGCTGAGGCGCGGGACATCGTACTTCAGCCTCCACGTGATTACCATCGCACAGGTTTTGTGCGGTGCAAATTTCAGCTTCATTCCGATGCCCCACTCCCGCACATGTTCGAGAGAGGTATTGGCTTATCCCTCAATCTCCAGGGCTGTGTCGCCATCGAACACCAACACCACATCGTCCGCGAATGCCTGCACGTGTACCGCCCTACCTTTTAAACTATGCAGGAGGGGATCTAATAGAAGGTTCCACAGGAGTGGACCGCCTATCGAGCCCTGGACGCAGCCCTTTTCGGTGGAACGTCTGCACTCCTCGCCCGCGTACCTCACCCTCACCTCCCTATCGCTAAGGTAGCTACCGATTACTCGCCTCAAATTCGCCGGACACCTTTCCTCAGCCAATCTTACCTTTATTGCCGGCCACCAGGCGCTATCGAAGGCACCCTCTATGTCCAAGGACACCATAAGGACTATTCTCTTCTCATCGAGCTTTGCCCTTATGTGACCCATGAGGTTATAGAGGGCGTCTTCAGTGCTTCTCTGGGGCATAAAGCCGTACTGGCGAGTACTCATCCTCGGCAGCAAATAGAACTTGAGACGAGCAACCAGCATTCTCTCGTACACCTTCCCTAGGACAGGCAATAGTCCAATCGGCCTGTACGACTTAGGGACGGTGTAAGAGTCCTTACCTGGCTTCCTCAGTGCCACCACCACGGCCTCCTTCCATATCTTAGGAAAGTAGCCGTGATGGAGGCACCGATTCAGCAGCTCCAGAAAAAGTGAGGGGTCGGCCGCTATGGCGTGGGCGCAGACGTCCGCGGTGAAGCCATTCGAACCGGGGGCCTTCTTTGGATTGAATTTGCTGAGGGCATCTTCGAGCTCACTCAGCGTAAAAGGTGGGTCATCGATATGATGAACCTCCTCTCTTTCCACCTTCACTACCTTTTCGCGCATATTTTTGTGCTCGAAGGTGTCCTCAGCAATCCGATCCATCGGGTAGAAGGTATGGGCAAGCAGTTTAGCCGAACCCATTGCGTCCAGGGTAGTTCCGTTAAGGGTCAGCGGCAGATCTTCTTCTCTCACTGTGGCCCTATTTAAAACCCTATATATACCCTCCCATACTCCCTCCCTGTCCTGCTTTCCGCAGAATGCCTTCCAACTTTCGACCTGTGCCTTGTTTACTTCTGTTTCATACTTCTCCTTTTGTTCCAGGTATTGCGCTACCACCCATTCTCTGCGACACGGCGCTGCGTTTCTGATTCGGCGCCTTTTGGTGTTGACGCCTCTCTTCAACTCAGCGAGTTTCTCCGACCACCACGGCGCAGTGAGTATCCCGCCCTCTTTTTTCTCTGGGATGTGCCTATTGCACGCCTCCTCAACCACTCCCGTATATGCACAGACTAGAGTGTCCAGTTCGTGTTTAGTACTCATTTCGCCTATATGTACACATTCCGGGAGCAGCTGAATGACGCTTTCCCTAAAGTCGGCCCAATTGGCCTTCTAGTGTCAGGATATTAGAGGGTACTGACTTTCCCAATAACGACTGCCATAGATGTTTATGGCAGCCGGGACCAACGGCTTAACGTGCTCTCCGAGGCACGGAGCAGGCGATAATTGTCAATCAATACGCACATAATTTCGAAAAGTCATATAACTTCCGAAAGTCAGAGGTGCGCGACGTGGGTTCGAACCCGAGACCCTCTGCATTGCAGTCTATTGGTCTCCCCACTGAGCTATCGCTGCTCAAACCACAACTGGGACAAAAAAAAAATATGATCCAAAAATAGTTGCTATGTGTCTGGGTGTTCTTTGTGTTCGTCGTTTAAATGTTTGTATAGTCGCCCGCAACAAGGAAGGTAAACTAAAAGCGGAAGATGTCATAAAATTTCGATTATCGGATTGGAACACAATGTATTACTTAACCGCGTGTTCTATTACAACAATCGTTAAATTCAAAATTCGTTGAATTGCAACAGTCTTTAAATTTAAAAGATTTCGAGCCTTGCCGCTATCAAACCTATTTTTGGCAAGTTCTAGTTATATGTAAATTAAATTCTAACTAATATTTTAATGCGAATGTCAGTTTATTTGTTTTTTTGTTACACTTTCACGCCTTAATTACTAGACCGATCATCATAAAATTTCGCATATACCTACTTTGACAGGGGTACAGAATAGCACGTGGTATAACTTTGATCCAGTAAGTACTGTTCCCAAGGATGGAAATTAATTAACGAAATTTTAATTAAGCGTACAAAGCCGCGGGCAGGACCTAGTAGAAATATAACATGACTAGCTGACCCGCGCAACTTCGTCTGCTTCATATAAGAGAATCTTCCCAGTTTCTGCAAAAATTTTCATTGCTGCTCTGCTCCTATTGGTCGTAGTGTGATGTTATATAGCCTATAGCCTTCCTCGATAAATGGGCTATCCAACACAAAAATATTTTTTCAATTCGGACCAGTAGTCCCTGAGATTAGACCGTTCAACCAAACAAACAAACTCTTCAGCTTTATAATATTAGTATAAATGTCGGATTATCAGATGACACGTGTAACTCCAATGATTTCAAACTAATAGGTGAGTATGTGTCACCTCCCACGGGACGCGGTAACTTTGATTATGTTGTGACTTGTCAATTTCATAAACAGATAAGAGTTATAATTATCCTTCGAGTTACTCTACAACAGGTACCTATATGAGGCATCATAGAAGCGACGGATCGAGGCGACTACAAAACAACATTTTGTTTTAAAGTGTTAAGATCGTCATTGTATAGTCATCTTAGTGTCCCCGTGACCATGGCTGCTGAAAAGCAACCGAAACGTCGGGGAAAGTGTAAAATTAAATTAAATCTTAATAATTTAATAAGCTTAAAAATTAGTAAAGTTTAATAGTAGTAGTAGTGGAACAATTTTCAAAATTATATAATAAAGTGTCAAATAAACAACGCGATAAAATCCGTATATAGTAGTTTAATTCCAGTGTTAAGAACACTTAAAAAAGCGTGTATCGACAAGGGCACTTTCAAAAGGGTGCAAAAAAAATCTAATGTGTGTAAAAGTTATACTTAACAATATTATTCAGGTACTTCAAAATATGTTCATAAACAAGACCTAACGTAGCAATTTACCATGATACTTTAAATGCATATTTTGTCGAATCTAAATTAATCTAAAGTCCAGAAGCACATCTAATTCCTGTAAGTTAATCTTTCTGCCAAAGTAATATACGCACAAAAACATATATATTTTACTAGCTGACCCGCGCAACTTTGTCTGCTTCACATAAGAGAATTTACCCCGTTTTTGCAACATTTTTCATTGCTGCTCCGCTCCTATTGGTCGTAGCGTGATGTTATATAGCCTATAGCCTTCCTCGATAAATGGGCTATGCAACACTAAAAAGATTTTCAATTCGGACCAGTAGTTTCTGAGATTAGCGCGTTCAAGCAAACAAACAAACAAACTCTTCAGCTTTATACTATTAGTATAGATTAGTACCGGGTATAATTTGTCTAAAGTAATTCACGCTGTATACAAAGAGGCGGAAAACTTATCACATTAAATGATATACTGCCTTAAGCTGGTTGATATAAGACGGTTAACATAAACAAAAAACTATTTAGGCAGAAATTAAGAAACGATTTATTTGGAACAAAATACCTAAATAAAATAAAATTAGACACAAATTGGAACATCATTGTAATAAGCACACACCTATTGCTTTTCGTCACAAGGTTATGGACCTTATTTCTTTAGATTTTTTTTATTTTTTTATGTTTTTTCCGTTTGTTTGTTTTGTTTTAATATCGCTGCTTGAGGTCTTTGACATTTATCTCTGCATTACACAATGACATGATATTCTAAATTATGAAACAAAAAAATGTCCTGTGGCTAAACTACTGAATACATTTGGTTCATAATTTGTAAATCGTCAAAGAATACCATGCAGTATATGTGGTATCAATTAATGTGATAACATTTGCGCCACTTTGTATATGAGTACTTTTATGTGTATCTATGTACTAATGTAATCAAATACGGATAAAATCGCGGTAGGCAGCAATTTAAAATAAATAATAGTTTAAAAACTAAAAGAACACGCTTTATTTAAAAAACCAAACTAAACAGAAGAAATATATTTTTTTAATAATTCTATATAAGGATTACTAAAAGAAATCAATTTAATGTAAAAAAGCGTGGAGTTCTTTCTAAGATATTTTGATAATTAATAATTACGATATTTAATAAATATCCAATCCGATAAGTGAATCCATCTCATTTTAGAGGGTATTAAACTGACGGCGGTTAATGAGATGCTTGAAAAGCTTATCCATCAGCAGAACTCGATACAACAGGAGAAAGAGTGACGCAGATGACTTATTTTTGTTAATGGCAGTATCCTGGCAACGGCTGTGGAGGCAGCCGGCCTAGCCGTGCACCCGCCGGCCCCCGGCAGGTTAATTGGACGTATTGTAGCCGCATTTATTGCCATCAAAGGGTTGGCTCGCCAAATTTGTAAGGCCTCGCGAACGTTCCCCTATTATAAGTACAATGTTAACTTTACTATAGAACTGCTGCCCTATATCTTTGGACTAATAGTGTTATTATTTGCGTATTGATAGGTGATATTTTAAGTTAAAGTATTATAGGAGACTTCTCCAAAAACATAAATAATAGTATTTAAATCTATATGTTACGGCTAATAGCCGAAGTACGGCTACACCTAGTTTTAGCCGGCTAAACTCAAAAGTAACCTAACATAACCTAACCGCATGTGGCCGGCTGCATCTAGTTGTAGCCGGCTAATCTTAAGTTTATGTTCACACCCACCTTTAGCCGTAACATATATATATAAAACTCTTCCGTTACTGAGTGACTGAAAGACAACGCACAGCCGAAACTACTGAACGCAAGAAGCTGAAATTTGGCATGTATGTTCCTTGGAAAGTATAGGGGAGCACTATGTGAGGATTTTTGGAAATTCCACCCCGAAGGGGGTGAAAGGGGTGAAACCCGATAATCACACGGGAACGGGACTTACGCGAGTGAAACCGCGGGAAAATGACTAGTACAGTATAAAGATTACATATAAGTATACAACATGTCACAGATAGGTATAACGCACAACCTCCAACACCCCAATTAGATTATTAAACCATAATAATATAATCATTAAAATGTTACTTTTATGTCCTTACATATTTTAATTTAACCAATTAGTTCTCCTTATTGTGCGCGGATAGTATGGGTATATTAAAATAAATATAACATTATTGCCTTTATTGCATCAAAAACCCTATTGCCTTGAATTATGATACATTTTCGTTTATTTCAGCTTTTTAATAAATGGTTGACTATAATTTAATTCGTTTAATTATATTAGTGACAATAAATTACCTATATTAAAAATTGCTGGAATTGATTCAGTAGCCGATTTTGAACAAACTACTTTCAGGATGTGATTTTATTATGTTACATACATAGTTTTATGTCTATATCTTGAAAGTGGTGGGCAGAGGTAAATTAGATCCATATTTCGCCAGCTATGTTTTTAGATTCTACATAATAGTCAGCCTATTAATGTCCACCAGGCACCTCCTATTTTTGGGTGGGTTTAAGAAGGAACCTAACATAACCTAACCCTTCCGAGACGGAATACAGTGATTTGAGGGGTATAGGTTCTCGTTATGCTGTGCAATATTTGCTGTGCATTAGTATTTTTGATGGTCATTATATTTAATTCCATTATTAAGGTTATAAAATCACAATGTATTAAATTCAGGTGCTTGTTTAAACGGCAGTGAGCTAGCCACTGTTACTTTGGACTTACAAGAGAAGATAAAACGTTAGTGTCTTTGCAAACCTTATAGGTATTATTAAGCTCCCACGAAATATTCACCCGCGGGTCGCTTACTCTGTATAATCTTTGTTGGTATACCCTGCGATATCCGTAGCTATAAGTGATCCCTTGCTCTGAACAAAAAAATGTGATAGACAAGAGAAAACTTTAAGTAAACAGTATTTGCAGCAAAATAGCTATTGCCAGACTAATCGAGAAGCGATCGCTGACACGCAGTGAGCGGATAAAGAAATGGAGAGGTCTCGCAAAAGTCGCAACCAACCTATCCATAACCACGACTACTCTGAGTGTATAGCCAAGAATAAAAAGATTATCTTGCTATCTCACCTACACTTTACTTTTTATTTAGTATTTCATTTTTCAAAAGTCTTTTCCCACACTAGGAATAATTTCTGTATCGCGACCATTCAAACAACGGACAAAAGGAACATTCAAACTCGGAACAACAATTTGTGGATCACACAAATTTTTGTCCCGTGTGGGATTCAAACCCACAAAACACGGTGCAGTGACAGTAGCGAGGCAACCACTTAAACCACTACACATCCTTGAAGTCAAAACGATGTTTCTTGGATAAAGCATAAGATACCTTTATATAAGCTGGTAGTATTCAGAGGTACTTACTAAGAAGATAATTTTCGTTTGCGTGTGGCACTGTCGGGTCCCTGTAGCGGTGGCGCCGGCGGTGCCTGTAAGGGCGCATCGCACCCAGACATCTCGTAGCTTTCCGTACTGCTGCAACAACACAAACGTTCCCACATATTCATATGTTTTCATACGTATACTAGACTAGATATGCCCGCGGTTTCACCCGCGTTTATGATTACTGCGCCGTCCCCGTGGGTCGTAGCGTGATGTTATATAGCCATAGCCTTCCTAGATAAATGAGCTATCCAACACTAAAATTAATTAAATAATTTTTCAATTCGGACCAGTAGGTCCTGAGATTAGCGCAGTAAAACAAACAAACAAACTCTTCAGCTTTATAATATTAGTAAAGATTTTGTCCGCGGCTTCGTTCACGTAAATTTAGGCTAGTTAGTAACAGTACTTTTTCCTGGATGAAAAGAGCTCTACACGCTTTTAGACTATCGCGATTTGTACACATACTTAATATAGTGCTAGTTAACTGGTCTTACACACAATCAAGTATTTAAATTCTTCTTCTTCTTCTCTTCATGATACAAAATATATCATCGACATATCTCTTTCATAGTTTTACATTTGAGGCCTGCATGTCTATGGATTTCTCGAAGTATTCCATTCAGATATTAGCCATTACCGGTGCTACTGCCCATGGCTACTCCGTTGATCTGAAGGTAATGTTGTCCTTGCCTTCTAAGCAGCTCTTTAGTGCAACAGTGTATTCGTTAGGCAGATCGTTTTCCCTTAACTTCCTCTCGATGACCACAAGGCGTTCTTAATGGGAACATTAGTGAATAGTGATTCCATATCAAAACTCACCATCGCTTTGTCTGGTTCCACTATCACGAGCTTGAGGATGTCAACAAAATGGCGCGAGTCCTTTACGAAAGATGTAGTCTTACCTTCATTAGTAGGTTATGGTATTATGGTACTGCAACCATTAGGTTGCAGTACCTTGCTAATGTGTTTCGCCATACTATATGTAGGTGAATTTATTTGACTTACAATTGGGGGTAAAGGTACATTTGTCTTGTAGACTTTATGCAAACCGTATAGTTTCGGTAGCTGCACTATCTGAGCTCTGTATAGTCGTTCAAACACATCTTCCGCAAATAGGTCTTCATGTTCCCTGATTCGTGCCCTTATGCGTTTTGTGACTCTGGCAGTCGGGTTGTATGATACTGGTTTATAAACAGTAGTGTCGCATAACAGATTTCTAACTTTACTGTCATAATCATTGGAGTTCATAACCACGGTGGCGTTCTTCTTGTCGGCCTTCAGCACCAAAATATTCGTGTCATATCGCAGCGTCTTTAGGTTGAATTACATAAACCACAGGTTTTATTCACCGATCGTCATAATTACTCCAGGATAGTACGTGAAGCGGTTGAAATTAAAACGTAAAAAATGAATCCAGTCATCAGCCAATATAAAAGTCGCCGCAGTGACTTAGGTCGTCAGTATGGAAGTGTCGTTAGTGTTGGGTGTCAAAATACCGACAGTGCTAATATAAATAATAACGACCAAGTGAGGGTATTTGCCTCGACCCGCACTTCACGAAGGCGCCGCTGAGCTCACACCAGTCAACCCGTGATCACGATCGAGGCAAGTGGGTTGAAACGTCTGGTAATCAATAGGCCTAAAACCTTTCAAATACTTACAAGAAAAGGACAGTGCTGCACTGTCCTTTTCTTTTGTTTCTTTGACAACGTGTATGCAAAATATCACGATGATCGGTCGAGTAGTTTAGGCGTGAAACCATAAAAAACAAACAATCTCACATTCGCATTTATAATATTTGTTAGGATTTTGCCCACGACTTCGACTTCGTAAGCGTGGCATTTGATACTACCAATGTTTCTTTTTTGCATATAGCCAAAAAATGTGCCAGATTTGCCAATCCGCATGTAACCAGCTTATAAACTATTCACGTCGTCTCTCGAAGAAAGCTCTGATAACGATTAGTAGTTTGAGAATACAGCTGATATATCACTACATATTATAAAATAAAGTCCTCCGCCCCGTCTGTCTGTCTGTTCGTGATAAACTCAAAAACTACTGAACGGATTTTCCACTAGACAGAGTGATTCAAGGTTTAGGTGTATAATTTGTTAAGGTTACCCGTGCGTAGCCGGGGCGGGTCGCTAGTTTATTATATATAGAAATAATGAAACATGACTAACTAGTGCGAATTCTTTCTTTTGCGTGGGTCATGGTGGTGTACGTGCGTGTTCTGTTGCATGGGGTGCGCGTCCTGTTGCATGGGCGGGTGGTGCGGCGCATGCGCGGAGAGGAGCGCGCCGCCTGCGTCCGCGCACGCGCCAACCGCAACGCTGCCGCCGCCGCCAACCGCCGTCAGCTCGTACGCCGGCGCCGCACTCGCGCTCGCCCTATAAACAAAAAACACGTAGGTACATTAACAAATCATTCAAATAAATAACGGAAATAATACTAAACATTTTTAAACAGTGTGAATAAATATTCGAAGTTTGTATAAACAAAATTGAAGTGACGTCTTTGATTACGTTGTCGGCTATCTGAGTTACTCGTGTTTGCGATTCTAAATATAAACTGTAGGCCAACAAAATAGTGTTATGTTTTTCACCCCAAGTGATGGCCCGCATAGTTTGTATTGGTTACGAGCCATTAAATGGCAGAGTTAGACATCGAGACTCAGAATAGTGCGGAAATACTGTAATCAACCTTGGCGATGTAATCGGTTGCGCGAGCATAACTGTGCGCGCGCACAGCCAGTGGTCCGGTGTTGACTGCTGACCGACAACTCAGAGTCAAAGATCGGCGATTTAAAAAGTTCAATGACGATTAATGTTTACGTGAATTGCTTTTGTAATTATTAGTTATCGATGCTTGCGTTTGCGTGAACATGATCGGTCGCTCACGTTTCCTTAGCCTTAGCATTTTTATGTATTGAAGCTATGACGAAATTATTCCTTTGCTTGTGAATGTTACCCTAATCATCAATCGTGGAATAGGTCATTAGTACGATTGTTGCGTACACGAAAGTTGCTTTTTGAGTGATAGAGAACACCGTTATTAATTCATTAATGACGATGCGACTCAAACCCCAAGAGTCTCTCTCAAACTCGACTCTTTTAAAGGAAATTGGCGTAAAAGTATCGAAAGAGACTACTTATCGGCCGATACATAAGTATTCCGAGGTTCACATAGCTGCTCTATAGCTCGCTTTCAGCTCATTATAATTACTTTTTGGTAAGGTTGGTAACACATGTGATGTTATCCTGCAGTACTAGCAGTTAGTTGGCTATCCGAAACATTAGGACGATCAAAAAAAAAATTAAAAGTTTTTTTTTTCGGATTTATCTCATTAAAATTGACATTACCTACTTCGTTGTTCGGACTACTTTATAAAAGGGATAAAGATAATCAAGAGGCTAAGGACCGGAGTTTGGACGAAAGTTGGAATAAATGTCTTTCACGGTACGAACAGATAACCAGAAAATTCGGTATTGACGTTTAAGGTACATCTACTAGTTGTTAGGACTCATAGCCACGAAGTACTAACGTATAGATACCGGGTATAATAGTTACATGATTTACGTAAAAATATATTTGATGATTCAATGTAACTCAAAACCTCTAAGATGCTAATGTTTGATATTGCTTGCAGTATAATAAGATCCCACGCGCGTCTTTGTAGTCTCTAGTCGCGAGTAACGTCTTGTTTGCCGGACGATTTTCAAAGTCAATGATCATCTATTCATTTAGGTCACAAAGTAACACTTTTGAACGTCAAAATCTATTGGTTAGTGAGTTTACTTGTTACTGAAGCTAAATTTAGTTGGGTGCTAGGTGCCAGCAAAGGGTTATAAGAAGATTTTGAAGCGCTAGGCCGATATTATGTAATTTCGAAGTCAAAGTCCACGATGAGTTTGACCTCGGTGTGCCAACTCGCTGCCTTGAATGGTAGGTGGGTAGCTGGAACAGAAACTACATCAGCGACCCACCCAGCAGTCAAGTCTACGATGACCTACGCTAAGCAACATTAGGCAAACAGGATGCTTATCTGCGATTTATAAAGGCACCTGATTTCAAGCAACTATCTATGTATCAGTCAATCGATCAACAATCTTGGTTCAATCCTTGCGGTCATCCGTAATTGTAACAGCATTACGACGCATCATCAATACGACGTCATAAACTACGTCATGCGTGTCATTAATTATCAGAATAATAATAATAATTATTTAATTATTTACAGAAATGAGATTTACATTGATTTAGGTTATTATATGTTACAGGTATTCCTTTATACTCGTAGTTGACAATATGCGTAATCTACAATAAGTGATGGGTAGAGTACTGTTCTCCTAGATAGGCTACCGAGTAGCCTGTGTTTAGGAGGAAATAATAAAGCAGCTTGCCAATATATCTATTATTTAGTAATAGATATATTGGCAAGCTGCCTTTCGGGAACATGATGGCGTGATGCTAGAGTATCCAGCGTCAAAATGTACAGCGTGTAAGGGAAAGACGGCGTCGCCATTGCAGATAATTTAGAGACAGTAGGTATGTGTACCCGGCGAACTACCACGCACTTTTACGAAAATGGCGTAAGATTAGTATTATTCTAACTAAATTGACTGCACGGATGGCTTAGTGGTTTAACTGGTCGTCTCGTTACTGCCACTGCGTCGAGTGTTGTGGGTTCGACCGGGACGGGACAAAAATGTGTGTGACCCATAAATGGTTGTTCCAAGTCTAGATGTTCTGTTTTTTCCGTTGTTTGAATGTTTCTAAAGAACCCCGCAACACAGGAAGCACTCCAAATGCGGGCGTTTCTTTTTAAGAATAACATTCTACCGGTGAGTAGCTCACCCCTCCCATTCTTCTTTTTGTCCCATCTCTGATTTTTTCGCGCAAGCGTCGGTTAGTAATGCAAATATCCTACCCATGCTTGTTGTATGAAAAATTAATTGAATTTCTTATCATAGTTAATAATAGTGTGTAACGTATGCATTATAAATATAAATGTACACTAATACATCATTCACGTCTGTATTTCCAACGCGGGCTAGACAGACGAATTTACATTCACATATTGCCAGTTATGTTATTGGGTACCACATACGTGGAGTGTGAACCTAGTGACTTCTACTATTAACTAAGAATTACTTAAAAAGTCCCATAATATTTATACGACCTGGAAATTGAAGTTCATGCACAACAGTCGCACCCAATACCAGTGTGTATCCGAGGCAGTTATTAAACAAATTAGACATAGAATTAAATGTATTAGAAGAAACGTATATTTAAGTTCAAAACGCTGTTAGTTTTTGGAGATGAGCTAGTCAAAAATGAATCCTCTCATTCAATGCGTTATATAATAGTTTAAGCGAAATGCATTGCGTCATTTCGTACTTGTTTTGATGACGTATGATTGCTCGACGGACAGGCGAATGACGGTCGAATGCAAACATTGCATCCTCCAAAGGCTAGTAAGTCAATCACGGTAAACGCTTCGTTATTTTTTTGTTTATACGTTACGTTTTAATTCTGCCTAGCCCTATTATTTCTGAAAGAGTTGCGATCGCCTTTTAGTCTCATAGAAATTAATGAAAAACAAAAATATATTTAGTAATAGATCCAAAAGTAATAACTACTTATAATTGTTATTTGAATGTTTACTTGCTTAAACCTGTTGAGTCGCAGGGGCACACTAGCAACCAGTCACAAACGTTTTTCAATTATGTCTGGCATTCCAAAAAATGTCAACTTCATGTTAATTTACATTTATCTGTTAACTTTGAGAAGAACAGACAATACCTTACAGCTGTGTATCAATTTACAAAGAAACAATTAGCTTATATTCAGAAATTATTGTGTATAGAAATCAATACCTCTTACCAGCTCCTTTGACCAGCTGTTTGAATATTTGATAAATCACTACATCATTACTACATATTATAAAATAGATTCCTCCGCCGCGTCTATCTGTCAGTTGGCGATAAACTCAAAAATTACTCGGATTTTCATGCGGTTTTCGTCAATAGACAGAGTGATTCATGAGGAAGGTTTAGGTGTATAATTTGTTGAGGTTTTGTACTACCCAACTAACATACAAATTCAGGTCGATAGCTTTACATGATGATTATATTCGAATATTATTCGGAACCCTTTGTGCGATACACTACGCACACACTTAAGTGCTCTGTTGTGTACGCCTCTCCTCTCTAAATAATGGAAAGGTTTGACGTTGTAGGTAAGATAATCGTTCCCATCTAAAAATGACATGATTACACCCGTTAATGGTTTCATATTAATGGGGACACGGGATAAAAATATATGTGATCCACAAATATTTGTTCCGAGTCTGCGTGTTCCTTGTATCCGTTAAAAAATTGTTTGAATAAATATTGGTAAAGTCCCCCGCTACACAAGAAATATTCCTAGTATAAGAAAGGTTTAAAAAAACGCATCTTCTCCACCTCATCAACGGCACTTCATGTTCATGCTTCATGTTTTTGTGAGGAGTATACACAGTTTAATCTACTTTAACTGTGTACACTGCTGTCAGTATTTGGTACAAATTAAAAGATTTTATGTATTTCTTATGAGTTTCATTAAAGATGGACGTTACTAAAAATGTTAACTAAGTAAGAACACACTAGAATTAAGATTAATGTTAATAAGAAGGCAAAAGCAAATATAATAATTATATTCTTGTGTTAAATAACATTGTGTATTTATACACAATATTACATCACAAGCTAATAAGAAGCGATGAACTCGTCTAGTAATTACTTAAAACAACTTAAAGGTCGTATCTTTTTAAGTACCGTGGGTTTTTGTATTACCACGTATCTTTAACTATAAGTATGGACTTCATAAGATCATATCAATTAGTCGTAAGTAAGAATGTTTAGCGTCACTTCATTCTAATAATATGTCAGTACATACATGTAGTTTTTCAATTCTGGTAATTAATTAGTGAAGTATCACGAGTCGCGTGTGGATCGAGAGCGCTGAATGCGCCCGCGCCGCGACCTTGACATTGCCTCGCTTGAGCGCAGCGGCGCGCGCGCACTCACACAACCTACCCACACGTACATACAACGATAATTATAGATTAATAATAGACAAATACATATGTATACAACGTTACATACTTAAGTACCTCGGGTACTTTTCACACTGAGGCGAAGTCGCGCAACGTTGAATGGAACCTATACGTATTTACTTTGGTATTCACATACTCATTAATATAACTATGACGTAATTACTCTATCCGCCATGTTTACAATAGATCTTTTGTTAAAAAGATAATTGTTGCAATAGTGATAATACCGTGTTACCAGGATCTACTTGCAGTATAGGATCTGTCAGTCATGCTATTATTGTACACATAAATGGACACTGGAAATATACACTTCACATATGGCGTGATGGCTGTATTGCTGACGTCGCCAATACTAATACACAGTGTGCAGCGATTTCGATTTATGCACGACAGCAATCTCTGCAAGCCTTGAAGCAGTGGTTGGGTGACTTTTGGTAGAATACAACAAATTCGGTTGTAATATTTAAAAGCCTACTGCAAGATTATTCCTTGGGACATAACGAACAAATAAACGAAATGGTATACCCATTTTGATTAAATCTTTGTGCGATTTCTATTACCTCCACGAGATACCACTACTGGCTTATGGGCGCATTGCCAAAATTCGTACCTACTAGTAATCTTCTGCAATTCCTGTAGAAAAATTACTACACATTGCCGTAATACTGTAAGTAAGTATATTAAAAGCAGATATCCAGACCCAAATCAGAGAGTACAAGATCGAGCATCACGATAGCTCTGACGTGAGAGCGTCAACCCGAAAAGACCATCACAGATAAAAATTAACTGCAGGTCTTTAAACAATAAAGTTTAACAAGGATTGCTCGTATGAGTCAATGGATGAGAGGCATTGAGCCGAGGCGTCGCGGGCGACCCAGTTCAAGTGCACGGCTGCGACGATTATGTAAACTGACGTGCGACGCAGGTTGTAGGCCAATTTAACGACATTGTTAAAACACTAACTGTGTATTTTGTCGTATCGTTAGTTTAAGGATCGTAGGAATATCGCTATTTCAACATATCGTCGGAGCCAAGAGTAATCTATGTACTTTACTGACATAACAACAAGAACGTCATATTATTTAATACTATGTAGGTAGCCGTGTTAAAATAGATCCCAGAAAAACCGACCCCAAGTGACTTGGGAATAATAAAGGTTAGGGAGAAGAGGTAGCTTTTATTATCCCTGAAGTTGTAGGCAGAATAATAGTACCTATATTTTGCCAGCTATATTTTCAGGTCCCATGCGAAACCATTGCCGTCTACCACGCGCAGTACTAGACTTCGTGCTGTTACTAAGAATTTCTAGATTGAATAACTGCATACACCATGACCGAGCCAGGTATCGAACCAGAGACCATGCGGTATTAAATGTAACTGCTGTGTATGCACACAGCAGTTACATTTAATATCTCTGCGCCAACGAGGCATTAGACATGAGTAACTCAAACGTAGTTCATGTTATCGAGAAGCTAAGCTGTACGGTTTTGAAAATATTGGATATCAGACGCGATCGCTGACGGTATTCAGAAGTGGTAAACTTCTCTCAGTTCATTCGTGAAACTAAGCGAGATGCGCAAATAGACGGCTTTTGTAAATGACCATGGAACAGTTCCATAATAAACCGAATGTGGTGATGAGGCCAACCAAAGCATTATTAGTCAATTGTAACCATTTATTCACACTCTAATTTCTTCGGTGCAATATAAAAATCTGCAATATAATTTGATTTGGTACTTCTGAGATTGATAGGAATGACAACCACCCAGTCAACTATCTGTTATGTTGTGTAAAAGTATCAATATGATTAGCCCCACGCTGCTGGCGTTAGTAACCGCAAATAATTATGAGATATATATGTATGTATGTAGTGTACTTACCAATAAGGTAAACATATGTAAAAATATAGGGGATAGAAGAAAAGGGACATAACTACATACAAGCATGACAACATTTTTCTTCATTTTCACCTTTTAAGAAAGAATTAATATACCTATTGAAAAATTAAAAATGATTTTTTTTTCTTCAAAAAGATAGACATAATTTAGAGACAGTAAGTTAATCCTGTAGTTAAAGGATTTTTCTTTGAACCAACAATATCTTGAACTATTGCTATCAAAACTGTCAGCTTCGACTAAGCTTGTAGCAGTTTACTTAATTTAATTTCTCTTTTTGTATTCCATACGTGCACTACGCTAAGATTCTAGATTTCTTAGAATATTGTTCTATGCACTTTATGTGGTCAACATAATACAATCCTTTTGGCGTACCTCGAAATAAATTTGTTTTCATGTTTATATTGCTGGCAATCAAGATAAGACAAAAATGGGCAGGTTACGTATTCAGTCGTTTTAAAATATTTACCAACTTTATTTTCTAACTGTGCTTTGTATAGCTGTCTGACATCTAGCTACAATGATATAAGTAGTAATTTATAACCATTAGAACTTCGAAAGCAACATCATTGCTCCTAGATCCTTAAAAAGACATTACTACGCTGCCAGTACGAATCTTTCTCTTACATTAGTATTGTCGTAATTTGTAATGTTGCTTGAAGAAGGAACGAGACACACACATAAGGTGTGTAACTTGGATCTTTCTCTGGTATAGTAAAAATCCTTACTAATATTATAAATTCGAAAATAGCTCTGTATGTCTGTTTGTTACCTTTTCACGACTAAGCCACTCAACCGATTTAGATGAAATTTGGTAGATATAGTTTTAAAAATCTTGAGAAGGAAAAAGCAAATTTTTAAAGACGTTGGTTCCACGCGGTCCTTGCCGAGGGCAATAGCTACTATATTAATACTGCTATAAGAGATGTTGGTTCGATCGATCATCGTAACACAACACAAGATAATTCGACTGCGATTTTCTGAAGGGTACTGTTCTTTACTTTATTTTGCACTTTCCCAGTTGGGAGTTTTTAGGTATTAGCATTAAAGTATGTTAACTTAAAGCAGTCTGGCTTCTCCATGCACAGGAAGCCGTAGGCAATGAGGCGTAATTTTATTGCATTTTTATTACTTTGTATGAAGTACGACCAAACATTACCTTGAGATCTATGTGTTAAGGCAATGATAATGTTAATAGAAAATTATAAGGTGAATTTTGAAGAATAGATAATTTTAAGGTGAATTTAAAGAATAGAAGCTATGATGATTAACAATTGAACTGGCCTGTTGTTTTTTATTTTAATATCTGTCTCTTAATTAATCATCATTGAAAAGCATTGTTTATTGGCGCCGGATTTCGATCGTCGGCTTAAAATGACAAAATTTACTTTTTATTAATTTACAACCTACTGTAATATACTGTGTAATTCCATTAGTTTCGCGAATACAAGAATGATTCCAAGTGTCGGAGATGTCTTTTTTTAGAGAAACATGCGTCCTGTCTGTAAAATAAGGAGTCAAGAAAAATAATATAGTCGTGAAACAAACTGCACTTGGCATTGACACTCGTCAATCGGGCGACCACGAAACACCTTTAAATAACCGTCACGTTATCGCTGAGTAACTAATTAACGGTAGTAAAGCGATAACAATATCATAATTATTTTTCGCTGGACAGCTTGCAATAGTTAGATTCAATAAGATTTAAATCATAAATTTGCTCTCACCATACTCAGACCGCACTTAAAAATGTCCATACTGTGAAGAGTGAGCACCCACATTCAATTTAAAAGAGAACAATATGTTACAACTTTTACCATGAGTGAGCGTGATAATACTTTACTTATAATTCTGATGCATTATTATAACGCATTATATTAGAGCAACCAATTACAAGAGTTGTATTTTTGCACCAAAAATTCAAATAACGATTTATGAAAAATGGTAAAAGAAAAGCTTTTATATGAGGTATAAATAAGTCACAGGAAAAAAGGTATTCGTATCTTTCTAAACTACATATAAACATTTATATTGTAGATAAATTCGAAGTGATATCGTCCGACGTTATTTGACAAATATTATCACCAGTTGACCTAACGTAATCAATATGCAGTCGCTCAAGAACCGAATCAAATCATAATATTGATTGTTCTGTATAGCTAGAAGAGTGTGTTTGATACGAAAGAAAATCATATAGTGGAGATTGGGTTCGAAATTTGAGAGTTTTGAATTGGCGCGCTCTTTTATCGCAAATTGCTCCTTCCTAACTCTGCGAGAGCAAGGCAGTTTCTACATGCACAATCTTGAATGATTTAGGTATTAAAGCGCATTTAATATTTGTCCTTGGCTTTCTTACAACATTAATTACGATATCTTGTTTGACTATAAATCTGTTATACATGTATGATATCTGCACAGATTTTAAAAGACATGCACTATGTACCCATGTTTGCATAGAATTACTTAAATCTCGTAATAAAAGATTCGATTTCTAATAGCCTAACTGATCATAGCAAACTATAAGTCATCTTATGACTTCAATTAGGTAATTCTTATAAGGATACGAGTGATTCATTGTAAGTTCCTCAAACCAATGAATCAGTATCTAATAATGCATTGACTTTGTGTTGCAGTTTGATTTGTACTTCATCTTTTATGACATGTGGTCAGCAAGAACACTTTACGCCTTATTGCAGTGACGTCTCTTTGATCGATTATGGCAGTGACGTCACTTAGACATGGCAAGACGAGTAAAAAAACACTGTAGGTAGCTAGATAGGTAATAAGGTAATTTGCAACTGGCGTATCACTAATGTTATACACTTAGATACGAATTATATTCTAAGACAGTTCTGCACACGATAGGTAGGTACTTAGTTTGCATAGCCATTGATGCTGCTGTCAACATATTCGAATATATTCTGAATGCAGTTGTGCGCGTCGCTACCCTATATTGTCAACACAAGGAAAACTGTTCCTGATGGCCCAGCGCTTTCTTAATAAGTAACTCTAGAAAACTCACTAGCGGCGTAATAAAGCGTTTTGTTTCGCGACTGCCATTTATCGGAGGATATATATTTAACTCTCTCCTTATTCAATTTAATTTATTCTGTACAACATGGGTGGTTACAGATATTACGCAATAATGAGAACAGGTTCATCACTATAAATATCACCTCAATATGTGCAAAACTAAACATTGAAATATCACCAAGATTTAGATAAAATCTACGATCAATATCGTACTTAATCAACTGCTTTTAAAGATTTCTTCATCAAATCTGTTGAATAGCTAATATTAGTTTTCCATATAATCCAACACAGAAATGCACTGAAAATATACTGACAAATTCTTATGAGGGTTACAAGCAATCAACTGAAAGTCTGAGTCAGGCATTCGTCGGACATGTACCGAGCTTGGTCCGACTTTTATCAAGTTGTGAGACTCTGAGAGTCTCAGTTTGTTCTTATTTTCTTACTAGATTTAGAGCGCCGCTCCACCCGCGTGGTACGTACATCAATAAAAAGTAGCCTATGTCCTTCCCTAGGTTTTAAACTATATCTGTACCAAATGTCATCTAAATCGGTTTAGTGGTTTATCCGTGAAAAGGTAACAGACAGACAGAGTTACTTTCGAATTTATAATATTAATTAAGGATTGTTTCTCTTTATGATTAGTTTTTTTTGTGTTGTCTTTATGCGTGATCAAATAAACTTTTCTATCTGTCTTTAAATGTGGGTTTGCGAATTACTTATATTCTTGTCAGGGTTGACACACGTATAAGTAATTTTCGAAATCACTTCGGGTAAGCGTATCGCATATCGCGAATCGCGAATCGCGAATCGCTAACTAGGCATAGGTTAGGAATGGGTCCAAATAAGTAAAGCGATTGATACGAATCGAAACCTCTAACTTGGGAGCTAGAGAAAAACAAGAATATAAAATAAATCGTATGATGATAAATAGTGATGATGACATGTTATGTCAAACCTTCTCCTTATAGAGTATCAGGAAATACAGATCGTACTCAACAGTTATTCAATTTATGAATCGATAAACGTATCGAGCGGTATTATCGCTTGAGTCATGCGGTGCACCGAGCCGCAATCAGCCGCACAATAGGTAATGTTTAGGAATACTAACATGACCTAACTGTTGGACTTCATCACTCGTGCAAACCGTGTTTTGCTTATTAGATATTGGTATGAAACTTTCAAATTTCATAGCAATCCAAACTAATATTGTGAATGTGTGTTTGTTTGTTACGCATTCAAGCCTTAATTACTCGACCGATCATCAAGACGTTTCATCCAAAATAAATATTTGATAATCTAACCCAACCTACATTTACGCGCGGTAAAATCAGTTAAAATATTTTTTTCAATCACATTTCCTCAAGCTCAAACATGAAAATGATTAAATGATTTTAAGGACACTTTAAGGACATAATTACGATGAACTTTAATGATGTTTGTAATTCTATGAGTATTCAATGAAAGACAGGTAACACCTCAGTCAACTTCTGAGTATTTTAACGATTACGATACGATTTTACCTAATTAGTAACATGCGCAGGTTAAGAAGAGAAGCGCGTGTAGCAAAGTTGTTGTGAAAAACCTTCAGAGAGAAACCATTTAAAATACACAGTTTTTTACGACTTTTTCGATTTACTCGTAAAGTTTAATTATACAGATACAAATAATGGAACGTGGCGGCACGGTAAATTTGACGTCATTAATCTCGTGTCGTTCCTGCGTAATATTCAATTCCTTTACGTAGTAGGTATTACAAGATTACATTTCATTCTTTTACCTAAAATATATACTTACTTTCACAACGTCTAGACTTGTTTGTGAGTTTTTTTTAAGTTAGCTTTCGACATGTCATCTTTTCGTGTTGAACTAAACTTTTAGTTTCTAACATAAGAAACCTATATACATTGTTATGAAGGTTTCTATTACATATAGGTGAAGGTTAGGTAAAGGAGCATTGTGCGGCGTGCATGTTCCCACGCGCGCCTCTGTGTCGTGCCGTCTCCCCTCAAGGGGGAGGGACAGTAGGGCTTTTTAAAAGTAAGTTGTACGTAAAGGATAGGTCTCTTTGTGTAGTGGCCTGCCATTTCATACAGCGCGGCGGCGGGCCGAAACCTCGGCGCGGTCGCGACCGCATGTGAAAGTGATTCGCGCAGCTTCGCCGATTGCGGTTTTGTCGAGGAACACCGTTTAGTCGGTATTACCGGGAAGTCCATTATCATCATTACCATCTTTCTTTTACCCCTGTGAGTCCGACATTACCCCTCCGCTGCGAGGGGCATGCGTTAAGGCATTCCCACAAGTAAAAAAAAGAATGTAAAGGAGCTTTGTGCACCTTATTAATTTGAATTTATCAATTTAAAAAGGAATAAGTAATGCGCATGATACTTTAATTGCAAATTTAAACTGTTTATAGGTATCTAAATGTCGGCTTCGGTGGCGTAGTGGTTAGTGTAACCGACTGCCACGCCTGAGGTCGCGGGTTCGATTCCCGCATTAGTCAAACATTTGTGTGCATGAACATGGATGTTTGTCTTGGTCTGGGTGTTTCTATGTATAATATGTATGTATTTTTCGACCCAGTGGGACCTTTTGTGTCGACACTCTCCCAATAACAACTGCCATAGATGTTCATGGCAGCCAGGACCGACGGGCTTAACGTGCTCTCCGAGGCACGGAGCAGGCGATAATTGTCAACAAATACGCACATAATTTCGAAAAGTCATATAACTTCCGAAAGTCAGAGGTGCGCGACGTGGATTCGAACCCGAGACCCTCTGCATTGCAGTCTGTTGGTCTCCCCACTGAGCTATCGCTGCTCTTGTATATATATAATAGTCGTCGCTTCATTAAAAGAGACAATTATATTATTTAAGTGAGCTGAATGCTGCATTCGCTATTTTCAGGGAACACATCACATATATACCTTCTTTAAAATGGCGTTTTATTTAAGCCCTCTAAATTTTATTTAATTCCGTCGCGAATTAACAGCAATTCTATTAATTAAGGTTGCAAACATGACGAAAACTGTGTTCTGAATTTTCTACGAAGATGGTGGAAAATTACTGAAATGATATTTACTAGTTTAGATTCTCCTTGAGCATTGCTATTACAACAACAAATCGTGACATAATTCTTTTAACTGACGTTTTCCATTTAGGCGCCTAGTCATCTAAATGTGATGAATCGGAAAAACAAAACACACGACAGCATAAATTTTAATCAACATTACAAAATCAAAGTCTTTATACGTCAATAAATTTGTTATAATATACTTATAAAAATATTATTGACCGTATAAAATGATACTACCAAGTTTACAAATATCCGACACAACACAAATAATTTGTCTAAAAGCCATATTTTCAGGCATGGATACTGCAATAAGCGGATTTGTAGACCAAATTAGGTTTCACTCAATCTATTAACCAGCCTTTCCAGAGTACGGCTTCAATTGTCCGGAATAGAAAGCGATGTACCAGATTAATATGTATTCTATCACATACACACAACACCATCGAGCCCAAACTAAGCAGAACTTGTACTATGGGTACTAGACAATGGATAAACATACAGATATACTATAGATATACCGAGATTAGTGTTGAAATAACATATTGTTGCGCAGGGATCGGCAGACCAATTTTAACAAAGATGAATCTGCATCGACTCTTTATACAGTCTATGTATTCTTCTATATTAATACGTTAAGAGAAAAAGTTGTGGCCGTCACACAATCACGTTAAACAGATATATGTATGCATATTCAATTTATGGTGCTTATGCTGCAAGAGATAATATAAAACGTAATGGGAACAATTGCTTATTCAATGTTCGACTGGTGCCAGCCTTAAAAATCAAATTACTTATTGGTTTTAAATCCGCGTCTAGCTAGGTTGTTGTCTTCGTACAATACAAATAGTTTTTAATAAATCTTGCTTATATTCAATGGCCGTAATTCTTGATGGCTTGTGTTATTTTTAACGTATATGTGTAAATACATTTTTTTGTATCTACAAAATTGCGTAATAGTACCACTACATTTGTAGGACTATGTGGCCATTTGATTATACAAATATTTATTAAGCTGCATACAAAAAATCTGCTTGTTATCAATAATTTTGGTGACTTCGTTATTTAGACATATTCGGAGTGTAGGACGCTCCAGTCAAACCATCCATTCTGTAGGACAATTGTTTTTCCAAGTTTATCGTACATTTACATCAATATTCGAAAAAAAACTTACTGTTATTCAGACAATTTCGACACCCCACCGAATCGATATGTTTTATACCTGCTCTTTACATTAGCTACCTCTATCGAGAATTTTCAGACTAAATACTTGGGCGCCTCGTCGAACCGAACCTATTCACGAAGATTCAGACAGCTATTACTCCCAAAAAAAAAAACAGGCGGTGGTTGCTGGACTAGAAGTTATAGAACCAACAGTGAATTCAATGCTAATGGTTATAAATAGTTTCATGAAATTGCTCATTATACAATTTTAAATCAGAGTAATCAGCAACTGTCATAGTACGTGATGGAGGTATAACGTAATGCCAACAGCCAGCAACAGCACAATGGAATAGTTTAAATGATTATCATTATAGGTATAATAACTTGGCCGACGGTGTGCTGCTGCCACTCAACACGTTAAAAATACGAAACTGCCTCACCATGTACCATTTCACAATTTTCTACGTGCATGGAAAATAAAAGAAATTGTGAAAGCGTGTCTTTTAATTACTATTCTTAATTGAATATAATATTCTTATATTTTGTAATTAAATATATTCCTACTGATAGGTGGCAGGCAGCATAGCTTATGCAAGATAGTTAACCCCCTCAAAGTGGTTACTTGTGCATTGGTGAACCTTAGAAACTTTCTGAACACAGAGCATCTTTAAAGAGTTTTGCAAACCATTCTCATCGCAGAAAGACAACGAAAGGTTCCTTAAAAGAAACATTTATTGCTCGGTAAGAGACAGTAAAACAAGCAAGACATAACAAATATCCATGTACCTATAGTTATACTATAATTGCGAAAGTAACTCTGTTCATTATCTCTCACGATTGATTAAACAGCTGAAAGGGTCTTTATGAAATGTAATGTAGGCTATCTTTTACCCTGGTATGTATACCCGAGAGTTTCACGCGATCAAAGATTTGTGCAGAAACTATTATTAAGATCGCTTCCTTAGTGACTTCAGAGATAAATTTAAAAAGTATAAATATGTATGTTAAATTTAGAAAGTAAGTATATGTTAAAAATATATGTACTTACTTTTTAAACGTAAGCGTTTGTAACATAAGGTGTCTAATTAAGCATTTGCATTTTGTTTCTATGAATAATATGTATGTATGTACAAAAAAAGAAGTATATAAGTATGTTTATCCATTGTCTAGTACCCATAGTACAAGCTCTGCTTAGTTTGCGCTAGATGGTGTTGTGTGTATGTGATAGAATATTATATTATATTTGCAGACTCAGTTGAAACCAGCGTGAAGCCCTGATTTTTTAATTGTGCTTTAATGTGAACACACGGATGTCATACTAATTATGTTTTGGAATTATTTATTGTTATAGAGTTTATAAAGAAATAGTATTAAGATATTTTGGAACAATCTAAAAAGCTAACATTCGATAGGACTCATTTCGCGACTGTACACGGGACACAATTATTTTCTGCTTAACATAAGTAGACAAATAAATTGTTCCTCATTTACGCACGTGAACGGACCGGAAAACGTGCTTTATTTTTGGTACATCTTAAGTACCAAAATTTTGTGTAACATGAGTTACAGTGTATTTTGACTAACTCACTAAGGCGATTATAGAGAGCAATATTTTAATATTTTGAACATGCTATCATGTGTATTACGCAGTACGCTACTGCTTAATAAATATTGTACTCAAACATGTCGTTTCAGTAATCGCCCGGATCAGATTGTTAGAGAGCAAGCACTCTAAATAGTGTTACAAAAAAAACTTGAGATCTAGTACGTAGTACCTTAATAATTATTAAATTAAATCGAGACTTTAATCTCTTTGCCATCGTTTTGACACTGGGTCCAGATAATCCTTTTTCATTTTATCCGGTTGCCAACTAATTGATTACTGATGAGTAAAAACTCACCTTATTACAAAAGCAATATCACGGGTAATGTTACCTAACAGTATTATAGTTCTATCTTCCTACAAACGGTCGGAATGCGAGTCATACCTACGCGCCTCAAGGCCGGTATGCACTCGGTACACATCCTGTCGCGAATGTGCCGCAGTGACGAACGGACGCACGATGTGAAAGATTTGTAAGCAGTAAGCGTGCGATTTGTTAATATTTGATTGAAATAAGTACAAAAATATTTTAATTAAACTTTCATCCGAATGCGGCATTATCCAACTTTTTTATACTATTTAATTTAACAATAAAGCTTTTCGTCTAGGCGCAAATATTTTTCAGTCTCAAATATATAAGGATGTTTTTTTTAATAAATCTACTAATTTAAAAACACAACATGATTTTTATTGAACACTTAAACAATAAATAACATTATATTTATAATCACTGAACTAGAAAGAAACTCAAGTAGGTATTTGAAATTAAAATACTGTAGGTGGGCAGCCCTCTCGCGTGTTTGCGTACCGAGTGACTGTAGGTAATTATTTCAAGGACAGAGCCGAGTTACAGTACTGTTAGATAACAATTGTAAATAACTTGGCAATGACCATGCTTACGATCAACTCCTCTCTGCAAATGACCCTGAATGATTGACCTGTAGAGCTGACCCAGTTTGATTGAAATTCCAGATTTAAACCGACTTCTATGATCTATGACTATCTCTCTCGTACTTACAGCGTTTATTAACTTCAGATTTAACTTTCCGGCAATATACATTTAGCACTCGATGTTTCATGCGAAAAGATATTACCTTATTAGGTTAACTAGTATTCGCTTAGTGGTCGAAATACGATGATAAACATTATTGAAATTTTGAGAATATCTCGAATATGAATTCACATGTTGCCAGCATTAAAAATACTAACCGTTGCACAATATTTTTATTTATAACACTAAAGCACGTCAATAGTTTACTTACCAAAATAATACGAAAATTGGTTGAATAACACAGAGGAGTTTGATATCTGTTTTGTCTCTGCCAGTTTATAAATACATTTTCAACTGCATGTCATTAATTGGCTTTTGACTATATGAATAATTAACATTGACGCGAAAGCGCGACTTAACTTTTTAATTGCGTTTCTTTGTTACGCACCGTAAAGTAATAGAACATTTGCAATGATCTATGTGTTTTTGTACATACAAGAGCTCACAACTTTATCCTAAAAGTATTGGCAGTAATACAATATATGAATTAAAAAGAAAACCAAATCTACAAGAACACACACAAAATTTTGTATCAAAATCGGTCCAGCCGTTTAGGAGGAGTTCAGTGACATACACACTTACAGTAGAATTTATATATATAAAGATATAGTATACTCTCACCGTTCGGCGTTGATCAAGCAGTTGCCGGCTGAGTGTTGTTACTGAGAAAATCTTGACAGAAAATCCCAGAAGCACTTTTCTCTTCGCAAGAATCGAAATTGCCCTACATGCACAACAGTTGCATTAACTACCGCTGCCCCATTAATATCTATTTATCATATTATTATTTAATATCATAAAAAGCAATATAATAACAAAGATTTACAACACGGTTCCTCTAGAAAAAAATGTTTTGGTAGGGTGGTTCACGCAACAGCGATAGCTCAGTGGGGAAACCAACAGACTGCTGCAATGCAGAAGGTCTCGGGCTCGAACCCAGGTCGCGCACCTCTGACTTCCGGAAGTTGTATGACTTTTCGAAATTATGCGCGTATTGATTGACAACTATCGCCTGCTCCGTGCCTCGGAGAGCACGTTAAGTCGTCGGTCCCGGCTGCCATGAACATTTATGGCAATCGTTATTGGGAAGTCAGTGGCCTATAATATCCTGACACTGGTCTAGCCTTAGGGTATCGTCAGCCTTCGGGTTGCGGAGGTCAGGTGGCAGCCGCTCCGTGTAAAAACTGATATCCAGTCAAATCCGGTTAGATCAGAAAAGCCGACCTCAAGTGACTTGGGAATAGAAAGGCTAGGGAGAAAAAGAGTGCCTCACGCATGAAAGATAGTACAAAATTACATAGACATAGGTACGAGTTGGCAGTAACCACGCTTTCGATTATCAATGTATAATATATAAACTAGCTGACCCGCGCAACTTTGCTTCATATAAGAGATATTTCCCATTTTTGCAACATTTGCTGCTCCGCTCCTATTGGTCGTAACGTGACGTTATATAGCCTTCCTCAATAAATGGGCTATCCAACACTAAAATAATTTTTCAATTCGAAGAAGTGGTTCCTGAGATTAGCGCGTTCAACCAAACAAACAAACAAACTTCAGCTTTATAATATCTATATATTAATACGTGAAGCAAAAACTTTGTACCCCTTTTTACAAAAATTGCACGGACAAAGGAGTATGAAATTTGGCACAGTTAAAGTTTATATGGAGAAGGAGTGGCGAATCCTATTATTTTTATAAAATGTGCATTAGAAATACATTAAATGAATGGGAAAACACTACACGCACAACCATGCATTTGACACACGCAGTCGAATCGCGTTCGTAGTATTCCGCCATTGTTCATCTGACCGTCGTGTCGTACAATTCTTCGTAACCATGGTTACATATACCTTATTTATAAGTAATAAAGAGAAAAAGAAAACAAAGTATCAGGTTTAGGAATATCGTCAATGAAAGAGTATAGTTAAGTAAATATCATTTGTTTGAAAAATATAGATAAATTAACCTGTATAGTCTTGGTGAAATCTAAATGAAATGTGATTATAAGATTAAATTTATAGACAATAAAACCTTAATAATGATTAAACTTAACATTTAAATCAATTATGGTCGAATTCTGACCAGCGGGCGACCGCTAGTTATTATAGATAACCAAAGACAAAATACTTCAGTATCATTTTCGGCTCTGTTTATCCGCCGATTTTCTTTATTTTTCTTCAGTAGCTATTGGTGAGCTTTAGAGCAAACCACAAAAAATGGAAACATCTTGATTTGTTTTTTATATAGGACGTTAAATTCATTTAGGTATGAACCCAATATTTTTATATGATCGAATTTTAACCGTTGAACGAACAAACAGCATTTAAAAGTAAAGTCCTCACTCACTGAACGAGTCATCTACGCCCAGCCGTAACATAGAGAGTTGAAAATTTGCAAGATGTATATAAGACATTGTAAGAAATTCGCACGGAATAGTGAATAAATGGAACATTCGCTTTAAAGTTGCTTTGTTAATGTAAATATATTATTGTGTGTGTGTGTGTTTGAGGGGGTCGCTGGATGTTTTAGATTAACAATTTGATACCGTAAGTGGCTACGATCGGGTTGCGAGCTAACGTTATGGCCGGGCAACGCCAACCAGACAGACCTACGATCGCCAGTATGTTGTTAAATTATTTTACTAGAGGATTCAAATTTGTCATGAAAGTAAGTAATTATATTTATTAATTTTCGTTAATCTTTGAAATTAATCTACTATATACGGATTTTATCGCCAACTACCTTTACAAGATGCAGGGGTGTATAAAATAGATTGTGACTGCGAACTCTCATACATTGGTCAAACCAAGAGAAACATAGGCACCCGCATAAAAGAACACATAGCTGATGTAAAACACCGACGCTCGTTGAAGTCTGCTGTGTGGTGAACATGTGTAACAGGGGACCAACCACTACCTGAGATTTGACAAACCACAGATTCTCGCTAAAGAACACCGATTCCTACCAAGGATGCTTCGCGAGGCTATTGAAATAAAAAAATATCCTAATTTTAATAGAGAAGATGGTTGGAATGTACCACCAGCTTGGGATCCAGTAATACAAATAGTCAAACCCAAGAAGAAGCAAACCACAGCTAGACTTAATGATACTTTGAGCTCATTCTGCGTAAAAAGAAACACCAATGATTAAATTATGTTCGGGTACTTTGAAATACTAAACTGGAACATTAAGACAACTACCATCTTAGTCTCCCCGTGACCATGGCTGCTGAAAAGCAACCGAAACGTCGGGGAAAGTGTAAACGCGATAATATCCGTATATAGTAGTTTAATTTCAATGAATAATATTCGCGTAAACAGAAGACAATATTTCGTTAATCTCTCACGATAAGATAGAAGGACATAACGACTAACGTACTAGTAGCGGTATAAAACAAATTGCAATTTAGTTAGAAACCACATTATACCTTCCGCTTTTTATCATGTTATTGGATTAATCAGGGATCAAACAAAATCAGTGTTAAAAGCAGAAAAATGCTAAGTCCATAGACTTTAAAGTTCACGTATTTCAATTCCATGAATAGCCATTCGAGGCTTGCATGCATTAGCTTTTTTATGTTTTAAATACAGGAAAAGTCTCAGTAATCCAGTTAATTCGCAGATAAGGTCGCTGGGTTAAATTGAAATAGAAAAGCCTGTTGCAACTCTAAAGCTTTTGAATTCTAAGTTGTACACGCTGACAGATTTAAACGCGATTCAAAACTTATTAACGCCGGGTCTAAAATGAAAGAAAGCTTTGTTTCTAGAGCCTAGGCAAAGACAAAATGCTATTTGCTTTGTGACTGGCTGCCGGCAAATTTAAGAGTTATGAAATTGTTAACAACATAAGCACAATTTTACTTGTACACCTTAATTTTAATGTTTATGAAAATATGTAGATTCTCTTTGCAGTATCAGAGATACGACTGAAGATAAAGACACTTAAAGATTATGTGTATGTACAACCAAGGACGGTGTGACCGCAAATAAAAAATCCTACCAAACAACTATTGAATGGATTTTGAGTAACTAACTAAGTAAATATCTAAAAGTAAAGTTTGTTCACAATCAGTAATACTAATTCAATATAAATCACAACATATAACAACAAAACTATTTACATACATACCTAGTAATAAAAATATATATTTACATGTACGGTTGAGGCATCGAATTCTCCATCACTGTCGGGTCCATACACTTCCAGTAGGATTGTAGCATTAACATGTTGGGTGACATTACCGGTTGCTGAGGGTTAGGGCCTCTAGCTATGCAAGGTCCATGTAAAGAATACAAGTACTCGGGCCCCATTATATTAATATTTGCAACGTACACTAATCAAAATCTTAAGGACACCTACTAAATTGTAATATTTGAGGACTGCTGTAGCAATTGTAGAAGAAAATTTATCCGCAATTGTTACGATTTTATAAACTAAGCTAGCACTAATATATCCGCGGACAAGTGACCGTGAATTTTTAAACGGTGATAATAAACTTGTAAAAACGGCACTCTGTTCGGTGAGCGCGCTCAGCAGTAAAGAGCGAACGAAGCGCGGTAAACAACTGGCACCCGCGGTTGTGCGCTTGCCGGGTGCTCCCGTCGGAGTGGCAGGGACCGGCGCGTGTAGAGGCAAGGCGGCGGGTATCAAGGAGCTACCGAGTTGTTGACATGCGGTAAAATTGTGACGAAATCTATTTCTAACATAAATTCGAGTTTAGGATATATTGCGGCAGTCGAAAAGTTTTTGATTTGGCAGAGAAAGTAGGATATATTTTTTTATTCCGTACTAGCTTTTACCTACTTTACCCGGCTTCAATGGACTAAAAGAAGGTTAGGTTATGTATGTAAAAGTATTTTTTTTATTAAATAATATATAGCCTATGTTTCTCGTTGATAATAGGTATAGCTTTCAAATGGTGAAATAATTTTTAAAACCGGTTAAATCGTTTTTGAGTTAAGCCCTTGCAAAGAAACAAACAAGTAATCAAATGACACAAATTGATTTTCCATACAAACGGTCTAACTTTTGGGTATATAACGAAATTTTAGTACCTAGTTCATAGCTCTTTGCGTCTTCAATATTAGAAAATATAACAAAGAAACATGCGGTGCAATCTTTGGGGACTGCCGATAGAAGTGAAAACCAAGTAACTTGTGAATTGTATCGTCGAGCTATTAGATTATTGTTTTTGAATTTTGAATGCGTTCGGTGACGATGACGTGAGTTCCATGATTTTTGTTCACCCAAAAAGTGCTCAAGGCGGCGCCTAAAGAAATTTTCACTTCAAAAATTGGTAAAATCTTGCAAACGAACACATAACATTATTAACGATTAATTTAAAATTTAATCACGAACCAAATAGATATCGAAATCCTATTAAAGCATTCCTCCTTATAATATTATTTTTGTATAAGAAAAAGTTGATTAACAGAAAATTCGAATCGCGTTTCATTTTAGTGCTTTTTTATATATTTGTATCGTAGCGCTTAATCTGACAATTGTTGGCAAGCCAGACTGCACTGAAAACCTTTTGTGTCTGGCCACCGCGCTGCCGCGGCCGCTGCGCCTTAATAGATTAAATATATAACTCAATGGTTAAATAAGAATTTTATATTAAAATTAAATCCTCTTGCAAATGAACTTCAATTAATTGCTAAAAATAAACAAGTTGTGCTTCGTAACATAGCAAATACTTTTCATCGATTTTTATAAAATAAAGCTATACCGAGCGAAGTGAAGTTTGCCTATTTATACTACACATGAAATAAATACGAATACGTGAATATTATTTCAGCAATCTATAAGTATAGACGGTTGCAGCTAAACAACAAAAGCTATCTACAATTTAAATTGTTAAACTACGATACAGAAAAATTGTGTACCTAATGTCAACTGTTGGGAGCATGTTCCATGTTAATATCGCACGTATAATCAATACATTATATAAAACAAAGTCCCCTCGCCGCGTCTGTCTAGTCGCGATAAACTCAAAACTCAAAAACAAAAACGTATTTTCATGCGGTTTTCCAATAGAAAGAGTGATTCATGAGAAAGGTTTATAGATGTATAATTTGTTTAGGATTTGTAGTACCATTATTATTATTTATAAATAACTATCATGGCGACCAACAATTCGATTTGGCTGGTAAGCAAATCCAAGCAAAATCCAGTTTTACTCGCGTGCTGTTTATATTGTAAAACGAGTTCAATAAGCTACTGTTATTGCAAGAGTCCTGTTGTTAAGAGCTCAGAATAATTTTCCCTGAAACTCATATTTATTTAATCGTAGCATCAATCATACGATCTACTGAGCAATATAACCAAATCCATATACACGGTGTCCCAGAAGATGTGTATCAAATTGTAACGGGAGATTCCTTAGATACGAACCTTTCAAAAGGGGTAAAAAAAAAAGGTAATGACTTTGGTTAAAATAAAAAAATCAAAGTTTTGTTACAAGTACGACTTTTCTCAGACTTTTAACTACAGGTGCTACGTTTATGGCTCATTATAATTTTTCCACTATTGTCATTTGTGAAGGATTGATTAGTCAAACAAAAAAAAAACTGACTTTAAAACTGACCTGTTTTCAAATCGCAGCATTATTTTGATGTATTGTCCTTACTTAAGGAACCTGCCGTTACAATTTTATTCACAACTTCTCGGACATCCTGTACATGGATGTTGTTGAAACCAAACTCTTTAAATTTTAGTTAGATATACATAAAAAAAATATAAGGCAAGTAGGTAGAAGTAATAATCATAGAGATAGTAAGCAAGTATTTATTTTCAAAATATAGGTACACCTTCTTATACAAATATTATAACACAGAAAACAAAAAAAGTACATTTATAATGAAAAATGAGGTTACCACTCTGGTTCGTTGTTGGTTTGCGGTTGATACCTCAAACCAACCCTAATATTATTTGGTAACCCCAAGTGACGTCGATTGGCTACTTGCTACGGCGGCTACTACGAGATCATGAGATATATTATCCGAACCGAAGATACGCTTTGTAAAACTATAGCCTTAAAACGACGTGACGTGACAAAATTTAACTTATCATCATCATTTTCTTGCCCTGGTCCCAATTTATTTGGGGTCGGCGCAGTGTGTCCTCCGCTTCCATACTTCTCTGTCATCCGTCATCTGATCATTTACCCCTTTATCTTTCATATCCATCCTCTCACAGTCCATTTCCTCCATTTCGTCCATTTCCAGGCCAAACGATTTCCTTTTACCTTCTCATCTATGGGCACCACTTTCAGACTACCTCTTACGTATTAATTCCTAATTCTGTCCATTCCGTCCAAAATTTAACTCATGTAAAGTGATTTTTTTGATCTTTTAACTGTCTATTACTATTTTTAATTTAATTTATCTTTCTAAATCCCAATTTTAGTGTCAAAGCGTTTAGTGAACCAATCTAGACGCTTTGGAAGTCCAGAAAGTCAGGAATTATTTAATTATAGCACGAGACATAATATTGCCCATTCGATAAATAATTCTATCGAATTTGTGTCTGTAATCTCTATGTTTGCAAAGTTAGTCACGCGGCTGATATTGTCTTAGTACAAGATTTTTAACTTTAATAAATGGAAATCAGTATTTTATGGACCTGAAACAATCTGTAATTGTTATATATGTAATCAGAGATAAGCAAGCAGAAAAGTTACAATTGCGAAACGCCAATGTGGTCATATCCAATCAGAATCACCTTAGAATAGTTGGCCTAGTGGTCGCGTCTTCACCGTCAGTACGCCGAGTGTTATGACAAACAAGTAGACAACCCGCCTACTGACAAGCGGATACTTAGACTAACCGCTTCCCATTAAGTAGGCTACAGCCCACGCTTATCATACTACAAATACGTTACTATGCTTCTAGCGAACACTAGTAGCTGCTGGTAACAACGCAGCGCCTTCTTAAGGAGTCAGCATGTTGAAATTAAACAAACTTCATATGGCTATTATCGCGTTGTTTATTATTTTAATAGTCAAACCCAAGAAAGAAGCAAACCACAGCTAGACTTCGTGACACTTTGAGCTCATTCTGCGTAAATAGAAACACCAATGATTAAATTATGTTCGGGTACTTTGAAATAACTACACTGGAACATTGAGACAACTACCATCTTAGTCTCCCCGTGACCATGGCTGCTGAAAAGCAACCGAAACGTCGGGGAAAGTGAATATTTAAATCTAAATATGTAGTTGTATAATTTAAATAGCTTCAATTGAAGTAAACAGTAACTAGTAAAAGTGTTTAACAATAGTAGTTTAAAGTTTCAAAATTATGTAATAATAGAGTTATAAAAAAAATAAACATCGCGATAAAATCCGTATAAAGTTCGTTTAATTTCAATGTATAACATTCGCGTAAACATAAAACAATGTTATGTGAGTCAGCATGTTACAGAGAGTATATAGACATAAAATTATTTTGTAATCCTTTTTTCGCTCTAGTAATTATGCCTGTGTCGCGGGTGAATTATTTCTATATATTAATACGTGAAGCAAAATCTTTGTACCTCTTTTTACGAAAATTGCTTGGCCGGAGAAGAATGAAATTTTGCACAGTTGAAGTTTATATGGAGAAGGAGGGGCGAATCCTAATATTTTTATAAAATATGCATTAGAAATACGTTAAATTAATAGAAAACCACTACACGCACACAACCATGCATTTGACACACGCAGTCGAATCGCGTTCGTAGTATTTCGGCATTGTTCGTCTGACGTCGTACAATTCTTTGTAACTATGGTTACCTACACCTTATGTAATAAAATATAATATGTAATAAAGAAAAACAGGAAACAAAGTAACAAGCTTAGGAATTTTGGTCGAATTTTGACCACTAGGCGACCTCTAGTAGAATAAACATTCAATCAACGGACATAAAGAATGTGACACCCAGGCTCGAAACAACAATTTATAGACCACACAATTTTTATTTGTCCATCAGATCGAACCGACGAATTCTGTATTTATAAGTAAGTGGGCTGCACAATATTCAACGACCGTCGGTCTACCTCGGACGATCGGCAACACTTAATAAAAAGGAAGACTTGTTAGGTATTTCGTAAACTCAATTAATTCCTTAACCTGGTTGAAATATATTCGATATTTCGTCACATTTGTTTTGAAGTTTACCTTAAGTATTCAAGTTACCCCACCCCTACTACGAAATTTTCACGTGTGACTTAAGATTTAAGAATTGTTTAGACTTATACAGCGACAATCGATATTAAGTCCGTGACCGCTGACCAACAATCAAGTATACTTTTTACGAGTAAGTGACAATTATTTATTATAAGCTAGCCTCCTACGTGAGACTTAACGCATAGCTGGCGAAATGTGATTCTAGTACACCTCAGCCTTATCTTTTTAACATATACTAGCGGTCGCCAAGTAGTCGAAATCCGACCAAATGTGATTTAAATTTTAAGTTTGATCGTTTAACGTTATAACTATACCCTTATAATTACATTTCATTTAGTCACCTACTCCATTTACATACATATGTAAATGGAGTAGGTGACTAAATGAAATGTACCATAGTTACGAAGAATCCTACGACATCAGCCGAACAATGCCGAAATACTACGAACGCGATTCAACTGCTTATGTCAAATGCATGGTTGTGTGCGTGTAGTGTTTTTTCAATAATTTAATGTACTTCTGATGCATATTTTATAAAAATATTAGAATTCGCCGCTCCTTCTCCATATATTCACCTTTTCACCATTCACCTTTGACTGTGCCAAATTTCATTCTTCTCCGGCCAAGAAATTTTCGTAAAAAGAGATACAAAGTTTTTGCTTCACGTATTAATATATAGATTATGTAATTTTATAACCTTATTGATATAGTTGCGGGTTCGATTCCCGCACAAGTCAAACATTTGTGTGCATGAACATGGATGTTTGTCTTTGGTCTGGGTGTTTCTATGTACAATATGTATGTATTTACAAAAACAAAGTATATATGTATGTTTATCCATTGTCTAGTATCCATAGTACAAGCTCTGCTTAGTTTGGGCTAGATGATGTTGCGTGTATGTGAAAGAATATTATATTAAATTATTAGAGTGTTAACCTGGGAATGGAATAAGTCACTACCACGATACGTTGATCTTCATAAATATCTCTTTGTGCTTTACATGAATATTTAAACTTGAATAACGAGCTGAAATTTTTGTAACAAAGTAATTTTAAAACTGGAGATGGTAGTAGACTTTTTATACTCCAATAGCCCTCAGCATACATCTAATGTTATAAACATTAAATATTACGATGGTTGTCCTGCCTAATTTCATGTCGAGTGTCACGCGATTAATCCCCGCATATTACAAACTATGTACTTATATTACAAAACAAAGTCCCCACGTCGGTCAGTCTTTTCGTGATAAACTCAAAAGCTACAGAACGGATTTCCATTCGGTTTACACCAATACACAGTGATTCATGAGGGAGGTTTAGATGCATAATTTGTTAAGGTTTTGTACTATTCATACGAAGCCGGGGTACCTAGCTAGTGACTTATATGAGTATGAATTTCGATTTAGATAAGTTCGTAATATCCTTTTAAGCAGAGTTTATAACTTTATCCACAATTCGGATAGATAGTAGCCCTAATGCTTGAGGTATCTTTAATAAGGTAATGAGATAAAGAAAAACGTAACATTAGGATGTTATTAAAACTGTTTTTGTTATAGCATATTTGATATTATTATTCACACAAATTTGTATATTCCACAATGTTTTGCTGGCGAGTCTACAGAACATATTATATTGGTTTGAAACTAGAAACAATCGAGTATGTTTAAGTGGTAGAGGAATTGCGATATACGGAAGAGTAGCGACCTTGCAGCACCACCCGAACCCCGCACAGCTGCCTACCCCTCGCCTGTATATCACGTCGAGTGGACAATGTTTACATCACGCTCGATACTCTTATGCATTGTATATACTTGTACGTATCTACATAACTATGATGAATGGTATTTATATCTTTGAAGCGCGAATAGATTTGTCGTTTTGTTATTCAACATATTCCAAGTACTTATTTGCATGCGCGCTATGAACTAGTTCTTATCATAGAATATATCTTGCTAACAAAAGCAATCGGTACTGTTTTACTATTAAAATAAAATTGGTTAATACCATTCTGTCTTTTTTTCGACTAATGTTATAATAAATTAATTCTATAGTGAATCAATCCGTGCAGCTAATTAAGGTATCAAGCGATAAGGGAGGTCGTAAGGTCAGGTACATCGCAATGCCGTCGTGATCCCTCTCCTAAAAGCATTAAGTTTAGTTTGAGTTTTACAAGAATACTATATTGATTTATAGATGTTTGTCTTGGTCTGGGTGTTTGTAATTTCTATTATACATAGAAATTAAAAATATCTATAAAAAATCTATATCTATAAAAATACATAAGTATTTACAAAAAAAATATATATATGTATGTTTATCCATTGTCTAGAACCTATAGTACAAGCTCTGCTTATTTTGAGCTAGATGGTGTTGTATGTATGTGGCAGAATATTATATTATTATCTATTATTATTATATTATTTCGACTTTCAGAAATATTACTTTATGGCATAAATCAATAAATGATTTTTGACTTTAACTTTATTGTGATTAGGAATGTAAAACCCAAATAGACAGTAAACTTTAAAAAAATTAAACTTAGCGGCAAGAACATGCTAGCGTTTTCGCGATCTTACCGCACGACGACGATTGGGTGAGAATGGGCAATAGTTTTTACTAGAATCAGTTACTTGCGAGTAAATAATGCATTTTGAACATGTTAATAGTGGCACACACAGGCTTTATAGTGACTGAGATTTCGTCATAGGTCGATTATATATTGTTTTATTAGGGCAGTTCTGACAGACGAGAAACGATTAAAGACAGAAAAAAGTGACGTGTCAGGAATAACACCCTATGGGGCTTTGAGCGAACGGAATAAGATAGCAATATGTTAGATTCCAGCGCCTCGTTGGCGCAACGGTATAGCCTCGTATCCACTAGGCAACATATGACGCGCGACATGTTGCACATCATTGTTACTCACGGCAACGTTGAACTTTGTTTAGCAACGTTGTCTGTCCACGCATGACCAGTCGTCGCCAAGATGTCGCCGGAGGCACTAGTGTTGATTTCAGTGGCTTTTTCACTCCTCCACTTGACAACATTTGACGCTCGACTGCCTGTTGCACGGCAACAAACAACAAGCCGTGCGTCATGTTGCGCGCTAGCTTACAACGTCACGCGTTGTTGTGCAAAGTTGCCGATCTTGTTGAGCGTCACGTGTTGTGCGTCAATTGTTGCCTAGTGGATACGAGGCTTTATGCATGCAACTGCTGTGCTTGAGCTCTCGGGTTCGATTCCTTGGTGGAGCAAAAAGTGTGTTTTATGTCAAATAATTCTCAGTAACAGCATTTAGTCCGGAACTATGTTTGCGAGTATTAGCTCAACTTTTATACTCTAAGGCTTAAAATCATATCTAGGGAAATGTGTGCCGTATACAAGTCTGCCTACCCATTGAGGCTATAGGCGAGAAACTATGAATCATAACGCTGTTTGTTCAAAGCGTCCTTGCAAGCAAAATGCTATATCTTAAACAGTTGTCGGGCTTTAACATTGAATAGAATTGAAGACAATGTATTGTCAAAAGTAAGTCATCTAATGCATAATGAATCATGTAAACACAACACTGTCGATTATGGAAAGAGTAGGTACCTACTAAATAGTAATAGCGCGCAAAAGCCTATAAATGTGCAATATAATAGAATCTAATACAATCCAATTGCATAATCAAAAGGCGAGCGATTGCGTACGCTTTGTAAATCAAAATATTACCAAGTAAGAAAAACTAGGTAACTATCTATTTTGATCGAACAGTGAGATCATGACTGCGACATGGACATTAATAGTAATTGTAGAATTGTCATTATCGCGTACCTAATTAGTTCTCACTCTGAAAAAGGCCCGTGTCCAGCAATAAGACAGTTTAATACAAGGCAGGTTTTTTTAAATTTTTTTATACTACTAAGTTGGCATTTAGTCATACGGCCTACCGGATGGTAGGTGGTCACCGTAGCCGATGGACGCCTGCAATACCAGAGGTATCACTTGCGCGTTGCCGACCCTTTAGGACAGGAAGAAGAGAAAAAGGAAGTGGGAAGGCGAAGGAGCGGGAAGAGGGAAAGAGGGTGATTGGGTCTCAGACACTCTCACTCACCGAACGAAACACGTCAGCAGGAATATTGCTATTTCACGTTGATATTCTGTGAGAGAGTAGTCCTTTCCCGGTCGAGCCCGCCCATTCATACTGAAATCAGCGAGGCTCTACTACTATCATGTTACCGTCATGTGGGGGGAATTTATGAGGACCGTCTTAAGTTTAGATTTGAATGATTTAAAGAGTACGCCTTGAGATAGAAATATGGATTAGAGAGATGGCAGTAAGAGATAGAGTTGTATGGTAACTGTCAACAGCAATGATTTTAATCACAGATGTTGATCCGTCCAGAAAGGTGACAATATTTAAACGTAGAAAGGCGTTTGAACGTTTGAATATGATCACACAGTACACAATGTTAACATAACATCTGAATTGTATATATCTATATATTAATATGTAAAGCAAAATCTTTGTGCCCCTTTTTACGAAAATTGCGTGGTCGGAGGAGTATTAGATTTGGCACAGTTAAAGTTTATATGGAGGAGGAGTGGCGAATCCTAATATTTTTATAAAATATACTTTACAAATTCTTTTCAAAATAATTCTACGATGCCTAAACCATTTTTGTAAATATTTAGTATTATAATTATTTGTGTTTTTGTAATTATGTTAATTATGTTATCTTTTTTAGTACCTTTACAAATACATTAAATATATGAAAAAACACCACACGCACACAACCATGCATTTCACACACGCAGTCGAATCGCGTTCGTAGTATTTCGGCATGGTTCGGCTGATGTCGTATAATTCTTCGTAACTATGGTTACATACCTTAAGTACCTATTACAATTACGCGGTATATATAATAACGAACAAACTTAAAATTTAAAGCAATTATGGTCGAATTTCGACCGCTTGGCGACCGCTAGTAAATACCTATTAATACGCTCACTCATATTGCAAATTGTACACTATTGTTCGCTATCTAATATGTAAGCTTGCTCTTCTTAATGTAGACACACTCTTCATAGTTGTTAGAGATGTATGTATAGACATCTTGTCGAGGATAAAGGCAAGAGATTATGTATAGTCCAATTTTTCTTCCTTATATAACGCTTTAGACAATACTAGATCCATTCCTACATATTAACTTCCTTTTTTGTAATCCCTAATGATGATACATTCGAAACTGAAATAAATGACAACCTGAAACGTATTATAACATGGCTAACCGAAAACAACTTAAAAATTAATCTTGGAAAAACTAACTACATTTCATTTGAACAGAAAACAAATAACATAAAACCTAATGTTAAATACAATAATAAAACTATTACTGAGTCTAATCATACAAAATTCCTTGGAATCTGGATAGATAGAAATCTAAACTGGAAAACGCAAGTAGAACACATATGCAGTAAACTGACTCAATATTCCTATGCCCTGTATAACTTGAGAAAGGTTGCAAGCCTGACAACACTGTTAACCGCATACCACGGATACGTATCATCTACTTTGCGCTATGGACTTATATTCTGGGGCTACTCACCAGACAGAGAATTGGCATTCAAAGCCCAAAAAAAATGCTTACGAGCAATATGTGGCATACAAAGCACAGAAAGCTGCGCACCGCAATTCAAAAAGCTCCAGATACTTACACTTCCGTGTCTTTACATATATGAAGTAGCCTCATACGTCAAAGCCAATATACATTTGTATGAGCACCTAAACAGTGCCCGTAATAAACATAGAGTATGCACCAAACGATATAAAAAAGCCATATTGACAAAAAATATACTAGGCATGGCACCCAAAATTTATAATAAAATACCTAAACGCATCATAGAAATAAACAAACTAGACCTGTTCAAAAAATGCCTTAAGGAGTTGCTAATCACGAAATGTTATTATACGGTTGATGAATATTTGAACGAAAGACTGTAGGCCTCATACATCCGATATATTTAACGTATGTAAATAACAATAATGTAATATTGCAATAATTCCAACTGCATGCTTAAATTTCTTATTTTCCTAAAAATTGTACGCTCTAAAGCAAAACATAGTTGGACACACACACTACCATTGTAACAACCCTTAATACCTATGTTTACAAATAAAGAATTTGAATTTGAATTTGAATATTCCTTTAAAAATTGAATATAAGTAGTCTGTCAGTAACAGAATTCTTTTATAATGATATGTTTGTTTACTAAATAAGATCCTACAATACAATGGATATTACCCACATACATGCAATCCTAAGTAATTATATATGTAAATGGGAATGTGAGTTTGTTCATTACGCTTCCACGCCTTAACTACTCGAGCGATCATCGTGAAATTTCGCATACACCGTTTATCCAGGCAAAAGTACTGTTCTCGCGGGGTCGAAATTTGTTGACAAAATATAGGTATAATGAGACCGAAATCGTATAAAAAAATAAAATTAAAATCCTTATCCTTGCTAATTTTATAAATGCAAACGTGAGTCTGTTTAAATAAAATCTAGTGCATTATAAGTGCACGATGTTTAAGATCCTTAGAGTATAGATGAGAAAACTGAGTCGCGACATCGTGCGTCACCACCACAGAAATCCAACTCGCTTTATGTAAATAGTGCAGAAATAATATAAAGTAACGTTATGATAAACTCATCTCGAGCATCGAGAACCGAACGATTTGTTTGCATATTTACCGCACACTCAAAAATCATTAGTACAGCGACATAATAATCAATGTCCCCGTGTAAGCCTACCAAAGGGCCGAGTAGTTCCTGATGTATTAGGGAAATACCCGTGAAAGAGAAACTAACAAATAATAAGCATTGTAACGCGCAACCCTACTGGATAGTATGCGCCGCACACGCACATCTCTATCTCGCTAGCCGCCGAGCGACGCGCGAGTCCCCCCCGCTCCTCAGTCAGTCGTCGTCACGCTACAGACCGGGAACCGCACGCGCCCCTACTATTTATCTTTCCGTACACGGCAGAGCCCCAAATTACCCGAAATCTAATGTATAGTGTTAAGTTCGTAACATGTAAACTGCATTTATGTGTGTTGATAAATAAAGAACTTTTTACCACTAAAGCATTTATTTTAAATAAGGTTATACAAATGTTACATAATATACCGGTGACATGCTTATTACTAAAATTATAGGTAAAAACAACAAGGTAAGTTTTAGGCCAATAATAATTTAAGAAATTTTTATGTTATCTTATTTTATGTGGGGGCCCAGTCAGTGCAGACCGGCGACACTTCGACCCAGTGGGATCTTTTGTGTCGACACTCTCCCAATAACGACTGCCATTAGATAGATGTTCATGGCAGCCAGGACCGACGGCTTAACGTGCTCTCCGAGGCACGGAGCAGGCGATAAATGTAAATCAATATGCACATCATTTCAAAAAGTCATATAGCTTCCGAAAGTCAGAAGTGCACGGCGTGGGTTCGAACCCGAGACCCTCTGCATTGCAGTCTGTTGGTCTCTGACTCCACTGAGCTATCGCTGCTTTGTAAAAATGTACCAACTCATGTACATAATAATAACTTTTAAACTTTCGCGTTGCATGATATACATATATATATAATATGTAACGGGTATTAACGCGATCATGCATAATGTTCACCTTTTTTATGCTTGACGTTTACAGTCAGGTAATTCACAGAATACGGACACAACGGCTAGCATACGTAATAGGGATACCGTGAGTGTAGTTTGTGACGGTACATGGACAAATAAAAATATGCCAAAAGTGAGGGTGAATCAAGATTCTTCTGCCTCACAAACGGAGACATGACATCGCAGCACCAGTCAGCTTGTGACCACGGCCGGTGTAACCTGGTCGAAACGTCAAGCATAAAAAAGGTAAACATTATGCATGATCGCGTTAATACCCGTTACATATTATACATATATATATCATGTACATAATATATCCAATGGCTATGAGAACGATGAAGTCCCTGTCTAACCCATTCGATATAAACATTATGACTATTCTACTACATGAAGGTATATAATATACTCTCACGTCTCTAGCCCTGAACAGGTAGACAGAGGTTTTTACCCCCACATTTGGCTAGATATAATTAAGTGGGCAAGCCTATTGTCGTACTGGGTACAGTTCCAGTTCATCTGTGTTGCTACTGAGAATTTCATTACTGAATATCCCAATAACATTCTGACCGACCCGGGCATCGAAACCGACACCTCGTGTACAGCAGTCGTATTAGCTGCGCGACCGAGGCAGTAGTATCTGTTATCCTGTTTGTTACTCAATCACGCGTAAACGGTTGGAAGACAGATATACATTCTCTTAGATTAACCGATAGGATTATTTTCATCCCCATATGCTTCCCCAGGAGATAACCGTAGCCGAAACAGTGGGCATAAACTGAATGACATATTATGTAGTGGTCGTACGTTTATATAAGCCTAAAGCTGCCTGTCCATTGAAGCGGAGAGAGGCTGCGGAGCGAAGAAACGGAGAAATATTATGGTATGTATTACAATATCCAAGCAGCCTTTATCTATACGATAAATATCATACTTTTTCAAATTAAGAAGAAAATAAGACATTGAAACTTTTTTTTTGTTCTTTAGATTATAAAAGAGTATCTATATATTGAAGCAAAAACTTTGTTGAGGAGTATGAAATTTGGCACAATTATAGTTTATATAGAGGAGGGGCGAATCCTAATATTTATATAAAATATGCATTAGAAAAACATTAAAGTAATGAAAAAACACTACAGGCACACAACCATGCATTTGACACACGCAGTCGAAGCGCGTAACTATGGTTACATACATCAATATATAATGACATATATCAGCAATATCTTACAGGCAAACTTTGGTCGAATTTCGAGCACTCGGCGACCGCTAGTAAATAATAATTATAGTTAGCTTCAAGACAGAAATAGAATTGAATAAAACCCTCATTTATATTAACAGGTAATTGACTGACCATTATGGACTACACTCCATTTACTATCAATTACTAGTATACCAAACATAACTGAAAGCCAATTCTGTCTGGCTGAAGGTAAAAACATTATATTTTTTATTGCTGACGCGCTTGTGGGCCACTTGATGGTAAGAGATAACCGGCGCTCATAGACCCAGCTGTTTCTTGGCATCACAGATGCGACTCCAAAGCACAGCTATGCTATCTAAACCTACCGCAAACGGGTACATGGTCTACTGCCTGATGTAGGCAAGCAGAAGTAATCGTAGCCTTTGTCCCTTTCACATAAAGCTACAGAAAAGGATAAGGGACCGAGGGAGTAATTGCGTCACCGATATTCAACCTCACCGAACCAAACAAAACAGTACCTATAATGCTACTTTACGTCGATAGTAGTCGATAAGTAGTAGAGCTTCGCTGATTTCAGCATGAATGGGTCGGCTCGACCGGGGAAGGACTACTCTCTCACATAATATCGACGTGAAATACCAGTATTCCTACTGTTCTGTTTCGTTCGGTGAGTGAGAGTGCCAGAAGCCCAATCCCCCTCTTTCCCCCTTCCCGCTCCTTCTCCTTCCCACTTCCTTTCCTAAAGAGTCGGCAACGCGCAAGTGATGCCTCTGGTGTTGCAGGCGTCCATAGGCTACGGTGACCACTTACCATCAGGTGAGCCGTATACTTGTTTGCCAACTTAGTCGTACAAAAACAAAATATACATATATGCTGCGAGAGGGTAGTAGTTACTGCCCCGGTCCAGCCGGCCGAGTCATACTGTAATCAGAAAGGCTCTAATACTCACATGCCTTAGCATGTCTAGACATCCAAACGAAGTGCCGCATAAGGGCCGAAAGTGATCGTACAATATTCCACTTTTACCCCAGCACATGGAACCCCGGAAATTCAATCGATACTCCAAACGATTGCTTCTACAATCAATATCGTTGAATTATATAACGAACAAGCAGCTTTGTGTGTCCCGTATTTACCGAAGCAATTTAGAGGCAACCATTGTAGCTGTCATTGGCAACGAATATTCGAATAGATGCATCGATCGAGACGGCATTGTAAGTGCTAACTTGTAATAACTGCTTTGAGGGTCAGGTGTAAGTTAAAAGCTTGTTGCTCTTTGTTGCCGGTGTGGTGGGGCGGGGCGACCGGTAGGTGGTCTTATAAAAGACACGCCCAATACCCCTCCTTTAACACCCGATCTAATGTTAAGTATTCCGTACTAAAGGCGCATTAGAAGTTGCTTTAGTGGCGTTGTTTGACCTGGTGCCTAAGTACGCGCGTAGACACAGGTTAAAGTATTTTAGGAAACATTCAGGTAAGAGGAGAATATATGGTCGGTTAAGGAGTTAAGAAGCTCGCTGCCACCTTAACAAATTTGATAAAATTAGGTTTAATACGCGAATTTCATAGTGCAGTCTTATGTTATGGTTTACGTATTAATACTTAGACTTCAATTGTACTTACAGATGCGACTGTGGCGTCTCATGTTCGATACCCAGGTCGAGTTAATTCTGGCAATTATCTAGTAGCGTACCCGAATACGATAATAGGCTAACATCTAATTAGGTGTTACATAGCTTAGGAATATTATGAAAGAGACGCTATTTTATGTTAATGAAGGATGTTCTCAATTATTGGTTACCTTTTACGTGAACCATAAACTTGTAATTGAAACGCTTTTAAGTTTTCTTGTAAGTTAAAAGTATCACTAAGTAAACTTTCTCGATAGGTATCAACACGAAAACAGTTCTATTTTAGATCAAGTCACCGTAACGTTACGTAACCAACCTTAAAGTTCAGGTACAGTGACCAAGCAATTAATACATTTTGTGGACAGCTAAAAAATATAATATCCTCCAGACCGAATTTCGGTCACGACATGCAATCTTAACGGAGACTGACATTGGAAATGTATGCACAAATACAAGTGCACTCTCTGTTCACTACCTCTCATGATCCGATGATATGGCAATCTGGCACGATTGGTGAGATACCAGGGGCAGGACTAACGGCTTTACATACTTTATGAGGCACAGGAATAAACACACTGCCAAATTCGTAACACCGTGCTGCTATTGAGATTTCTTCAGAAAACCCAATATATATTTTGATTTTGCAACCCGGAACAGCTAAACTCTTAGGATGGCTAGCAGTACGGCAGGCAGTAGTAATAAAAATAACTAATTGCGTTCGAATAAGACAGCCATGCGCAACGCTATTCCTACTTCGCATGGTCAAGGACGTAACGCATATACTTATGTGTAGTGTTGTCAAATAATTAAATATAATTACGTATTACGAATTGATAAACACTGGTATTACTCTAAATTTAAATAATGTTGACGCAAATTTATTTCCAAGGTCCTTTAAAGACCTTTAACAACCTTAAAGCGAATCCATACAAATACATCAAATTTAGTATTAAGATATACCTATTTATACAAACATGAATAGTAAATTAGGTACAGGATTACAAACGATTAATTTATTATTTTGTACTTTACTGTAGATATATAAACTGTCTTATTGCTGGGCACGGACCCCTTCTCAGTGTGAGAAGAATTAGGTCACAGACCAACACTGAGCTTATTGGTTTGCATCCGCCATCTATCATCGAAAATCTCTAGAGAACTCTTAAATATGCAGGTATTCGTTGCGTTGCGTTTTCTTTAGCATAACTTTACATAATATTGTCTTCTATTTACGCGAATATTATTCATTGAAATTAAACTGCTATATACGGATTTTATCGCGTTGTTTATTTGACACTTTATTACAAAATTTTGAAAATTGTTACACTTCTACTACTATTAAACTTTACTAATTTTTAAGCTAATTAAATTATTATTAAACTATTTAGATTTAATTTATTTTGACACTTTCCCCGACGTTTCGGTTGGCTGCTGAAAAGCAACCGAAACGTCGGGGAAAGTGTGAAAATAAATTAAATCTAAATAGTTTAATAATAATTTAATTAGCTTAAAAATTAGTAAAGTTTAATAGTAGTAGAAGTGTAACAATTTTCAAAATTTTGTAATAAAGTGTCAAATAAACAACGCGATAAAATCCGTATATAGCAGTTTAATTTCAATAACTTTACATTACAGCGAGCGATGATTAACTGAATATACGCACATTGTGACGCGGACCGGTCGTTGCTGTGCGGTCGTGCTCGCGGCGCTACTTTATCGGCTTCTCCCCAGCGGCGGCCCTGTATATTGGCAACGCGTCCTGGTGCCGGTCTCCTTCCGCTGCGCTGCCTACTGAAGTTAAGTGATCCATTCTACCCGGGACCACGTAGCAAGCCTTCATCTTGAACCACGCCCAGAAATACCACTAAATGTCTAGTCGAATTTAATTGTAGTTCTATTTATTCTCATACACCTGTTGTAAGTGAAAATATATGCTTATTGATCGCGTTGTTCATCTTTAATTTCTATTAAAATCCTAGGTCAACCACGCCTCTAAAGCGGGTTGACTACTATAACGTTACAACATAACTAAGAAAAGTTATAGGTGCGCGCGCGATCGAACTCGAGAGCTCTGCGTGGCATTTCTATGATCACTTACTAGGCTGGTGCTCCTATATCATACTATAATAGATGGACAAACTAAAGCAACTTTTCTTTTTCAAACTCATAGTTTCATAGATTAGAACAAGCAAACAAAAACAAACAATCCCTTAAGCTTTATAATACAAACATTCACATTTCTATTAGGTATGTATTCATTTCATTATCATCTATCATTTACCCCACTTATAGCACCATATGCCCAAGGATGACCAAAAACATATTTTTGATATTTTAAATAAAAATCGTACTTATACAAAATCAGCTGCCATTTCTACAATTGGTGACATTTTCTCGTTCTGTTTTTTTATGTCACTCCTGAATACTTGTATCATCAGACCAGTGTCAAGGTTTTTGTTATGTTTTGTTGGTTCTTCTAAATTCATATATCAATAATTATAGTTGTTTTTGTGTCAATAGCCGTAAAACAACACGTTTTATTTTGATGAGATGTACTCTTATGGTTAAAAATATGTTCGTTATTTCAGATCTTGTCAGCTAAGCAAAGTAGACAAAAGATGATACAATTCAATCAACACATAATCATACCTTACGGGGACCAGCGCGCCGAATGTAATTTTTCGCTTAATTATACTACGAGTAGCATGCTGTAGTTGTTAATATTTCTCGTGGCGAATTAGATTTATGCTACACGTGTATAAGAAGCATATACTTGAAGTCATTAAATGGGCAGATTAATGTCTAGTCGAATGAAGACAAAACGAGTAATCAAAAATTTTACGTGGTTTCTTTGCTATCCAAAATATCTTTGACCCAATAGACTGTATTAATTTTTAAATATGTTCCAAATTTTAAGTAAACAACAGCTTAGAGAAATTTTCAATACGGTCCTCAAAGCCAGTATATTGTCTTATGCGAATACAAGCACATTGATGACGACGACTTTATTTAAGTTTTGACGCGGTGCACTGAACATACACCGTTTTAAAATAATATTAAGCTGTCTACTTACAATTTCCTCGTTGTTATATCGAATTTCACATAAGGAAAACAGCCAAAATTGTAATTTAAAGTCAAAACACAATACAAATTTTAATTTTTAGATTTTAGGTACTTAAATATTATTGGCACTTAATTATTGTATATTGTCGGCCTCGATGGCGTAGTGGTTAGTGTAACCGACTGCCACGCCTGAGATCGCGGGTTCGATTCCCGCACAAGTCAAACATTTGTGTGCATGAACATGGATGTTTGACTTGGTCTGGGTGTTTCTATGTATAAGATGTTTGTATTTACAAAAAAAAAAAGTATATATGTATGTTTATCCATTGTCCCATAGTACCCATAGTACCCATAGTACAAGCTCTGCTTAGTTTGAGCTAGATGGTGTTGTGTGTATGTGGTAGAATATTAGTATTATTATTATTATTTTACCGTACAGTATTTTCGCGACCAAACTAAATAATACTTCTGACTAGCTGAAGAAATCCGCCTAAACTATTTTCACTAAGTTACACGCATTTAGTCTAACAAAACGCATCTACTAATTCATAAACACGTAAAAAGATTACTATTATTTCTGGTTGTATATAAAAATAACTACGGAGTCTAAGGCAGATTATCCTTCTATCCTCACTTATCTGTGTCGTGGTGCAACGAGCTGGAAAACACATTTTCTAAAAGGAATAATAGAATACATAAACCGTTTTTTTAACTGTGACATTAATAAAAAGACATAATATATTATAGTATATGTCGCAATAACCGAATGGGAGACCGTTGGACTGCCACACAGAGTTCGATCCTAACGTAGGTACCGCACGCACCTCCTGACTATTCGAATGTATGTACGTAATCATAGCTCGCTTAAACGATAAAGGAATACATCGTCTGGAAACCTGCATTCTGAGAGTCCTCCATAATGTTCTCGAAGATATTGTGTGATGTTTTCTAACCTGTACTGGGCTAACGTGGCGGACTATGGCCAAACATTTCTCGCACTGTGAAGAGGTCCGCGCCCAACACCGGCCATAAGTTTCGCGCCTGCTGCTTCTCATGAGAGCCCTACTCCTCAAAAATTCTTTTTATTTAACGTTTTTATTAATTTCTATTTTATTTATTAATTATTTTAGATCTTTGTCTTCTTCAAATAATATTTCAACTATTTCATGAAATAATATATTAGTTCTAGTATTGAATAGCTACAGTTACGTTATATAACAACACTAGCTGTCCCGACAGATGTCGTCATGTACACACGAAAAAAAAAACCCAAACCTATACCATCCTCTAATCCAAATGAATACAATTTTTTTTTATCAAAATCGTTCTTGCCGTGTAGGAGGAGTTCAGTGACATACACACGTATTGTAGAATTATATATATAAAGATGTATTGTTTACTAGCCTTACTAATATTATACCCTACATACAAATTTCTTGCATTGTTTTTCGTTCAGTGACCGACACTATTTGCATACCTACCTACACAAAACTTAAGAGCCGGAGGGTGCCCCGTGTAAGTTAGCATAAAGTTCACAAATCAGGCTGTATGACCTAGTTCACTGCACTCGCGAGTAAGCACTTTTCCTCATCCTTGGTTTCAAGCACTTAAAAGTATATTCGTAGACCTATATAACTTAAAGTCTGGACCGATTAGTTCAAGTTCTTTCCAATACCGCAATATTACCTTGAACTGTGTCATCTGTAGGCCGAACTATTGGCGACCGCTTTGACCGTGAGCCGCATTACATAAGTATGTATTAGACATTGGAATCAATACTTGGTATAAACTGTTTCAGGTATTTACGATCAAAATCGTTATAAGTTTGTGTGGCTACACTCAGCTATAGTGTGGCCGTAGCAGTTCACACTCTTAACTTTTAGCTAGTTACATTATTCTGTTTTACTCTTATTGAAAGTAGTAGTAGAGCCTCGCTGATTTCAGCATGAATGGGCCGGCTCGACCGGAGAAGGACTACCCTCTCACAGAATATCAACGTGAAATATCAGTATTCCTACTGTTGTGTTTCGTTCGGTGAGTGAGAGTGCCAGAGGCCCAATTACCCTCCTTCCACCTTCCCACTCCTCCGCAAGTTTCACCCGCATTTATCGTCACTGCGCCGTCCGTGTCGGTCGTAGCGTGAATTTATATAGCCTATAGCCTTCCTCAATAAATAGGCTATCCAACACTAAAAGAATTTTCAATTCGGACTAGTAGTTCCTGAGATTAGTGCGTTCAAACAAACAAACAAACTCTTTAGCTTTATAATATTAGTATAGATTATATTGATATCTCTACCAAGAAGAGTATATTACGCATCTTCTTACCTTTTCGGAGATAAGTTGTAAGACTATGTATGTATTAAAATCAATGCGATAAAATGCACCTAAAAAAATCACAATATAGACTAACATTTAAAAAGATTACTCAACTACTTTCCGCACTCCGCACAGACTTCTATTTCAGGTTGGATATAAAATGCCAGATTATCCCGCTTTCCCTTCTTATCCGTGTTGGGGTGCACCGAGTCAAAAGCACATTTTATTGAAGGAATAGATTACACTGTTCTTCTTCTCTTCGTTCTTTTAAAGTGTTCTTTTAGAAATGAACAATTTAATAATAGTATATTAATAATAAGGAATGCTGTATAATCAGTACAAACTAGTTTTTATTCCAATATACAATAATTACGTTATAGTATTATTTTTATTTTTGCAATAATTAAATAATATCCAGGTAAATATAAGGTACTAATAAAATTCGCTTGTCATATCTACAAGTACCTAACAAATAAATTTTACTACGCAGCAAGCAGCTTTAGCCGCACTCATGCGGCTTCGATGCCATATTGCTAATACAATAATACTAATTAATTTAACAAAACCTCAATCATTGCCCTTGCTTGCCTCCCAATTATATTTTACACGTACAAGTTGTTCGGGTGTATGGATTCTCTGATATTAGTAGTTGTTTAGAATGCTAGTTTGCGCCCGCAACTCGGTTTACATGGTCTCTACTTGTTAATTGCTTTTTGTCATATGTCGTATCGTATCTTACAAATTTTTTTCTTAACATATTTATATAAAGATGTATCTAACTGCCTTCTGCCCTGGTAATTTGAGATTATATTTACACAATCATGAGGTTCTGGCTTAGACAAATTCTTACTTAATTCTCATCATAGGCAAATATAATTTTATACGGAAATATATCCAGTAAAAAAAATAAACTCCCTATTACAAGGGATTCAACTACATATGTAAAGAAATATGAATGTTATACAAACCTACCTACCCTATCGCGCATATAAGTGTGACTATATCTTTTATAGAATATCGACGAGGGCATAAACTACAATCTCTTAAGCCTTGCCTGTGATAGGAACAATAGATGCATCGCACAGGGAACCTATTAAAGTATTCACATTTCATGCACAAGAACGAAACAGTGCACGCTCTGTAACGCGCTGTCTCGTCCTTAAGACGGTTGCTAAAGCCGTCGTACACAGAATTTTATTGTAAGATTGATGAGGCCCTGTAATCTAGCTATTGCAAGTAGCATTTTCGTAAAGTATCCGTACACAGTTCAAGTAACTGTGGGAAGTACAAGTCGGCTACATGCGTAAGCTGCTACGAGTTACATCGCGTAAATACGTCTCAACGCACTTGGATTATTGAAAAGTGTATATTATAATTTTCTTATGTCTGTCTGGATATTTGTACGCGCATTACGCAAAAACGACTGAGCAAAATTAAATGCGATTTGTTGTATTGCTAGAGGCCTAACTTAAAATCTAGTGCATGCTTCATCTTGATACGCCGCTAAGAAGTTGAGTATTAAGAAAGAAAAATAAAGATAGGTTATTATAGTTACCAACGACCAAATTCTACGCATATGAGCCATATCGCGCGACGACAACCTATAAATATATGTATATGTGTATAAACAAGAAAATTGCATTTAAGTACAAGTTGACGTTTAATCAATTACAAACGAAACGTAATAAAATTAAACAGCAAAACGAAATACTATTCTTATTAAATTGATTGTTATATATTAATAATATATTGATTGTTGTTATAACTTTGCATAATTCGTTATATGATTTTCTTTTCATACACAAATAACAAATATTGAAATTGGTTGCGCTAATCGCTCGACTAAGACATCAGACAAAACGAGGCTGCAAAAAAAAATGCGCCGTAAGGGGGAAAGGTTTATAATAATATGTTATGTATGCTAAAGGTGTTTCTCATGCATTTGCAAACCTGGAAAAATATGTGTTTTGGGAAAGATGTTGAGTTTTGAAATCAGGAACATTATGATTGCGGGAAGCAGTTGGATGCGGGTAGTTGAACACCGGTCTGTTTGGAAAACCTTGGGGGAGGCCTATGTCAAGCAGTGGCCGTATTTCGGCTGAGATAATGAAACATTAGCACAGCATACCTATAAATCCTCAAGAGCTAAAATAAAGATGTATGTGTGTTGGTCATATAATTTGAGTTTAGTTTTGTTTAGTTATAAAAACATATAATATTTATGTTTATAACAAAAAGCTAAAATTGTTTAAAATATAATATTTTTAATCGTAAGGAAGTCGCCACTTTTTATCTCCATTCTTTGAAGTTTAGGTGCATTAGCTCTGCCTATTCCGACCATTGATCATATGTGATTCATCGGACAGGGCAACTGGTAATACATTTAGCACATAAAATCATAGCTGCCGAAATATTCTCTGCGTATCTTTTTAGGGATACAGGTGTGAGTCTCAGTAAGTATTTACTATTAGGTAGTTATCTAAAAATCCCATGCCTGTTTATTCTGTTCCATAGTTGGACTCCTAGCTTTATACTAGGTTACCTACTAACATAAAAACAAATTAATTTACAATACAAGCTCAATGCAGAATAAAAATAACGCCTGTATAAGCTCAATACACGAGCTTTGATACAGGCAGTCTAGCAAACCGTTTGATCCTGCACACACAGGCTGCGTGAAAATCTGTTACATTTCTAAACGGAGTCCAACCTAGTTGCCGTTTCTGTTTGATGTTTAAGCATTTGTGTACAGAAACGTTCACCTATACATACCTATTGTTGATTCAGTTAAAGTCGTCTTTGAATGCAAGTACTGCGTAGTGTCACTATGTGAACAAAAGTTGTGTACAAACTGCCTCACGATTTGAAATTGACTAGATTCACATGCAATCAGTTCTCGTATGGAATCTGAGATTTAATTAAAAAACAGCTTTATGACATGTGTGTTTTAAAACCAATTTAAAAATAAACCCTAAATGAATTAATTACATCTATTTATTAATACGTGAAGCAAAAACTTTGTACCCCTTTTTACCAAAATTGCGCGGACGGAGAAGAATGAAATTTGGCACAGTTAAAGTTTATATGGAGAAGTAGGAGCGAAACCTGATATTTTTATAAAATATGCATTATAAATACATTACTTTGCATTTGCATGCGATCCTAAACTGCCTTTGAAATTAAAGGGTCGCATGTATAAGGCGGTTATAAGGCCTGTCATACTGTATGGAGCTGAGTGTTGGGCTGCTAAGAAGATGGATGAGAAACGATTGCATGTAGCAGAGATGAGAATGTTACGATGGATATGTGGAGTGACGAGAATGGACAGAATTAGGAATGAATACGTAAGAGGTAGACTGAAAGTGGTGCCCATAGACGAGAAGGTGAAAGGAAATCTTTTGGCTTGGTATGACTAACTTTGCAAACATAGAGATTACAGACACAAATTCGATAGAATTATTTATCTAATGGGCTATGGCTCGTGCTATAATTAGATAATTCCTGACTTTCTGGACTTCCAAAGCGTCTAGATTGGTTCACTAAACGCTTTGACACTAAAATTGGGATTTAGAAAGATAAATTAAATTAAAAATAGTAATAGACAGTCAAAAGATCAAAAAAATCACTTTACATTAGTTAAATTTTGGACGGAATGGACAGAATTAGGAATGAATACGTAAGAGGTAGTCTGAAAGTGGTGCCCATAGACGAGAAGGTGAAAGGAAATCGTTTGGCTTGGTATGGACTTGTTATGCGAAGAGATGATACGTATGTAGGTAAGCAAGTGATGGATATGAGGATAGAGAAACGAAAAGGGAGAGGAAGGCCAAGGAAAAGATGGATGGACTGTGTGAGGATGGATAACAAAGGAAAAGGGGTAAATGATCAGATGACGGGTGACAGAGAAATAGAAGCGAAGGAAATACTGCGCCGACCCCAAATAAATTGGGACCTGGGCAAGAGGATGATGATGATCTATTATAAATACATTAAATTAATGAAAAAACATTACACCCAATAACCATGAATTTGACACACGCAGCCAAATCGCGTTCGTAATATTTCGGCATTGTTCGTCTGACGTCGTACAATTCTTTGTAACTATGGTTACCTATATCTTATTTATATGTAATAAAGAAAAACAGAAAACAAAGTAGCAAGCTTAGGAATTTTGGTCGAATTTTGACCACTAGGCGACCGCTAGTACCTACATACATATATAATTCGTAACGGGTATTAACGCGATCATGCATAATTTTTACCATATTGATGTAAGATGAAAATAATTATTTTTATCAATCACTAGATATTGTCCGTAGCTTCGCTAACTTAAATGTTGGTTAAGATAGATTAGATTAAGTAAAGGATTTTAAAAATGGGTGGGCCGAGATCTCGGCTGGAAAGGTTTGACGTCACAAGCCCCTACTCCCGAACTTTATTGTGTTATATCTTACATTTTTTTTATTGTTTAGTTAAAACAAAAAAAGGGTGTCCAATATTTTTTGCTAATTAAAAAAATGGACTAATTAGAATCACTTATCTTTAACTCTGTCATGATGCCGCATGTGAAAATGATTCGCGCGGCTCCTCCGGCTCCGGTTATATCGAGGAACACCGTGGTATGTTTAGTCGGTATTACCGGGATATCTTTCCCCCGGTGAGTCCGACACATCCTCTCCGTTTCAAGTTCGTGGTGTAATGCGTCAAAGCATTACACCACGTCAAAAATAAGGTTAGTTTAGTAACTTACTTTATTTTTCTATATAATATAGCCTATGTTATTTGGTGATAATATTCTAATGTCAAAATATTTTTTTATTACGGTGTTGTCGTTTTTGTTTTAAATCTTGCAAACAAACAAAAAAATAAATCTTTCCTCTTCATAATATTAAGTATAGGTATATAAATTACCTCAAAATATGAGACTTATTTGCGACGTTGCCATTTGTTTTAAGTCACAAGGCGTAAACGGTTTTAATACAAGGTACTAAATATCAAGGACAATAATGTCCTGAAAACTTATTTCCCATTCAGTCGATTCCAGTAAGGAGGAAGGGAAAATACCGAGTGTTGTGACGTCAATTATACGAAGTCTACGTCAAGCAATAATAGATTACTACGACACTCGTTTAGGAGTACTACGAGTAATTGATTGAATGATTGAATTTATATGTATTATATCAAATGCTTGCATCATCTGGTTTATCATTTATACAGCATGAAGTCTGCCAACATGTCCGATAGACGACAATGTGTTCTCACTTTATACTTATATACGTAAACCTAAGACATCCACCCAAGCCATCTTACAACCGATGTCTGCACTCACGTAATCTCTTTGATAATAATATAGACATACCTAAGTATGTGAGTATAGCCATATAGGTACTAATGCTTGAAAAAAAACTTCGTATCCCTCGAATAGATTATAATATTCAGGCAAGTTAAAGTGTATATGTTCTTCATATAAACTGGATATGGATATAAACTGAAAGGAAGAATGAAAAAAGAAAATGTAAATACTTTGTGTTTCTTAATTTAATGTGTTACGTTTGAATTTCGAACATTGCACGTCTACCAATATTGATTAAATAATCTTTCAAGTCAGAAGTCAAAATAAAAAAAAAATGCCGTTAACAAAATTCAATCATATTTATTATTTTGTCAACATTTTCGATTGCCATCGTTTCGCAACAAATATACAACGCGACAATGTTGACCCCAAATGAACCAACATTGCTTGACGCCTTGAAAGTTACGAATACAGAGCATTTCAAAGGTATCTTCGACAACGTTTTTGAGAATTTCGAGAAAATATTTTAATTACTTTAAACTGTTAGGTAAGTCAAAAGTTCCCTTGTACGGTGGTAAGAGTTTTCGGTAGGTTGGTCATGAGGTATCCGGTTCGATACTTAAATTAGGCAGTGTTTTTTTTTTGTTTTCCATGAGGTAATTTTAAGTAGCTTCACTAATTATTAATAATACGTGGGTATATAAGGTTCGCTGCTATAACGTAGGAATTAAGATATAGCTGGGGTAATGTGCGTGTAACACAACACGTCTTTGCCTACTCTTTTTGGATGTATACATATATGTGAGTTCGTGTATGTACCTATACTAACAATTTTTTATTACTTTTCATTTAAAAATATGGCATAGTGGTAGCTAGCAATAATATATAGTGACCCCTCACACACACATATCACTATTTATTAAAGAACCAACATATTCTTAACGCGGTAACTGAATGATTTTATGAGTTTGTTATACGTTTACACAAATTATTTACCTATATATGTTGTCATAAAAGAAAAATTGTAATGTCAGACTTTCTCTTAACAAACATAAGAAAGAGACTATCGTGGCTAATTATCTTTTTATTTCAAATATATTTAAAATAAAAATCAGTTTACCCTCAGCTTGTTTGCCACTTTGGTGGTATGAAGAAAAACGGTATTATGAAATTACATACATACATAATCCTATAACCTATCCTATATCCCGGAAGAGATAGGCAGAGGTGTATTACACCCATTTATGTGAACTACGTTTTCTATTGCCGTTAATGGGGCAGCGCATTTCCGAGACTTTATGCTCAAAGTCTTGAAAATGTGGAGTCCAGAAGCTACTGAGAATTTTTATACACCGTTTTAATAACAAGTGTTTCGTCCTGAGTTACATAAAGTTTTGTTAAAAAATCATATACATAGGTACTCCAATGTCTCCAATTTCCAACAATTCTTCCACCTTCTCTTGACACCCACTACAGCTCCGTTTCATTTTTTGTCACCCTTCACACATTTAGCCGTGGCTTTTGCTTAACTCCGCGTTCCTATAGGTCATTGCACCTCGACCCCTCTATTGCAAATAATGCATGTTCGCGAGTTAAATTATTGGTCATTGTCCTGTGATGCAGGATGCGCTATTGCGGTCCAAGTACCACTGGACCTTATTACAGTGACCTAGTGGCTATCGTGACAGCTATTTGTCGCGAATAATCCTTCTGGCCGATGTGTCGCTTTTATGTTCTACTAGCAGCTGTTCCTCACATTTATGAATACTTCTCCGCTCCCGTGGCTTGCAGACGTTATATAGCTTAGTTATTCTGGATATAATGGCTGTTTAATTGCGGAGGAATCCTTAAAATCGATACTCTAGTTTCTAGTTAATTTATGAGATATTACCTATAGCTATCGTCATTGAGGTTCTTCAATGTAAACAAACATAAAAATATACAAATCTTTCTTTTTTATAATATTAGTATAGATACTGGTTCGGCGATCACGAAAGAGAGTATAATATACCTTATGAATTATTTTAACTAACAGACTAGATCAAATTGAAAAATCTTTAATTTACAACTAAATAAAGATAAAATTATTTTTAGCGGCTTGTAAACTAAAGGTACCTAAATAGAATTTCTGGCTCAGATGAAGATTTAAACATCTCGATTAGGTAGAGCCTCGATATAATAATGGATTGTAGCCACAGTCTCATATTACACTTCTGATGAACACCAGTTTATCGGAAGTGTGGTGTTGGTTTCGCGCTTGCCTCCATAAATGTCATGGAAACCGTCGCATATCATACGCAGGTAAAGGCGGGTATATACTTACGAAATGTAACATGCAATGTAACACGTTATTAAAGAATTTGCAGTCCACATTGTCGCAATGTATCATGCAATGTAACAGAATTCCCATAGTGTGGACGCCTTGGGCGTATGAACCGTGCACACTACGCGCACGTACAGAGCATTTCAATACGTGCGCGCCACGATCTACCATTTGTTGGTTTTTTCGCCGAACACAAAGGAGCGCGCAGTGTGCACGGAGCGCCAGTGTGGACGGCTTGTCTGTGTCTGTACTGCGGAACGCGCACGAAAAATGGAGGAAGAAGATACAGCAACAGCTATGCGCGCATGCCGGAAACAGATGCGAGTAAGTACATGCTCGGTTCGTGCGCGCGCTGCGTCCACATTTATGAAATGCTCCTTTCTTGTTACATTGCATGTTACGTTACACCCGCCTTAACGCGTAACGCATTCGATACCCAAGCGGTACAAATTGTGTGCAATCCACAGATAGTTGTTTCGGGTCTGGGTGTTCTTTGTGTCCGTTCTTTGAATGGTTGTAACTCGTCACGGCATAGATATGACTGAAAGAGGCATTAGTCTTAAAAAACTAAGCTTCTTGAAATGGAATTTGCACACAATAGTAGTCATTTGCCACATTTAGTACACTTTAGACAAAGCATCTCTATTCTGCAAAACAACTTTATGATTGCTGCCTCATTAGTAACCATAGTAAACAACTAAGATAGCCATTATACAGTACAAAAACAAATTATAGCAGCCGACAACTGATTCAAAAAAAGGAATACTCGTGTATCAAAAAAATAAAGTCATGAAACAGACAGTAGGTACCCAGAATTCAAAATGTCGATGGTCGTTTCAAAACAAATATTTTCAGTGAAGGGTTAATTAAAACGCCAATTAAAACTTTTTTAAATCAAAGGTGTTGGTACGATTTCTGTTCATATTGTATTTATTGAGAACTTTTATTATTCTAAGCTTTTGATGGAAAGTACAAACGAAGGGGAAGCGGAAAAAGGGGGTGTTAGCTGTTCTATTCGCCGCCGGGACACCGTCATTTGAGTCGCGATCAATTCATTGCTCTTAGTTTAACTTTTTTAAGGCACTGGCTGAACAACTTGTGTGATCAACAACTGATCAAGAGTTTCAAGTACTTGTCTCCATATTATGGAAATTATGAGTCACTAGTTTCAAGCAGGCAGGAACGGTTGGAAGTTAGTAAGTCGCATCACTGCCTACTTTTTAGAGTTCGAAAAATCTCTTATACAACTGCTTTGTGCGTCCGTCCGTCCGTCTGTCTGTTATACAACTTTCAACTCAAGAACCCTAAGAGCTAGAGACTCGCGGTCAACGCCATTCGACTCAGCATAGTCGATATACCCCCGAAATGACTATGACCTATAACCTCTGACCTCAACACGTGGTATCACATGACCTTTGCATATTACTTGAACCATTTTTTCGAACTCTTATGATTTACGGCAATTCATTGCCGATTCTCACTTGTTATAAGATAGCTTCGACAGTAAACACTGTTTGTATTGCGGTGAAGTCTATAAACAGGACCGCTTGAATTTGCATTTTTTTTTTTTGGGATCGGAACACTCCGTTTGCAGTTCCTTAGTGACAACATAAATCACTACGCCGTCTGTGCAGAGATTATTATACAACAACTAGCTTTCCCGACAGACGTTGTCCTGTACACACGAACAATATAAAAAACAATTAAAAAAAACCCAAATCTAAACCATTGTCGAATCCACATGAACACACACAACATTTTTTATCAAAATCGGTCTAGCCGTTTACGAAGAGTTCAGTAACAAACACACGTACAGTTGAATTATATATATAAAGATAAAGTTAGATTGACAGATAGTTGTCTTTATAAAACACTTTAACGTATTATTTATAGCCTATAGCCATCTCAAATAAATACCTTTCAATTATAAAAGCAATTATTTAAAAAGGATATATATGTAGTTCTGTAGGCTACCTCCTAATTCCAAACCTAAAAGCTTTATTCAATAATCAACTGCAATAGTCTTTATAATTTTTACTAATATTAGCGAATGTGAGTTTGTTTGTCTGTTACGCTTTAACGCCTTAACTACTCGACCGATCATCATGAAATTTGGGAAACACGTTGTCAGGGAAACATAATAGGACATATGGTACCTTTCATCCAGAAAAAAAGTACTGTTACTAATGTAACCTCACCTACAATAACTATATAATACACCTACAAAAATATAAATCTAATATATTTTTTTTGTTCTCTCAGCCTGCTTTTGTGTCCTACTGCTGGGCAAAGGCCTCCCCTACAATCTCCACTGCTCTCGCTCCTGAGCAACGTCTAGTATTAGTAGATATAAATCAAACAAACATACGCCTGATGGTAATTAATTACTGTAGCTTATAATGTCAATTACTGTGGCCTACAATGGCTTGCATACCAGGATTGACGAATCTACGTAATCTACGAGCGAAACGCAGTACTACGATGTTGTAGAAAATTTATTGCTTGTGAAGAAGTAATATTTCATGCACGTAAACACCACACACACACACACGCACACGCACACGCTCACGCACACACACGCACACACACATATGCATACACACACCCACATACACACCTACCCACATACACACAAACCCACTCACACATACACTCATACGCACACACAGAATTAACTTAATTAACTTAATTAATTAAATTTATTGTTTAAGTATGTCCTAAACTATGTTTGTTCCAAATGTTTTTTGTAACAAATTCGTAGTATAATTTTTTTGGGGGGCCACTGATTGCCATTATACAGCTCACGCTAGTTTGTGAATCAGGGCTTACACTTTAATTGTATATAACTTTATGTTACAATAAATAATTTATTATTATTATTATAATCTTACGGGTATTACCCCAAGCGAGCCGGTCCATTCATACCAACACAAAATAATTGGCAACAGCGTTAACTACCTATCAACATGATACTTTATCGTATCTAAAAATATCCGATTAAGTTATAAAACAAATTCTAAATATTATGTAAACTTGCAAAGAAAAACAAGGCAACCGAACTCATCCACAACATTGAACAAACTGGTTTTCGTTGTACATGAATTAATTATCAGACATATGTATGTATATATAAATAATACTGTAGATTCATATCATATTCATTAAGGTTAATTTTAACATCGCTACATCTCATTCGTTTTACGATATTATGAAAAGGATGGGAGATTTTTAAACTTCTTCTAGTTTTCAATTTTATTATAAGATTGTTGTAATTTGAATAGCAATCTACTTCCGTAACAACTCATTTATACTTATATTATAACGAGGTAACTTTTGTTTGTTTGTATGCAGGGATTAATATATTGAAATGCCAAACCGATTCGAATACAACTTTATTAAGTAAGCTATACTGTTGCTGAGAATAGCTTATATATATAGTATAGTATATGTTATAATAGCATGCTACGTCTGCCCAGCCAAGTATAGAAACTAGATTGTCCGTTTAAATATCAGTCACAATTAAAAACATAATGTTTTGTATTTTACAGCTAATACATTTAGAAAGACTAAGGCTTTTTAATATCACGCTACGACCCTTAGGGCACGAGCAGATCGCAAGCTATAGCTTACTATACCAGGCTGGCCAGACGGGTTGGTATAGGGTTTGTTTCAAGTTGGGGTGTGTGGCCAGAAACCTCCTAGTGTGCCTGACGGCTTCTGGTCCCTTCTAAACTTCTTGTGGGATGGAATAGCAGACGTTGGGCCGGTACACCCCAGGCAACTAGGGTAATAATGTCCTTTCGGGGGCATTATTAGTCGTGGCTAATACTCTGGCACGCATAGGGAACCCGAGGTATTTTGTCTCGGAGTTATCGACCCGCGAGGGCCGCGTTCGGAGGTCTCTCTATGTGTTCCTCTGATTAACAGAGGACACGTGGATGTGAGACGGGGAGAGCGCAGATAGAGTAAAAAAACCTCTTTATAAAATTACCAGTGGGGGGCCGTAAGGCCAGGGCGGGTGGCGTAGGCGTCCTGCCCAGTCGGCGGTTTTGGGGCGGGTGGATCGGTCCAGCATGGACCCCCATCCGGTCCAACAAAGAGGGTATAGAGAAAGAAAACATCTTAAAAAAGTCACCAGTGTAGGCCGTTAGGCCAGTTTGAAAGCTCAGGTTCCTGCCGACTTGGGCGGTCTTGGGGCAGTTGGATCTATCCAGTATTGACTCCCTTCCGGCCTAACCCGTAACCCAGAACTGACAGGACCGGGGGCCTTCGGGCTGCGAGGAAGAAAACCTCTATAAAAATTACACAAAGCCCAAGTTTTCGGTGGCCCAGCGAAGGGCAGTATGGCTGGGAGGAACCCAGCCAATAAGGCCACAATACTAAACTTAATGCTGTCGGTCAAAGGTTTTAAACTACCCCAGGAGGGTACCGGGTGCGCCGCGCCTTTAGACGCCCGTCCTCGGGTCTCGGCCCTGAGCCGCACCCATCACCCGACGCAGCTCCGCCACTTCCGCCTCCAGCCGCGCAAATTTGTCGGCCAGGTAATCTACCGTCTCCTTTGTGGCAACCACCGCCTTCTTAAGGTGCTTTTGAAAGGTTCCCTTGAGATTCCGGGACTTGGACGCAACATTCGTCACAATCTTGTCAAGGGCCCTTTGCACCGCTTCTGCCACCGACTTCGGGGTGGGACTGCTCCCCGGCGGACGGATATTATGCGTGAGCAGCGCCACCACGTGAGGCCCCGGTGTGCTGGGCCGGTCCCTGCCTCTTCGGGCAGTCCCGAGCTTTGGTATCAGCGCTGCGCTCAACTCTCTGTCGGAAACTGAGTGGGTACTTACATTTAGATTAGGTATTAGATATACCTAGTATTAGAAAATAGCTATTTGTTTTTAATATTTAGTATAGAAATTGCAAGAACGTCTGTCGAAAGTATTGCCAGAGTAATTAATGTCATATTATTTATACTATTATTATAAAAAGGAAAGATTAGATTTTTGTTTGTTTGTAACACACAAACAAACAAACTGTTTAACTTAATATACTTCATAGATAATAATAAAATAATAGATATTTGTTTTTGACTCACCACACGGTAAATTGACGAACATATGTTTAAACAGATAGGTATGCTACTGCGTTGTAACTTTGCGCTTATGTTTGCGTGTGAAATGTAGGGTTATATTCATAAGTCGTAAAGTGTTATTAAGTTATATAAATCTTATTTTTACTGTGTTTATGTATGAAAGTAACAAACAAACGTTTGTTCACTATATCTACTTTACATTGGAGACATTCAGAGAAATAGGCCAGGCTAAGAGTACGCTAAGTCAACGGACGTCAATGGAGAAAAATGAAACAGGTGACATACTAGCAAAGCAAGTGGAAATATGATGTTTCCGCCTCAAAGAAACAGGCTAGAAATAAAGTAGTAAAAATATTAAAGGCTTAAACATTTTCTTGTAAATGTCCAACAATTGACAGGTTAAGGAACTGGGTGAGGTGGTTCTTTGCGCCTGGGCAGCGGTGCCTATTGTATAAGGCACAAGTGCGTCCTTGCGTGGAGTACTGTTCTCATATTTGGGATGGCTCCGCGCAATACTTGCTGGACGCTCTCGACAGGTTACAGCGGCGGGCTGTCCGTATCATCGGAGATCCAGAGGTCACGAGTTCACTGGAACATCTGCAACTCCGTAGGGACATTGCCTCATTGGCATGTTTCTACAGAATATGCCACGGGGAGTGGTCTGAAGAGATATTCCACCTTATACCGCCCTCCCCTTTCCTATCGAGAACGACGCGTGCTAGGCTCAGATGCCATCCTTACACGGTAGAGTCGACGAGAGTGCGTACCAACAAGTTTGGGTCCTCATACCTCTGCCGAAAAATTCTGCTGAAATTCTCTGCCAGAGCACGTGTTTCTTTCTTCCTTCAATCCTGGGTCCTTTAAGCGGGGCGTGAAAAAGCACCTCAGGCCGTCAAAGTAGAGACCTCAACATCGCCTCGGCTGCTATGAGGACGGTGTGGAGGCCACTGCTCTTAGACCACGCGACTGCTTACCATCAGGCGGAGTGTGATTATTTAGACGAGCAAAATTAAAAGTTTTATAGACAAATACGTTAGAGGAGGTTACGCTATCTATCATAAGGTTATCAAGGAGGCGGCGGAGCGGGAGAGGGATCGCTTAAACCCTCTCCCCAACCACAGAACCAGGCGCCGGAGGATGCGACATGACCTCCAGCCACCCTGAGGTTTGACCTGGGTGTGGTGGGCTGCATGAGCCTGCTCGCCATCCGATCAGCACCAGGTCCGAGAGATGGCGTGCGTGTTCCCACGCGCGCCTCTGAATCGTGTTTTTGTACCCCCACTGGAGGGACGATTTGGAGTTTTCTGTTTTCCGGACTCTATTGTAAACTCGTCTATTGTTTATAAGCTACTTATTCTTACTTTACTGTACTGTTATTTTCATACAAAGCAACGCGAAAGTCCTAAGTTTATTTTTAATTTTATTACCAAGCTATGAAGAATGTCGCTATAATGAAAACACAAACTCGTATAAAAAGTTTAAGGGCTGATAATATAACGTAAAGAAGAGAACATTATGATAGAATTATTGTGGATGATTGTTACGGATGTTACTAGTCAGTATATCTCTACTAATATCATGAAGTGGAAACATTTGCTTTTCCGGCCGTTTGTTTGAAAAGGTTTAAATAAAAAACGAATCAACCGATTATAAAAAAAATTCACCATTCAATCACTTTCATTCTATGCTCCGCTTTCAAAAGTTAAAATAGTTAAATATATTTATAAATTAATTTTTTTCACAATGTAACACTTTTGATGGTCACAGTATAGTGGTTAGTGAGTTAACTAAAGCTGCATTTAGGCTAGATGTTAGGGCAAAACGCTCAGAAGATACGAGAAAACACAGACTATGGAATTTGAATTCTTTTTTAGAATTGGCTCGTTTTTACTCGCGTCTTTGCTCGCGTAAAATATAGCCTACACTTACACGGTGATAATATTGCTTTCTAATGGTGAAAGATTTATAAAATTGGTTAAATGGTTATTAAGTTAAACCCTTATAAACCAGCACACAAACAAACAAAAATCTAATATTCCTTTTTATAATATCAGTATAGATAATATAACACTAATTACACTTAATAAATATTAAAAACAAGGGTTTGTTCCGCATTCGCCCCTACATTACGTCCCACATTCCAAAATGTTCCTCACTCGTCCCTCTTTTTTTATTATTCCTTTTTCGTCCTAGATTTTTGAGCATATGGTTAACAATCCATAACATATCCAAAAATTATTTTAAGTCTTTTCAATGACGGGCTCGTGATGTCATGCAATCATAAGCCCAAAGTTTCGCCGAGAGATCAAGGAGATATTTTAAAATATTTTTTGGTTGACGGTACATCACAATCTGCTATACAAAAAATAGAGTCAAAAAAGGAACAGAATTTGGGACGAAACAGGAATAACGTTGAAATATTAATATTTATCTAAATTTCGGAGCCTAAGAGGAACATTTTTGGGGCTAATGCATATTTTTACATTCGGGACGAAACATTAGGTTCGAATGCGGAATAAACCAAAACAAGTTGCTATTTTCAAATACTAGGTATATCTAATACCTAGTCTTAATGTAAGTATTATTATGGTAAGTCCCTAAATAGTTTATTTTAGGTACCGTTAGTTTCTGCAATTAACACTAAGTACATATTTTTGAAGAATCTAAGGGAAAGGCCCTTAGCTTCTTCAAAAATATGCTTTGTTTACTAGTTACGGCATTATGTCAGTCTAACCACATATCATACAAAATTAAAAGGTTAAAAAGTAATTCGAATCGAACGGAACAGTAAGAAGCCAACAAGCATAAAAGCATTGCCTGCTTTTATTGTTCATACTTTGTTTCTTGTTGTTCAAATATTTTTTTATTAACTGCGATATCATTTCTGTGTCACGAGAAACTTTTCAAACATTCAAACAACGGTCACAAAGAACACCCACCCTAGGAACAAATATTTGGGCACCACACAACATTTTTTCCAGTGGCATCGAACCCAAAACAGTTGACGCAGTCACACTGGCAAGGCGATCACCTGCACCACTACGTCGTTTCTACAGTTACATTTTTCCAATGGTGTATAGACTCAATCCTACGTCCAGGCTTAACGTCATAGCACACATATCAACTCGGAAACGGATCAGCACCGTATCAAGTCGAGCTGTGCAGTATTCTTTGTATGAAACTCCCTACTGCAACGCACACTAATCGGAAACGTCCTTTAATGTCTCAATATATTTAAGCTGATAGGTTTAGCAAAGGAAGTTTTCAATCCCTTAGATACCATTTACTTGTTGACTTTCCAATAACATAAATACCACTTACAAACTACGAAACTATCCAGTATTTAATAATAATTAGTATTTTTTTAATTAAGCATCAAGTTTTCATAGGCCTCAAGGCGACAGTTATTGACGGAAATCAAAATTTTTAAACGCAGTGAATTAATGTCCTTCTGTTTCGGAGCTACGAAGCCATGGATAGACTTACATATTAATAGGCTTACGCGTAAAAACACTACTTGATATAGTGCCGTACCAAAATGGTAAGACGGAGCCCTTGTAGGGGTATTTTGTCTGTCCGTCGTACGAATGATGCGCCTTGCCGACTTGACTTTCTTTGCCTGTGGTATGTGGTTAAAAAATAATGTCACAGAAACTAGTTTGCAATGCTCATAAGAAAATATAATCAAACGTTTTATCTAAGAGGTTATAAATTGTTTATGGGCTAATCTTTTAGTTACTAATAAGCCGAATATTCTGGATACCTACGCGGCACGTAACAATAACAATATAATTATTCAAAATATAGAATTTTTTGCCCATTGTTTACTTTTGGGAAAATGAGACGTATAGATAAAATTTATATAACGAGATGTTACATAATAAAATAATTTAATAAAACAAACTCTTAATAAAACAAAGACTCATCTAAGTATTTGGGATTAAACAAAATTAAACTTTATTGCAATTACTTAACACAAATATAATATTAGAATTTATAAACACAATAAGACTTGAAATTGACTAACTTTCCAATTTCGAGTTAATTTGCTGTTTATTAGGAGTGCGATACTTTCATTTTAATATTGCATATAGGGGCAGACAAGCTGGCGGTTCATGCTGGTAGGTGTTCACCGCTGTGCCTGGATTTTGGCAATGTCAAGGAAACACGGCCAAACCACTGTCTCCAGTGATGGCAGTACTCTCTTTAAACTACATTTAAAAAAGGACAAATCGTCAAAAAGTGCTTAGAAACCACCGGCGCGGTTAGTTCATTCCAGAGCCTACACCTACTTGACAAAGGGATTCCTGGAAGCGGGCCGTGATAGCTGAAAATGAAAAATATATTTATTTCTTACTTCTTTTTGATACAAAGTTGTTACACTTTTCCTACATTAGGTTTCCCTGAATAGAACGTTTCCAGGTAAAATATATGTAGTTTGCTGCGGCGGCGAGTGGAAAGATATAAAATTTTATAAAGCGGCGGCTAAAGTGGAGGTTTGCACAAAATATATTTTTATTTATGGTTAAGCATGACTTTCAAAATTAGTAACTTGCCTCAGCTCAGGAGCTTACTTGTCTATTGAGACTAAATAAGTTCTTAAATTATCGCTTTAAAGTCGAAATACGCAGACAAACGGTATAATTATATTAAACTTAGTCTTACAACAATATTATAGGGTAAGTTATTTGAATAGAATGTGAACTTTGATCTATTAAAACTTAACCTTAAAGTAAAGATCTAACAGATATGCTAATCTAATAAAGAGGAAAGATTCGTATTGTCTTTTGTAATGAATAACCTTAAAACTACTACACTGATTTCAGAAATTATTTTACCATTTAAAAGCTTCTTTATCCAGAATTAACATGTACGCTATATAACATAACGCCATGAACCACGAGAGCAGTAATCATTAACGTGTACGAAATCAGCACTTAGTAATCAACCCTACCTAACTATCGACCCTAATATCTAACTATAGCCATGTCGAAGCACATTTCTACATACCACGCAGCTACCAAGCAATTTTTTTGCAAAATAAATTATATCTCTTAACTGGAACCCAGCTACAACTACACCTATACTGTCAGACCAACAATAAAGTATACAAGTATTCCATTGTTAGAAAAATCCAGAAACCGCGCTATAATAAGTACGTAGCTACCGATGAGATCCTCATATCTCATTACTGACGTGATCTACGAGCGTACTCGTGTGACAGTACTTATACAAGGTCGATCGGCGTCACACAGTTATTAGCAATCACTATACAAGCCTGTTACGATTGCCCGAGTCTTACGATTGCGATATGTTTTGAATTTACAAGAAACGCTATAAGAAGAATGGAATTATGGCGTGCTAGCAGTCCCTTGAAATAGAAACTAAATAAAAAAAATGAAATTCTGCGGTGGTAGCATTACCTCGAAATTACACACGCTTATAATAATAATTCATAATAAACGTTTATTTGAATAACCATATTTCGATTTACAATCATGAACACTGTGATTTAAACTTAACCTGTGCTAGGTTTAGTCGGTATTACCGGGATATCTTTCCCCCGGTAAGCCCGACAAGCTCTCCGTCGTCCCGCGGAGAAGTATGCGTCAATGGATGCCGCCAAATAAAAAAGAAGTTTAACGTGTGCTATAAAGTAACATTTACATTTAGCATAAGTTATATCGATTAGTACAGGATTGTGTAATTGTGTAAAATTTATATTAATCATTTGTTTAAGAATAAAATAAAAATATTCATACAAGAGCAGAAGTTAATAATTGGCACGGAATATTTTTTGTGAGGATTGTGTCTCTTTGTGTGAAAGTATGTGTGTGTTGTCTAAGTGGGTAAGTGGGTGAGTGTTTGTCGGCGCGTGTATGTGTGTGTGTGTTTGTGTGTGTGTATGTGTGTGTGTGTGTGTGTGTGTGTGTGTGTGTGTGTGTGTGTGTGTGTGTGGGTGTGCGTGTGTGTGTGTGTTTGTTTGTTTACGGGCGCGCGAGTTTCTTTGTGTGGGTGTATGTACGTGAGGAATAATGTGGATTTATGATGCTAGTTATTTAATTTATTACTGGGCACGTAATATATCTTCAGTCTCAGAATAACTTAGTTCGCTTAAATGGGATTTTACAATATTTTAAGTTTAAATCGAGATAATTAGTTTATTTAGTGTAATTTTATCGATAATTTTATTATAAATATACGGAGCTGCAATATATGGGTGTCTTTTAGCGAAAGTTGTATTATGGGATATGGTATTAAACATTATGTAATTTCTTCTTTTTAGTGGCTTTAGAATTCCTGTTAGGTAGCTGGGTGTGAGCATAAATTATGTTATGTAAAATAAACAGCTGACGTATAGTTAGAACTCCAATTTCTTGGTATAGATTTAAAGTTGGGTACAATGTAGTACCCAACTTTAAATCTATACCAATAATGTTAGTACTTTAGGTGCCGCCCTCTGTGCTCTTTTAAATCTTATTAAAGTTGACTTATGGGTGTTCCCCCAAACTGATACACAGTAACCTAAAATCGATTAACACAGAGCGTAGCAGATGATTTTTTTTATTACTTTCGCCTTCAATAAGGCGTAATTTTTTAAAATTGCTCCTGTATTGTTCGTAAGTAACTCAATGTGATAGTGCCAATTGAGATTTTCGTCGACCACGACTCCTAGATATTTGATATGTTGGACTCTTTCTAAAACCATACATTGACAGATACTGTTGTTATTGTTATGGCACGTGTGCGCTTTAATTTTAATTTTCTTGATGACTGGAAGTCCCTGTTTTAAAATGTAAAATGTTAGATATTTCGTTTAAATGTACATTATTTCTATTAGACCATTCTCAGTTATGTTGCTTACTTCATCCCAGTTTTTGCCGTGAAAAGCAACTGCTGTGTCGTCAGCAGATGTTACGGTTTAACATTTTGTAGTTTTATATTGCATAGTCTATATCAAGAATAGAGTAGGCCTAAGTATACTTACTTGCGAAACACCGTAAGATACATATAAGTGCTAACTCTTACGCGTGTGTTCTTTCATTCAGTTAACTGTTAAAATGCCTAATTGCTTACTCCTTATTCCGAAGTTATAAATTTTTTCAAGAAGTGCAGTAATAGAGACATTGTTAAATGCTTTAGCTAGGTCCAAGAAAACGCCGACAAATTTTTGCTTGTTATCAATATTTTACTACAGTTTCGGTTAGTGTTCTCAATGCATCTTCAGTGGATTTACCTGATATAAAATCATATTGATTGCTAGAAATAAGATAAGAAGTGGCTAAGTAATTTGTCAATCTTTTGTTCAAAAGTCAACCAAGTATTTTGGACATTGCTGGCAGAACTGATATTGGTATATCTATATCTATAGTTATTGCCACTGTATCTATTGCCTGATTTAAATAAGGTATAGATAAGAGCTGTTTTAAAATATTTAGGAAATACACCTGACTAAAAATTATGATTGCAGATGTATGTAATAGGAGGGGTAAGAACATAACGTGCAGATTTTAATAATCTATTTGAGATACCGTCGTGACCAATGGCGCGCTGTCATCTTTAAGATTCATAATGATCGAGTTAACTTAAATATTATCAGTGTCTAATAGGATCAATGAATTTTTGAGTCGACGTAGTAGGTTTTTGTTTTGAGTACTGTTATTTGATTTAATATTTTCGGTAAGTTTTTAACCAACAGTCGCGAAGAAGTTATTAACGGTATTAATTGTATCTTGCGGACATGAAGCTATTTCTAACAAAGCCTCGTTTTCCTCTTTCTTTTTATTTAACGATGCTATAGTTTTTATTACGCTTTAGGTCATTTTTGTTAATCTAGTAATAGCAATTTCATGTTCTCATATGCACATTTAACTTTGTGGATAATGTTTTAGCAAAAAATTCTGTATCGCGTGTATATTAATTTAGTTTATAGGTTGTGTGGATTTTCTTAGATTTATGATGTAATTTATCCCTATGTCTAATACAGCGTAGTAAACCGGGCACGATCCAGGGTAATAATTTTATTACGATGTTTTATTCTTTTAAATGTAGAGTTGTTATTTATTGCTATTGTAATAATATCGATGAGAAGTTGTAGTGCAGTATCTACATTTTGACTATTATAGATAAGAGTTAGGCTTGAATTTTCTAGATCAGAAATAATCTTTGAATAGTTAATATTTAGTTTGTTAACATTTCTAGAATAACGCACCGATATTTTCTTACATAATGTTACAGAGACTGTATAATAGTCAGTTATAGTTGTTGCGTTAACTAGTACTTTACAATTTAAAACAGATTTTATCATAACGTGGTCCAAACAATTATTCATTGTGGTTGGAAGCGAGTTGGTAAAAGGCCATGTGAAACCATTAAGTTAAGGTATTCGTATGATCTAGATTCATTGTTGAATTCTTTAATATTTATGTCAGTGTCCCCTATAAAAATAACTGTTGAAAACGATGCAATTGATTTTAGAATAGCGTCCGCTGATTCCAGAAACTTATCAAGATTATGTATTGAGAGTCTGTAAACTGCAATTATAACAATGTCTACTTTTAGTTTAATTATCAGACAATTGGCATCATCCAGAATATATTCATAAGCCCTAGCTTATGAATATATTCTGTGTTATATGTCTATACTAAAAAATGTCTGCAGGCTAGGGCCTGCAGACATTTACGCCTTCATTCTTTACGGTTTTACGTGTTGTAGTGCAAAAATGTGTGTAGTTATAAATTTCAGGTATGGTAGTGATATTTTTCAACCAACATTCAGAAAGAACAATTATATCGAAATCTAACTGTAATTGCGTTAGCTGGATTTCTAGTTGAGACATGTTACAGGCAATACGTTTAATATTTTGGGACACTATATTAAAGTTACCATCCATATAATTTAATTTTAATTTGGCCTATTCCGTATTGCATTACAGCGATTCCGAGAATGTAAAGTGGTCCAAGTCGTCCGCTATTGCGTTTGTAGCATCCATCTTAAGATGATAGTATTTTTAGGCACAACTATTTTAGTAATTAAAGTAAAGCGCAGCATACTTAATTCGTAATTGAGAACTAATTGGAATAACATTTTTGTAGGCATAATTACATTTAGGATAAGTATTATTTGTAAAGTGTTAGATTGTGTTTCAAGCGTGTAGGTAAGTGTGGTGGTGTAAGAATTTTCATAAAATAATTAGTCAATTCAATATAAAATTTGCGTGCATTTACAATAGTTTTTTGAAGAGTGAAAATATGAAAACGTAGTTATATCGTGTTAAAATAAAACTGATATGATTTTTGGGTGACATATGAAAGAGAAATGTAATATAATATAAAGAATGTAGTCATTTCGTTTCTTTTAACAGATCTAGCTGTCCTGACAGAATAATATGATGGGTGTCTCCTACTTTTACTACGCAAGTAGATTTTACCATTTGCAGTCCATGCAAATGAATATTTTTCCCTCTTAGCAAATTCGCGTGTTAGGTAAAACTATCTCTTGGTTTTAAAGGTGAGATATTCCGACACATATACTGGTTTTGTGTACTTGCTATCAATGCAGGCAGCATTCAAAGTAGCAGGTTTATGTTTCATATTAAAATCCTTAACTGCTTTTAACATATTGTTTTTCATTTCCGGAGAAGATACTTTAACGACCACCGCGGAGTTTTGCTTGTGTTTGCTCGACAACCGATATATATCTCTCATGTTGTATTTGTCAAGGTTATGGTTCACAGTTTTTGTGATAGTCACAACAGCATTTAAAAGATCGTCCCTGGTCTCGTGTTCTTTTTGTGGTAAATTTCGTATCTCCAGTTTAGATAAACATAATATGCGGTCGAGTTCTTCAATTCTATCTTCTAATTTTTGTATTTTTTTCAAACTGCTCCTTTTTAGTTTCTTCTATCATCTGAATTTTTACTCATTTCGTCGTATTGCTGGCTAATAAATTGTATTGAAGTTTTTATTTCGTTATTCGTAATTTGGATATCACTAAAAGTTTTCTGAATGGCTATATTTTGCGCTTTTACCTCTGCCACATCGTTAGAGATTTTACTTAACATCTCCCTAATTTCAGCTTTGAAGAGTTGCATATCTTCTTTTAAGTCGTCACGAGCAGGACGACACCGATTAGGTCTCTGAGTTAACGATTGGACAGTAATGTTCGACGCATGAGACTCAGACTTATTACGCTGTTTCATAATTGCGGTTTTGGATGGTGTTCTTTGCATACTGGTTAATAATAATAAGCAGGAGATAAGGCACTTACAGTTGTATGCTGTGTTGAATATAGTGTAAAGATGCGTGCGCCGTACAACAAATCTGTATGTCACAGCACTCACTCACAACGCATATACTCAGTGTACGCGGCTTAATAGCAGTTTCACAAAACACTTAGTACACGTTACAGTTCCGCGAATCGCTATCGCTTATGAATTGGGACAAACGTCACAAATGCACACGCGTGCGCGTTTAGACATTTTATTAAAATATTTATTCCTGGAATTTTTATTACGATTCCATTTTAATTTAAAAATTCGAAATCAAATTTGTGCAAGCACACGTCTAAACGCTACCACGGTGCGGCGATAATCTGAATTATGATTCTATATTATACTAGCTGTCAGGACAGAGTAACAGTTTCTAAATTATGTAATAAGGTGTAAAATAAACAACGCGATAAAATCCGTATATTGTAATTTAATTTCAATATACAGGTAACATTCGCGTAAACAGAAGACAATATTATGTTTCTCCTTATATTAGTATAGATAAGAAAGAAAACCGGCGCTAGTTACAACTACAGAAATTACATCAAAATAAAAGCGGTGTAATACATACCTACCCACATAGTTTACCCTTTTTACCCGAAGAAGTTATACGGTTTAAAATTCTTTATTTCTCTAACATTACAAAAAGCCAGAGAAGTCTGTCAGGATCGTAGCAAATGGAAATCCGTAGTCTCTGCCTACCCCCCTGGGAAACAGGCGTGAATCTATGTATGTATGTACAAATCACTTAAAAGGGGAAATAAATTATAAATCAAAGCACAAAAATATTTCAGGTTCATGAAGGCGCACACTATTGACGGTATTCTTAAAAATATATTGAATATTGCCTGACAGGTACCTATGTAGGTAAATCTAAACACTTTTGTGATCTTCGCTAATAACGAGTTGTTTGCTAATTACAGTTGAGCGAATATAGGGATCGGTTTACATGTTTCAAGTTAATATTTTAGAGGATTTTTTTTAAATTCTTTATATCTGGTATAATACAGTTAGATTGCCACAACCGTGATTCTACCATATATACATATTGTCCCATGTAAAAGAAGGCGAACCTATTGACGTTTTCAAGACCACTTCTACACTCCGTGCTGCTAATAAGAATTTACCGAATAACACTTTACGCCCCTCGGGATTCGAACCTGAGACTCCACGCACAGCAGTCGTTTTTACTACCGCTGCGCCAGCGAAGGAAATATGCTGCAATAATAAACTAGCCACGCACAAAAGGTATTGAAAAGAATATAGAAACAAAAGCTAATGCGTATTGTTATACAGAAAGAATTTCAAACATGCAAATAGTGTAATTCTGTCATAAGTTTACGCTAATGTTATACATTGAAATTAAAATACTTTATACGGATTAAACGCGATCCCGGCAGTCGAATCGAAAACCTCACGATAACATCGCAAGGACCATTCGATGCCCGGGTTGAGCAAAGTAGAATTGAGAATATTTTTTATGCCAAGTCGCAAAGTCTTTTTTTTATACTACTAATGTGGCTAACAAGCATACCTGATGGTAGATGGTCACCGTAGCCTATGCAACACCAGAGGCATCATTTGCGCGTTGCCGACCCTTTAGGAAAGGAAGAAGAGAAAAAGGAAGTGGGAAGGAGAAGTAGCGAGAAGAGGGAAAGAGTATGATTGGGTCTGCGGCACTCTCACTCACCGATCGAAACACATCAGTAGGAATACTGCTATTTCACGTCGATATTCTGTGAGAGAGTAGTAGTCCAAAAGTGCGCTTGTAGAAAGGCAATAAGCTCACCCTCTATGACGTGTGGCCCTAAAAACGTAACATGTGGGAATCGAAACCACCGCGATCGGCGTAGTGACAATGGCGTACCAAGTTGACCACTTACCCACTACGCCATACGAGTAGTCACGTTTTTCCCGAGCTCTACGCAAAAGAATTAAAAAAATGAAAGTGGTGCAGTATGCATTTTATTGGAATCCCCGTTAAAAACATAACGCAATTGATTTACTCTAAAATTCTACTGAAAAATCGACTAAAATATCGTAGCGTTGCGTAGCGGTAGAATACCTATGCAACTGTTATTCTCATTCTGTACACATCAGTCACATAATTATACGAGTATCGAGTATTAGACCAGCGATAGCTCAGTGGGGAGACTAACAGACTGCAATGCAGAGGGTCTCGGGTTCAAACCCACGTCGCGCACCTCTGACTTTCGGAAGTCATATGACTTTTCGAAATTATGTGCGTATTGATTGACAACTATCGCCTGCTCCGTGCCTCGGAGAGCACGTTAAGCCGTCGGTCCCGGCTGCCATGAACATCAATGGCAGTCGTTATTGGGAGAGTGTCGACACAAAAGATCCCACTGGGTCGAAGTGTCGCCGGTCTGCACTGACTGGCCCCCACATAAGATACATCGAGTATAATGATATAGGGGTTTCTGTTAAGACATTTTTGGTAACAGCATGGTGTTATGTTCTACGCCCAGTAAACTGCTTGTATCTGTCTATCTCTCACCTAAAAGCAGATTTGGCGAATAATTAGTGTAAAACACCCTCTGCCTACCCTTCCAGAGACCTAACCATGAGAATAGTCTCACGGCTATAAATATAATTATCTGCTTCTTCATAGATATGTAAAGATTATCAGAAGTGTCGCATACTACCGGTGATGAATAATTTAAACGATTACTACTGCATATGTATGGATATAATACCAATTGCAAATTTATTTTAAACCATTCATTTTCCCACACACTATATTGTATGTAAAATATTATTTTTTAGTCATCTCTATTAGTCAGATGAGTATAATACTTAAAGAGGCAGGTAGTAAATGATTTTATAGTCAATTGTTTCATAATGGATTCCTCGCAGAATGAATTGCGACACAGATCCGATTTCCAATTAATCTCGGCCCATAGGCCCAATTATAAATAGTGTTTATGTATAATATTATATCGCGAAAATGTACATACTTTTGTAAAATTTAAAGAAGTTGTATACAACCGTATCTATCTAGCCTACCATGAAACTGAAAAGGATAAAACACATTTAATCTTAAATTCGTATTGAATTTCGGTAAGCCTTTTATGAAGTTAAAACAACAGAGTAATGTGACAAAAAAAACGAAAAATCTTCATTGTAAGTTTTTATCCGGTCCAATAATAATAATAATAATAATATTCTATCACATACACACAACACCATCTAGCCCAAACTAAGCAGAGCTTGTACTATGGGTACTAGACAATGGATAAACATACATATATACTTTTTTTTTTGTAAATACATATATATTATACATAGAAACACCCAGACCAAGACAAATATCCATGTTCATGCACACAAATGTTTGACTTGTGCGGGAATCGAACCCACGACCTCAGGCGTGGCAGCCGGTTACACTAACCACTACGCCATCGAGTCGTCCAATGGATAGACATTTTCATGGTAGAGGTACTGTTTTAGTAAAGTTTTGTGGCAATGTCTGCCTTTGTGAGCTGTGTGATGACGGACTGTCAATACGTCAGAACCGGCTAATCAGAGCAAGTCCACTGAGGTTGCTAGATTGTCGACATACCCTATATTAAAGGCCTTTCTACAATAGTTCCCAACAAAATACAAAAGATGTATGACTTTTCTTTTATAATTTGTTTTTCAGTCCAGTTACCAGTACAAAATTGTAAATAAAAAAAATGCAATTAATTCAGTCACTTCTGGATATTGGAATTTTAATATTTATAGTCTGGATTGCCTATATGTTGGTCTTATGCACCCTCTCATGGGAAGCCATGGCCAGAAGTTACACTGTTATTACGATGCGCCCAGTATGTAAAAGTGCCATACTACACAGATAGTACCTTCATACATTATTTTACTCTATTTATATGTTTTAAAGGATTTTATACGCGATTTCGTTCGCGTTAATATAGACTGTCAATAAATTTAAAGGATTTTATACGCGATTTCGTTCGCGTTAATATAGACTGTCAATAAATTTAAAGGATTTTATACGCGATTTCGTTCGCGTTAATATAGACTGTCAATAAATTTAAAGGATTTTATACGCGATTTCGTTCGCGTTAATATAGACTGTCAATAAATTTAAAGGATTTTATACGCGATTTCGTTCGCGTTAATATAGACGGTCAATAAATTTAAAGGATTTTATACGCGATTTCGTTCGCGTTAATATAGACTGTCAATAAATTTCTATTCCTTTAGAAAAGTACTCTTTCTGGATAAATGTTACCCTATGTCCTTTTCTCTTCCCCTTACAACGTATGCAACATTTCATGATAATCGGTTCAGGAGTTAAGAAGTGTGTAACAGACAAACAAACTATTACACACATTGACATTTTTCATACAACTAAGGTGGAAAACAAGCATGCGGCCCACCTGATGGTAAGTGGTCACCGTAGCCTATGGACGCCTGCAATACCAGAGGCATCACTTGTGCGTTGCCGACCCTTTAGGAAAGGAAGTGTGAAGGAGAAGGAGCGGGAAGGGGGAAAGAGGGTGATTGGGCCTCCGGCACTCTCACTCACCGAACGAAACACAACAGTAGGAACACTGCTATTTCATGTCAATATTCTGTGAGAGGGTAGTCCTTCCCTGGTCGAACCGGTCCATTCATGCTGAAATCAGCAAGGCTCTACTACTCTAATTGTAATATTAGTTAGGATTCCTTAATTCCCTATAGACGGCAAAGCTGGAGTAGCAACTCTGGTACTGGATTCGATCATACACTACAATAACCGTTTACCCCTATTACGTAAAGCCTTAAAGAATATATAAAAAGGCTATGTATGTATGCCCATTTATGAGTAAACTTCTTTACTTAGAAGGACATACTGCCATTGTGATTTAATATTAATTTATATGTACAAGAAGATCTGATGATACGTTTCAGAGATAATGAATGAAACTCCTCAAGAGCAAACAGCAAATTAGCTTTAAATGTATGTTTAAAGTATTTACGGTCACCGTTGATAAGTGTCTAGGTAATACTACGACTGTTAAATTCTATGAGTTTTATATTTATGGTTTGCAGTCTTATTAATGGTTGTTTATTTTTCATAATAATTTATTGATTACGGTACGTGGGAACGACGGATCTTAATCAGTCCACTCAATCGATGTAAGTCGGTCGAAACGTCGCAAATAAATAAGTATTTAATTTAATACATTTAAATAACTTACCTTCGCGATTAAGACCCTTTGTCTAATATTATATTCATTACAAGCGAAACCAACAAATGTCGTTCTGCCCAAACATAGCCTAAAAATATAAACCTTTCAAAAACCCAAAAAAAAAAGAATTATTGACATCGGTGCAGCCGTTTAGGAAGAGTTGAGTGGCATGCACATGTATCAATAATAAGCTTAAAAACTACGTTTATAACCTGCATAGCTGTAGCGCAGTGTTACTGAATGCGACAGCTGTACAAAGAGGTTCCGGATTCGCATTCCCGGTCACACGAAAGGCTTTTATTATTACATTTTCCTGTCAAACAATTTTCAGTATTAGGACAGAGTTTTGAACTGTGCCTGGGGTAGGATAGTCTCCTATACGTTGGACCTCAAACCATAGAAATTCGGAAAAATAGACGGATGACAATATGTAGGTATGTATATATGTATGTAAAACTGTCCCTAAATTTGATAATAAGTATGGAAATATTCAATTATCGATTAGTAACTGATTATGTACAAAGACGTCTTAGAAAACCCAGCGCCACACGTGGCATCACGAATATATGAGGGTGTGAGTGAATTACGTGTCAGTGAGTGAGTGCATAATGTGTGATAATAACGATAAATATGACTTTTACATTAGTGTGAGTTATGTATACCATGTGTCATGTTTTAACAATAAATAGTGTTGCATAGTAAGTATCATGCAACTACGCGGCGAAGGAGGTTGTGATAGAAACGGCATAATACACCTTCATAAAAAGCAGAGTCGAGACACACCGTAAGGTTTTAGTTGGTGGGCCCATCCGACATAAAACATTTGTTTCACTCTATGGCGAAGAAGTACGCATAACGCACAACGAATGAATCAGAAAAAGGCATATTAAATATAACTTTTGCACAGGGCTTCGATTGTTTTTTTACCCAGATGAAAGGTTACCAGGTTACCCTATTATATTACCCGAAAAACTAATAAAAATCTATAATACATAATAATATTCTTTGCCTCTCAGATACAGATATTTGATAATCTGTCAATCAGACGCGATCCTACATTTAACTATGCCGATATGCGCGATTCCTGTACACCAGAAAACGTGTATGCGTATGCAAATTTAATAATGATCGGTCGAGTAGTTAAGGCGTGAAAGCGTAACAAACAAGCAAACGAACTCACATTCGCATTTATAATTAGTTAGTATTAAACTACTGGTTAAGGATTACACCGCAGTTTATTTAAAACAAAAATTTAAATTGTTTAAATATGTGTATCTAATAGTTTAATAGTTTAAATTTGAACCGAAGCGCTGGGAAGGGGTATTTCCGACGGAAAAGTTGATTTAAAAAAAAGGGTGATTTATATAGTGTTTGTCTCTTGTTTGATTTATATAGTGCCTGTCTTAAAGTGTAGTTATTATAAAGTATCATTAGCATTTCAATGAGCCATCTCGGTATTCCTATAGAAGTCTATACAAATACCGATAACTCATCGATAACTTGATCGAGAGGTAGCAACTGGAATTTTCATTTAACATCCATGATAATTCATTAAAAACCAAATTAGTTTACGTCTCGGGAATTAATTATTTCTAATAATTTAAATACTAATTTTAATATTCTAATTTTTATTTTTATTAAAATGACCAACCGCCTCATTGGATAGCCATCCCTGTGTCGCGGACTTTACAAACTTACAATTAACGAACGAAGTACACCCAGATTTAGAAAAATATTTAGTGTATCACTCAAAAAATTACCTATGCCGTGTAGTATTAGAACCCACAACAATGTGCGATATGACAATGGCGAGGCAGCCGCTTAACCAATACGCCATCCAGCCAGTACAAAAAAAATGTATTAACACCTCACAAACAAAAGCCACGGGACCGATGACCGAAGTAGATAGTGGGATTATTCCACGCAAAAAATATAGGCGATGTGTATCACATTTCACTAATTATTTTCCCCTTAAGTAGCGATCATTGCTGGAAGACTACTGTATTAATATTATTACATATCCAAAACAAAAACATCCAGTATACTACTGTTATTATAAGACAGTTGTCAAGCATTCAGTTAAACACAAGCGGAACTTATAGAAACATATCACTAACAAACAGAATTTTAACTTTTAAGTTTGAAGTATTTTCACACAATTCATATACAAGGTTGCTATGATCCATGGAGATTAAAATGGACAGAGTATTAAATATGGGCCTAGTGTTAACATGAAACAGTTAAAAACTCGATAAAGATAAAATAGAAAACCCCATTTTTCAAACAAATTAAATCTATTTAATACGCAAACACCATATTTTATAAACATCTGTTGTCTTTCATTATTTCATAGTTGTCACGGGTTTATTTATTGCTTTCTTGTTTGTGTTACAAACTACTGTTTTCGGTCTTATTGCGCTAAGATTAAGACTCACTATGGCGTGATTGTTGGCTACTGTAATAATATATACTAAGTATCAGAGGGCCAACGTCTCCTACATTTTTGTAGCTTTAAGGTGCATGACCTCAGATACCTATGCTTAGACTCTCGGTCATCTGTTAGGGCAAATACAACCCGTTGCAGTTTAGCAATAACTAAAAATCTATCCTTTGGCTAGTGTGAGAAGTGAAATTTGGTGTAGAGCTTGTGTGTGGTACATACTATATGTAGATAGGAATAAAGCCTCACTGTTTAATCAATCTTGTATATAATCACGCCTATTCCCTCATTGGTAGATAGACTACGGTATACTACTTGCTACGATCTTAACATACGTATCTTGCTTTTAAACTACTGTCGTCGTAGCGGTTTAAACAAGAGAGAAAGCCGTAGCGTCCGTCTACCACTCATGGAACAGGCGTGACTACGATGAATTGCACACTACACAGTACACATTGCTGACTGCACAGATGGCGAAGTGGATTAAGTTATCGTCTCGCCAATACTACAACGCCGAGAGTTTTGATCCGAATCCCACAATGGACAAAAAACGTTGTTTAAATATTTCTAAAGTTCCCCCGCGACATAGAACAAAGGACAAAGCAAGTAAAAGAAAACAAAAATGTACATGTTTTATTTAATAAATTTTAAACCTTAACAGGCACAATAATTGAATATGGTTTTCATGATGTCTCCGCATTACACGTCGACTACATTCTATGTAAAGTATTACACATTATATCAATATCTAATTCAGTCTTTACGAGCACTATCTAACTGACGCTATTTCGGCCATATAGTGATCGAACCTGGTCTACACAATGGCAGTGGCGGCGTGGACGACTGCGCTATAGCTCATGCTATTGTTAGTGAGTTCACACGCACTCAACGACGTGAAAGAGATTAAACTCCGGATTTAAGGTCTATCAACGCAAAACTTTGTTAACAGATGATTAAACGCTATGATTGGTTTTCATACGGTGATTAGTCTGTCAGTAGCCGGGGTATCAGTTATTATTGGAAAACAAACATAAGGATAATATGTTTATATAAGTACTTATATGTATCATTATCCTCATTATTATCGTCCAGTATGTCAAAATGTAATATCGTGGGGTTTAAGTGGTTGCCTGGCCACTTTGCCGCGCTGAAAGTTGTGGGTTCAATTTCCACACGGGACATACATTTGTGTGATCCACAAATAGTCATGTTGTTCTTTGTGTCCGTTGTTTGAATATTTATTAAGTTGCCCGAAACATAAATTATTGCTTGCGCAGGAGTTGTCAATAAAAAATAAAGAAAAGAAGAGTAAGCGTACTCGGTAGTAAAAATGGCGTAAATTTACACCCATTTCGATTATAATTATTTATAACACTTTCTTAAACATTGTCAACTATGGGCAGGTATCCTAGCCCAGAATGTGAGTTTGTTTATTATGCTTTCACGCCTTAACTATTCGACCGATCATCATGAAATTTCGCATACACGTTGTCAGGGGATCAGAAAAAGACATAGGGTTTAAAGGAATTTTCATCCAGAAAAAGTACTGTTACTAATCTAACCTGAACTATATTTACGCAAGCGAAGCCGCGGGCAGAATCTAGCTAAATATTTAATTTTGAAAATTTCTTTTTCTACGAATCAAGTTTGCACCGCACCTATCATCAGTATTATCTTGTTTGCAATATATTTCGATTTGTTTATGTTTACCAAAAATACTAATTTAATCATTTAATATTCGATACATAAAGTTCTCGATTGTTTGGTATCACAGACATAAACAATAACACTACACTTGTATTTCTAAAGATCAATTTGTCAATTATTTTATTTTCTTTGTTAATAGTCGAGAATTTTATAGGAATTTAGTATTTGTAAAATTAAAGTGCGCTATAAATCGATAGTTTTCGATACTTTTAAAAGTATCGAGAAAATTGGTATGTTGCTTTAAAGTATGTTTAGGCTAGGTACTCACTGTATCATGTCATAATGGTGGTGGTAGTGGGGCGCAGGTGGTTGCAGTTCATGCAACGGCAGGTAGAACTCATGCACTCGCGCGTATTCCCGCGCCATGCCCGCGTGACGCGCGCGTCGCACGCGACCGCACCGCGCGGCGATAGCACCCGACTGGTGCTTCACCACTATTCAGTATTCACTACGCGCACCTCTCCTGCGTCGAGATGATCCTCGGCGGAGGCTTTAGTTCACACTAGTCGACACCAACCCTTGCTTTCTTAATACTAGTCGCACAAGTGGTTTGTTTTTGAGAACCTTTGGATAACATTGTTGTAAGGAATACAATTAAGTTCAGAATAATGAGTGAGATAACCTTCTCAGTTTTGTAATGGAAACACTAAGATTTCGTCATTGTTATTATACAAAAAGAATTTTGTGTAAAGAACTTTTAAGGTGATCATTAAATTATTCAACTAAAATCAAGTTATTTGAAACATTTCAACAAAGTTCGGCAAGTTGAAACATTTGCAGTCAAAATATTTACAACGCGTGTAATGCAATATTTATTTTACGATATTACAAAATACAAGTTGCATGTTATGGTCGGATGCTAATATATCAGATCCAAAATTCCAAACAAGCAAAATATAATAGTTAATGGTAAAAATAGCACCGAAAGTATTATGCGAACTCGTAGCCATTAGAATAGCTTATTATAATAATGTTATTGTAGTTATGTAATTTACATATTCGAAAAGATTTATTTTACCTAAAATATTATGTCGAGTATACAATGACAAATCAGGTCTTAATTTTTGAAATAAAACTTCTTTAGGCGCGTTGAGCACTTTTTGGGTGAACAAAAATCATGGAACTCGCGTCATCGTCCCCGAACGCATTCAAAGTTAAAAAATAATAATCTAATAGCTCGACGATACAATTCACAAGTTACTTAGTTTTCACTTCTATCGGCAGTCCCCGAAGTTTTTTACGATATAAAGTAATTGTCGATCGTTCGGCTTGTTATTGAACGAAAGTAAGTGCATAGGTAATAAGGTGAGGCAGACTAAAGACAGAAGGCGACCAAGTGTTATGACCCAATTTTGGAGAAAAGACATGTACCTGACAAAGGACTGCTACACCTGCAGACGCCTATGACAAGCAGAGAAGCTGATTGATTAGCTTATGTAGAAATTGTTATAAATTGGATTAATGCGGATGATCGCAAATAATTCAATGATGCTGGACCTCTAAGTATTGAATACGTCCTATCACACCAAGACCGATATTGCGGGTCAAAGCCGAGATTCAATAGAAAATGTACTAGATAAATAACACAAGGCATCTTTATCCCTTTCGAATGCGTAGCCACTATTACATGTCACCACTACTAAAAAAATATAGGTTATACATGTGTTTGGAATCCACTTTACAACAAATACAGTGACCAATTTGAATCAGTCCAACATAAATATCTTCGAAACTTAAATTACAACTTAGTAAAAAAGTGGTCATCGTATCATACTCTTCTAGAAAAATTCTCTCCTCTATCAACTCTTAAACATAGGAGAATGTATCTTGATCAGACGATCCTTTATAAAATTTGTCACAATAAATTTGATTGTAATAAACTCATAATCAAAATTTACCTTCGCATACCTAGTCGCTCACAACGTATTCGTATTCATAGACTATTTGCTCATAAGTTTTGCAGAACCAACGTTGGTGAAAGAGCTCCTTTACGGCGATTAATGAAAAGTTATAACGATAATTTCACCGAAACTGATATACTAGCTTTGTCACCTGCACAATTTAAGAAATGCATCTTAAACAATATAATTAATATTCATGAATAACTTTAGTTTGATATCAAACTCGCAAAACATATTTTTTTAATTAAACTCCAGATCTGTTGTAAATTTCATAAAAATAAAATTGTGTTATGTTTGCTACGGTTTGCTTGCACCTAGTTACTTGTACTTTGCATTATTTTGTGGATAATGGTGCTGGTTGTGTAATTACTTAAATTGTTATAAGATCTATGTATTAGTATTAAGCTTTATTACACAATTGTTTGTTATCCCAAAGAAATAAAAATAGCAAAATTCCTAATAAATAAATAAAACTTGCAGCCTGCTTGTTGCATTTATTAAATTTACTTTATACAGGGCTATGTCAAATATAGCAGTGCATTGGTTGGATAAGGTACTGTTGCTCGTACTACACTGGTTTGCTATACCTATTGCACAATAGTTTATTACACATCCTCCCGAACACTCACACATTCACAATTCAGACTACACAAGGGAGGCTTACACTCTACACAATTGTAATTGTTTTTGTTATTGTTATTAAATTTAATCGTAATGAAATTGTAATAAATTAATTTCATCTAAATTTATTTAATTTAATTTAATAATTTAATTAAATTTTTTAATTTTATTTAATTTAATTTAATTTTAATTTTATTTTATTTTATTATTATTATTATTATTTTTTTTTTAATATTATTAATCTGTTATTCATAATTTTGTCTTATCTTTCTTTTTATTTTTTTCCTTTAAACACAATAGATTGTAATGATGCATGTAATTTTATCATATTTTAATGATCTATATAATCTTATATGATATTTGGACATTGGTTAATTTGAATTTATATAAAGTCAATTTTAGATACAGGTAATTATCGAAGGGAAGAGCGCTTGTGTTCCGAAATACAGACTTCCCCAGTCTAGTTCGGACACAAATGTATTGTACTTCTAAGTAGTTATAATTAGTGTAATTCAAAATCATGTAATTTTTCTTGTTTCCTTGTAACTTTATGTGTCAATAAATTTATTATTATTATTATTATTGCGGCTATAATTAGTCTATTGTTTTGTAACGATGAACATCATTGACGAGGCTGCGCAAGATAGTCTAGCCAAACGCTGTTTTAGGCCCGGTATCTATATCGAGAAATGCGTCGTTTTACCTGCAGACAGTTATTTTTGTACACGTTCTATGAAAAAGTATATCGTAATTTAACTGTCCGTAGCTAAAACGACCTGTTTCTTGATACAGGAACCGGGACTAAAAGTAATTAGATATTAAAGAAGAACTTCAAACTGCCTCTAGCTGTTTTAGGAAGTGATGCGTTAATAAGCCTAGTAGCCACTAGGCAACGGATACAAGTACGAAGGTGGGCTCGTTAGGTGTCCTTGGTCTATACTTATCCCTCAGTTGTAAAGATCGCGCGTGTAAGGTAACTGCTACAGAAGTGCGGAAGCGAAGTTATATAGAGAATAGGAAATCAACTAATGTAAAATATGTCGAAATATGTGAGGGTCCGAAGTTTTACCCAAAGGACTGGCTACGAGCCCGTACGCCCCTTGACTTTCACCCCGTAGAAAGACGGAGACCAATCTTTGGCTCCTATTTTTGGGTGGATTTTAAGAAGAAACCTAACAAATACTTACTGGGGGGCGAACCTTGAGGGGCGAACGGGCTCTTAACTAAAGAACTGACTACCTCACTTTATGTACACGATGTAGTTATATCAGGTAATAAACTAGGTCAGTGAGGCAAAGAGAAGAAGTAGGAAAAAGTAAAGACGGTTTTGTTCCGCCCACACGAATGCAATGTACTACGCCCTACTACGCCCACACTCCGCCAAGATTTTTATATATTTAAAAGACATTTTAAAGTGTAGTTATTCTTTAATCTAGCCTTTGTGACGTTTATAACAATTGCGGCAAGATAATTCTAATCGATTAGATACACAGATTCAACGTTTGCTAGGAAATATGGACATGCATTGTGCAATTAGTAAATAGATCACATTGGATATATATTCGCATACTGGAACGAGTTACTACGAGTGCGAGCGGCCTTCAAGCGCAGGGTTGCGCTAATCCGATTAGTGGCAGTAGATACTGGCAATTCAGTGGCATGTCGTCTGCCGTACTCATCATACACACGTTGCAATATCCATACAAAACTGAATAAATTTATCACTAATTTCATCTTTAAAAATACTCATTACACCAATTTTGTTCGCATCGCTATACGTAGTAAAACACTCATCACAAACACTACTTATACACTGTTACAATTTCTCGTTTGGAAAAGGAAGATACGCGCGAATTCACTTCTCACAAACTGCAATATGTTGCACTCTAACGCAATCTCGAATGGCTGAAAGTGCATCGCGATGACGCAGGCATGCCCCTGAACCTGCCCTTCACCATACACTGACGCTCGATATGAACGAACATTGGCACAATACACATATGAGTAATCCAGCGGCTGTCTATAAGGTAAACGTTCAAACAACTCAGAAATTGAACAAGTAATGGATGTTTAGCATAGAAACAATGTAGTTTTGAGACGGTAATAGAGGGTTTACACGTGCCGCGACTGCAGCTGGTAAACATAACGTAATATTATGCAACCAAATACAACAGCACACACTCAGTACGTACGTACGTACATTTGTTACTTAGAATTAAATAGTAATGACACAATTAAAGATAATTAATAGATAGGCAGAAGATTGTGTGAATCTTAGTGTTTATTAATGATACGGTTTAGTAGTTAAATTGGTCGTCTCTCTCCTGCCAGTGCGACGGATATAAGTACGGTCCACAAATAGTTGCCGTGTGCTTTGGCGTGTTTCGGATATCCTTTTTTAGAAGAAATGAGAGATATACTAACCTAATAAACGCTTTGCTATCTAATGTTGTCTTAGAGTAATTATTATTTTTAATAGACTGCCAATTAATGTTGTAAGCAATTTATTCGGCCTCGATGGCGTAGTGGTTAATGTAACCGACTGCCACGCCTCAGGTCGCGGGTTTGATTCCCGCACAAGGCAACCATTTGATTTGCATGAACGTGGATGTTTGTCTTGGTCTGGGTGTTTCTATGTATAATATGATGTATTTACAAAAATAAAAGTATATACATATGTACCTACCTATGTTTATCCATTGTCTAGTACCCATAGTACAAGCTCTGCTTAGTTTGCGCTAGATGGTGTTGTGTGTATGTGACAGAATATTATTAGTAATTTAAACTTGTAGTACTGTTAATGGCGTACTTGTTGTATTTTTTTTTATAGATACCCCCTTGGTTTTGCTGAACATCCTGCTTTGTCTCTAGATAAACTCAAATTATTAGTCTTTCTATAAACTAATATAAAAAAGAGAAAAGATTTGATTATCTGTTTGTTTATTTGTAAGGATTTAACTCCCAAACTACTTAACCGATTATGAAAATTCTTTCAAATTTAGACCACTTTTCACCAAGCATATTATCATCGAGTAACATAGGCTATATTTTATTTACGAAAGACTGTTACTAGTATAACCTATAATTCCTTTTTTTTACGTGCCGTAAAGCTTTGTCGCTTACTTCTCCGCGGGGCGACGAAGAGGTTATGTCGGGTTCACAAGGGAAAAGATACCGCGGTAATACCGACTAAACCTATCACGGTGTTCCTCGACATAGGTAGCCATAGACTGCGAGTCCGCGTGAATCGCTTTTACATGCAATCGCGTCCCCGTCGTGGTTTCAGCCCGCCGTGTGAAACGGCAGCTCACTACACAAAAATGGTTCCTCCACCGTCCCCCTGGAGGGGGGGAGGGGGGAACAAACACATCATACAGAGGCGCACATGGAAACACGCACGCCGCGCCGCCTCTCGGACCTGGTGCTGATCGGGTAGCGAGCAGTCCTACGCAGCCCACCACCCTCAGGTCAAACCGCAAGAAGGACGAAAGTCATCTCGCGAGTATAACCTAATTAATTTTCTAATGAAGATAACGCGTAAGTTTCAATTTTTCTAGTTTTTTCAAATCACAGATCATGATAGCAGCTTTATTCCAGTATGAGACGGTCGTCTCCCACTGCAAGCACCTCTAACTTTTCCAAGTTATGATACATAAGTCAGAAAGCTTTAACGCGATATTTTCGCAGATATGTAAAGTCTGACAACCCGCACTGGGCCACCGTGGTGGATTATGACCCAACCTTTCTAATGTTGATAAGAGTCCCTTGTCTAGATGTGGGCAGAAATATAAACAGAGCTGATATTTCTTCAGCTTATCAACACGCGGTTTTATGATTACTTGCTACTTATGTTTTAAGCGGGAAAATATATAGTTACATTCAATTCCATTGCAGTCCATATCGGTCCCAATTTAGAAATGTCGAGAAATGCTGGCGAAACATTGTCGCAACAGTAATATATTTGAACGATAACTATCCGCGTTTCCTGTTATAATAAATATTACTATTTGGATCTTGAGGTATGTTGAAATTTGTATGGTACGTAGTTCGTTGTTCGGCTTCGGAACTCATTCTTGGTACAAATTGCTTGCTTTATCAACCGGCGGTTTCGATTTGCGCGACCCTTTGACTGCTCGGTGACTGATTTATAACCAGTATGTGTGTATTTAATTATGTGCAATTTGCACCTATCGGCTTGCGTCTCGTTTATTCGGTAATAGAAGTCGCAGCATCATACTTATAGCCAGTTCCGCAACAATTTAATTAATAAGAGATGGTGACTTTTCTGATTAGGAATGCTATATGAAATGGAATGCTAGTTAGTGTTTGTGAAACAGTGCCTTAATAGACAAAGAAAATATTTTTGAGATGTTTTATAAACTAATACTTAGCTATATGATAATGTGTGTACTTGTTGTGAAGGCAATCGGAATTGGTATTATTTTTATAAAATTAAGAATATTATTAGTATTTGGCTACCTTTTGATTACATTAGCTTTTCAGGTTCGATTTTTGAACTTTGCGCTTTTTGATGATAACCAGTCAGCTCTGGTTTTAGTTCCCATTTAATAGGGAACGAACTTTTATCCGTCTTTCGTGCAGTTCCAGATTTCATACAGCTGCTAAGAATTTCGTGATAGCAAATCCCAATCATACTCGTCCCAGGTATCAAAACTGAGACTTCACGCACAGCATTGGCATTCAGTGCTTCACTGAGGCAGTCCGGGTAAGTATCATAATAGTTTATATATAACATCATCTCTCATTGCGTGTACATAGTAACTATAAGTCACGGCAGTCATAGAATATTAGGCATGCATCGAACATTATCGGCTTTACAATGCACCGTGCACTCTAACCAACGATTACCGGTCCAATTTATAATATTAATTAATAAAAATAATATCAGCCGTGTATATAAACTGTCCCACTGCTGGGCTCGAGCCTCTTTTCAGTGTGAGAAGGGTTAGGTTAGTCTATCACGCTGTACGGCGGGGTCGCGACTGCATGTGAGAGCGATTTGCGCGGCCTCGCCGTCTATGGTTATGTCGAGGAACACCGTTTAGTCGGTATTACCGGGGTATCTTTTCCCCGGTGAGCCCGACATAACCTCTCCGTCGCCCCGCGGAGAGGTAGTCGTCAAAGCATTCACGAAAGTAAAAAAAAAAAAATTATCACGCTGTGGATCGCGACCGCATGCGCAAGTGATTCGCGCGGCCCCGTCGATAGCGGTTTTGTCGAGGAACGCCGTGGTAGGTTTAGTTGGTATTCCGGGAGATCCATTAACTAAATTTTTTGTATGGTTCTTGGTTGCGCGCGTGCGTGCGTGCGTGCGTGCGTGTGTGTGTGTGTGTGTGCGTGTGTGTGCGTGTGTGTGTGTGTGTGTGTGTGTGTGTGTGTATGGGTGTGTGTGGGTGTGTGTGGGTGTGTGTGGGTGTGTGTGGGTGTGTGTGGGTGCGTGTGGGTGCGTGTGTGCGCGTATGTGTGTGTTGTGTGTCTGTGTGTGCATGTGTAATTACTGAGAATAATAATAAACTAATATATTTTTTTAAATTTTAAATTTTAGAATGTTTGTAAAGTGCCCCGCGACACAGGCTTTATTCCTAGAACGGCGGTTGCCATTTAAAACAAAATAAGTATGAAATGTAAGTTATTCAAAGTTATTCAATAGTTGTGTTAAAACTCTTAAATAGCATGGAGCCAGGAAATATGTTTAAAAGCCGACAATAAGTTCACCCTTTTATTAAATGGGATTTAAATACATGGCTGGCGAAATATAAGTGTAATATACCTCGCCCTATTATTAGATGACACACTGACGTGAATACGTGTATAATATGTAAATATATAATAACATATCTTAACACTTCAAATCTATGCAAATATATAATAATAATATTCTACCACATACACACAACACCATCTAGCTCAAACTAAGCAGAGCTTGTACTATGGGTTCTAGACAATGGATAAACATAAATACATAACTTTTTTTGTAAATTCATACATATTATACATAGAAACACCCAGACCAAGACAAACATCCATCCAACAAATATGAATGCAGTTTTCTTTTACATGTAAATATTGCTGATAATAATTAATTTTATATAATTATTGCTTTAAACATGTAAATATAAAAGGGCTTCCGTGGGTTTCTTGCTTATTTTTCACATTGATTCTACGCTCTTGTCCCACTGAATACGTAAATGGAATAAATGCAAATTCACAGAACAGCTTCGTAAAGGTAACTTTTACGTTCATAAATGTTACTTTATCATCGAAATGAATAATTCTCTTTTGATTATGTAGCTTATGGATGTTTGCACAACAAAAAAAGTACCTGGGAACCGATATGTTTCTTATAGCAATCACATACATTATCTTCTTAAGCAGATCTAAAAATATACAAACGTTTTCGACCGCAGGAACTAGGCACAATAATATTTTATGAAATAAATAAATCAAGTTTCATGAAACCTTTTACACTGGTAACATGGAGCAGCAGAGCCAATAGTTCATTAATTAAATTTGGAGGGGCCTTTCACAGAGCGCTGACCTAATGTAAAATCCATATCGTTCAATTATATTGGCCAGATTGACTCTGATATAATCTCACGTTTTGTTAACCGTTTTTGAAAGGTGACGGTACACGCTGCTCCACACTATACGTCACACTTTACACTCAGCCGGTGTATGAATAAAAAGGTTTGGAATCATATAAAAGCAAAATAGCTTTAGAGATAGTGATAGCGTTGACTTCTCAGTGTTGACAGACTAAAATTTAAATGATACGGGTATTTATTTGAATGGATGCTTTGATTGCATAGCAATCGCACTGTGTAAGCTCTAGAACTGGCAAGTTGGAGCTCTCAGAACCAATAGGTATATGTGTGTTTGTACCCGTTGTTCTAACATAGATACGCAATGGAGAAAAGGCCGCCTAAAGTTCAAAGCTTCTCACAGCCTACATAAAAATTGAATATATCTTAATAATGAAAAATATAGCTTTATTTATAAAGAAAAGTTACCTTAATGAACCAAACTCGCACCTCAGTAGAATTTTCATGCAACGTCACTACACATTTTCTTGTCTACCATGCAGCTTACGAAAGTAGTGTAAGTAGGGATCTGGAATGTTTCTTCAATAAATGTGGGTTTTGCGTAGTCGTAGCTGCAGCTTTTATATTTTGAAAGTATGAGAAATATGAGAGAACAAGTTATACCTACTATTTAGTTTCTTGGCATTATAGTACATTGACATTATGCCTGCTCCCTCAGGGCAAAACCGCGGTCATCCTAAGTTAATATTATAAATGCAAAATGCAAAAGAACATATGATACCTTTCATCCAGAAATATCTAATATTCTCGAGGGATAGACATGTATTGACAATATCTAAATAAAAGCGACCGAAGCCGCGGGCAAAATCTAATGTCTAATATATATGTTGGCTTGGCTATAGAGCAGAAGTTCACAGACATTTTTCTTATAGACCACTTTTAAAATTTACTAGGTTCCGGTGGACCCCTTGCAGTTACATTTTTACCATATTCCTTGGCATTCTGCATCAAATCTCTACGAGCCAACTACCTCTTTTTCTTTTTTGTTCAAATTCTTAGATCGTAACCTACCACGGTAGGCAGCCTGACCTTCTTTTTATTAAAAATATAATTCGCTACCGAAAAATCAAATTTTCGTGGACCCCCGCTTACGAATTGTGGACCCACCCGTGTCACGCCAACGTCGTGAACCCCGTCGAGTCTCCCATGGACCCCTGGGGGTCCACCTGGACCACTTTGGAAACTAACGCTACAGAGGATATTGTGTGCAAAGTTGCAATAGAATCTATTTAGAAGTTTTTGCGTATAGCTTGTCTGTACATCCCAACAAAAAATAATAGTATATTTTGGCATCTGTACTTCCTGACCCTGGTTAAGAAGAGAACACTATTTTCAAAAATATCCAATCTTCATGTTTGATTTATTACGGTTATATCATATGTGAAGTAAGACAGACGTATTACGAAAGGGTGATACTCAGTTGTATCAAAACGAACGCAAGACCAACATTAAGAGAAAATCACGACCAGCACAGAAACTAGTCGTATAATAGGTAAACATTTCTTCTGAAAGTGGGTACCGCGGTTTTAAAACTGAAGCCTGAGTTGGTATTTTACCAGCATTTTTCTAGCTTACCGGTACCAGGTAGCCTACCTGAGCTTCGTCAAACCTAACGTACTAGCAGTTCGGGTCAGAATCATACAGCGCCAGATCTGTACTAATGGTTTACTAGTCTTTTTCTCTCTTAGCCTTTATTATTCCCAAGTCACTTGGGGTCGGCTTTTTCTGGTCTAAGCGGATTTGACTGGATATCAGTTTTTACACGGAGCGGCTGTCACCTGACCTCCGCAACCCGAAGGCTAACGATACCCTAAGGCTAGACCAGTGTCAAGATATTAGAGGGTACTGACTTTCCCAATAACGACTGCCATAGATGTTCATGGCAGCCGGGCCCAACGGCTTAACGTGCTCTCCGAGGCACGGAGCAGGCGATAATTGTCAATCAATACGCACATAATTTCGAAAAGTCATATAACTTCCGAAGGTCAGAGGTGCGCGACGTGGGTTAGAAACCGAGACCTTTTGCATTGCAGTCTGTTGGTCCCCCCACTGAGCTATCGCTGCTGGTTTACTAGTATCAGTCATAATAATGCTATCAGACAAGTTGCCCGTACACTAGACAAAGCTTTATACTATGTACCGGTCTGTCTCCTATCATAGGCAACAGTAATGCTATAGAATATTAGTACAGTTACCACCACAGTGTACTGAAATAGTGGTCGCAAAATCTTAACAGATTAACCAGTACCAAGGTCGCGATTCTAACATTGACACAGTTTATATTCCTTATTATGTTATAACATTGCCTTACCGTGTCACTGTAAATCGTGCGATGGAGCGCGAATCCAAACTGTCCTTCAGTGTCTCGTACAGAATTTCACCTTCGAATCCCTTCAGCACAAACGTCTATCTCACCCATTTTTCTTTAAACACTGTTTGTTGCACCGTTTACTAGCCCTACGTCGCGGTGGACTTTACAAACATTCATACAATAGTCGCAAAGAAAACTTCAACGACATTATACACTTTCAAGGTAACATTGACAGTATTTGAATGATATTATGTCTGCTCAGTTTGTTTAATTGTCAAAAGTAGGTTGTCAAGATTCATGCATCGATCAGCCAAATATTAAACAAATGGTCTAAGTATACAATATGTAACGAAAACTCCGTTGGACGTTTTAGAAACGTCTTTAGTAGCTAAATAATCATTTACGGCAGGCGTATAGATATACATACATAATAACATACATACATACATATGTAGATTTACGCCTGTTTCCCAGAGGAGTAGGCAGAGACTACGGATTTCCATTTGCTACGATCCTGACACACTTCTCTGGCTTCATTCACTTTCATCAAATTCCTCATACACGCTCGCCGGTCTATGGTGCGCTTTACCCGGCCTTTCTTAATGGCGTCTCCGATCTGATCGAGAAACGTTCGCCTAGTTCTTCCCTTGCGACTGTTCCATTCACACTAGCCTTATAATCTTTCTTAGTCAGTTTTTTCTTGTCAATCACACTATTCCTTATTCTATCTTTCAGAGTCACACCACATATGTTTCTCAGCGCTCTCATTTCTACAGCATTTATTCCGCTCTCATGCTTCTTTTGCCATACCCAACTTTTACATCGATGCATAAGTGTAGGCACTAATAGTCCTCTATGAACAGCCAAACGTGTCTTTTTGAATACATTTCGACTGTTCATGAAATAATAATATAAGTTGCCACAAATTAATATAAGTAAAAAAATATTGAAGCACAAAACGATGTATAGTTAATATAAAGTATAGTTAAGGTTTAGTAGTAACTAAACCTTAACTATACTTTATATTAAATAAAATATTAAGTAAAATATCGTGAGAATATTATAAGCATAGTAATGCTTATAATATTCTCACGATATTTTACTTACACGTGCCTACTATTTCCACAAACAATAAGGAGGTGACTCAGGTTTACTATTTAAGTCAAATCTTCTCAAAATAAATAAGTTACAAGCGTTTAAAAAATCTGATAGTAGAGGCAATTGTCAATTGACAGAAAAAGGATGCACGACACAAATTTTGGCGTAACCGCTATTTAAATGCACCCGTCAAAGTCAAATCACAGTGATAAAAAGCTGCCTTACAATATTACAAGTTCTTAAAAAGAATTCTTTACTAAAGTGATAAAACAGAATGAGATTTTGAAGTTCTTGTTTGCTGATTTTGATAATGAAAAAAAGCTGATTAAGATCTTCGTGACCCGAGTGAAATAGGTGTGGGATTGCACGATTGCAACGTGTAAAGGGCGTTGTTGCTATACGATAAGCGTCATCACTTTTTGCAGAGTGTACACAACTATTCTGCCTTTAATCTATATATTAATACGTGAAGCACAAACTTTGTATGCCTTTTTACGAAAATTGGGCGGTTAATGTTTATATGGAGAAGGAGGGGCTAATCCTAATATTTTTATAAAATATGCATTAGAAATACATTAAATTAATGAAAAAACACTACACGCACACAACCATACATTTGACACACGCAGTCGAATCGCGTTTGTAGTATTTCGACATTGTTCGTCTGACGTCGTACAGTTCTTTGTAACTATGGTTACCTATACCTTATTTATATGTAATAGAGAAAAACAAAAAACAAAGTAGCAAGTTTAGAAATTTTGGTCGATTTTTGATCACTAGGCGACCGCTAGTAATTATTAATTATGTAAAATTTATGTACATTTTATGAAGATTTCTTACAAAAAACCGTATTGAATGTATACGTTTCAACAGTGATACTAATAAGTAATTACGCATCTAAAAGGGAACAACGGTGGTTTTGTTACATATTGAATACAATGTTACTTGCTTTATATACCTATTTATTTAGCACAGCCATTCTACCAAACCAGCAACGAATATAAATGTCTACGATAATTATTATTTAAATTATGTCTGCTTCGTGCCTCTGCCTGTGGCATAAGTCTACGTGCGATTATAAGGTCCTGGATTCTCTTAGATAAAAGTGGCAGCACTGAGTCCGAATGGAAAATTTCGTTTAGCAGCAGTGTCTCAGTGAAATTGAAGTGGGAAAAGTCCGCGATGATTAAAATATACAAGTCCATTATGTCCGCAGATAACCGGTATCATTAGATATACTGTTAACGTAGCGAATGTTAGAAGTTTGTTTCAATGAACAGTAGGTTTTATTAAGCCTGAATATGCCTTAAATCTCTAGTTTCAAAAGCTATAAAGCCTACACAAGATGTACCGCCGCGAAATGTTGTTTATAAAATAAACATACGTAAATCTAGAACCCTCCGCAGACATCGTGTTTTCAGTCCTGTCCAGTTTTCTGTTGTTACACGAAACTTCTAATCATCGGCTACCCTCGCATCGCCCGTGGATACAGAGGCAATCTTCGACAACACTCGATCCGGATACCCGACACTCACCCAGCGGGATTACGTCATTTTTTGTTCCTGACAGAACTATACCGTTTTATTAGTAGTTTATTTATAGAACAACGTTTTTCTTGACATTTTATATCGTTTGAATGAATAAATATCGATACTATCACGATAGGTGTAAAATACAGGGTAATTATGTGTGCGATTTGGGTCTGTAGGAAGCTGTTGTTTTGCTGTGGGTCTCATTTGTGTGCGTGTGTGTCATGGCGTCAGAGATTTAAGTACAAAGTTCAACAAATTTGATAAATATGTGTAGGTATGAATTTTGTCTGTTTACAGTGATCTCATGGGCTAAACACCCATGCAATGCTCAACATAGCAACATGTAAATGTAAATTCACATAAATAAGCGTATAAGTGTTACAATGCTTATATGAATAAAATGTCATTTATATTTCGATTTAAAATTGATTTTCATGGTAACATGACGTTAAGGCGCTCCTCGCGTATGATTATACGTGAGGAGCGTGTCTCGCTGTTCTGTAAAGAATGTTTGGCAACTGTCGATCGTAAGATCCTGAATTCAAGTGCTGTGTCGTATAGACTTGTTATATGGAACAACCAGAGATACACAATACTATTCCTTTTATATATCTAAATATTATTCCTTTAATATATCTAAACCTAGCAATTAACCTAATTGTAACTTAATTAGTTTAGTAAGCTGTAAGTGTTACTGTGTTACGCTAAATGTATAACTATAGGTATGTAAATTATACATGTTTGACCGAATTGTCTATCCACCAAATATCATTTAATCTCGAAATTGATAGAAAATAGATTTTGTCTAGACGTCCTGTAATTTAATCTGGTAGAGAGTGCGACACATCTCTTCATAGTAACAAGCTCACCTGTAAGCCGAAGCCATGCACACGGTTACATACGACCCGAAAAGCTGACCAAAAATTGATGCGATATGACTTCTATCGACCCTTCGGCGATAAGGATGGTATACTAAGAATCACATGTTCAGTTTCTCGAGTTATGATCAGCTGTAAACGTCAGCCGAAAGATGTTGCTATATCACATTGAGATAGTGTTCTAATGTCAATGCTAAGCATGACGCGTTGGTAAACGAGTAAAGTCTGACAAGAATACGCGTGTGAGTGAATTTCAAGTAAGTGTGCGTTTGTGTGTGTGTGGTATTGTAATTGTGTAATATCGTCATATGGCAGCTGTCATTTGCGTCAGTTTGAATTTGTGACGTTTACATCTTAAGTCATCTGCTATTAAAAGGTGGGGAGTGAATATATTTGGCACCTTATTTTCACTTATATAGCTCTCATTCTTTCGTCAATAACCGTATCGCGAAAGATTTCACAAATACTAAAACAACATACACAGAGAACACCCAAAGCCGACATGAATATCTGTGGCTCAGACATTTCCTGTTGCGTGTAGCACCGTATCCAGATAACTTAGTATACTTACATACTTATCGATCGTGGTGACTAAGCCCCTTTTACAAAATATAGTCAAAGTTGTTTGCATAATTATCTTTTTTCGAATTTATATGTATGTAAATATTTATCCCTCGCGCTGGCAGCGCAGCAACAGGTTTTTACCACTAAAGTGGCAAACAAACATACCACCCGGATGGTAACCGGATACCCTAGCTTATGGATACTATTCTTTATCACTATTACACCGCATATCACTTTATAACTCAAATGATATCAAATTTACCAACATCGTTTAATAATTACATTTTAGATATCAAATCTAGTACATTCAAGATAGTAATTTCTTTGAATCTCAGTCTCAATGACACAGCGGGTTTGAATGCGATTGCTTTAGATAAGGTTCAACGTTCGAATCACAGTTCGAGCAAAAAGAAGTTGTCAATACATTTTCGGCTTTATATTCAGTCCGTTACATCAGCTCACCCACGACATAAAGTGAAACAGTAGAATTAAAATTCACCAAGAAGGATTTTATATGGATAAAAGTTAAAACCATACTTCACGCTTACTGAACACTACATACAAACGTAACAAGATTTCTTGTAACAACCCAACATTTTACTATCCCTCTTTTATAACCTCTACGGTTATTAGCTAATTTAAATTATCCAAGTTCTCAACCAAAATATAAGTTCTGATTGGTTTCGGTTCACTACACTATGTCTAATAACATAATTTGGTTTCACAACTTGGCAAGTTTGCTGACCGCAACAGTTGGTTCTAAGTCTAACATCCGATACCCTTTCGCCAAGGGCTTCATCTTTCCGTGAGGGTATATAGCAAACATACTTATACAATATTATTTCAGTTTATCATAAATTCATTGGAGGCTAGACAGCCTTAATTTTAAACACAGTTAACTAATATAATATTGTCTTCTATTTACGCGAATATTATTCATTGAAATTAAACTGCTATATACGAATTTTATCGCGTTGTTTATTTGACACTTTATTACAAAATTTTGAAAATTGTTTATTAAATTATTATTAAACTATTTAGATTTAATTTATTTTTACACTTTCTCCGACGTTTTGGTTGCTTTTCAGCAGCCATGGTCACGGGAGACTAAGGTGGCAGTTGTCTCAATGTTCCAGTGTAGTTATTTCAACGTACCCGAACATAATTTAATCATTGGTGTTTCTATTTACGCAGAATGACAAAACAATTTTCAAAATTTTGTAATAAAGTGTCAAATGTACAACGTGATAAAATCCGTATATAGCAGTTTAATTTCAGCTAACTAATACTTAGCTATTTCGGTAGGTACTGCATAGCTACAGTCCTGATCAATGGCCCTAAGCTGAGATCTAATGCTCAACTAGCACTCAACCCTAAATAACAATTAAAATTAAACTCTTTCCTGATAAGTCGCCGGTTAATAAAAAGAGAAAATTTAAATATTTGAGATTGGATCTTTAGAATCGTCATAGTTTCGATTGTTGTATTTATTAGAGTGCCAACGACGGCTAAAAGAGTTCTCTCTTGAAGTGTAATCTACCCAACAAGATTTTTCGTGAAGCGATAGATATTATTATTTATTCCATACCAACATATTATAATACACTAGCAAAAGCTAAAGCTCGCGGCTTTGTTCGCGTAAAATATAGCCTGTTACTCGGTGATAATATAACTTTCTAATGGTGAAAGCATATTTAATCTGTTGAGCAGTTTTTGATTTGAACCCTTACAAACAAACAAATATCAAATCTTTCCTCTGTATAATATTAATAGAGATATAAATGTATTTTAGCAGATAATAATATCAAACAAAAAATAAATTGTAATGTAAGTAGTAGTCTCGTATAAGAAACATGCTTCTGAAGTTTTTGTTGTTTCTGTCATAATAACGGCAATTCATACAAGCCTTGAGTTTAAAGTGATTACATGCAGACTAAAGTCTAAATTAAAACAATAAAATGCGGTCATGTGTCACACCACTGCATGGTTGGTATCTTCTAGCAACATCACACTTGGCCGGTATTCTAGATTCAGGACGAAAATAACTAAAAGAAAATTTGCTTAACTATACCAATATTTATTTTTGCCTCTAGTAGCAAATAGGCCAGCTTCTCACCCCTATGGCAAACGTTGACTGCACTCATGGAAGCATTCTACAAAAACAATTTCTTTTGCATTTTATCCTTTATTTATATATATTAAAACGAATCACTGTTTCACTTGGTCACGCCATAACTTGAGAACGAGTTTACCGATTTCATCCATCTTTTTTTTTACGTTTCTAATAATTTGTAGAAGGTTCTTACGGAAAGAAAACTTATAAAATATGCGCAGAAAATTTGATAATTTTAGAAAACTTAGCGACTAATTAATTGAAATGAAACAACTATATACGGATTTTATCGCGTTGTTTATTTGACACTTTATTACATAATTTTGAAACTGTTACACTACTACTACAATTAAACTTTACAAATTTTAAGCTAATTAAATTATTATTAAAACTATTTACATTTAACTTAATTTTACACTTTTAATTTAATTTAATTTAACTTTACTAATTTAACCTCGCGGGTTTGACAGTTCGTCTAAGACAGGACAACGTTTGTTGGGTCAGATAGTCATTCGAATTCGTGGAATTATTTTAGGTATATTCTGATTTATCTCAAGAATATGGCCAAACATATAATACCGGTATTCGGGTCGCTGTTCCGATGTCAGTCGCGAGATTTTAAAATTGCATTTCGTGGAATTATTTTAGGTATTCAGCTGAATGTAAGTATATCTCGATTATGAGCTTTCAGATAATCGTTAATATGACACAATAAAACATAAGCCTTTTAATGATATCGTTTCCAGTCATTTAAATCAATCAAGTTCCTCCATAAATATAACACTATCTGCAGAGGAACATGAAGTTGACAGTCAATATAATTTCTGTACTAATTATAAATTTGAATATTATATGATATTTATCAAATTAGTCGATAATTCAATCCTCGTGTACTTCTGGATCGGCCTTTAACCAACTTCCAGCGTGATCAACACTAAACATCCAAAACGAACGGCACCAATTAGAACGATGCTGTAATATGGAATACTAGATGTGTCCGCGGTTTCATTCACATTTATCGTTACTACGCGGCCCCCGTGGGTCGTAGCGTGATATTATATAGCCTATAGCCTTTCTCGATAAATAGGCTATCCAACATTAAAATATATTTTATATCCGAACTAGTAGTTTCTGAGATTAGTGAGTTCAACCAAACAAACAAACAATTGTGTTTGTTTGTTTGGTTAAGAGGTTGTACTCTTCAGCTTTATAATATTAGTAGGTATAGATAATATCAGCCCCGTTTATAAACTTACCCATTGCTGGGCACGGGCCTCTTCTTGGTATGGGTTAAGCCATGGTTCACCGCGCTACACGCTGGCCCAGTGTTGGTTGCCAGACTTCACATATTTTGTATAATAATGTATGCAGAATAATTTATTTTTGTGTTAAACCTGTTTAAACCGGATTTAAGAAACGATAACTATTTTTAGATATATAACGTGGACGTACATATATCTATTTGTTTATGTTTTCACTGCGCCTAAAAAGAACAATGAGACTTAAAACTGCTAAAATAATTTTGATAACAATCCGATAGTTTGATAATTCGACATACTGGGAAAATATAGCGAAACGAGAATAAGACCTTTTAAAGAATTGTAATTAAACTCGCGATTATCTATTGTCAAAAATATTGATCACATTACCAAATAAGGTCTGATACCAAATCTACCTGCGTCAGTTGCACTTATTTGAATCTAAGGCAAGATATGAAAGTTCGTAGTTATTGAATATATTATAATAATTGCATTAGATGATTACTTGTATCACTAGGGCAGAGTCAAAGGGCTAGTGTTATCACAAGCTAGATGTATAATTATACGTAATAGAACAGAGAAATTTTTCTCTTATACAGAAGTCATTTTAGATTAAATCAGTTAATACTAATTTATCTACTATTCATACGGATATTCGAGAGCATTGTGGCAGTGACTAACACAAAACAAAATGAATAAAATATATGTTTATTTAAATTATACGATAACAATTTGAGAATCGATTACAGTAGACACCTTGTAATAAATTTAAACATACCTATTATTCACCCTATAATGTGTATGGTTTTGTGTGACGAAGCGGCTTGTTGGGAGTTTGCGAGCCAGAACTAAATCGGAGGACAGCGTACCTGTTGCGCGTGGCTTTGACAGCCACCCTTGACGACACTCACACTACCTCAGAGCGCTCACTGCTTTTATACAAAAGTTCAGCCAAAATATATCTTGTGAAAAAGGGATTCAGATTTTGGATTGTAATTTGAAAATACAATAGACAAAGAGAGAAAAGTAAACATTCGTGTAGCGCGTTAAACTGTGCAAAATTGGCTGTAATAACCAAATTAAAGCATAATAGTTCAATTGAGAAGTAAATCGTCGACGTAATCGTATATAGCATGGACGACTTTATAATTGATATGCTAAGCTTTTCTTTTTAAATTTATTAATTTCTATAATGAGTACAATCTCTTATTTTATAATCACTTGTTTACTGTATTTTACTTGTTAAAGTTAAACAAAATAATGGTATGCCTGCAATGTCTTTATCTAAGAAACATGTTTCAACTTACAAGTTGAGGCGTTAAAATGTGATGAGTCACTGATCTTATTCTATATACTACGCGGCGAATCGCTTATGAAGACCAGTAAATACTTTACTGGATAAAAGACCATGATTAGCGGGGCCACAGTTCGCTGAGATGGCATTACATGTTTCGTTTCATTGTATACATAGATTCACGCCTGTTTCCCTGAGGGGTAGGCAGTGACTACGGATTTCCATTTGCTACGATCCTGACACACAATCTCATTACAAGTAATTAGTAGATTCCTATTCAGCAATTTGCTGACACACATATGAATTCCTCAGGGGCAACCACCACTCAACGCGAAAATGCAACACGGAGTTGTTTAGTTGCAATCGTTCGTAGTGCTAATTAAGGCAAGAAAACCAAGCTTGGTAAATAGTTATACTACATGAACAAAATGTCTTTGGTTTTAACAAATAGGCGCTGTTGCAGCTGCGGAAATAATCTAACGGCGCACAAACGTAATTACGTTTCTGTGTCGTTTCGAATGGAGACACTAGGTTAATAGGACGGACGACAGAGGCTCAATCGGCTCAAAGAATCAGTCTTCTGGGTACTTTTCTAATAGACAGCGATGCTGAGAATTATTCCGACGCTGCCCAAACAAGCTATTATATTTTTGTGCTTTTCCCTGCTATATTGTTCGCATATTTATTATTACTATTATTTTCTTCAAATATTTAACACTGTATCTGTAAATATTCTGTTTCAAACTCAAATCAATAATTACACATTTAATAGAGATCAATATTCAATTACTTGAGTCGCTATATACCCTAAGGATATCGATTAAAGAAATCAAACAGGAAACTTACCTAACAAACAAAGGCAGTGAGATGCACAACCTGGCTGTCAGGTAAAAACCAATTTATTTATTTGTTTGCATGTAATGTGGATGTATGGAGCACGGCGATGCTGCATGTGACATGTAACGCTATTCAGATTGCGTGTATTATTAACATGCCTCGGGGCTCGGCGGGAAGCCTGGAACCCCCGCCAACAGCACCAATTGTTTACAATAGAACAATCAGTAAACGTTTTACAAGTTTCGAAAATGCCGACGATAGTAAGCTGTGATATTTTCGTATACAAGATCATCATCATCTGCATCATCTGCATTCCTCGGCCTCGATGGCGTAGTGGTTAGTGTATCCTAAATGTTTAAGCCATATTTTTAAAGTAATTTTAATTTCATAGTTAGATAGGTTTTTTGTTTTATAGGTTGAATTAAGTTTATTATACAGTCTAGGTGCAACGTTACCATAGTGTTGTTGGGAAAATTTGCTTTTTACTTTTGGAATTAGACAGTTATCTATTCTTTTACTCGACGGTTTTTGAAGGGGTACAATAGTTTTATGGTAGGTACTTACGTATACTTTGTTACACAAATAACTTTCGCACAGTTAAAACATCAGCTTTTTTCATAAACTAAATGCGTAGAGAAAATTGTTGGAAGAGCCTTAACTCCCGATTTATAAATAGGACAAATAATGGCACATTTAAATATTTTGGGAAAGACACCGTGTTCAAAACTTAGATTGATTAAGTAGCAAAAGAGTTCTGCAAGAAAATAACGAAACTTTTTAAAATAGATACTTATATTTTATCTATGCCTAGTGCGATATTCTTTTTAAGGCTACCAATCACGTCGCTGACTTCAACTAAATTTGACAAATAAAGAGCTCTAGATAGACTTCGTGATACTTTGAGCTCATTCTGCGTAAATAGAAACACCAATGATTAAATTATGTTCGGATACTTTGAAATAACTACACTGAAACATTGAGACAACTACCATCTTAGTCTCCCCGTGACCATGGCTGCTGAAAAGCAACCGAAACGTCGGGGAAAGTATAAAATTAAATTAAATCTAAATAGTTTTAATAGCTTAAATAATAATTTTATTAGCTTAAAAATTAGCAAAGTTTAATAGTAGTAGTAGTGTAACAGTATTTCAAAATTATGTAATAAAGTGTCAAATAAACAACGCGATAAAATCCGTATATACTAGTTTAATTTCAATAAACAAAGAGCCATCGAATTTAGCGGCGCATTCATTGTTTTAGCTTTTTGTGCTAAGGTTGTCTCATCAGTGTTTAGTTTTTGTAAGGTCTGGTTTGCAAGACTTAGGCCAATAGCTATAAAAAACCTATTAACTTCATCAAGAGATTCAGTGACAGTCATTTTTAAGTTAAGCAATACTGTTGATGATGCATTAGATTTATTCATATTACACAATTCTTTAATAATATTCCACGTTTCCTTTATATTACCTTTATTTTTGTTTAGTTTATCTTTTTAGTAATTCTGTTTTAAGTTCTGTTAATTTTTTAAAGTATTTCTGTAAGTTATAAATTTAATTTTAATATTTCGATTATTACAATTTATTCATTGTCTACAAATGTTCAAATATAAGAAACTCGAATTGGTTGTTAATGATTCATTTCCAACGAAAATATTTATATAGATGACGATATATCGGAATAGCTCGGTCTGTATAAATTACCAGAGTCATGTAATATTTATTTGATGTTACCGTTTTTATTATTGTATTGTTTGATCATTGTGTCAGGTAGTGGGCATGCAGATCGCAGTTCGCGAGACGTCAACCTCAATAGCGCGTTTCGACGTGGTAGTAGGCACTCGAAACTTGAACCTTCACAGCGTCCCTCGTTGACTTTACTGCTTTGACAAAGGGATGGGCTTTCGGCGAGGAACGTAACGACACCTTGGCATCATTATCACAGCGGACTCTGCTGATACAGCCAGCGGACTCTGCTGATACAGCTTTTGTTATAATGGCGCTAAATCGGTGCAAACGTAATACTTGGTATCAGAGTTTTTCGCAAAATGGTATAAACAGAACTCTTATGTTGCGGCTTTCTTTGTTCGTCCATCTCGCCGTCAGTCTGTCATAGCTGTGTGTTTTCGATTATTGTAATGGAAACAGAAAAATAATAGAGCAATGCTTCCCGTGGCTACAATGCTGGCATATAGGTATTTGATTATTTCGAATAGCAGTTCAAACAAGTGAGTTGTACATGTATGTGCATATTAAATAGTTAATTATTGCTCACTTTAACGTCGAAGGGAAACATCGTGAGGAAGCCGCACATCGGAGAGTTCTCCATAATGTTCTCAAAGATATGTTAAGTCTGCCATATTTATATGTAGCAGCATCGACATGCAAGCTATACAGGGCTTCTGAACACACTACCAGATGTCAATGCAGAGTTCATTTTAAGAGGTACGTATTTAATTTGTTTTTAATTACTTAAACCTATCAATATGTATTTAGTAGATATTATAATGGCAGTAGCTGCGCGTCGCACGTCGAGATGCGAGAGTTCATCATACCGACTACTTGCGCTGTGGCTTGCGTCGTCGGTCGTCTACAAGATGCGAACAACCCGTGCATATTACTCGCACCGTGTACAAGAGCCGAAATATTTCAATCGTCATAATTGATGTATTATGCGTATTTGCTATTAAAAGATTTAATATTATGTAAACCACCTAAATAGCCTATCTACACTAATATTATAAAGCTGAAGAGTTTGTTTGTTTGAACGCGCCAATCTCAGGCACCACTGGTCCGAATTGAAAAATTATTTTAGTGTTGGGTAGATCATGTATCGAGGAAGGCTATAGGCTATATAACATCACGTTACGACCCACAGGTGCCGAGCAGTAATCAAAAACGCGGGTAAAACCGCGGGCACATCTCTAATAAGATACACGACATTTGTATGTCTGTCTTATTATTAAATTGTCTTTCTTTTTGAATAAAATGTTCATATTTGAAAATATTAATATTTATGCAATAAAACTATGAAAATACAGAAAAGAATCTCACAAATTTTTGTGCTGTATACCCATACGGGACAAAGATTTGTGAGATCGAATCCACAACACTCAGCGCTATGGCAATGGCGATGTGACTTTTTAAACCACTACGCAATCCAAGAGACAACCTAGACAAGTTACAAACAATGTATTAAAATTGTGTGGTCTTTATCACATTCGAATACTGTATCAATATTTTGAAAATTATATCTTTGACATGCGATCTGATCCACAGATAGCATCCCAACTCACATGCTCTTTTCAGTATTGCTCTTACGCTCACGCAGTAAGGTAGCAACAGTTAGTTAAACAAACACAGCACAACAAATACGCCAAATCACTATTTAGCGATGGAAACCGCCATGCGTCATAAAATGTTATGTACGTAAGAACGTCGATTATACGACACTATGATTACATGACGTTTGATGGAAAATTACCTCCGGTATTAACCAAAATCGTAATAGGTAGACTGAGATCAGATATAGTATAAATAATACCAGCCCTGTATTAAACTGTGCCACTGCTGGGCACGGGCCTCTTCTCACTATGAGAAGAGGGAGGGAGGAGAGAGAAGATAGATATAGGTATAATAATAATATATTAATATATATATAATATATTCTATCACATACACACAACACCATCTAGCCTAAACTAAGCAGAGCTTGTACTATGGGTACTAGACAATGGATAAACATACATATATACTTTTTTTTTGTAAATACATACATATTATACATAGACACACCCAGACCAAGACAAACATTCATGTTCATGCACACAAATGTTTGACTTGTGCGGGAATCGAACCCGCAACCTCAGGCGTGTCAGTCGGTTACACTAACCACTACGCCATCGAGTCGTCATAATACATTTTTATTTCGAACTGTTAAATAATATAAGTAGATAGGAACATAATTATTATAAATAACACCACACCACGACGTCCACGATCCACAAGGGCGACGCAGCAACCACATACACAACCAACGCGGGCGAAACCGCGGGCACAGGCAGTAATATCATATGGAGACAATCCTGGTAGCTGGTTTATGATATAGTGGATTGGATATGGCGCTTAGTCGCAGAATGTCCACTTGGAAAAATGTCTACAGAGCGCAAAATGTCCCTTTCTCAGACTGTCCCTTTGACGAGACAGACATTGATTTATGATTGATTTTCATTGTATGAAGTTTATAAGGCTAGTGTGAATGGAACAGTCACTAGCGGAAGACTTAGGCGAACGTTTCTCGATCAGATCGGAAACGTTCTGGACAAAGGCCATGTTAAGAGCACCTTAAACCGGCGAACGTGTATGAGGAATGTGATGGAAGTGAATGAAGCCAGAGAAGTGTGTCAGGATCGTAGCAAATGGAAATCCGTAGTCTCTGCCTACCCCTCTAGGAAACAGGCGTAAATCTATGTATGTATGAAATATCAATGCATTTATATGACAGTATACAGAACGACATGCACTGCGATCGCTTTAACTGTGCTCACCATGCTCTTCGCACGGTTATAGGTGAACTGTTTTGTTTTTTTCTTTATATGAATAAAGAAAAAACAAAACAGTATTAAAAAGATAAGAGGCTTGATCACTTGGTGATCAAGTTGCCTCCGTAGGAAGATACAATACACAAAAACAATAAAAGGAATCAAAATAACACAAAGGTGAATTGTGTTTTATTTTTATAGTTACTTGTAATAGTTATAATGCCTGTGTCGCAGAGAACTTTGCAAATATTCAAACAACGGACACGAAGAACAATCAGACTCGGAGGAACTATTTGTGGATCTCGCCAATTTTTATTCCGTGTGGTATCGAACCGTCAACAATGGGCACAGAGGCAGTGGCGAAACGAGAACTCGAACCAGTACACCTTCCGTGCAGTTATATAGCGGAGTGTCGGTTTTATTAGTAGATATATGTTGCAAATTATCTTACATGTAACTATAGCAGCGCAAACTAAAAAAATTTTTACTATTTTTGTTTTGTAAATAAGTAGTATTTTGTTTTCTTTTTAATAGAAATACAAATCACGCACTAGTAATAATTCCTATATCGCGGGGGACTTTGCAAACATTTAAACAACGGGCACAAAGAACATCCAGACTCGTAACAACTATTTGTGGATCACACAATTTTTTGCCCCGTGTCGGATTCGAACCTACAGCACTCGGCGCAGTAGCAGTGGCGAGGCGACCACTCAAACCATTACGATATCCGTGCAGTCATTGTCACAGACCGAATTGACACGGATACAAAACAATATTGATGTACAGCGTGTAACAGAAAAGTGTGGTGATGTTTTAGGGACGTAATGATTATCTGGAAAATAACCTATAAAAATCTTTTATAAAAATTCAAACATTTTATAAGTATACTAGCTGTCCCGAAAGACATTGTCCTGTACAAACGAAAAAAAAAATAAAATAAAACGAAAACCAAATAAACCATTCTCGAATCCACTTGAACACACACTTAAAATTTCTTCATCATCGGTCCAGCCGTTTAGGAGGAGTTTAATTACAAACACACGCACAGTAGGTTTATATATATAAATATTTATTATTTAAACATCGAAATAAACGCGTTACGTCATTATCAAAATGACGCCTGTTCATTTTCGGGTTCACAGAGGCCAGATCAAGTCAACTGTTAGTGATGTTTAAGTAACGACTACAATGTTTATATATTGAGAAGGCGACAAGAAAGAAAATTCTATATCTTAGTGAAAATAATGTACATGGATATATTTGTCGCAGTATTCTATTGTACAGGAGCTATATTATATGTCACTCAACTATGACCACACCTAATAGGTATTGTCTTACTTAAAAAGCTAACGTCAATACACAAATCTATAGCAAAAAATCTAACAGACATTATATTGAGTAAACAGAATATACCAGAATTTATTGCCACTGGAATAACTTACATGCTACCAAAAACTACGTTTTCACCTCAACCCTCTCAATCTCAACCTATCACGTGCCTACCAACAATATATAAAATTCTTACTTCAATACTTCAGCAATAAATACGTTTCTTGATCAGATCGGAGGCGTTCTGGACAAAGGCCAGGTTAAGAGCACCTTGAACCGACGGGCGTGTATGAGGAATATGATGAAAGTGAATGAAGCCAGAGAAGTGTGTCAGGATCGTAGCAAATGGAAATCCGTAGTCTCTGCCTACCCCTCTGGGAAACAGGCGTGAATCTATGTATGTATGTACTTCAGCAATAGCACAGAAGATTAACTCACACGTTGAAAATAATCATATAATTGCAGAAGGGTTGCAGACGAGGCCACATGGGGTGCAAGGACAACTCATCATAGACTCTAATATTCATAAAGATGCAACATCAATAAACAGAATTTAACATTGCACATGCATAGATTACAAAAAAGCTTTTGATAGTAAACCATATTCCTGGCTACTACAAATTTTACAGATTTATAAATTCGACCCAAAAATAACAGACTTTTTGCACAACATCATGTCACGATGGAAAACTACTTTCCAACTTAATAACCGCGATACCATAGTTAGGTAAGGTTAGGTGATTCTTTAAGTCCTCTTTGGTTCTGTCTTGCTCTGAATCCTTTGTCACATATACTGCATCGTTAGCGAGTTGGATATTGTCTTAAAAAATACAGATGACACAGTTATTTCACATCTTATTTATATGGATGACAATTAATTATACGCTAAATCAGAAAAAGATATGAGAACACTTTTATTAGCGACATCAAAATTGTGTAAAGACATCTATATGGAATTCGGTTTAGATAAATGCAAAACACTACCTACATATAATAAGAGGCAATATTCAACCCAGTGACTTGCTGTTGATGTATCTAATACAATTACAGCTATGTAACCGACTGATTGTTACAAATATTTAGGATATAAGCAACTTAAGGTCTCGATAATTAAACAGACACTATTAACGGAATACAAGAAGAGGACAAATGCCATTTGCAAAACACAGCTTACCGGCAAACACTTGATCAAAGCATTAAATACCTATGCTGTTCCAATATTTACCTATTCATTCGGCGTGATAAAATGGACTAAAACTGACATTGATTGATTGAACAAATAGAACGCACTACACGAAGCACACTTACAGAACACAACTACCTACCTACTAAATCAACGATAGCTCAGTGAGGAGACCAACAGACTGCAATGCAGAGGGTCTCGGGTTCGAACCCACGTCGCGCACCTCTGACTTTCGGAAGTTATATGACTGTTCGAAATTATGTGTGTTTTGATTGACAATTATCGCCTGCTCCGTGCCTCGGAGAGCACGTTAAGCCGTCAGTCCCGGCTGCTATGAACATCTATGGCAGTCGTTATTGGGAAAGTCAGTAATTTTTGTTTCGATTCTAAACCCACGATTACAGTTTGTTTGGAAAGTTAATCAATAATCGATTTCGTAATGTGTCGATTGAAACGGTCTCTTCACTATCGCTGTTCAATGATCATCTGTCAAATGGGACTTCGTGTTTGAAACGCACTGTAGGTAATCTGACTGCATGGATAGCGTTGTGGTTTAGTGGTCGCCTCAACGCTGTCGCTACGCCGAATGTTTCGCGTTCAAACCAGTTACAAGCGCGTTCGGCCCTCAAGATTCGCCCCCCTGCAGTTATTTGTTAGGTTTCTTCTTAAAATCCACCCAACAATAGGAACCCATCTTTCTATGAAAGGGGCAAAAGTCAAGGGGCGTACGGGCTCGTAGCCTTCAAACCTAAGTCCTAACACGGCGCAATTATTTTTATGATCCGCACATATTTGTTGTAGTTCTGTGGGTACTTTGTATCTTTTAATTGTATGTTTATAACCACCGCGATATAAATGGCGTATTCTATACTAAAATTATAAAGAGGAATGATTTGATTTTTTGTGTCCGTAACAATTAAACACAGATCAAAAAAATATTTTCAATTATAAAGTTATATTATCGCCGAATAACATAGGCTAAACTTTATTTTTAAAAAGTTCTGTTTCTAAGATTAACTATCCTTCTTCTATGCAAGCGAAGCCGCATGCAAAAGCTTGTGTTAAATAAAACAGAAATATTTGAGCTTGTAAAAGGGAACAGCCTCTTCAGCAGATTACGTTCAAAATCTACGTATGGCACAGTATGTGAGTCATTTCTAGTAATACTCTTATTTATATAATATAATGATATTATACTAATTAATTGTTTTGGCCGATTTTGACCTGAAATCGGTAATCCCCGATCAGTAGCCGCACTAATGATTACACCACTTAAAAGCAGTCATAAGTAACAAACTTATAGAAATCAGAAATGGTCATTAGCGAACCGAAATAACAAACTTATTGAAATCATAAACTAGAGTTGATTTTAGATCTAAATATATCATATTAAATATGGAAACGTTTTGGTTGTTCCCGCGGCAAACGTTTGAATGTGATTGACAGTTGAAGTCCGGTAGTAGTCGGTAACAGTATGCAGCCGAAAACGTAACGTTAAAGGCTCGCTTCCAATTATTTGAAATCTAACATCTTGGCTGGCAACGTATACAAGGCAAAATTTTTTTGGGTTTTATTAAGTTTATTTTAAACTCTAAAGCTTGGCAAGCTATTCTTGAATGTTTGATTAAACTTTATAAAAGTTTATATATTCTAGAATAATCTAGAAAGTTCCATCCAATAATAATAGAATATTCCATGATATTTGCTAGCCTTACCCTACCGTAAAGACGTCTTAGTTCTAGCACTTACACGTATTTAGGATGTTCTGATGAACTTATTCGCGATATGAAAGTAAAACTGTTACTTGCCTATCTATATTCGAGAATGTATAAGGTAATCAATAGCTTTGGTGATTGTATAGACTTACGTTGTGATTCTATTGCTAAACAAAGAGAAATACTGCTCGATACATAATTAACTTATTAGTCTTAAATTTCCGTAATACACGTTCAATGTTCATACATTGTTACTTTTATAGTCAATAATAATAATATTCTACCACACACACAACACCATCTAGCCCAATCTACGCAGAGCTTGTACTATGGGTACTAGAGAATGGATAAACATACATACATACTTTTTTTTTGTACATACATAATATTACACATAGAAACACACATATGTTTGACTTGTGCGAGAATCAAACCCGCGACTTCAGGTGTAGCAGTCAGTTACACTAACCACTACGCTTTTTCTCTCTCTCTCTCTAATTCACTTTTTTAAATGCTGAATTATAATGTATATATATAATAGCAGCGATAACCTAGTGGGAAACCGTTAGACTGCCACGCAGAGGTCTCGAGTTCGATCCCAAGGCGCGCATCTCTGACTTTTCGAAGTTATGTGCGTAATAAATAGTTAATTATCGCTTGCTTTAACGGTGAAGGAAAGCATCATGAGGAAACTTGCATGTCTGAGAGTTCTCCATAATGTTCTCGAAGATACGTGAAGCCTGCCAACCCGCACTGGGTCAGCGTGGTGGACTATGGCCTAACCCTTCTCACGGTGAGAAGAGGTCCGTGCCCAGCAGTGGGACAGTTTAATACAGGGCTGATATTATATATATATATATATATATATATAATAATTATAATATTCGGATGTGGTGTTTATCTTAAGTGTTTTATTATTAATATAGTTAATATTCGTGCTCCTTCTGTTGTGTATAACTAGTGTAAACAATTAATGTTGATGGAACAAATAATAAAAGAAAATACTGAAGAATAAAGAAAAACCTGACGAGGCTTGCTTTTTTCTAAAACCCTAGTAACTGCTCTGGAATACACAGGCGTGAGGTACTGGTGTGTTTATACAGCTTAGACCAGCCATAGCTTAGCACTTAACTTGAATTTATTATAAAATTCAGAAACCTCATTATCATATTATTCTTGCCCTGACGGCATGGATAGCGCGTTTGTGTGTGCCTCGCCTCAGCCGGTGGGGAGTGTTGTGGGTTGGATCTCCGCATGAGACAATACATGCATACTGTATGGGTTTTTTTAATTTTTATCGCGTATTTGTTTTTTGTAATAATAAGTTAAGTAATAATTTATTTTATCTCATTTATTGTTATTTGTAAAATTGTATGCAGCTGGCGTGACGTCCATGCGTAACGGTGGTCTCCATTGAAAATCAGCGTTGCGATATCACGTCAGTTTTATCGCAACATCAATGCTGAATGGAGAGCATTTGTTGCCACAATAGCATGATATGTATGTATATATTTTTTTTACTTACGAATTATTTATTTAATTGTCTTTTTTATTATTTTGTCTTTATTTTGTGAGAAAAATATGTAAGTAGTCATGTTTCTTTGTGGCAATAAAAAAGGATTTCTTTCTTTTTTTGTTTTTATTTTTCATTAATTCAGCAGCATAATTTTCGGGACTTGAACCCAGGTTTTAGTTGTAGTAAGTAAGTTATCATTGATAAGTCAGAAATAACTAAGTTACATGTGTTGAACTTAGACCTTTAAGAAATAAGACGATGGGAAATTGACATTGCCCATCCACTTGTTGGTACAAAGATCGATCATAGAAATCAAGCACAAAGAGCGTGCCTACATCACATAACTAATCTCATCTGGCCAAAAGGCAAAAGGATCGCGTCTTTTAAATTTAACATGATATGTGTTCAATATCCTTCAACTTGACCTTTCCCAGCGATACGAGCATTATGTAAATAATTTTAACCTCTGAAAACGAACACAGCACATACAGAAAATCCAAATACAAATCGTATCGATAGAATATTTATAAAATCGCATACTGGTCCATTTCCTTAAGAACTCGTCGTGCTAAGAATCATTTCTTGACGTTTCGTCTTTAGCAAATTGACTCTAAAGAGCAGGTGTACTTGAAGACATGACAATATTTATTGTTATAGTAAGGAATGATTTAACGTCCTTTCTACATCACTATAACCCTGTTTTTCTCTCTTTGTCTAAACCTTGTGTAGCAATTGCAGTATGATATTTCAACCAGTTTGTTGATCATTGCGATCGCAAGGCAAGTACCTGATATGTTTGAACCGCGTCATGAGGGGCGCCCGCCGTGGTCACCGCTGCCGGCGACGGCGTTACCTGCAAACAGAGCGAGGGCTCAGACCTATATCTAGCGATTGAAGACGAAGTCACGATCACATGTCGTTTGACCGGTACTTCTGATCAGTTTTTGGTTTATCTAGGTGGCATAGTCCTAGAGACCTGGGTGATTGAAAATGGTAACCGCCGATGCACTTTGGTTGTGCCAAGGGTCTACACAGCCAAGCCGCTGTCTACTATGTTAGTTCATAGTGAAGTTTTATTAAGGATTTTATCAAGAAGATCAATCAATCAGTGAATCCAATTCGTAAATAATGACCTGTTCAACTAGAAGACTAAATACTAATATTACATTAATTTGATCTTTTAATAGACACTCAAGCTATAAACAGCAATTTAATAGTAGCTTATGTTTAAACTGTACCTAATAAAGTAAATTCTTCAAATTCACATCGTTTTATTTATTTAAACTGCCCCACGGTAAACTAATTAAAAAAATGTATACACAGATTCATAAAATACAGACACATATTTCTAAAACTAATATCTATAAAGCAAGTTTAAAGCCCAACACGTGATGCAAAATGAAACAAATATCAACATTACGAGAAATGCAGATATAATTGTACAATGGGAATTCCAGGATGTGGGTCCTTCATCACGGAAACAAACATCCAACGTCAAAGCAGAGTGCGTATAGAATAGAAACAAGTAAATCTGTATAGCTAGCAAACTAACTGGATATTCGATAATTACGTATCCTGTTTGCAATTCAATTGGCACAAAGACAATTACCGTACTAATAGACAATCATTATGGCATCGTTCAGTCTGTCCGTCTAACCGGCTGACGCATTTACAAACGCTGTTATCATAGACACAAATGCCCGACTAATAAAATGTGTAAAGGCTAAAATTTGTCAACAGTTGGAAAGATCTTAAAAGCAAAATATTGTCACGTGAATATTAACAACCAATAGAATACGTGTCTATAGACTGTGTGATAGCTATTAGATTTATTGTCTAGTTAAGATTGTCGTAGTATGGCAGAGGTAAAGTTTAAAATGATGTATCATGAAGATGAATGTAAAAAGCATTAGAAATTTTTAAAATCTCATTTAAAAGGTAACGAACCTATTGACACAGCGCCGCGTTTGTTGCTACAAATAATTTTATAACAGAAAATGTCATTAACAATTTGTCAGATTCGGGATTTCATGCAGCTCCATGTACCGCTATGCCATCAAGGCAGTTAGTCAGACAGTTTTTATATAATGTATTCAATTCCTTTGGAAAGTATCTTTCATTCTAATACACAATTAAAATAAATGAATTACAATAAACTTGAGAACCATTACTCGAGTATTTATTTACTATTGAACGAGAACACACTTTATGCTAATCTATATATTAATACGTGAAGCAAAAACTTTGTACCCTTTTTACGAAAATTGCGCGGACGGAGGAGTATGAAATTTGGCACAGTTAAAGTTTATATGGAGAAGGAGAGGCGAATCTTAATATTTATATAAAATATGCATTAGAAATACATTCAATTTATGAAAAAACACTACACGCACGCAACCATGCATTTGACACACGCAGTCGAAGCGCAAAACTATGGTTACATACATCAATATATAATATATCAGCAATATCTTACAGGCAAACTTTGCTCGAATTTCGAGCACTCGGCAACCGCTAGTTATGATTAAACATCAAGGCATCTACGTAACTAACCCGTTACAACTAGATAATGATTAAAATTCAAGGCGTCATCGTATTGTGTACGATATGAAACTATGAGTCGTAGCTGAACATAGGAATACTTGTATACCAATGAGCATCTATAAAACATATTGTTCACTGAATTCATGAAGCATATGATGTTCTGAAATATGTAACGGTAACACAGTAGGTACTGCATAAAAACATTTATTTAAGGGCGCTATTGTTAATTTTTGTTGGGTAAAGCCTATAGTCAAAGGATATGTGTGTGCTTATGAAGTGGTTGCGTGCTGTAAAAGGCATGTGATCGGTCCAACCAGCAATATGGACACTCTTTCGAGTGTCGTTTCACTTCAAGGCACGTCACTCACTCGCCACAAGCCACAAAACACAAAGCTGATGTCGAAATGCCATAGTGGTTCAAGTGGTCGTAGTTGTATCCTAACATAGGAATCATTTTATAACTAAAAGTATATTACTTATGTATGAGAAAACGACAAATATCTCGTTTTTTTTTATTATATTTATTATAAAATTGTGTGATCCAAAAATAGATGTTCCGATTCTGGGTGCTCTTTGCGTACGTTGTTTGAATGTTTGTGAAGTACCGCGCGACACAGGATATAAAAGAGCCGACATAATCCACAAAAAGAAAGAGTCTATGTTCTAACAATTATAAAACTGAAGTGAAATATTTACAGCTTGTAGTCAATGGCATTTCTGGTGGCACAAAGTGCATTAGGGCAGCCTCGATGAGCTTTTCGTTTTGTTATGGTTTTGGCGGTAGATTTAATTTTCACATGGTTCGCACCAATTCAGACATGGTTTTCTGTGGCATATTGCAATAAACTTGGACTAAGAACGCGAACTATAAACTTTTAGCTAGTAGATATTTAAGATCACTAAGAACACTACTGCTGTTTGATTTACTACTTTCAATAGTTCTTGGTTCACATTGCAAACTATTGAGATTCCAGCTCAGCCTGAAAAACTAGCGAAATTGATTGAGAAAATACTCGCACTCATACTTTATAGATAGTTTATAGTTGCGCCTTTTTACTAGTTTAGTATTTTCTATTTAGTAGCTCAGCTAATATGGCCGTCGTGCGCTATATCTTTATCTTATCTTGTTACGGGGGCCAGTCAGTGCAGACCGGCGACACTTCGACCCAATGGGATCTTTTGTGTCGGCGCCGAGATTTATCCCTTAGCTATCTCCCTATGAATGTACTGCATTAGTCGCAGCGTACTCTTCAGAGGGAGAAGCCCTGAAGTCTTCAGTGTTCGGATATGCCAATCCCATCAGACCCATCCTTAGTCCAGCCAACGCGTCACATTCACACAGTAGGTGTAATATGGACTCGTCCCGTTCACAACAGGCTCTGCAGATCAAATTGTTTGCCTATATCTTTACTAGCATAATGTCCTCATATTTAAAGCTCACTGATTTCACCGCCATGCGCTATAATAAAAAAATACTTCACGATACGATCTGACTGCGCCCTAATCAGTTCACAAATAAGTATTGCAATTTAATGTACATTACGAAACGTAGATTATTTGTTATTAAGCGTACGAAGTGTTAGGTTAGGTTAGCACAGCTAGTCCGTTCATTAAGAGTGAGAAAGTTAACAATCGGTTTCTGAAAGGCTACTCAACGACGTGTCAAAATCAAACTCGTGTCAATTGATTTGATTGGCTGCTGCTAATTCAGTCAGCCAAACATGCGTTTGACCATCTGTTAACTAATGATGTGTTAATTTTGCTTATAAAAATGTTAGTGATAAGTGATTAATCTACTACGCGTTGTAAGCAAATCTACTGATTTTAACAAATTCTGTAAATGGTTCAGTGAAATCACGAATAACATCCTTCGTGATCACTTAAATTACTTAGGCATTGCACCAAATCTCTGTTTTTATCATATCGCTGCGACGTATACCTACACTTATGAATGTCTCTTTGGCCGACTGTCAGGGCTCTACACTATATAATAAGGGAAAAGATTTGGCAAAAGTGGCCATAAATAAAATCAATAGAAGACTTGTCGCATTTTTATACAGGCACTTATATATGAGAATTTTCCAGCCAAACAACCATGTTTTTGGATGTTTTTGGTTCTCACGTAATAAGAGAGAAGGTTATTACTATCTACTGAGAGAAATGCCAAAGAACAGCCTGCTTTAAAAAAATCTTACCGAAAAGCTCAGTAATACTTTTCCACGGCTCGGATATTGAATACGTTACCTAACGATGGATGTAGACAAAATATCATGGATAAACAACAGTTACTCTATTACCGCACGCTAGTCTATACATTGCCTGGCTGGTCACGAGTCTAGTTAAGAGCTGTGCCCGCTAGAAGATTATGGAGTCATCTCATAATGAGGGAACGAAAGCCATAATTGGAGGCATGTCAGTGTTATTCACCTTTCATGGCAATAGGCGAGAGACTGTCTATATGTAGTATTTCGTTTTGTTGAAACTAAACAAATTTATACGGATTTTATCGCGTTGTTTATCTATCTATATATATAAAGGAAGATGTCCTGACTGACTGACTTAGAGACAACGCACAGCCTAAACCACTGGTCGTAGGAACTTGAAATTTGGAGAGCATGTGTGTTTTAATTTGTGGAGGTGTACTAAGAAAGGATTTTTTGAAACTCCACCCCTAAGGGGGTGAAATAGGGGTGTGAATTTTATATGGAATTTGCTCATTTCTGGACTTATAAGTATAAAAATAGGTATACAAGATATTGATTATAATTGAAAATGACCTGTGTAGGTAAAATGGACAAAACTGGGTAAAGTTTGTATGGACATTTTCTCATTTCTGGATTTAGAATCATGAATATTGGTATATTGGGTCCTGCTTACAAACAAAAATGATCTATGTAAGTGGAATAGACAAAGCTCCACCCTAGAGGGGTCAAATGGGGGGTAAAGTTTGTAACGAAATTTTCTCATTTCTGGACTTAGCAGTATGGAAATAGGTTTATAAGTTCTAAATTACAATTAATAATAAAATATATGATTAGGTATAAAAACACTATAAAATTATTATAAAAAACCTAATAGGTACTTATATACGAATTTTCGATCAGGTCACGTCTCCTGACGCGAGTTTAAATTTTTTTATTTTGATTTTGCGACCGAAGTCGCTGGTAAAAGCTATAGGCTATAAATTACAAAAATAAAAGACACCCACGCGGGCGGAGCCGCGGGCAGAAGCTAGTTTATTATAAAACACTATTATGACATAATTTTGAAACTTTAATCTACTATTGTTAAACACTTTTACAAGTTACTGGTAACTTCCTTTTAAGATTTTAAATTATTTATAATTATAAATTATAAAAACTATTTAGATTATTTTTTACACTTGTCCCGAGGTCTCGGTTGTTTTTCAGCAGCCATGTTCACGGGGCCATTCACTTCGTTACAATACTCGGTACGTAGCGTAGTTTTACCGCGAGCAAAAGCCGCATACAAGTTAATCCGAATGGTGTAAGCATGGGATCCATCGAGTTTGGTTCGTTAACAGATGATTAAATTCGTTAGTTCACTCGGTTAGCTACCGATGAAGGTAATCCGGGAGCAGACGGTTTGTCAATACGATTTGACGTTCGGGCAATAAGTTTTCTAATGCATATATGCACAGATGTATTTGTTGAAGGAGTTTAAATTCTCACAAGAATCGTGTTAAATGTAGAATAATATACTGCCGTCCTTTAACTAAAATGCCGTTAACCCACAAGCGCATGATTATGACTATTTAATGAAAAGTAATATAGTTTTGAATTCTATACTTGAATATAGATATAGAAAGATAATTATATAGATCAATAGTTTTAAATTCTAGTAAAATTATAGATAGACAATTCAAAACTATTTTACTATCCATTAAAAAGTCATATTTGCGCGCTTGTGGGTTAACGGCATTTTAGTTAAAGGACGGCAGTATAATTTACTAACCATTGTCGGGACCAGCGGATATATTGAGAACCGGAGCTTCCAGACACATTACTTCTATCATTACGTTTAGATATAATTTACCATACAGCTAAATATTTTAATCTCAGTTAAAAAGACTCATCTCCTTTTAACAATATTACATATTAATGTTTAGTATCAAATTATGTAAATCACTCGTTTTCATGAGTTTAGTATTCCATCCTAATCTTTAGTCAATATGCTCTCACACGGCAACACAACACACTATAAGATACGAAACGATTCTATGAATAGTACGAAACGCAATGTTGCATAGTGATAAATAAATACTGTCTAGTTGAAAGTGTATTATTGAAATAATCTAGTCAAACCGATACCAACAGTCCTTGAGGGAATCTTTATAAAAGAACAACATCATGTCCGCTTCACATGTTTGCTGGGTATATTTTACAATATTTTTTTAATACAAGCGTTTTACTTGTCGACATTCGAGATCATTCTGTCTTCGATTATTCAAAATCAAAGCACAATGCTACGCTCTTACTATAATGTAGTAGACTGTCCTAACGCTAGGCTCTTAACTTTAGCATGAGGTCTAGAGTCCACCACCAGAGACATGAATAATGCGTATGACTATAGAAGTCCTATAGCCGCGTAAACGTATTGCTTCGATTATGTCCTATATGACATCAAAGAACCAAGTTCACCAGCGGGCATTTGCTGAATCAATATCATATTATCTACATAATAATTATGTACACACACCCACATTTCGTCAGACCCAATGATATATTTAAACAGAAAATAATCAAATATCTCTCTGAAAGATAGAATAAGAAATAGTGTGATTAGAGAGAGATGCGGCATGAAAGTGGATATAGTGACAAGAATAGAAAAGGGTATGTTAAGATGGTTTGGGCATATAGAATGAATGGACGAGGAAAGACTGACTAAGAAAGTTTATAAGGCTAGTGTGAATGGAACAGTCGCAAGAGGAAGACCTAGGCGAACGTTTATTGATCAGATCGGAGGCGTTCTGGACAAAGGCCAGGTTAAGAGTACCTTGAACCGACGGGCGTGTATGAGGAATGTGATGAAAGTGAATGAAGCCAGAGAAGTGTGTCAGGATCAGCAAATGGAAATCCGTAGTCACTGCCTACCCCTCTGGGAAACAGGCGTGAATCTATGTATGTATGTATTTATAATCAAATATTACTAGCGCACAAAATTAGGAAACGACTCAATCGGGTCATTTTTCTATTGTTCACAAAACAAAATCAGTTCACCAAGATCTTTCGCCAAACAGCCAACGGACAATAATTATACGAATGTTGGATATTTCTTTCACGTTATTTCTTTTGTTATCTATTGCGTTACCTATTTATAACATTTTCATCACAAGTACAGTTGCTATGAACAAAATTATATGGATCAGATTTTTAATGTCCATTAGTATAAAAGTGACATATCTAGAATACAATAAATCATTAGTCAGACCTATACTTAGGTATTATATTATTGTAAATCTTCCGTCACTTAATTGCCAGACTCCAAGTTGTATGTAAAGGTTTACCCGACCTGGAAAACGACGCCGCGCGCCGTTAACGTAAGCTAGTGATGTATATAATTGCATTTCGAATGGTATTCGAATAGATACAATTGCGCACATCGCATTACTTACTTTACGAGTGAGAGACTTTTGACGACTCGATGGCGTAGTGGTTAGTGTAACCGACTGCCACGCCTGAGGTCGCGAGTTCGATTCCCGCACAAGTCAAACATTTGTGTGCATGAACATGGATGTTTGTCTTGGTCTGGGTGTTTCTATGTATAATATGTATGTATTTACAAAAAAAAAAAAAGTATATATGTATGTTTATCCATTGTCTAGTACCCATAGTACAAGCTCTGCTTAGTTTGGGCTAGATGTGTGTATGTGGTAGAATATTATTATTATATTATTATTATTACATAGTCAAAGACTCATTGCACGCACTTATATATTGTACGATATCTACAATCGAAAATAAACCAAACGCAATCGTGCAGTCGTAAGCACAGCTTATGTCATGAGACCTACGCCATCGCCAATCCGGAGTAAATAAATATTGTTGTAATACACCATTATTGAGCTCTCAAGAAGCGTTGTATTAGCGAGATGCATAACCTATTTAAATAATTATGTATTGAAATAAGAAAGAGTATGTATGTATGTGTATGTATCTTATGTGGGGGCCAGTCAGTGCAGACCGGCGACACTTCGACCCAGCGGGATCTTTTGTGTCGACATTCTCCCAATAACGACTGCCATAGACGTTCATGGCAGCCGGGACCGACGGCTTAACGTGTTCTCCGAGGCACGGAGCAGGCGATAATTGTCAATCAATACGCACATAATTTCGAAAAGTCATATAACTTTCGAAAGTCAGAGGTGCGCGACGTGGGTTCTAACCCGAGACCCTCTGCATTGCAGTCTGTTGGTCTCCCCACTGAGCTATCGCTGCTCAGAAAGAGTACCAAACAATTCTATCTTAACATAAATCTACATTAGATAATGCAAGCGAAGTCGTGAGCAAAATATAGTATTATAAATGCAAAAGTGAGTTTATTTGTTTGTTACGCTTCCTTAACATCAAGTATTTCAAACCAACAAACATATTTCTTAATCCTAACTAATATTATGAATGCGAATGTGAGTTTGTTTGTTACGCTTTCACGCCTAGCTACTCGACCGAACATCATGATTTCGCATACACGTTGTCAGGGGTATAGGAACGGACATAGGGTACCTTTCATCCAGAAAAAGTACTGTTCCCGAGGGATAGAAAATTAACAAACAAATAAACAAACTGACATTAGCATGTATAATATTAGTTACAATTCGATAAACAATTTGATATATTTAATACCAGTCTTACTAAATTCAAGAACGATTTTGAATTTAGTAAACTATGAGGGAAATTACTAATTTTGTTTAGTATTTCTTGAAGTTAATTTAACCACTGTATTGTAATATTACTACAATAATCCAATATGAGTACAATGTACATCATATTTTCCTTATTTTTCTTTTTTAAGAAGCTTTGCCACGTAGTGATAATGTCACCCCCATGAGTACATCATATTTATAAAGCCGAATGTACTTATATTAATGTTGTGTTTGCCGATTGATATTATACATATACTTGTATGCATGTATTTGTAAGAAAATCTAACAATTGGAGGCACACCTAAGAATAATTAAAATAAATAACAAAAACCAAAATGGAGATTATAATAAATACTAAATATCGTATGACCGTCACCGCTCGCTATCGAGTGCTCGTCTAATAAAACGTTTGAAGAGTCCTTACCACCACTATAAACTTTTTTAATATTTCAAAGCAAGATATCGTCTATCACATTAATTCCCAAAGTGGTCCAGGTGGACCCCCAGGGGTCCACGGGAGACTCTACGGAGGTCTGCGTTGGCGAGACACAAAATGGGGTCCACAATTCGTAATCGGGGTCCACGAAAATTTATTTGATTTCGATAATGAAGAACTAAAATGTTGGCTTGACTTCACCTATCACTGTAGGCAGATAATATTTTAAGAAGCTGAGCGACTGTAACTTTTTAAAACTTGTATAATTATGCCATATTCAGTACCAGTGGTCTCTAACCTACAGATATATAGGTAGAGAATTTCTATTTTTATTTTATAATTTTTTAATAATTTATTTTTTAATTTCTAAGCTCAATCTAGAGAAGGTATTTTAAAAAAAAAGTAATCGTTCGTCTTCAATATAAATACGAATGCCAAGGAATACGGTAGAAAGTAGCTGCAGGGGATCCACCGCAACCTGCTACATTTTGAAAGTGGTTTAGGAGAAAAAAGTCTGGGAACCTCTGGTCTATCGAATGATTCAAGCACCTAACTCAATATACGCATATACACAGGAAAAAACCTGATGCTTCTAATAGGTATAGCAATGCGAGATCTTGGAGATATCTTATGCAAACACACCTTACCGAAGAACTACTATTCATGTAATCTAGTTTAAAAATAGCTGAAACGGTGGATATATGACATTGTCTTTACTCACATTTTTTTAAAGGGGATCCAATGAGGGTAACTAATGAGTTCACAAGGATCCCCTGGGGGATCGGGTTAAGGGATCCTGGTGGATAACATGATTTTAACTTACTGTGTGGCAGCAGCACACCGGCGGCTAGGCTAGCACGAAAGTTAAGTTTTCGAGGCCTCACTGCTGAACCGATTATTCTAAACTTAGGTATACTGATGCGAATATGAATATTAATAATGATATAATAATAATATTCTACCATATACACACAACACCATCTAGCCCAAACTAAGCAGAGCTTGTACTATGGGTACTAGACAATGGATAAACATACATATAATATACTTTATTTTTAATATATTCATATTATACATAGAAACACCCAGACCAAGACAAACATCCATTTTCATGTTTTTATGTTCACACAAATGTATGACTTGTGTGGGAATCGAACCCGCGACCTCAGGCGTAGCAGTCGTTTACACTAACCACTACGCCATCGAGGGCGACATGTTAATGCGGCGATCAACAAATTCAACTTAATCGGTTAGAATAATGAGCTCTATAATTATAATTATATTTAATATATTAAAATTAAATTTTAATTATTTGTCCTCAAGTTTGCTATAGCTGAAAGAGGTTGCTTAGTTACTTTTAATAGTAAATTCAAAAATAAATTGTCATATTTCATAATAATTATGAACTGCCCGCAGGACAGGCTCAACCTAGTGCGGATAGTTGTTTGTAAAATTACAATTTTGCTAATCATAATTATTTATAAAAATCTATCATGAATGGAACTGTAGATATAATATGAACTATTGTGCAATACCTTTATGCTAATACATTTTTATTATTATCATCTTTATTTAAATATTGTAACCGCATTTTTTATTTTTTAATAATATATTAGGTATACATATAAATAAAAAAATTTATGCTACCCCACCGGCATCGGGAACAGAATCCGATCCCAGTACAACGTGGCATGACCCTTTTCGAGAACCGGTTCAGCGGCACGGCTAAGTACGGCACTTCAACATCTACAAGTTTGTATTTCAGAGCAAGTTGCTGGTGAATAATCCTGGCTACTCAGTTATGTCTGTGCAAGTACTCGCCGTTAACAAGACGAGAACAACCGGAAACTATATGCCTGAGGGATTCACCAGGTAGGTGGCACGCCCGACAAATGTCAACAGTACCATCCTTCAAGATATATTTCCGGTAGTTATTCGTCTTGATAACTTCGTCTGCAATCACCATTGATATATAAAAACCGTTTATACACAATTAGCGTCAAAAAACGTACTCACCAAATGAGCATCCACTTGAACATTTGGGTGCTCATTTAATTTAGTACCGTTCGATCGCTCCGAGAGTAAACACGCCACAGTGCTCGTTTAAAAATTGTAATATCACACTTCTAGGACACAAAACAAGGTCGGTGTTTAATGTTTTTGGTAAGTAATAATGTTATTATTATAATTATATTACAATACTGATTAAATATTGCGTAAAGGAATCAACGCAAAATATTTTATTTTGTTTATTTCGTAACAGAGAGCGACCATATAAGACGGCTCATTTAAATTTACACTTACTAAACGCATTAATTATACTATTGTATTTCCACTTGATTAATCCGGGTTACATTTTGACTCTGTTCTAATATTAATAGAGACGCTGTTACTTTTTATAATAAATATATTTTATTTGGTTTAAAATGATAATGCGATTGTATATATTATTTATTACTAGACTTGTTTTATTATTTATTACAAACCATAATAGTATTCGTTTAATTTTTTTTTTATTTGTCCTTACGATCTCTTGTTGCGATATTTATAAAATGTATCTACATACTTATGTAGGATTTCAGCTTTCCTCGAGATCCCGTACTATGTGCAAAATGGATATCCGTCATAGCACAGCAACGATCACAAGCAAGCACAGCAACAACAACACATATCATAACTTTTGGGCGATAGCTTATATTCTTCAAAATCCATATTAACAAAATAAATAACAATCATGTAAATAATACTATTAAATCTATTATCGAGAGATATATCAAGATAAGATTGCATTATATAACAAATAAAGATACGGAAAAATTAAAATCCTTGACAGATTTATGAGAGAGATTTAGAAGATTATACAATAAACTCAATTTATTTCAAGGAAATAAAAAATCTTATTATGTCAAATTTTTTCAAGTTTGAAATCTTAATTTTTTCCCTCCTTACATTTATTTTATGTTACTTTAATTTGTAAGTACAATCAGTCGCGTAATGTTCATCATCATCATCAGGCTATAATAGTCCACTGCTGGACAAAACTTTTCCCTAATGAGTGCCATAGCGCCCTGTCTTCAGCTTGCCGCATCCAGCATCTGCCTGCAGTTTTTCGCAGATCGTCATGTTCAAACACGTTTAATTTCCAAGTCGGGCAGCCAAGTATATGAACAGCAATGAAACATACTCGTAATATAATTTACGTGCGTATTAATTATCTATTACTGATAAATATTAAAAACATGCTATTTTACAAATGTTCTACTTTGTTTAATAAGTACCACTGTTATGACTGACAAAATAATAAAACATTTTCTACCATCTGTTTCAGAGCTGCATTATATAAATTAGAATGGCAGTACATTAGTTTCATTTTATTGAACATCATAGGACACAATCTTGGTAAAATACCTATATGTAATAGTAAAAGCAAATATGTGTTTATAACACACATTCATATGCATTTTATAAACTCTACATAATTACGTCAGATTATTAACTTTCATTTAAATTTGTAAAAACAATATTTGACTCCATTCATTCCTTATTCTATCTCGAACTCTGCTCGTAAAATTTTATTACTTTTTTTAGATAGCCTTGTATAGTCAACTTAAAGATAAGGCGGTAAGGTTTAATTTGCATTAATAAAGATTTATATAGTTAATATTAATACTTATAAGCAACTGAGGACAGTTTTATATGTAAGTTTTGTATAGGATTGTGTATCTAGGATGTTTATATATCAATGACAATCGCACAGAAAAAATCTTCGGTTTCCCCAAAGAGGTCACCGAAACGTAGCCAGTTCACGGAGGCTAACAGGTCTACATCGACTCCATATAGAGCCTTGTAGAACCTACCGTTAAGCTCCTTGCTCTGCCATATATGCTTGCGATCGTCAGTGGTAAGCACTACAGGCTTGCGTAAGTTCTCTTTAGCCAAACTGAGCGGGGTGAGTCCACAGCAACTACATCCCGATACATACCCGCGTTTGCGTGAAGAAAGTATTCCCTAAGGTTACACACCTCATAAAGGGCCTTAGAACTCAGAACGCCTCGTCCCCACATTTCCGCCGGATATACAACCTCATCACAAACGAACGCGGGTGATGCATACGGTATGCCGTCAAGAGTGTACAGACCCGCCCGCCGGTCCAGGGCATCCAGTTCAGTCTGAGTCCACTTAAGTATGCCAAAGGAGTACATGAGAACCGGCATGACCCAACCGTTACAAGCGCGCACCTTGTTGCCACCTGATAAAAGACTATATAAAACTTTTTTCAGGCGACCAAAGAAACGCTCATGCTTCTATTGCTTCATGTCAGCCTCATTGATACTTAACGCCTGTGACATACTCAAGTATAATGTTGTCATAGTAATAATGTTGTCTTAGAAACCATTTATTAGGTACTATTACTTTCGAGTAGCCTTTACGGCGTAATTCATATTAATGCCTACATAAAGTTTATAATACATAACATACTGCCTACCTGTCTTAGGTTTATCGTACACTAGTAATTATTATTTTAAATTATTAATCTGAGTACAAAGCAGCGATAGCTCAGTGGAGAGACCAACAGACTGCAATGCAGAGGGTCTCGGGTTCGAACCCACGTCGCGCACCTCTGACTTTCGGAAGTTATATGACTTTTCGAAATTATGTGTGTATTGATTGACAATTAACGCCTGCTCCGTGCCTCGGAGAGCATGTTATGCCGTCGGTCCCGGCTGCCATGAACATCTATGGCAGTCGTTATTGGGAAAGTCAGTACCTTCTAATATCCTGACACTGGTCTAGCCTTAGGATATCGTTAGCCTTCGGGTTGCGGAGGTCAGGTGGCAGCCGCTCCGTGTAAAAACTGATATCCAGTCAAATCCGGTTAGACCAGAAAAGCCGACCCCAAGTGACTTGGGAATAATAAAGGCTAAGAGAGAAGAATCTGAGTACAAAATATTTTTACAATGTAGGTACCTACCTAGCGGCTAACCTAACGTTAACAGGTACAACACTACATGTAATTTGTTGATCTTTGGTAAGTTGGTAACTTAATTTCCGAACGGTTTTCAGTTGTTCGTTGCAATATGGCCGCGCGGGAGTGAAACATTTGTTAGATTACGTTTTTGCTTGTAAAATTTTATTTGGTTTCTTGTTAAGTTGTTATTGTTTTTTTATAGTCCGTTACGCTTTTTTGTTATTTACTTAGTTGTTAGTTTATTACTCCTAATCGTTTTAGTTTTGTGGTCGTCGGCTAACAATAATGCCTGAGGCGTATGTGTATAGTGCTCGTGAGTACGGGAATATGTTGATGTGTTTGGGAGAAGCTCGAGAAAAAGCTTCTCATGCTCTGAGGATTTACCGCCAAAGACATCCGACCGCCCGGCAGTGTTTCAACGAGTGTTAGAGAATCGTCCGATTGCTCCAGCGGCGGCAGGTGGTGGCAGACAAGTGAATATACACACGGAACAACGTGTATTAAATGTCATTCGTGGTGTCATTCGAGTGCTGCGAAATTAATGCGGCCGCGGGACGGAATAACTGTGTCGCTCTGGCATATTCATAAGGTGTTGCGGGAAATTAGGATGCGCCCATACAAGGTACATAAAGTGCAAGCTTTGGTACCCGGTGACCATGAGCGCCGTCGTGCTTATTGCCGTTGGCTTATAGACAACATTAAGCACCTAATTTCGTCGAGGTAAGTATTCTGAGTGCAGCCTATCAAGCACGGCATCATCCAACTGTTGACTGCGTTGGATAACCCGCACTTGATCCAGTAATCGCTGTGCTGACACGTTGACACTTGGTTCAAGGGCCTGAAACAGAGCAAGCATGCGGCTACGATACGCAGTGAGGTTAGTTCCTCCCTCTGTAGCCCCAAAATATGCCCGCATGACGTTTTCATTAATGGATTGAGTCCATCGCATGCGGCGCACATCACTACGGGGGCCCGATTCGAAGTCGGTGGGCCTCTGGATCCCAAGCTGGTCGGTGGCCAACCTCTTCCCCGCCGACGTGCATATGTATGCTAAATTGCTAATAGATAGACAGTCAAAAGTATGATTAGCTATTGCACATTTTTAATATATATTCATATTTTTTTCTGAACGGCCATCAGCTCTACTTTAAGACATTTCAAGGTCATTCATTAATTACCGGACATCCTGTGTATATATGTATATATATATTCATATATATTGTTCATTATGTATTGTTTTATGGATCTATAGTCTAAAAATAAAGTGTATCTTTGTAAATAAAAATCTTGTGTCACGGAGTTAGTGGTCGCACTCCTCCGAAACAGCTCGACCGATTCTTATGATTTTAATATGTATATTGGTAGGTATGAGAGTAGGACGTAAATATATTTCATACCGCTATCGTGATTAGGGTGTCTCTATCAAATAAATTTATATGGCAGGATAAGTTTTGCCGGGTCAGCTAGTATTATTATAATATAGCTGTTTTAATACATAAATTGCGAATTTAGATGTAATCCGTGAATTACGACTGCGCCGAACGAAAGGTGCCAAAACAGGCAGTCACAGTTAAGTGAATAAAATCAACACTTTTGTATAATACAAATATAAAATATTCATTTACCATAACAATGAATATGTTTACAATTACTCCGTGTAAAAAACTTAAAATATTTAATATTTACGCTTACAAAATTACGAAAAATGCAAATACGTGATTTTTAGATTATAACAGTAGTAATCTATCCCACTTTTTAGCTTAAACGAAACATAAATAGTTTATTACAATTTGTCCGTCCCAAATATTTAAGTTATTGGTTGACAATAAAGATACATATTTATCAAAAAAGCACTTCAAATCCTCCATACAATTTTACTATGGCGGCCGTGCGCCGATTTGATTATGCGCCGCACGAGCTCTGTCATTATGTGTCTTACGCTCGGCGCAGTCTTAAACTGCCGATTAAAAGGCTCGGTTTAACAAGAGTAATATAACCAGAAATACAAAGACAAAGTTGTACAAACAATTACGTGAAAAAATTGGAAAGCTAAATTAAGTAATAAATACTTGTATCTCAGGAGCCTAATAGATGATCATGACAGCAGCTAATATAAAATAAATAACTCATGTTAACAATCAAATGTAGGCAGTATTAACAGTATTTCAGGTAAATTATGAACTAATTGTTAAAATATATTCAGTGTAATCTTAAGACACGTTCTGCAACCAATCAGTGAGTTTGTTACTGCACTCCGACTGCAAAATTGCAGTTTGAATGCAGTAACTACGACTGCGATATAACTGCAAACCAACCGCGCAGCCCAATTGCAGTCGGTGTGCAGTTGGCGTGCATTTGGCGTTCAGTTTCAACAACTGCACGCTGGCTGAGAGCTAGCTGTGGTCGACGTGCAGTTCACATGCAGTTAGTCTATAGCAATCTTAATGCAGTTCTACTATAGTCACAAACGAGAACTCTAAGATTTACGGTCGTTTCTCATTTGTTTATTCGAGAACCATGCACAAGTAAAATGTAGGTATCGATGTTTCATCGATATATACTTTTACTGTGACTTTTGTTTGTAGGTATGAAACAAGGAATTTGTCGCTTGGCGTGGAGAACACAGATTTTCGTTATTGACGTGGCGTTCAAGAGGTTAAAGGAGTTATCGCATAGGGCCTCCCGATTTAACATTGGGATTCGCTTAAACGAGAAGAGTTCGGTAAGAAAATATATTGTGCTATTTTATACTTAACTAGCTTTTGCCCGCGATTTCGCTCGCGTGATAGTAGGTTAGGTTACGTTAAGTTTATCGCCCGGGCTGAACGCCATCAGCTATGCTGACGACACTCTTGTCACAACCCGATGGGGTAACTTCGAGGAGGCATCCCGCCTGGTCACTATGGAGGTCTCCCAGGTGGTCGGGCGTATCGAGGCGCTAGGTTTGCTCTAGGTGGTCGCTAGGTCACTAGGTGGCTCTTTCCAAAACGGTGGCCCTAGATTTTCATGAGCTCTGTCGCAATCACCCAGCGGCGCCTCGATAGTAGTGTCCCAGTCCAGGCCCATATGAGATACTTGGGCCTGGTACTGGAAGAGCGATGGCGCTTCGACGAACACAGCCGTCTTTCTCTGATGCTCCTAGGTGCGTTCGCTTTAGGGCGACTCTTGCCAAATTTGAGCGGGCCCAGCAGTCCTTGTCGTACTGACCCATAATCTGACAATTATGTGGAGGAATTTCCTTAAAACGATGGTTAGAAAAATAAAGAAATAATATTTTTTTTATATTCCAAAATCCTCTTGGATTTTTTAATGTTTTCGACTTCAATTTTATTATTTTCAAAAGTTTTCCACTACAAAATACACAATTCGAACTATTGTCACTCATTGTTGTAACATATACCAAACTTACTTATTAACTTCGGCTTGTGCATATGCAGATTATAATATTTACGTGATTCGTGACTAATTTCCTTTAAAATAAAATAAACATTTACCGCGCTCGAGAATTTTCAGATGACTTTTTATGACACGCTCAAATTGTCAGATTATTGAAATGCACACTTTTCTGCATATAACTAACTTACCTTACCTTATTCTGACGCACTCGAGCTTTGCTAACGATCGATTTTACTATTTACGATTTTATTTTTGTACTAATCTGATCGGCTGCCCTAGACCTTTGACCCTATGTACCTACAGGGCTCAGGTATGATGGTATGGATGGTATAATGGTTCACAAGGTGCAAGGTTGCCCCCTTTATGTTATTCTGCCGCGCTCGAGTAAAACCCGAAACCCCCGCTTGGGCTCCGCTAATATAACAGAAAACACTCAATAACACTGGCCAATAAAGTAACCCACAAACTTAGAATCAACACAAAATGATGCGACGGAACCAAAGGCGATTGTGTTTCCACTCCCTCATCATCATACGCGGCTCATACAATCAAACATGACTCTGCTGAACCCATCGAAACATAAAGCCGTGATGTTTAGTCATAAAAATAAACATCGATCGTTTAACAAGGCTCTGTGACATGGTAATACATACATACATATACATGTCTCCGTTGAGTTGACTAAATCATAATCTCATTGCATTTGATTACATATATTTTCACTGCGGGCATGGCATACCACGTGACGATTATAGACTTGCATCATAAATAGACAATATATACCTCTATAGATACGACTTTGTAGGAGGCTGAATGAGATTTGTTTTTGTTTTGGCAGCTCTTTAGTCTTATTTTAAAAACATTTCTGAGTTTATGGATGACTCTGTGTCGCGGGTGACTTAATAAAAATTTAAACTACGGTCATGTAGTACAATCAGTACAAATATTTGTGAACCGCGCAAACCTTTGCCCCGTGTGGGCAACAAAGGCACAATGCTCACGACATTGAGTATCGGCAGTGAACACCTGAACCACAGTTGCACTCGTGAAGTCAACATCCTTGTTTAAAGTTATTTTTACGATTTAAAGCGGGAGATGGAAATCAATAAAAGCGCGTGTGGATGAAATAATTTGGGGCCCCAAAACATGCGTCAACCGACTATGCTTACCGCTTAAGGTTGTTAAAGCAGATAGGTTTGGAACGTCCAGGGTAGCGTTGCGCCTATCCAATCCTACCAAGCACATTACCGAACTGCATACTAATATGAATTTTCTAAGAACAATCACACGTAAAAAAAACCTAAACTAATTTTAACATGTATCTGTACCTACTTAGCGAATCACAGAATTCTTTAAAAAGAGATTTTGTAAAGATACTTTAGCCAGCACTTCGCTTACGTTCTGTGCCGTGGCCTTACAAATATTACATTCCGAATCAGAACAATCATTTTGTGGATCGCGCAAATAAATAATTATCCCGTGTGGAATTCCAACCAAACCAAAACTTTCATCTCGGCGGCAACGGTGAAGTGACTGTGGCCCCGCTTCGCTTTTATGCAGTAATTTTCGAAATACTAATCCTTATTTCGCAACCTTCGCAGACGACTTTATAGACAATCATCCATGAATCCTTCAGAAAACCTATGGTCTGAACGGCTACATAACACACATTTTTATTCAGTGGATCGAGCCCGCATTAATCGCAGTGACTACATACATGCTAATGTGTAATGGTCTTCAAATCAAACTAGAACGAAGTACTGGCATGTATACATACATAATCTTACATCTATACCCCCAAAGGGTTAAGCAAAAGTGTATTACACCTACATATCGCCAGCTCCGGTTGCAGGCTCCACGTAATGAAGGGCGAACCGAATGCCATTTATAGGTTTCAGGGCTAGACGCCAAGCTACCACTGAGAACTCCTTGAAAGAAAACCCAATAATACTATAGTTGAATTGGGACTCGAACACAAGTTCTCTTGCCCATCAGCGCATCAGTTATTCCTGCGCCGTGGAGAACTTGTTATTTTTTTATTTTGCTCTTTAATATGACCACTCTCCGGCTGAAGGTAAGCAGTCGTGTGGTCTAAGAGCACTGACCTCCACACCGTCCTCATACCAGCCGAGGCGATGTTGAGGTCTCTACTTTGACGGCCTGTGTAGGTGCTTTTTCACGCCCTGCTTAAAGGACCCAGGATTGAAGGAAGAAGAAAACACGTGCCTTGGCAGACAATTCCATGCCTTGATCGTTCGGCAGAGGTATGAGGACTCAAACTTGTTGGTACGCACTCTAGTCGACTCCACCGTGTAAGGATGGCATCTGAGCCCAGCACGCGTTGTTCTGGATAGGAAAGGGGATGGGGAGGGGATACGATTAACTTATTTAGAGAGAATTATGTGTGTTCTACAACTAATTACATAGCAGAAAATTTGTCTGACTTTGGAGCGGCTTTTAGCTTCATCACACGGCTTGAAGAAGAAACTCTGAACAAAGTATGGTGAACTACAGAATAACCTTTCAGCGGCCTAAATACGTCGCTAGATTACCTTGTACCTCGACCCCAGTTTCGTTTATGCGCATTTATTTGCCTGGACAAAGCTAATCACTAAACAATTAGTGCCTAAAAATTTAAAGCAAGCCTAAATCCTAATGACGTAGTATTTATTTCCACTCTTAATAAGTATCAGAGAATCTTAGAAAGTCTAAATTACTGTTGTGATAAATACCGTCTTCACATTATTTAACGAATCAGAAAAAACATACAGTGCTTGTTTTAAGATTATGAAATAAAAGTGTTAAATTAATAATGCGATATAATCCACACAAAGTAGTTTAATTTCAATGAATAACATTCACGTAAACGTAAGACAATATTACACTGATTGTAATATTTTGATGGCGAGTTAGTCGTTAGATTTTAAAAGATATTTGCCACTAAAAGATTACAACGAGTTCTGAACTTGCAAGCACCTAAAATGCCAGGCTAAGGCCTAATAACATAATCGTAATTGTCTACCGTAATAAGTAACTGTCAATCTTAAACAAGTCTAAATATTCGCGACTACCTGTTTTCGCAATACATACAACTAAGAAATCCCTCACAATACCCTATCTACAAATAATATAATATATATTGTTTGTAGATAGGGTCTGAATGAAATGCTTGTCGACGTGTTATTTTATGAACAAGGCTTCAAGAAGGCTGAATGTTTCAGAGATAAATAAGGAGATAATAATTACACAAAAGATTCGTCAGTAGGTATGTCTGTTATAGCTATTACCTACTACTACATTAACGTAACCTACTAAAAAGTATATAAGTATTTAATTCTCATCATGACTCATCGTATGATTTTTTCTGTACGATACGACTTTACGCGTCATAATATAAGACATTTCTTGTTTCCACCTCAACATAGTCGACGTCATTTGTTTTGTTGCCGATGATAAACTTCAAGAAGATTTGTGATATGACGTCATAGTATAAAAAACATTCGAGTTTGAGAGTTCATCAAAACAGTATTACGATTAGGTATTCCGCTAGAGACTCGACGGCTGACGTGGTGATACGTTTATTTAGGGTAACTTTAGCATTGAGCATGCTTTAGACTTTGGAATAATAAAGCAATGAACTCAATCATTTGCGTATTCGGTGTGACGTCAGCTATTCGCAATTAAATCACGGACGATCTTATCCTATCTTATCTTATGTGGGAGCCAGTCAGTGCAGACCGGCGACACTTCGACCCAGTGGGATCTTTTGTGTCGACACTCTCCCAATAACGACTGCCATTACATAGATGTTCATGGCAGCCGGGACCGACGGCTTAACGTGCGAGGCACTTCTCCGAGGCACGGAGCAGGCGATAATTGTCAATCAATACGCACATAATTTCGAAAAGCCATATAACTTCCGAAAGTCAGAGGTGCGCGACGTGGGTTCGAGCCCGAGAACCTCTGCATTGCAGTCTGTTGGTCTCCCCACTGACTGCTTTTTTTTTCTTATGAACTGCTTATACGATATTTAAAAGGGTTCTAACAATGTTGGTTCTTCTTAAGCTAACTGATTATGTTAGAAGTAGGTTCATGTTGCTAGTTCAATAGATGAGTTACGAACCCACGGCCTGCCGATCGTTATCCTTTGGTCTACCGCTGCTTATTTATACGAACGTCAGATTCTATAATATTGTCTTCTATTTACGCGAATATTATTCATTGAAATTAAACTGCTATATACGGATTTTATCGCGTTGTTTATTTGACACTTTTTACAAAATTTTGAAAATTTTTTGATAATTTTTTTCGTCGGATTCTAGTTTTGATTTATCGTTTCTTACATTATACAGGGTTATTTTGAAATCGTGTAATTCCTTTTAACCACGCATTCTACTGGTGATATAGAATAATACCATAATTTTTTTATTAGTATTATGTTTTTGGAGAAATTAATGTATGAATCTTTTTCGTGAAATCGTTTCAGATAGACATATGTTAAAACTTAAAATTGTTATTAAAATTGCCTCGGGTGGTTACTATCTGTAACCATGACACGAAAAAAACGGAACAAAAAATGTAGAAAAAAATCACATTAAAAAAAATGGTATTCCATACCACCACTAAAATGCTTGGCTAAAAGGAATTACACGATTTCAAAATCACCCCGTATACACATTTTCAGAAATGCCAGTCATATCATCTGATCAAATTCTACAAACAGTACAGCGTATTATAATGTATTGTTTAGTCAATATAAGAGAACATATGAGAATGTTTGAACTTGACTCATATCACCTTCACGCATATTAGCTTTACACATTAGTTTTTCCAGACGTTATCAGTAAATGACGGTGGCGCGTGCGCAGATGAAAAATTATACTAGCTATTTGTACCGTCAATATGTTTTATTGTCTGATTAATTATCTTTACATGCAAATATAATTCTTCTGTGCGTGTGTATGTCAGTGATTTACTCTTAATTGGCTGGACCTGATAACATTTTTTGTGTGTTTTAGGGGGTAACTTAACTAAAGTAACATATATATGTATATTGAAATTATTATTACTGCATTATTGAAATTTACTTATTTGATTTAAGGATGTATACGCGACTGTTGAACTTGTAGTCTAAGGTTCCTTACCCGATTTGGGCACAACAATAATAAGTGGTACAGACTGTAATAGTGGGATCTCTCTACAGTGATGTTGCCGATGCAGATTTTTTGACATCCGCGGATGGGGATGCGGATACGGATATTTAAAGGCTCACATCAGCGAATGCGAATGCAGATGCAATTGCGGATGCGGGTGTTGATGAAAATTGTGCATCTTATTTAGTGAAAAGTATCTAATATCACCTCTGCAGGTTCAAGCCTGTTTTGCAAAGGTTCATAAATGTAGCTATACCATTTTCTAGTGCTTCTTGATTCTCATCTTCACTTGAAGAATCATCGCGCCATTTATGAGCACACCCATTTTCTTTCTTGTCGCAACAGGCGCTATATCTGGATCCGCATTAACACCCGCGTTGATTAATGCGGATGCGGATGCAGATGTCCAAATCGATGCGGAAGCTCCGCAATTACGGATGCCAACGCGAATATTTGCAACATCCCTACTCTATAGTATTAGATTAAGAGAAGCGAGGTCCAGAAAATAGCAAAGTACCGAAATAAGGGTTTACAACATTTCTGCCTACTTTGTCAGTAATATTTCACAAGTCGCGCACCTCTGACTTTCGGAAGTTATATGACTTTTCGAAATTATGTGCGTATTGATTGACAATTATCGCCTGCTGCGTGCCTCGGAGAGCACGTTAAGCCGTCGGTCCCGGCTGCCATGAACATCTATGGCAGTCGTTATTGGGCTCTCCCAATAACGACACAAAAGATGCCACTGGGTCGAAGTGTCGCCGGTCTGCACTGACTGGCCCCCACATAAGATACATACATATATTTATGTATGTATCTTACCGCTTATCGGTATTTTTATTAATAATATGTGTTACTACATAGTACTATGATAATTGAATACTGCTTGTGTAATCGCAGGTTTAAAGACGGGCCACGTCCTTACTTTTTTGGGTCTATTCTTGCCCGGGCTCCTAACACTGTAACACTTGTGTTAAGCAGAGATGATCATAAAAAACAATGAGTTCTGACACTCATGAAGTTCCGTGGCAAGCTAGACTGTCTTGGAACTCGCACTGAATTTAATCAGAAGTATAGACAGATTTGTATTCTAACGATTGCGGGCAACAAAGTGAATGGAGCTATACGCGCTTTTATGAACAGTCGAAATGTTCCCGAAAATGCACGTTTGGCTGTTCATAGAGGACTATTAGTGCCCACACTAATATATGGAAGTGAAAGTTGGGTATGGCAAAAGAAGCATGAGAACAGAATAAATGCTGTAGAAATGAGAGCGCTAAGAAATATATGTGGTGTGACTCTGAAAGATAGAATAAGGAATAGTGTGATTAGAGAGAGATGCGGCATGAAAGTGGATATAGTGACAAGAATAGAAAAGGGTATGTTAAGCATGTAGAAAGAATGGACGAGGAAAGACTGACTAAGAAAGTTTATAAGGCTAGTGTGAATGGAACAGTCGCAAGAGGAAGACCTAGGCGAACGTTTCTTGATCAGATTGGAGGCGTTCTGGACAAAGGCCAGGTTAAGAGCACCTTGAACCGACGGGTGTGTATGAGGAATGTGATGAAAGTGAATAAAGCCAGAGAAGTGTGTCAGGATCGTAGCAAATAGAAATCCGTAGTCTCTGCCTACCCCTCTGGGAAACAGGCGTGTATCTATGTATGTATGTATTCTAACAAATGAACCTATGTATACTAGAAAACCTAAACATCCGCCGTTCTATAAATTCGATCTAAATAGATATAACAATTTTATGTATAAAGCAGTTGATTTTAGGTGCGATTTCAAAGGTGTCTATGCTAAGTGGTCACCCATCTACGAGTATGACGCTGGTAACGTTATTTTACACCGCAGATTACCGCTGTATATATATAGGCTTTTCCAAACAATTCCTAAGCTTTAAAGAGATGTTCGATATTATAAACCTTTCGGCTTTGTAATCATTGAAACTGGTAAGCTCTTGTGTTGTACGGAGGTGGAAATAGGCACGACATTATCTCCAATACGTGGGCGTACTCAACTGAAGAAACATCTCTATTGTAATATAATTCACAGTCAAACGATTTTTGGAATTCCTTGATCAATCCGTCGTTATAACATGATGGGTGCCGTTCTTGATAACTTAAGAGAAACCATACTGGTGTAAAGCTATGCAACTATACAAATAAAATATCATAAATTAGGATTAGCCATTAACCTGTTAATTAAAAAAACAGTTTCTTTGGCGCCAACCTTAAGCGTAAGATCTTGCTGGCGAAACGTACATCAGCTGTCTTCACAATTTGGCAAACGTTTTAAACTAGTCGAGGATGGTCCAATGGCGGTGTTTTATAATACAGAACTATGTTTGTTATGGATACAACTAAACAATTTAATGAAATTTGGTATGTATATAGCTAATTGTATTTTACATCATAATAGTGTCAAACTATTATAGGACTCGCTTGAAGGTCTACGGTTAGCATAGCCTGTAGCTGTTGGCCAAAGCGTGTAAAACATTCGAGCATAGCCAACAAATATTCCCTTTAAAATATTTTTGTTCTTCAAGCACACCTTAAGATAAACGGCTGGGTACATAAAAGCATACCCTAATGACGTAGCTTGATACAAGTAATAGATAAGAAGCCAAGGTGTGAAAAGTGAGAGGTGTAAGCCTTTCTTAGTAACCTAAGAAAGGCTAACACTCTCACTTTTCACACGATCTTTGTAGTGCCGAGAGTAACCCTTAGGGTTACCTACGTAATCGTAACTCGACAATCACTACTCTGCTCTGCAGATATTAAAAAACTGTTAACTATAATTACCTACAGCATATATAATATAACTAGATGTGCCCGCGGTCTCACCCGCGTTTATGATTACTGCGCCGCTCCCGTGGGTCGTAGCGTGATGTTATATAGCCTATAACATTCCTCGATAAATAAGCTATCCAACTGTAAAATAATATTTCAATTCGAACCAGTAGTTCCTGAGATTACCGCGTGCAACCAAACAAACAAACAATCTCTTCAACTTTATAAAATTAGTATAGATTACAATAACATTTTTAACAAGCTAATTATGCTAAGAGATGCGGTTCCGGTGGTACATACTTAGCATACGTAATTATATGCGCGAGACAAAGCTATACATTCTGTAATACGCTATCTCATTCCCGTATATGCAAAACGATGATTCAAGACATGGTGATATGGCTCCTAGTCTTTGGTCTCCTACTGCCAACAGAGACCAGTAAATTTTTCTCCTTGCGCTAACACACAGCTATGTATTTGTTGTTACTTTTCAGGATTCCGCGCAAGTGTTATTCCCGGCGTTGCAAGCGACCTCAAGCAATGATAGAGAGATGTATGTATGTATCTTATGTAGGGGCCAGTCAGTGCAGACCGGCGACACTTCGACCCAGTGGGATCTTTTGTGTCGACACTCCGCAATAACGACTGTCATAGATATTCATGGCAGCCGGGACCGACGGCTTAACGTGCTCTCCAAGGCACGTAGCAGGCGATAATTGTCAATCAATACGCACATAATTTCGAAAAGTCATATAGCTGCCGAAAGTCATAGGTGCGCGACGTGGGTTTGAACCTGAGACCCTCTGCATTGCAGTCTGTTGGTCTCCCCACTGAGCTATCGCTGCTCTCGAACGATAGAGAGATACCATAAGGCTTAATCTTGTTACCGACCAAGGCAAAGAAATACCTAAAGTAGGTATATTGGTATTTTGATTATTTTAGTCTGGGTCATAATCAATAATTTGAACTGTTATCAACATGCTGATTGTGACAGACTTATGTAGCTTATATGAGTATTATTGTAAACAGATTTTGGTTGGCAACCGACATTTGTAGTTCACATAAAATGACGTGTACCCACGGTGGTTATTAGTGGGCAATCACAATCCAAAAGCCACAGCAGCAATTATAACTGGGATGAGCTTGCGGATATATTATAAAACAGATTGTCCCAGTCATGAATATCACCCGAAGAATTAACTGAGCTGTAAGCTGTCTTGCAAGCATGGAGCGGTAAAATGAGCGGTCGTAAACGTATGCGTAAATGTATGCTAAGGCGCCATCGCAACGTAATTTAATAAATTTTATTACTGACACGCTTGGATTGTAAACGACAAGAAGCGTCGTCGCTAGTATGAATTCACCATGCTCCGTAGTTCGCGTTCAAAATGTCTTTAGCCATTTTAAGGTTGCAATGATTTTGTTCAATTGGTATGAGGAGTTCAGAGACTTATCAAGGACTAGATTCTGCCCTAAGCTTCAGTCACGTTAATTCACAGGAATGTATAGTGACACATTTATTAGACATTGGCGGCCTCGATGGCATAGTGGTTAGGATAACCGACTGACACGCCTGAGGTCGCAGGTTCGATTCCCGCACAAGTCAAACATTTGTGTGCATGAACATGAATGTTTCGGGGATGTTGCGAATATTCGCATCCGCATCCGCAATTGCGGAGCTGCCGCATCGATCTAGACATCTGCATCCGCATCCGCATCGGCAATAATCAACGCGGATGTTAATGCGGATCCCGGTATAGAGTAGATTACGATTAATTTCTATGTATAATATGTATGTACAAAAAAAAAAGTTTATTTGTATGTTTATCCATTGTCTAGTACCTATCCATAGCACAAGCTCTGCTTATTTTCGGCTAGATGGTGTTGTGTGTATGTGACAGAATATTATTATTATTATTCTTTTTTATAAAATGTCTTCGCTCTAGGAATAATTCCTGTATCGTGGGGGACTTTACAAACATTCAATCAACGGACACAAAGACTGACCAGACTCGGAATAAACATTAGTAGATCGCACAAATTTTTTGTCCCGTGTGGGATTCAAACCTAAATAAAACAGGCAGGGGCGCGAGGCGGCCATCTAAACAAGTACGCAATCCAATCAAATACAACATCTAACTTACATCTCAATCCAGGACACGGACGAAATATGAGGCAAATTTCAAACAAATCCGTTCTCGTTACAAGTGATCGAGTTACAAACATCCAAACATCATACTTGTATGTTTATTATATTAACAGAATATGTACAAGCATGTACCGGTGCAGCGGCTTTTGAAATATTCGCTTTTTATTTATTAACATTCGTACACACACAGTACGTTCACAGATGGTAGTTGTCTCAATGTTCCAGTGTAGTTATTTCAAAGTACCCGAACATAATTTAATCATTGGTGTTTCTATTTACGCAGAATGAGCTCAAAGTATCATGAAGTCTAGCTGTGGTTTGCTTCTTTGTGGTTTTATAAAATCTGTATATAGTAGTTTAATTTCAATGAATAATATTCGCGTAAACAGAAGACAATATTATCTCAGAGATAGTCAACCAGTAGATAAATAAAAAATGGGGATGATATTACGCATACTGCAGTATTAATAATAATAATTATTATATCAGCCCTGTATTAAACTGTCCCACAGCTGGGCACGGGCCTTTTCTCACTGTGAGAAGGGTTAGGCAATAGTCTACCATGCTGGCCCAGTGCAGGTTGGCAGACTTCACATATCTTCGAGAACATTATGGAGAACTCTCAGACATGCTGGTTTCCTCACGATGTTTCCTTCACCGTTAAAGCGAGCAATAATTAACTATTTAATACGCATATAACTTCGAAAAGTTTCTATGTGGAGGCTATTTTATTGCCATGTAGAGGCTTATGATTTCTTCTACGCCTTTTTTATTAGAGCTCGCTTCAACGGTAAATGAAAGCCTCATAAATGTGTATTTCTTAGAATAGTCCATAATGTTCATGCAGAGGTGTGCGGTCTGCCAACCCGCGCTGTTCCAGCATTGTCGATTATGAAGTTATACTTTGCATATTGAAGAGAACCCAGTTTTATTATATCCATTTAACGTCTATAATAATTGTTACGATCAATCCAGCAGTTTGCCTTTGATTGCCATTCCTTACGATAAAGAGATAGACGATGTCAAACTTAGTTTGAAAGCAACCTACATATAGGTGTGTCAAACTCTTAAATAATACGAGTATGTGATTGTTTTTTTATGTTAGCCCGTTTATAGTAGACGCAATACTACGACAACAAACAACTTCTATATATTAAGATACTTCATGGTAAGATGATACAAATATGACACTTATGACGGTCAACGAAAATATATTATTATATTTTTAGATTAGATTTCGTCTCTGTGCGATGACAGAGCGCAGTACTGTCCTTATTTTGAATAGACAATTCCATCCTACTCTTAGGCCCGGCGCACATTGGCGCCACGGCACGGTAGGAGATCCTTCGGCATCCCTACATGTATGCAGACTGGCGGTTACTATGCCGCGACGTCCTTAAGCGTACCGAAGCGTCCTTAGATACCGTGCTCGCGCCTAGCTTTTTTCACAATAGTCGTATTGCTTCTTCGGAACGGTCTAAACACAAGCTTGTAAGTGTGTGTAAAACGGTAGATTGGGCGCGGCAAGAACTGCTATGAGCACTAGGTAGTGCTAATAGCAGTTCTTGACGCGGGGTACGGGCGGGCGCTGTCTTGCCGCGGTATCCCGAAGACAGCCAAACTTTTCCGAGGGATGCCGAAACGTTCCGAAGGTTGCTGACACAGCATGCCTAAGCATACCGCGGTATTGTTTTTGTACTTACGATTGTTAACATTGAAATTTCAACATTATTTCCATACGATTAGGTTATATTATTATTCGTCGCCTAAAAATACCTTGCCATGCCGTGCCGCCAATGGGCGCCGGGCCTTCCAAGTCTTACGCCCATTATTTAGGACTGCACGTATGGCGTTGTGGTTAAAGTGTTCGTCTCGACATTGGTACATCACTGAGTGTTCTGGGTACAAGTTATGTGATCAATCATCATACGGTACAAAATGTTACGTGATCCGCAAATAGTTATTCCAAGTCTTAAGTGTTACTTGTGTCCGTTGTGTGAATGTATGTAATGTTTGCAACACAGGAATTACACATGAGCGGGAGCGGTATTTTTTTTAAATAAAGATTTTTTATCAAATTGTTTCAGAACCCTGGTCTGTGATCAATTAATAAACGCTGACTATCGCATAAAATGTCATATGGGGTTCGAACCAATAATAAATCGTATATAAAGCCACTTTAAACCAAAGTGCAATCCATGCAATCACGTGTATTCGAATACAAACAACGCTCTGGTATGTAGATCGTACACGCTTGATTTATAACGACTTTGATTGATGCAATACAGTCAATTGCTTGTTGACCGACACTTAACAACAAATCAACACCGCTTACTTGTATAACTTACGCGTGTATATCAAGGGTCACTTATATTTTGCTAGTTATATTTTAGTCCAATATGGACGAGCCTATTGTTATGGTTCAGTGCACTTTTCTAGACGCCGTACTGCATTACGACTGCACGAATGTTAGTGGCTTTGAGTGGTTTCTTCGACACTGCCACTATCTGACTGTTATGCGTTCGAATTCCAATCTGAACAAAAATTGTGTGATTCACGTCTTTGTGAAGAACTACTAGTTAAAATTAGTTAGAAGTTCGGCCAGGAGTCGTCATCCGCAGACACAACATCTCTGCATGTGGCACTGCTGGGTGGGTCGCTGATGTAGTTTCAGTTCCAGCGACTCACCCTCCATACAAAGTAGCGAGTTGGCACAGCGTGGTGGTTTTAGTCGGTGGGCCTGATGTCTCGGGAGAGCCCGACATAACCCTCTCGCCTCCCCTTGTGGCGAGTGGGTATGCATAAAGAGCAATCAACAACGAAAAAAAAGGATAATAAATGGGGGACACTGGTTCATTGTAACAGTCTTGAATTCATTCTCAAGGCCAACTTTATATTTCAGAAATTATGTAGCTATTAAAATAGTTGATAACCGTTCCCTTTAACGGTGACAAAACACATCGTGAGGCAACTTGCTTTTCTTGGAGTTCTCCGTAAAGTTTTCAAGGTGAGTGAAGACTACCAATCCACCCCGAGCTTAGTAGACTGTGGCCTTAGTCTTTCCACACTGGGAAAAGACGGTGCCAAACAGTGGGAGAGCTTATAAACAAGGTTGATATTATAAGATAAAATACACATTCCATCCTGTACAAGGCTGTTAAGATTACCTACTTATCACAAAATACGTATTAACTATGTGCTTGTGGAAAATATAATATAGGTATTGCTTTATATTTATCGACATGACAAGCTTCCTCGTTCTTATGTCAGATATGACCCATATGAATTGTTTGATAAATTACAGTTAAAAAGTCTGCCAGAAGGGAGATACTTAGGCGGATGATCTATAAGCGATCACGTCAAAGATATTTTTGAGAAAGTTCATGTAAATGTAACCCGAGCGTGCATATACTTAAAGGTAATAACGGTGAATGAAACAAAATCCTGCCAGAATCCTAGTAACTGGTAATCTGTAAACCTTCAGGCGCCAGACTTGTATCTTTGTACGTACAAATTTTTTAATAGCGCCTTGGTTGAATCCGCGCCTAATAAAATGGTAAGAAGCTTGCCCGATATTGCGGGTCGTTGGGCGTTACACACCGCAAGCGTTACGGACCGCGGTGTCAACTGCCCAAGAGCTGTTTTTGAAGTGGTCGTTTTACACCGCGGTGTGTAACACCCAAGGACTTTTAGCAATTAGTCGATTGGAACCGCACAATAAAGTAGGTACAATTTTCTTATAGTACAACCAGCAACAAAATAAAAATTACATTTGTTAAAAGTAAATCAATTACGAATACTTATCATGTTATACCACTGTCAAATTATTATTTTTTTGCAAAGTAAATACATAGACTAGTCAAAAATATGTTAAATAATGCAAAAAGCTGCCAGTATGCGCGTACATATACCTTCCAAGAATCTCAGGTAAGATTAACCCTTTGTTAAAAAGTAGACTTACCGGCCACTTAAACAATAGAACCACCCTGGCGCACGGGCTCGTGCTTCTGATTGGTAGATGCTTCTATAGACAATTAGCTTGCACTGATAGTGACTGGTAGTAAGGGTTACAGTGCCGTAACTACTTTAAGAGTGATAACGTGACGGGATAAATTGTTGTGGTGTGTTGTGAGATTTGTATGGTAAGTACAAATATATATATTAAACATTTATTTTTTTATTTAGTTTGGTGCGCACATTATTACAAACATTAAATATTATAAGTTAAGTGAACAAAAACCGTAGAAATTTCCCATTATACTATCTTGACTAGGCTGATTGGCATTCCTTTAATATTTTTAGTGTCGTTATTGTAATAACTACTATTATCATTGCTTTACGCATTTCTGTTTATTTTATTTTTTTGGGGAGCTTACAGTTATAGTACACAATAAGCTAGCTTAGTAAATAGTAGTACAACATGTCAAAAGCAAGCTTCCAAATATTGAGTAAAAGCATTTTAATACATTTTAGGTTCTACTCAACCTTATTCACTAGGATATGGTCATTTATAAAGACATGATATTTTTAGGTCGCTGTTATTAACTACAGTAAAAATGTCCGATTACCCGTCAACCTCATATGGGCAACCAAGTACTGTCGACTTTAGAAAAACGAGAAGAGGGGCCCAAATGCTGTGTCGCGCTGGTTATAGCTATGTGTTGAAGAGAACGAACAAAGACGGTTCTGATTTATGGAGATGTACAAAAAAAAACAATAAATGTAATGCCACACTCAAAGTCAGATCTAATCCATTTACAATATTGCATGAGACTGCGCATAATCATCAACCCAGAGACGAAGCAGAGGCAGAAATAGACCAACAGATGCTCTTATGTACTGAAACACTGCGAAAGGACATCAATAAGCCAGTAACACAAATTTTTGGGGATGCTGTACAGAACCTTATCAGTAAGGGAATCGATTTATTGACACCTTTACCTCAATTTGATAACATAAAGAAAAAACTTTACAAAGCTAGGAACGATTCGCAAGGTGCTAAAAAACTTAATTTTCATAAAGCTTGTGAAGTTGAAATACCAAAAAAGTATGAAAATTTATTGTTTGCCGAATATAAAGACGAAAAGAAGCGAATTTTTATTTTTGCAAAACAAGAAATGATTAAATATTTGAAAGAATCGACAAGATTTCTTATTGATGGCACATTCAAAATTTGCCCGAAGTGTTTTTGTCAAGTATACACTATTCATGCAGATGTCGGCAGCAATGAACAATATGTCAATGTGGTTCCCGTGCTATACGCATTGCTTCCCGACAAAACAAGGGCTACATATGAAATTTTATTTCAAATTATAAAAAGTCAAATGAAAGAATGGAAGCCTTCGCAAATTTCAATGGACTTTGAAGTGACTGCGATTTTAGCAATAAAAAATTTATTTCCTGAAGTGAACATAGTTGGGTGTAATTTTCACTTTAGCTGCAGTTTATGGCGTAAAGCTAAGAAACTGGGAGTGCTTAAAACAAAACTGGGTGTAGTTCACGTAAAATTATGCACACAATTATCACATTTACCTCCGAACTTTTTGGATGAAGGGTGGCTATACGTGATGGGAGAAAGTCCATGTAATACTGAAGTCACCAAATTCAATGATTATTTTGTTAAGACATGGCTACAAAATTATATACTCTCTGAAACATGGAATACATTTAATGTAAGTGATAGAACCAACAATATGGTGGAGTCCTGGAATAGCAAAATAAAAAAAATCATTCCAGAAAAACCGAACATAGCACAATTACTTAACGGAATACAAAAAGATGCCAATTTTTACTATTGTAAATTAAACAGACCAGGTGACATACAGATTTCGAAAAGAAAAGCTAGCACCATCGAAAATAATCGAAGAATTCGTAATGCCATACAAGAGTTATTGGCTGGAGAAATAACTGTAGGACATTGCTCAGAAAAATTGAGAATTTAGTTTAAGTTTACATCTAATACGTTATTAAACTATATTAGGTCTTATTTTACCTTCGTTGATTTTTTAAATGTTATGCATGTGATTTTTTAATTTTATTTTTATTTTTTTACTAGTCTAAAGAAAGTTATAATGTACAACAAAATCTGTGATTAATAAAAGTTAGTTTTAAGTAGAATGAGTAATGTTGATCAAACTGTGATTTAGGACTTGTCTATCTTTATGTAGTAAAAGGCCATTCTTATATTACTCTATCTGTCATTTTATTATTTTTGTATACTGTGATTGTTGATTTTTAAATTATACTATATTTTTACACATTAATTCGTTTTTATTCACTAACCACTTTTCTACTCAACTGTACGAACAAATAATAAGCATCAAAATTTTAATATGAACCTAAATCGTCGTTTCATTCTGTGGTCCGTATCAACCTATTCCAAAACATACCATGGGCGTTTGACACCGCTGTAACCACTGTGGTGTGTATGAACCTATTCAGTATCAGTACTTGGGCGCTACACACCGCGGTCCGTAGCGTTCGTGGTGTCAAAAGCCTAAAGACCCGATATTGCGATAGTTTAAGATCTGCATGATTAATATCGTATTAACATAGCTGAGACATTACTATTTTTCTTTTCGTCTGAACACTTCAATAAGATTCTGACGAAACGCCAGGTTAAGAGTGCTCTAAACTGAGAAGCGGGAATGAAGAATATAATTAAAATCAAGAAGCAAGAGAGGTATGCCTGGATCCTTGGAAGTGTAAATCCTTAGTCTCTGCCTACCTCTCTGGGAAACAAGCGTGAGTCCATGTATTTCAGTCACAATTGGAGGAGAAAACGTTGTAGGTAAAAAAAAAGGGTTATAAGCATGCATTTTGTACTGTTAGGTAGCTTATACGATAAAGAATAAACTGAATCGATCATAACTAAAAAAATTGAGAAATTCTACAATTATCGTAAAAATTAAAAAGGCAATGTAATTTTTAATTGACAGCGGTTTATGCCCCAACTCTGATTTTATTAACATGCCTAATTATTTCTAAAAGAGAGAATGGAAATGTAAAGTCCTTGAATAATAAGCGTATGTCGGTATCGAAGTAAGCCAAATCCATAATCCATACCGATTCCATCCGAAGACATGAATGTGCCTATGTATAAAACATATATCTTTCCCAGACAAACTGCAGCTGGCAATATATACAATGCAGTATTGAATTCCATAATATATATATGTTTATACAGAGACAAGAACATCTTTTATACATTTTCATATACGTAAGTATAACTTTCGATATAGCAGTCTTGTGAGACCCTTTTGTAACTATTGGCAAGTGTTCTGAAAGACAGCTTTTTCAATTATACTATATTAATTAAGCTTCATATCCCACTGGTAATGCGAACAGTTAGCGATCATCTAATATATAAGTATCTCTTTTACACACACAACATCTTAATCGTTTGTATCCCTCATAAGTGGGCAGGTTGGCAATCGCTTCCTCGTCGACGGTAGGACACGTGCCAGAAACTGTTACAATCATTGACTTAATGGTGTATGCGAAAGGTTCATTGTCAACTTGAAAAGTATGACAATTGAATTCTTTTTACGCAGTCATGGTAGAAATATACAATGACATATATGCCAATAAATAAACTACGTGTATGCATTAAAATTATACACAATTTCTGTACATTGCATTTTTTGTGAACGTAGCTAATCTGTAGGCACGATAAGAATAATAATAATTTAGACATTTTTTACAAAAAATTTCGCAGTGATTATTTCACAATTTTATAAGTACACTAGCTGACACGCGCTACTTCTTCTGCTTCACATAAGAGATATTTCCCCGTTTTTGCAACATTTTTCATTTATGCTCTGCTCCTATTGGTCGTAACGTAATGGTATACAGCCTATAGCCTTTCTCGATAAACGGGCTATCCAACACTGAAAGAATTTTCTATTTTAACCAGTAGTTTCTGAGGTTAGTGCATTCAATCAAACAAACAAATAAACAAACAAACTCTTCAGCTTTATAATATTAGTATAGATGACAATTAGTATTATGTGTTGTTGGCACCTGTTCTAATGCGAGCATTGTATGTCAGGTGCCAGAAATATTAAGTTATTCATACCTTTTTTAATACCACCAATTACCAACGTGGTTAAGACCCGCTGTCTAATATTGTGTTATGTGTGCAAATCACGGATATCTTATAACATTTGCATTAACTGGTGGTTTCATGGTTATACAGTAGTCTGTAAGATTATGATACATATCTAGGAGTGACTGTCATTACTTTACTCTTTGGTGACTCCCATTAGCAGTTACCACAAAATTGGCTACAGCAGGCTGTTCTAATTTCAAATGTTTATAGAATGAAAAGGCATTTTCATGTCTATGGTTGGAATGATGAGTAGAGATAGGTTGAATTGCTACACTTGAAAAACAAATGTTATTGCTTCTAAGTATTCATTCCCATCTGTAAAAAAGACTTCCTGCTTTAGATTTATGTATATATATTTTCTGTTATATATATTTACATAAACAGTTAGAGATAAAATTTTGCGAAGTGACCACCAAAGCAGAATTTCTAGATTGAATAAATCAAAATAATTTATGTTAATTTTATATATAGTTATGAAGACCATGTTTGTACACAGCTTTTTAATACAATCTCTTACTTTTAAAGTTAATTCCAGCACTAAAAATAATCAAGGATTTTCTTCTTGTAAGTTATTGATTTTGAAATTCTGTGTTTGCTCTTAGCAAACAGTTCACCTAGACTCAGAACAACTATTTATGGATTTAGTAACTATTGGTGTAGTATTTATGGTGTGAAAGCGTAACAAGTAAACAAACAGAAAAACGCACATTGTAATTTAGTATTAGGATTCAGGTATCGACACCGGCAACCGCCGGTGCGGCGGCACTAGCTTCATAGCCGCTTGAGCCACTGTGCCATGCTGTAACCAAGTTTATGCTATTTGATCTGGCATGAAGTGTCCAAAATTTTTTTACTACATATAACGGTGAAGGTAATTATTTATTGCACAATGTTAGGTAATACAGCCTTTAAAGTATTAAATTCTAAATGTATGGCATATGTTATGCCTACATAATACAATCCATATTTAACATGATCACTGATTTATAACCCAGTTTTGAATAACAGTATCTTGTCTCTCCGTATGATAGGCTATGAATATATGTTATACCTTCTGCATATGCTTATATGATATCCCTTTCGTATAATTGATGGCAAACATAATTATAAGTACTTTATGATTTGGAGTACTTATTGCTTTAAATAATTGTTATAAGAAAATAATTAATATTTTATTTGTAACTCAACGTCTGAATGCCAGTGTCCAAATACAATATTCTTATTGTTGTGTCTAAAAATGATTACATTTCATTAGGTATAGTCAATAAGTGCTGTTAATGGTTACCATAATGTATTTCAAGTGTTTGAGACAAATATCTGATCTAAAGAACTTTTTTTTGTGATCCACAATTTATGAATTTTAATGGATGTCCTATTTTTTAGGCATCTTTAAATATTTATTGTTTTATATAAAATACATTTTTACATTCAAATATTGAGATGAAAATTATAAATTATATGTATGACGTAGTAACTTGCCTTAAATAAAACAGTAGCAAAACCCTCATAAACAATTCAACATAACATAGATTCACTCTAAAACCTGTTTTACTACACCATGTATTGCCAAGCAATTATTGTCTATTTAAAAAGTTTAATTAGTCTTTGTTATGAGAGCATACTTCACTACTCATTGTACCTAAAGAGTAGAATCTGCCTTTTATTTGTATAACTATATTGCTAACACAAACTCAATCTATGGATATAAAACATACCTTATATACATTTCTAATATTCAATCCAAGTATATACCAAATTAATATGTTTACATAAGTATGGTTGCATAGACTTATTTTCAGTTTCATGCTATGTTCTATATCATAGATACAATAATTTAAATATTTGGCATAGTGAATGTTTCCTGACTTATTCAATGACCCTCAAAATTAATGTTGATTATCTTCAATGACATACAGAGCAGTCATAACAATAGATATACAATCAACGATGGCTTGTGGTTGGAAACACATACAAATAATGATGCATACCTTAATTTAAAGATTGATAACACTCGCATATTATTATTATCTGTCACAATCAAGCCTAAATTACTTTATACTTTATGAATAATATAAAAATAAACTTTTTGCCATGACTATCGATTAATAAAGGTAGTTCGTGTATAACAAATATAAAGAAAGATTGCATTTCAGTCGAAAACTTATTTCTGTACGATGTCAGAATTATGTTTTTGTATTGAACCCTTTCTTTTGTCAACACTTTGACTTAAAAACTATAATGAAACTTATACTGAAAACTTATTTTTGAAGAAACTGATGTATTCGGTAAAGTTATCATAATAGTAATATATAGATACTCACTGATCACACTTCGAGGTACTAGGCTCGTTGGGAAAATCTGCCATTCCTTGTAAAAAAGCATGGAAACTTCAAGAACTTCTTAATTCGTACGATATTGCACTCACGAGTATCAAAACTAAGTTAGAATCACAGTAATAGTAGTCAGTATAGTTTTAAACAAACTTTTAAATAAGTTAACTTGTGAACACCAATACAAAAACACAAACTAAAATTTATATAATTAGTATGTGACATACGATCTGATGGACAAAACACAGCACACTACAAAGTTTTTAAACGTCAAATTGAGGGCGTTTAGTTACTGCATTAACACAAAAACATTTGAAAGTAAGTTTAGTCTCCAAAAGCAAATATTTATTATTATTTTTTATTTATGTATTTATTAAATCAGTGCTTTTGGTTAGGTATTTATTTAGTGTAGAAGAGAGGGAAGTATCTATCGTCACGTCACGCACTATCAATTCTTGATAATGAGTTAATTCCGGTTTCTGAATAAAGAATAGTGTCAAATCCCAAATGAGTATTCTCAAATATTGTTTACAGTATCTAATTTGTTGGAATAGTACAAAAATTAAAATCTTAAATTCATTTGTTTCTTATATTTATTTGTTCAATCTGTCATTCAGTTGTCATTGTCAATATATATTAATAAATTATTCTAAATGTATTTCTCTTATAATAAATCGAACCGTTGTTCAGTGCACTTGTATTTTATTTTTCCCTGTTGTCATTTCCTAATATAATTTAATCAAATAACTATCAACTGAGCATTAATTTAAGTAGGTACCTATATGATGTCCAAATACCTACTCAAATGTAATTACATTTTATGGAAACTTAATATACAAACTACAAAAATATTTAAGTAACAATAAAGATTTTGAGTTATTCTCAACATGTATTTCTAAATTTAAAAACCGGGGTTATGATCTGAGGTGAGGGAAGTGATCAGTCAGCTGATGGTGGCGGTAAAATTTAAAATAGATTATAAAATCTATCTACATAATTATGCCTACACATTAAATAATATCGTACACAGTATTTTTTCAATTTGTGCTTTTTTGCACATTATCTCCACAATAGCTGAATAAATTGAATGGAGTGTGATTATGACCATTTAAAACTGCATTATGGTACGTACATAAATCATGTCCGCGCGTATAATAAAGCAGGAACAGCTACCTATAGAAACTTATTATCTGATCTGATAATTTTGAAATATAGAAAATAGCACATAAGACTCAACAAAATTATATAAGTAACATCAAAAATATTGAATAACATACAGATAAATACATATAAACTACAGTATATATAGGTAGGTACTAATTAGGCAACAATGAAGATGCCCTTCGATAGATAATTATAGTAACTTGTCGAGGTTCAAGCCTAGATAAGTGTAGGTCTATTGTTTCACCCGCGTTTATGATTACTGCACTGCCCCCGTGGCTCGCAGCGTGATGTTATATAGCCTAAAGCCTTCCTCGATAAATGAGCTATCTAACACTAAAAGAATTTTTCAATTCGAACCTGTAGTTTCTGAGATTAGCGCGTTCAAACAAACAAACTCTTTAGCTTTATAATATTAGTAGGTATAGATTATTAATTATAATGTTCATGAAATATTACTATGAGTCAACCAGTAGGTACCTAGTAGGAAAATTAGTTATGTAAGCAGCTGCCTGCTGCTGAATCTAATTTCCAACTTATAAGAATATTAAGAATGTCAATTGTGTGCTTATTTAATAGTTAATTAAATGTCGCTTTAGCCGTAAAGAAGAAGATCGTAAGTATTCACCTGCATATATATGTCTAATCAGCCAACTCGCCTTGGATTAGTGTGGCGTACCTACCTAACCCATCACGTTATAATAATATATGTACGTACGACTTTAAGCTTACTAGGTTCTATTACCATTCGGCCGAAGCCGAATTACTTTATTACCAAAAAGAATACAGGTGATATCACTACATCACAGGACAAGATAAGCTTGCCTAGTGCACGGTGCACCGGACACATCCAGTGGACCGATATATTTTTTAAACCTGGTGGATTGCATTGGCGCATATCTCTCCGCAAGGGCGGGCGGAGGGGTTATGCCGGACTCACCCGGGAAAAGATGAAGATATACCGTTAATACCGACTAAACCTACCACGGTGTTCCTCCTCACAATCTATGGTTGGGGCGCAGGGATCACTCGCGCATTCATCCTGCAGCAGTGGCCCACACTAGGCTAGCCTGTTCTGTGGTAGCAGTGATACGATTACTATTCGCCCTGTACAATTTTTGCTTAATTGAAATAAATATCATATATATCTTTTTTTATGACGTCAACTGTATATATGATATTAATATACAACAGCTGTACTTATGTACTACCCCTAATTATCTAGTAGAAGAGTTGTCGTTTCAAAATGTATCACTTGTATCATCGATCAAATATACCATAGATGCACGATCGTCGCTCGAAAAACGGCGCCAACAAAACTGCATAAATCAGTCGTATGCACAGTTTCGCGTGCACTTCGCAGCCACTTTACGAGGTGACCACGCTAGCAGTGTGACGTTTCATGATGCCAAAAGTGTGTAGGTAGTGAAAAATGTAAAAACTATACTCTAAGAGTGCAAAAAAAGGATGGAGTGTCGTACTTTCGGTAAGTATAGTTTTGTTATGAAATATTTATTATATTTTGATGAATAAGGCACTTTAAATAATACATTTGAAAATATTTTCGTTTGAATTTAAATGCATGTATTACGCACCTGTCCCGCTCACTCTTGCGTGCGCTGCCCGTAAACGAGAGCGAATCGACACCACTACCTTGGAACAAAGTCCATACGAAATGGCATGGAGTCGTTATAAGTTGTTTTGAATTATTAATATAATATTTGTATTAATATATTTTAGCTTTCCACATACTTAATGAAATTCGAAGGGAGAAATGGAGACGTATTATAGTTCGAGATAGAGATGACGAATTTCACAACCAAATACTTCTTGCGTAATTTGTTCAGAGCATTTTAATGAAGAAGATATATGTGTAACTAAGAAAGGGTTAATACAGGGGAAATACAGCCGTACCGAATATACAGGTAAAATACTTTGTCATTTAATTTAAAATTATATGTTAAATTTAGTTATTTAAAGTTATATACGGCCTAATGTTTTATTAACTATTATTCGTTATTTTTATAGCAGAAGAGTCAATAGTGCAATCTGAAGTGAATGCAATAACACCCCATTTGACAGAGTAAAATCTTAATTGAAAATATATTGACATAGGTACGTCTACACTACGCGGCAAAATTGAAAAATGCGTAAACGAAAGTTCGGTATAAGTGGTATTTGTTAAATAAGTTGATATTGTTTAAAGGTACATAAAAACATTATTTTAGTAAAGTTGTTAATTTTTTTATCTTAGTTCCTTCATTAACGAAAGTATCCTGGTAAAATATATCTAATTTTGTTAGCTAATTCGATCATCTACGAGTATATAGTTTCATTATTCTTTATTGAAACTACATAGAAAATACACATACAATTTTTTACATAACATGTAATACAATGTACGAAGATGAGCATAATTATTGGTACTGTAAATTATTGGCCAACTTTAATATATATATGTGCGCTTTTTATAAAGTTATATAATGTCTTCCTTACAGTTTAATATTGTCTTCTATTTACGCGAATATTATTCATTGAAATTAAACTGCTATATACGGATTTTATCGCGTTGTTTATTTGACACTTTATTACAAAATTTTGAAAATTGTTACACTTCTACTACTATTAAACTTTACTAATTTTTAAGCTAATTAAATTATTATTAAACTATTTAGATTTAATTTTAATTTTCCTTACTGTTACCTGCTATAATTTAATTATTAAAATGAAAGAATATAACAATAGCTTATTATCAAATTGTTGTCATTCAATAACGTAAATTTAGTTACACGTCCAATCAAAGATTTAAAAATATATTAAAATGAATAATGTCCATGAATTCCTTCTTTCTATGTTCCGAGCGGTAAGAATATCATTCGCACCCTTAATAAAACAGAGACTTATCTTAGTATTTTGGATTAAATAAATTTGAACGCTATTGCAAAGATTTAATACAAATATAATATTAGAATTTAACATATATAATTAGAGCTCAAATTGCCTTACTTTCAAATTTCGAGTTAAGTTGCTGTTTTATTAAGAGTGCGATATGCTAGTCAAAATAATAACACTCGCATAATTATGTAATTGTTGCGACGATTTTACACTTAATTTTAATTGATATAGGTTCATTTCAGAATGTTTTGTTTACGTAATATGATATTTTTACCGTAGTGAGAGATTTAAGGAAACATTTATGATACTTTGTCATAAGTATTACGACGGTATCACTAAGTGTTAAGATTTATATTAAGTTGAATTAATATTCACTCTAGGACTATTTTTAAATAGTCGAACGAGTAAACATGACTATAAGAACACTACAATTCGGAGACATTATTTGGGTATGATTTAATATAAGAACGTGCATCTATGGTATATTTGATCGATGACTTGTATCGAGGACTTTACAAACATTTGAACACCAGACAGAAAGTACCTACGCCTAGACACGCCATCCACTTTACATATATTTGTTTTTACCTTGGTTTTCACCAGTCGCTTGGTCGCTGCCGTGTCGCCGTTGCTATAATAGTGCGGCTTCGCCCTTATGTGTACCGAGTCAACACATGATTGAACTTATCATATTTGTACAATTGGAAAACCCCCTCGTTGAGCCCACCCTCTTACAGGACACCGGCTTATACATCTTTTATTAAGTATGTCGAGATTCATTTTATGAGCATTAGGTAAGTAGAATGAAAATTTAAATTTAACGGAGTATAACGACAACGTCGTGTCGTCACTTTGTCAACTGAGCTGTACATGGTCCTACGTTAGCGATTGACAATTATAATGTACTTACATAATATTGTCTTCTGTTTACGCGAATATTATTCATCGAAATTAAACTACTATATACGGATTTTATCGCGTTGTCTATTTGACACTACTTATTACATAATTTTGAAAACTGTTACACTACTACTACTATTAAACTTTACTTTCTAAGCTAATTAAATTATTATTATTAAAACTATTTAGATTTAATATAATTTTACACTTTCCCCGACGTTTCGGTTGCTTTGCAGCAGCCATGGTCACGGGAAGACTAAGATGGTAGTTGTCTCAATGTTCCAGTGTAGTTATTTCAAAGTACCCGAACATAATTTAATCATTGGTGTTTCTATTTACGCAGAATGAGCTCAAAGTATCATGAAGTCTAGCTGTGGTTTGCTTCTTCTTGGGTTTGACTATTTGTATTACTGGATCCCAAGCTGGTGGTACTTTCCAATCATCTTCTCTATTAAAATTAGGATGTTTTTTTGATTTTAATAGCCTCGCGAAGCATCCATGGTAGGAATCGGTGTTCTTTAGCGAGAATCTGCAGTTTGTCAAATCTCAGGTAGTAGTTGGTCCCCAGTTGCACATGTTCACACACGGCAGACTTAAACGAGTGTTGCTATTTTACATCAGCTATATGTTCTTTCATGCGGGTGCCTATGTTTCTCTTGGTTTGACCAATGTATGAGAGTCCGCAGTCACAATCTATTTTATAGACCCCTGCATCTTGTAAAGGTAGTTGGCACTTGACGGATGGTAAAAATTGACTTATCTTCGTTGGCGGCTTGAAGTATGTGTTGATTGAAGCTTGCTTCAAGATGTAGTCAATCTTGTCAGTGACACCCCTTACATAAGGTAGTATAGCAGGCTGGCGCTCGACTGTAGCTGACTTTTCTCGGGATCTGTGACAGCGGCGCGGCTGTTGGAGCTTGTTGTCTTGCAGTACTTGCTTAACATGTTGAAGCTTGGCGTCCAGGTGTTTCTTGTCACAGATCCCATATAATTAACTTTTTATTTGTATTTTATTATAGACACCTTTACCAGTACTTGGATGCACTTTACTAATGTAATATTTGCGAACATAAAATACATGACAAATAAATAATTGTCCCGTGTGGGAGTCGAACCCACAACACTTAGCGCAGTGGTAGCGACGAGACGACCACATGCTCGCTATGCTATCTGTGCACTTATATTTTCCATTTCCTTCTTGTAATGTAGTCTTTTATTGCTTTGTACTTAGGTCAGCATCGCAAGAGTGAAAGACCTGGTATTATCTTAAACAATCACTTACATTCTCAAGATAAAAGGATCATGTCTATGTTATACACCCTTTGATAGTATAAAAAGTAGTGTTGTGGGTTCGATTCCGATCCAATTTTTCGAAAATGTAGGTATGTAATCCGCGAATAATTTACCGAATCTGGGTATTCTTTGTATAAATGTTAGTAAAGTCCTGTTTATAAATTGTATTACTTCTAGGCACAGGCTTCCTCTTAGTATTTATCATACTGAGGGGCAGCCCGTGCCCGTGTTTAGGACGTGGTCGACCATGCTGGCCCAGTGCGGGTTTGCAGACTTCATACATTTGCGAAAACATTTTGTAGAACTCTCAGACAAGCAGGTTTCCTTGTAGCTAGGTACTTCGTAACTTGGGTAAGACTATTAACGTCTACGAGACACAGTTCCAAATTCCATGCTGCGAAGTACTAAGAATTTCTTGACCGAAATCCCAAAAACCAGTTTGCCCGTTCCGTAACACAAACCTTGGACCTAATGTATAGCTATCGCATTTATCCCTGCGCCACCGAGGCAGTCATCCACCGACTTATTTGACAAGATCTTCCACTGTACTTTGTTATCATTCACTAGAACACTATTCTGCCGAACGCTAACTAAAAAGACGTTAAGCCTAAGAGTTTGTCCACAACACCGCGTCACGATGTCGTTAACGTGGAACGATGCGGTGTCGCGGCGCGGCACGTTGACGTGACGTGCTGACGCACGGTATGGCAATGTCGCCGCGGAACGACGTGTCGGACGGCGTCGGAAACGGGTGTGCGTTACCGCAGCAAACTGTAATAAAATGTCGTGCTTTAGAGAGTTGAGAGTATAACAAATAATTAGTTGGTCGTGAAGAGTAATTTGTTCACTAATAGCAAAATTTGTTCAAGTTGTAGTTGTAAAGTTATTCGAGAAAAACAGATTGAACAAATTTTACAATTAGTGAACAAATTACTCTTCACGATGAACTAATTATTTGTTATACTCTCAACTCTCTAAAGCACAACATTTTATTACATTTTGCTGCGGTAACGCACACGGATGCGGCACGTGGCTACTATGCAAAAGAGATGTATTATAGAAATTATTGATTCGGATTTATTGATATCACTTATTGAGGAACGTCCAGTGCTCTAGGACAGGACAATAGATGATTTTAAGGAAAAGCATTTAAAAACCGAAGGCTGGAAGGATGTTTGTCGAAACATTTGTAACGTTGCGTCATCATGACGTATGTTTTTACGACAGAGTAACGTAAATTTTTCACGTCACGTCAACGTGTCGCGCCGCGACACCGCACTGTTCCACGTTAACCACATTATGACGCAGTGTTATGGACAAGGCCACGCGTTTAATATCATCAAGGGCTTGTACCATAGTACAATAAGAATAGTAGGTTAGCTAAGGCCGATCGGCGAGTTAATTGCCTACTATTGCGTTGACGCACAGGGTTGTCACTTTTATTTTTAGTTTAATATTATTTGCGTATTATGACAGCACTAGGTTTTTAACAACGTAACATCTCCGGTATCTAGTACCTACTATTATATATTCTGTGACTGCGGGCACATTATAGTCGCTAAGCCGAAGTATGTATATTAAAAAACGAATTATGAACAAAACATCTCACATAACACCTCCGAAGTACATATTATAATTATTAATAACTACGTATGTAAACTAAACAACTAAACTATGACAATAACCAAAGCTATCTTATGAAATAAAATGAAAAACAAATTTTAAACATCAATCACTCAATTCACTCAATCCAACAGTGACTAGTAAGTGCTGAAATGAATACCCGTGTTAATATCTACACCGTTTCAATAAAACACCACGGCGTAGGGTTTGTCGGCGCGCGCGCTTTTTCGCCGCTTTTATAAGTGATCGCGCTGAATACCTACTTCACAATTTAAGCTTGAATAGCTTTTTTTTTTTCAAATACTGACTAAGCGTTATATATCGCGATATAACTATCTAAGCACCTTATATGGCGAGGAACTAGTTTAATTTACTGTCGTTTAACACATTGAATTATACGTTTTGTTTGTAAATACATACCTACCTATAACATAGTACACGAGACTGAACAATTACATATCTGTGAACTCAAATGCTCAATTCAGAAACCTGAGTTAGTCTATTAGCGTATATACACATACCTAATTTAATTAGAAAAATGTTTAGGTTGGTACTTACGCTTCTAGTTCAGTAGGTATTTGGAAGAATGATAAGTCCGGGTTTGAGGAGTTGTTATTGAGGCACCCGAAGACAAACTAAATGGATATAAAGTGGCCAGTGAGAGCAGCGAATTCGAGCGGGCGAGCAGTGTAGTACGTGAATGCGCGCGATCAAATGCGTGGCGCATCCCGTACAGAGACCCCGGCCGCCCCGTTTGGCTTTGTGATTGTGTGCGTGCGTACACGGCGCCGGCGACTCACGCGCACATTCAAACCGGCGGCGGCCGATTTGTATGAAGCTATCCTACTATTCTTATTGTACTATGCTTGTACCACCACCTCCAGATAGCATTTATCTATAAGATAAAATTCTCGCCATCTCTCTTCTTTAACCTAACATGAGTGAGACAGCATACGATTTATCTTTCGGATAACTATTACTTGTTAGTTGTAGGAGTGGCCATAAGCGTTGTTACTATTTTCATGGATAACGTTTTTGCTGAAAGAATTGCGATGTTATTTAGACAATTATCCAAGACGCCATGTCTTGCATGATTGTTTACCTACTGTGATGTAGATCATATAGTGTCTTATCTATGATGTAGATTAAATTGGCTATGGCATCGGACTAAGGCTACGAGGTCTTTCTTACTCGATCCTTCTAGTAACGACCATCTTTTCTTTAATATATATAGCATTTGCCATTCTAAATAACCTAAACACTTACATACTCTGGGTCTTATCTGGGTAGCGATAAAATAAAACACAAAAGATCAGTTCAATATGTAATTTGGCATTTAGTGGTCTACAATAACAATCACTTACAATTTAAACAGTTTTTCTCATAATAATTATAATTTTAGTGAACCATAATTTAATTTTGCTATCGATCCATCTAATGTAAAAATATAGACTCGTCAGAGATCCCGTCTAACATTAGCTCTAGTCAAGTGTTTGTTAGACGTAGATATAACAACCGCCGCCGTTCCGCGTTTACAACAATGACCTTAAATAATTAATAAGAATTTTGACAAGTTCTCTTTTGATGGCCGATCTTTACAATTAGGCTTACAATACTATTCAAGACACTGGACAATTCGAGTTGGTAGGGAGGTACATAGTACTATATTGATTTAACTTTAGCAGAAACTGACACTTCAAATTCAAAGCTATTAAGGATGTTGCTGATGCGACACAAATTGCGTAACATAGTAACCGCTATTCTGCCGTCCTTTAACTAAAATGCCGTTAACCCACAAGCGCGCGATTATGAGTTTTTAATGAAAAGTAATATAGTTTTGAATTCTATACTAGAATATAGATATAGATAGATAATTATATAGATAAAAAGTTTTAAATTCTAGTAAAATTATAGATAGACAATTCCAAACTATTTTACTATCCATTAAAAAGTCATATTCGCGCGCTTGTGGGTTAACGGCATTTTAGTTAAAGGACGGCAGTATTGAAATCTTATCATTATTTACTTTTTCGATTGAATGCGGATGTTTTGATTTGAGTCTGATAATTTTGTATAATCTCATTTGCATGTATATTTGAGGTATTGATTTCTTTAATCATGCACAGAGTAGATTATTAGCACATTATCATATTGCATAGCGAGTAAGAATCTACACATCCGCATCTAATTTTAAAATACAGCACCTGCAAATGTCAGGTAAACCTACATCCGTAACATCCTTAAGAATCGCGGCAGAAAATTATTCTGTTAGACACACAAGAGGTATATGAGTATATAGCATAACATTAAAATTAATAGCACGTACAGAATATAAGGTAGAAAGGAATAAGGTATTACAACTATTTCAATACCTACAATCTACCGATCGGCTGAACCGTAACAGTTTTGCTAAAAACTGGATATATAATTCGCATCCTTAATAAAACAGAGACTTATCTCAGTATTTTTGATTAAACAAATTTGAACTCTATTGAAAAGATTTAACACAAATATAATATTAGAATTTAACATATACAATTAGAGTTCAAATTGGCTTACTTTCAAATTTCGAGTTAAGTCGCTTTTTTATTAAGAGTGCGATATATATTCAAATTGTAAATCGTAACATTACTTTGCTTAATATGTAGCCAAACTGAGAATTCTTATTCGTAAAACCGGCATGGACTTGAAGTAATTATGATGTGGGATCAGAGATCGCAGGTCATAACACAGATGTACAGAATTACATTATTATGTGCATATCATTGTGCGTTTATTTTTAAAGCATTTGACGCCAAAAGATATGTTGATTGATAAGGTGACAATTGTATATTAATACATTATTATTCTTAGTATTGTTATAAGCATTTTTGAGGACAACGGAGAGGCGATCGCTTGCCCGCTGTACCGTCAAAATTTTGTCTACTTTTTTAAACTGTGTATATTTTGATTTATCACGTCACATATGATATACTATTTCTAAAAGGTGGTAAAGACTTCTTAGAGATCTCAATTCAAGTCCAAATGTAATTTATTTTAATTCTATCTAGTGGTTGTTTTCATACTGACAAGAGATCCGTATCCAGCAGATTACAAACAATACTGATATTACCGAATATTCTATTTCACAGTTGTCGTTAAAATTTTACAAAATTGTCACCGAGCAACATGTCTTTTGGCACATATTCTGGCTTAAAATATTTATTTAATCGAGTAGCCTATTTCGTTGTGTTGAACCATACGAAAACACGTATGAGTCATTTTATCAAATAGTGGGTGTATTATCGGCAAGTGGCTCACGTTATCTGTTTCATATTGTCAACATTATTATCATAATAATGGACGATAATCGCCACATATCGCTGCACCATCAAGACATATATATCATCTCACTTCAATAGTTGTTATTATAAGTTATCACTTTATCGATTTTGCCAATGTATGCCTACACTCCTATAGTGACGAACAGAAAGGCTCGATCATAAATAAAACTAAAATTTTAAAGCACAGATTACTGTTAATGTCTCTCACGAACACTTGAGCAATGTTGATAAAACTGGCTATGGTTTGTAAAGTTTGTGTAAATAGAGGCAAAAACATAATAAATATACACAAGAAATAAAGACAGAGAATTTAGAAACTAAAATTAGTGACCGGTAAGGATTTTAGTCATTTAATCAACTTTTGTAAGGAGCAGATTTGAAAGATACGAGTTCTGTTAAAACGCCAAATTTATTCCTCAGATATGTTTTATCAGGAAAATCAAATTTCAATCATTTTTCTGACGTGCGCCTCTATGTTGTATAGTGTGTATATAACGTTAACGACGCTTCAGCTCCAACATAGTGACATGATTATGTAAATAACAGTACCCAGAGGTGAATGAAGCATTCATACAAATGCAAATTATGAAAAAAAATACAAACAGTTACTAACAGTTTCAAAATATTTTTCCAAGCTGTATCTACCTCATTATGTTAAATACTGCTTTATATAAATAAGATACAGTCGAAGAATATATATATTAAATGCATTTGGAATGAATATCTAACGCTTATCTTCTTAATAAACATAAAATATTTACTACTTATGTAAAAAAATTATTTAATAAAATTGAAGTGAATTAGTCATCATTAAAATTGTTGCAATTCATTCTAAAATAATTTGAATCAGCTGAATAAAATAAATTGTCTGTGTTCTATCAGGTAACGAAGTATAATAAATTTTGACAGGTGTAACTAAGGATAAAAAGTGATGTAAAAAGTACGTAAAAATAAAATGGCTACCGCGTGCGACGACATTGCTTTGTTAGTTAATTTCAGTCGGCCAATTGATCAATATATTGTATGCTCACTGTTTCTTAAAACTACAACTTATAATTAAAATTTATGTAAATTGATAAATAAAAATTATTGCCAACAATAGAGTGTCATACAATAATAAATAGAGTTAATAAGATAAAAATCAAAAACGTCGATTTAGTCTAAAATTATTATATGTATATTTTTTCGTCTTTTTAATTAAAAATAACTTAAGAGTAAAAAATTCTTCTTTACAGTTATAATTCACTTACAAGCGACATAATTATTATTGTTCGTTTTTGACATTTCTCTTAACGGCCAAGGTCGAAGGCTTAGCCTTTAAATTCATTTATTTAATACGAGATACGAATGTGTAAATAAAATCGACAAAATATGTTAAAACTCAATTAAAACACATTAATAAATCCACACTATGAAAAGAAAATTTTTAGAACACTAGCGCACTCATTATGTCGTTTATGTCCTACGGGACGTATTATTGTGATGTACGTAAAACAAAGGAATACGACAGAGACTTGACCGTCAGGCACTCAGTAGCTGTGTAAGTTCACTAAGCACTGGACAAAGTAATCACAATTACATATTTAGCCTCACTGCATATTGAAGTAAAAGTAAGATTGAAAATAAATGGACTGGAACTAAATATCAGGCCAATCGCACTTGTATATTTATTGAAGGAAGTGCGATCTGCTGGCTGTCGAAATTGAAGGCGGAGTCGACGTATGCTTTAACAATTATAAACGATTAGACCGTAATACGTCTGCTCTTATCATAGCTAACCATATACTTACTATAACTATGTTATTAATCAAAAATCACATCAAGTTATCCCGATCAAAAGCGGGTTTACAACATTAAAGAAATTTTAAAAGAGTCATCTCACTTGCCTTCAGCGGCTAAGTCTTATTACTGTATATATATAATACATGATTGGGGATTTAGTTATCCTTAGGCCATTCATAATTCTATCTATCGTAGTAGTAGTATATTTTCTAGACAATCCAGTGGGAATTGAAAATGCATATGCAATTACGTCCACACCTCAAAGAAATATACGGCCTGCTTGATTGTAAAAAGCAAGTACAAAAAGTGCGCATTTCGGAATCACCAAATGCTTCATAAATTGTTATTAATTTTATATAGAAGACGGCTTTAGCTTACTACATAACCTGATCGTATACATACTTTTAGCCGGGCAATCAGGAACGCATTATAAATTATTTTCAGATTAGAAGAAGACGGACTACTCGTGCCTGTATGAGTGGAAACTTTTCCTTAACTTACATTACTATAAATTGGATATGCACCGCTATACTATATTAACCAACGACATTCAGAAGGGTGCATGTCGCTCTGAAGATATTATACCATTCTCAACGGTAGGCAACATCCTAAATGCTGTCCTACACCCATACAATTGGTCGTCACATTCAACGAGCTTGTAGCTTGAGCGTATACATAATTAGTTTAACAATCTTAGCCTGTTCAGTCAATTCACACTGGACTATACATAACCTCCTCCAGCCAATCACTTGAGATAATATTATTTTTATATATATGTTAATAGATATTTTGTGCGTAACGAATTCATAGTAGAATATCATTTGAAACATTCAGATCGTAAGAATACATGTTATTTTGACAATGCTTTCCACAACTCAGAAACGGAACGTATGTACTCGCGATACGTTTACTTCTTAGCGTTGCCACTGCTCTTGTTCGTACGATTGTCTTGCAGCGGAATCTGTAAAGAAAAGTACATTTAATGTAGGTCTTTGAATTTGTTATATAAAAACTCTTGCAGAGTAATTCGAGGGCCACAAAGTATATACTATGAAATAATTTAAATTTTTCTGTATAAAATAATTTGAAGTCAGAAATTGCTTCGTATTTGTAATAAAACTGTAATAAAAATGATGCCTCTGTTTAAGAAAATCTTGCTTCTTTTGTTCTTCAAGTTATGAGATATTAGGCTATTGCCTAAACATACATATATAATATTAATGTATTATATATGTTTTGCTTCATAATGATACATGTCACCAATATCTTTTGCCTCCAAACCGCTATCTAGGATGAGAGTAAGTCAAGCTTATTACTTCAGTGAGGCTTGAGCGGTCCACTTCAACAGTTAAAGGTTAATTACTTTCTGGTAGAACCATCAACGAGCGAGCTATACCATAATAACATATATAACTATATAACGAGCGATTATCGGCCACAGCAGCCACTAATCATAAGGCGGGTCGTCAAACTAGATATATATGGAGCACAATATATATATATATATATATATATATATATATATATATATATATATATATATATATATATATATATATATATATGTGTACGTTATCCGTATAATTGACTAATGAAACACATAAAGCCCTGAATATCGTTGAGTAGCATCTAATTCTGCAGAGGTAATAATGTAGTAAATAGGTATATAATGTACTTACAGTAGCGCGCTGGTCTTCCATGCGGCCAGCTTGCGCCCTCATCAGAAGAGCAAAGAAGTCATCATCAGGCACTGTCCTAGGACGTTGCTCTTCAGGCTTAGGACGCGGCATCTCAGTGCGTTGGTCCTCCAGCCGGGAGCCCTGCAAATTAAATAATGTGAAGAATGTTGGTGTAAAATCCACCAGGCTCATGTAGGAATGGACTGGACACGTCAGCTGGGCACTAATCGCCACCAACTGGATGCCACAAGATGAAGAAGACGACGTCGGCGGGCAGATCTAAACAAAGATGGCGGCACGACCTTTGAAAGGGACTGGCAGGGGATGTCCATCAACTAAGAGACTTCGAAGTCCAAAGGAGAGGCTTTTGACCAGCAGTGGGGATATCAACAAGTTAATGAAAAATAAAAACAGATTTTTGTTGTTGTTTTTTATTAAACACTAATTATGCTAATAGATAGACAGTCAAAAGTATGACAAGCTATTGCACTTTTTTAATATATATTTTCTCTTTATTTTTTCATATTTTTTCTGAATGGCCATCAGTTCTACTATAAGACGTTTCAAGGTTATCCATTAATTACCGGACACCCTGTATACAGGGTTCAATTAAAAATACTAATAAACTTTCACTATTGTATTCTTTACATCATACTTTACAACTTTTGTTCTAGGTACTGCTTTTTACAAACCCCAATACTTTCTTCGGAATTTCTTTTTGACATGTTTAATTGCAAGTGATGTTTTGTTTGATTAGTCCGCTTCTTTCTTTTGCGACTGCGTGTAGTCTTAAGTCTAAGTCGTGCGATTAGAGCAACCAATTGCAATATTTATATCCATATACGAAAATTCAAATAATGAATTATGAAACCTGGTTGAACAAAAAGTTAACATATACATAGGTATATGTCACGGGCAAAAGGTTATCAAAATATTTAATAAACTGTATATCTAGTATACATGCGTTTTAGAGTTCGAAAAATCTCTTATACAACAGCTTTGTCCGTCCGTCCGTCTGTCTGTTATACAACTTTCCACTCAAAAACCGTAAGAGCTAGAGACTCGCAGTCAACGCCATTCGACTCAGCATAGTCGATATAGCCCCGAAATGACTATGACCTTTGAGCTCTGACCTCAAAGTCACGTGACCTTTGAATATTTCTTAAACCATTTTTTCGAACTCTGAGATTTAAGGCAATTCATTGCCGATTCTCACTTGTATCGTATATACATATTACGCATTTACTGAAAACAATTGACTGGACTGCACGGATGGCGTAATGGTTAATGTGGTCACCGAGCCACTGCCCTGCGCCCGAGTGTTGTAGGTTTGATTCCCACACAGGACAAAAATTGTTCCAAGTCTGGGTGTTCTGTGTTCATTCTTTGAATGTTTGTAAACTTCTCCGCGAAACAGAAATTGCTTCTAGTGTGGGAGTTATCTTATTGAATATTATTATTATATAGCAAAAGCCTTCCTCTCGCTTTACCACATGTACCTGTTATGCGCTAGTTTGCACCAGTCTCTTCTATAGCTATTTAATAATAATAAAAAAGAAATAACGACGACTTGCCGGCTTTGGGATCTCCTGTTTGAAAATATTGTACATTAAGAATTCGTACCTGAATGCGAGCAATCATATCAAGGAAGTCATCCTCTGGCTTAGCGCTGACCGTGTGCTGATGACGCAGGCCCGGCAGCGAGGCGCCCTTGGTATCCTTGCCGAGTTTTTTGGGCACCGGGCGCAGTTCAGCGCGCTGGGAATCCATGCGGGACGACTGAAGGTCCGTTATCATATCAAGCATCGCCTCGTTTGAGCTGAAACCGAAGATTCATTATGAGAACAATGTCCTTAGGTTAATGTAAAAGACTTGCTGTATGAGTTTCGTAGCGGATATTGATACTGATAATAGCAGTTATATTCTGTATGACACAAAAAGAAATAAATATTAGTTGAATGCAAAGATTCAAACCGCACTACTACGCATTGATATGGTCATCTTTCTGGACGTTAAGTTGCCAGATGACACTCAATGCCAACATAACACCTGAATTATAAATATAGTATTATCCCACTACACTGTTTGGTAGACACATATAACAAGAACTTTACTGACATCGATATACTACATCTTAATAAGCCGAGATTTAAAAGTAGCATCATTGAAATTTTAAAGGAACGGCAGTAGGTCCAAGAGGCATATATTAGATAAGATTTTTATTAACTTTCATATATATTATTTTTTATTACTTTTATACATATATATACTTTTATTCTAATAGGCATAATTACAACTTTATACTATTTGTAAAGCAAGCACTTTTTTTTTTTTTTTACTTGTGGGAATGCATGACGCATACCCCTTCGCGGGGGCGGGCGGAGGGGTTATGTCGGACTCGCCGGGGTAAAAGAAGATGTTAAGATGATAAATTACCTCCCGGAATACCGACTAAACCTACCACGGTGTTCCTCGACAAAACCACTATCGACGGGGCCGCGCGAATCACTTTCGCATGCGGTCGCGACCCCGCCGAGGTGCACTTAATTAATTCTAGTTAACTTGCTTATGTACCATAGCCCGTTATTATTATTTCTTACTTTTTTTTTCTCTTTGGATTTGTTACTAATTTAACCTTTGCTACTATTGGTTAACTCGATATGACAGCTATTGTCTGCTTACAGATTTAAATTTAAGTATTACAAGTAATCTGTGGAAAATGTAGTGGGTAGTATATTTGTTAAGTTTAGTGTTAAGTACACAATGTATCCTCCTAATATACTACTGTTTGTTTTCCCATGGTCAATAAATAAATAAATCACGGTCACAACTCACACATATTGAAAAGTGTAGACACATCATTGCTGTTAATCTAATATGTTAGCTCATTCCTATTATAGAAGAAACTTTTTCGTGCGATTTAAGTACGGTGAATGATTAGCCAGAGCACAAAAATGACTTGTTTTCTAAACGAAGTATGGAAATCGCACACTTGTGACGTTATATGCAAGTTTACAACGAGTATACTAATCCTTTTATATGAAGCTAAAATATATAAATATAGCTGTGTTTAATACAGAAAGCATAACTTGTACTTCTACCGCTAAACTCTTTTAAACTAACAGCTGACATAAAAAATCAAGCTGTGGATATATGGTGCAATCAATATTATTCATTACAAGGACGCCCATTTGAGATTTTACATGAACCTCGAGCTTTTTTAATTTCTTTTGTGTATAGGATGTATGATGACCTATGTAGTCAGACAAAAGATGTTCAAGAATAATATAATAATTTGATGTAAATGTTATTTAATGCAACATCATATTACATGTTCTTATAGGGGATTTATTACCCAGTCATTCAAAGAGTAAATTTGCGTAGTTTACTAAGTATATTATCAAATAAAGACTAAAAGACAATAACTAAGACTGATGCAACTAAAATCGGCCTAACAAACTTTGTTCCACAATGACACGTTATTATGCTATGACAACATAATCCAGTCTTTCAAAGGTGCATTACTAACTAATGATACTTTATAAAGTATCTTATCAACTAAAGACTAAAACACAACAACCAGGACTGACGCAACTAAAATCGGCACACCAAACATTGCCCCACAATAACACGTTAATATCCTACCGACAACGTAATCCGGTTTTTCAAAGGGTGCATTACTAACTAAGTGTGCTTAGCTAAGTATCTTATCAACTAAAGTACTTTATAGCTCCTAAGTTGATATAAGGTTGTTTACAAATATTATTCTATCTTATTTTTTTTTTGTTAGTCTTAATTTTACTTAACATGTAATTTAATTTAATATAATTAGCATAGATATAAGCGTGTACACTGTAAGCTTATATTTTTATGAATAAATAACGACTGAATGGCTAACCCGGGCCGATATAACTGTAATCGACGCAACAGATCTTGCTTCACAACGATACGTCAATATCAATCAGCCACTTTACCTCAACTGCCATAGTTTATCGATGGTAACATGTTTGTAATAGCACAATGGAGCAAGTGTACTGCAATTAACTACTTTTATCTATATAATAGTGTCCATTGTTCAAGTGCTATAACGATAATACAAACACCGCAGTACACTGGACTTGATACGAATCTCGAGTGTTTTTTACATATGTATATGCACGCCTGTATATAGAAGGGTAGACGGACATCTACATACGCACACATTTAACCAGACATGTTTATTGGATTTATGTAAAAGATGGTGTCGTGTACTAACCAGACATGTTTATTGGATTTATGTAAATCATGGTGTCGTGTACTGGGATTATTGCCAGACCCTGTGATGCTATAGAAAATTAAACTCAGAAAAGCTGCCCAATTTAGAATTTCCTAGTGTTTAAAGTGGTTGTGGGTGTGTGTCGATCACGCACGGGACAAGAATTGTTGTAATGCACAAAGAGTTGTTCTGAGACTGGGTATTTTTTGTGTCCGCTGTTTGAATGTTTTTAAAGTCTCGCGCGACACAGTAATTAATCCTAGTGTGGGCGATATAAAGATGATATGTATCCCTAGTCTCTAAAAAACAAGAAATACATGAATTGGGAATAGAACTCGGGACATCGAATGTAAATTACTAATACTTTAGTTAAGCTAAGTGACTGGGGTCCATTCCTAAAACCTTGTGTGTCTTGTATACCTTACCCACTGAGATACGCCCGCATCTATCGTATAACTAAAACGTGTAGTCATCCCCTAAGAGGGTCAGATTCCAATCTGACACATTTCGACAGCAACACCGACGTACAATGAATGTTATATGAGGCCGATGATAAGCGAATATGCAGATCAAACTTTCCTCGTACTTAACCTGTAAATTTTTGGAATACTATAATTGACAATCCATTATATCTGGCCGCTGTCATTCAAGAGTTCAGCTTAAGCACATTAACAGATATTCAATCGTACCTGGTCAGTTGAAAACAAAGATTCAGTAAATACATCACATTAAAAAGTTATTGGTCGATAATAGAAGATAAACATACATACATACACAGATCCACGCCTGTTTCCCAGAGGGGTAGGCAGAGACTACGGATTTCCATTTGCTACGATCCTGACACACTTCTCTGGCTTCATTCGCTTTCATCACATTCCTCATACACGCCCGTCGGTTCAAGGTGCTCTTAACCTGGCCTTTGTCCAGAACGCCTCCAATCTGAACAAGAAACATTTGCCTAGGTCTTCCTCTTGCGACTGTTCCATTCACACTAGCCTTATAAACTTTCTTAGTCAGTCTTTCCTCGTCCATTCATTCTACATGCCCAAACCAGCTTAACATACCCTTTTCTACTCTTGTCACTATATCCACTTTCATGCCGCATCTCTTTCTAATCGCACTATTCCTTATTCTATCTTTCAGAGTCACACCACATATATTTCTCAGCGCTCTCATTTCTACAGCATTTATTCTGCTCTCATGCTTCTTTTGCCATAGAAGATAAACTATCCAAGATACGTATTTTTAGGTTAGTCTGGCAACTGACGATCATTAAAGCAATTATAGTCTATATCAAATTATATCCACAGTGAATATACTAATGAGACATAGTACAGTACCTACGTAAATAGCATTACTATGAATTTCGTGACATATGTATTAGGACGGCAGTTATAATGTAATTGTTTATTCGTATTTCGAAATTGATGGAAATCTCAGTGACATCATATAATAACATAAAAATTAAATATAAAGATATAAAATTTTACAGGTGTAGGGCCGCGTTACGTTAAAGTGGAGATGTGTTTTCATAATAGCGGAGATGAGAGGAGATGTACGGCAAAACCCAATAGCTTGGGTATTAAAACGGAGTATTACACTTGTAGTTACAAGCATAATACTCCGTTGAACTAACGTATTGATAATATGTCGACTTCGATCCCAAGATCCTGACCCTGACTCTGACTTTTCAAAGTTATGTGTGTATTTATTAGTTAAAAATCACTCGCTTTAATGGTAAAGAAAAATATTGTGAGGAAACCTGTACATCTAAGAGTTCTCCATAATGTTCTCGAAGATATGTGTAGTCTGCCTACCTGTACTGTGCAGTGTGGTAGACTATGGGCTAACCTTTCTCACACTAAGAAGAGACCCGTGCCAGTGCAGTGGGACAAATTTGTCCAACTGCATTGGCACGGGGAACGATTAAGAGATGTACTAATCGTTCCACTTTGATGGCAATCGGGCCTAGTACATTAGATATAAACTTATCGCGATCCTATAAGATAATAAGAATGAAGTATTCTATCTGCTGGATAATGCGTTATTAAAAACTTGTTTATTATAAAAGCCACGAGGAGTATTTTTTATCAATGTGTAACACTTGCATAACCCTGTCATTATAGTATCACAATTAGTAATTACATAAGCTTTGTTAGTATTATTTTGTATTGAATGGAGTCGATATAACTATGACTGTATCGACAGCGCAGCGGTAGTGAATGCGAATGCAGTCCGCGAGCTTTCAGTTGTAATTCCTGGGTCGGTTAATGTTATTTAACTTTTTTGTCAGTAGCGACACGGAATCTATAACTGAGCGTAATTGAAGACAGTTAGCTCATATGCGTTTAGGTAGGATTTAGAACCATACTTGGCGAAATGTTGGATGGTGGATGTAATGTACCTCTGCCTAATCTTTTAGTTATATAGACGTGAGATTTATGTATGTATACACAACCAAAAACATTGTCTAGATCCCGCTGTCCGAATTTCAGATTACAGCCATTAAAAACAATAAAAGTATATTAACGAACAAATTTACTATAATAAATTTCAAATTTAGAAACCGCATAAGCGTTCCATAACGCTAAACGTCCTTTTAGTTAGTGGATGGCTATAATAAACAGTAACTATCTGGTTATTTTTCTAAATATTGCTATCTGCTGTAAGGCAATTCGCTGTAGCTGCTTCTCTGGCAATGTGTCCGGTAAACGACAATAGTTTTACACTTTTGGCTATAAATATATCTATTACTAGAAGGCAAGTAAAAAGAAAACAGAGTACATTGTCCCACAATCTCACAAGTAAATAAGATTGACATAAGACAATATAAATAGTGGGGCCATTGCTGCGCGATTTTCCTTAAATCGGAATGTTACCCACCTGTCTATCTAAAAAATATAGCGATAGATAAAACAATAATAAATCTACGAACCCCATCTCTTCATCATAACTCTTCATGACACCTGTCCAAAAAAATCACAAAGCAAAATATATTATCGCGGTCACTTGTGTATCGGACGCAAATTCGAAAGCGTATGAAAATTGGCTTCGTATTAAATATTTATTGTCTAAATGATAAAGGCACGCTCGTACACAGTGTCGGCGCTTCTGTGTCAGAAGCAAGGTGAAACAGATGTTGTTGAAAAGTGCAGATAGTGCGCAGTGTTTGTGTAGATAGGGAGATGATATAGCGATAAGAGACGAGTGTCCGCCCGATGGAGTCTCTGATAATGAATTCGGTCAAGAACACGGCGGGCCTCTCCCTGTGTGAGGTTCTGCACTTACACAAACTTACTGTATGTGCACAGACGCAGATATATACTATATATTATATTTCTTTATTATTATCCCAAGCGTTTTTAAGATTATAGCAAGTTGATTCTCAAGTCGGCAATGTCATTTTTCATGAGTTCTTTTAACATAGTATTTATCGTAGATTACGTATCCATAAAAATGAAAATACGTGTGTTGATTCTCACTATTCAGGGTGTCGCTTCGAATGTTGAAGGAGGAACATTTATAATGCGCGGAGTGAACATGTATATGAAAATCAATGGCTCCAGTCGCTCCAGGCTCCAAATCCGCGCTTTCTGCGCTTCGATAGTACAAAAAACAATAATGGACCCCTTAAAACATATTAACAATATATAAATAGTCATCAAGATATATATGACATAATATCTATATATTAGTACATGAAGAAAACGTAGCACAACTTTTGTACATAGAGTACAAGATAAGGCTTAGTTAACGTTTATGTAGAGTGCAGAAACCTTAAATTTATATGAAATATATAAATTTTCTATTTAATTTAATAAATTACGTTCGAATTTCGACCACGGGACCAATAGTTTACGTAGAGTGATAATAGGGCTTACATCTTCTAAAGTATATATAGGTTACTCATTTTCAATTTTTGACTTGATGCTCTTATTTGTTATGATAGCAAATAACTCGTTAATTTTGTCTGTGCCTATAATTTATCTGATGTGTAATGCTTTAAAATATAAGAAAACAACTCAAGATAAATTTGACACCTTCGAATACCCAAAATGATGAAGATATCTTTTGCTAAATATAACATAGCTTCTGTAATATGTTTATCATTCTTAGAATTTGTATAACTAATATTATGAAGCTGAAGAGATTGTCTGTTTGTTTGAAGACGCTAATCTCTTGAACCGTTTAAAGTCCGGCTGAATGTTTGTGAAGTTTTCCATGAAAAAGAGTTTATATCTAGTTCAAAACCAACCGATCAATAAGTAAATAAAAAGTTGTTGGTGACGAAAACTTGTTTCAGGACTATTAGTATTTGAAATTGAGATCTCATTTGAAGCAAAGAAAGTCTGTATTAAGAAAATGAAATATATTCAAACATTAATTATTTTTGAATATTTACAATGTACGCAAATACAACAAAAGTTAATATAATAATAATAATTTTGGGTCAGTATAACTAGGTTAAATTCTAGTTTTAATACAGCCTATAAACATAGACTTATACATACAGCAAATACGTAACTTCTTGAAGCGTTCAAGGAATATTATGATAATCGTACTTAATAGAAGCATTTCCAATGTGTTCTCGACTTCTGTTTTGAACTGCTAATATCGACCGAGTTAACTGACATCGATAATAACAATGACATGCGTCTCGTGTAGTTCTTTTGTGTCTGACATAGAATACAGTGAATTCATACATTGCTTCAATGGCAAGGCTACATACATAAATGTCTGTAGGCCATGAAGCACTTATTACGTATCTTTCTAACAGTATTTGACCAATTGCTATCGACTTTAATACGTATTCAAATTAAATTCTTTGTACAGATACACAGATATAGATACAGATACAGATGTTTACGTCATGTATAAGATCCAAAACTGAATATTCGTTGAAACTATTACGTATTGTTTTGCACAATGTTTATGTTACGTTATAACTTATGTAAAGGTGCTGAAAAAGTAAGAAGATCAGAACGTGTCAATGCAGTTGTGAAAGAGGTTTTGTGTTTAAGTAACTAGGGATCAAGGTCCGTGTTACAGGGTACTTTACAAACTTACAATCAACAGACACAAAATACATCCAGAACAATAATTTGTTGATCACATATATAATTATCTATATATATATTATATATTTTAAGAGTAGTAGAGCCTAGCTGATTTCTGCATGAATGGGCCGGCTCGACCGAGGAAGGACTACCCTCTCACAGAATATCGACGTGAAATACCAGTATGCCTACTGTTGTGTTTCGTTCGGTGAGTGAGAGTGCCGGAGGCCCAATCACTCTCTTTCCCCTTTCCCGCTTTTTCTCCTTCCCACTTCCTTTCCTAAAGGGTCGGCAACGCGCAAGTGATGCCTCTGGTGCTGCAGGCGTCCATGGGCTACGGCGACCACTTACCATCAGGTGGGCCGTATGATTGATTGCCACCATAGATGTATAAAAAAAAGATATATATAATAATAATAATAATATTTTATCACATACACGCAACACCATCTAGGCCAAACTAAGCAGAGCTTGTACTATGAGTACTAGACAATGGATAAACATACATATATACTTTTTTTTTGTTAATACATACATATTATACATAGAAACACCCAGACCAAGACAAACATCCATGTTCATGCACGTAAATGTTTGACTTGTGTGGGAATCGAACCCGCGACCTCAGGCGTGGCAGTTGGTTACACTAACCACTACGCCACCGAGGCCGACATATACATATATCGTATGTGGGCTTTTAACACACAGCACTTAGCTCAACAGCGACGAGGCAAGATCTTTCAAAGCGGCGGAGGCAATGAGCTATATATAAAAAAATATAGAAGACGCAAGAAAGCCTAGCTTTTAAAATATTTGTTGATACCTAGGCAGCAGAGCGAGAATAAATGTGTCTGTTGCGCATGAGGACTCGAGTCCGATTTTCAGGCAGACAGTTAAACTGGGTTTCTCTGTCAACAAATTCTTAATAGCAGCATGGAGTCTGAAAATATGCCTGAAAGATATATATATAAGGTTGCCCCTGTTACGTGAAACCTAATATAGCTAACTAAATTTATTTATTTATTTGAGAATGCCAACATTCGTATACACCGTTACATATATTATGTGCGTATTGATTGACAATTATCGCCTGCTCCGTGCCTCGGAGAGCACGTTAAGCCGTCGGTCCCGGCTGCCATGACACATCTATGGCAGTCGTTATTGGGAGAGTGTCGACACAAAAGAACCCACTGGGTCGAATTGTCGCCGGTCTGCACTGATTGGCCCCCACATAACATACACAGATACATATATTGTAGACACACAAGTAAAATATTATAAGTGTAACAAATTAATTAAGGCAAACACAACATGCGAATAATGAACACAAACTAATTGTAGGTAATAACTTAATAAACTAAAACTAAATTAAATCTTAAGCTAAATGCAAAAATAAATGTAAAAGATGAGCACAGTAAGATTAAACGGTTGGGTTTTAAATGTCCTTATATATAGGTGTCAGACTTTTGTTGTAGTTGTAATATATCGTATCTATACTAATATAATAATATTATAAAGCTAAAGAGTTTGTTTGTTTGGTTGAACGCGCTAATCTAAGGAACTACTGGATCGAATAAAAAAATGATTTTATTATTGGATAGCTTATTTAGCGAGGAAAGCTAGATGCTTTATACATCACGCTACGACCAATAGGAGCGGAGCATCACTGAAAAATGTTGCAAAAACGGGGCAAATTCACTTATGTGACGCAGACGAAGTTGCGCGGGTCAGCTAGTTGTTATATAAATATTAAATAGTCATGCGTTGTTAATTAAAAATATTAATCAATTATCGTGATTCGGTTGCTCGGGTCGTGCAACATATTGTTTTATTAACGTGTTAACTTTACAATCGTTGCGTCATGCGAGCTGTCAATACTTTATTTAACACCTTTATTACCACTTTGAATGATTTCTGGGTCACCAATGACAATTAAGAAGAAACAAATGGTCGACTCAATATAGCGATACTAATAAATTATTCGAATGACATTCGAATACAACGCAGGAGCTACATTTCATGAACAGCAACGCACCTAAATGCTCGTCTGATTATCATTCGAAGGAAATTATTCACACAGGGACACTAGTATTGACGGGTTATATACAGTATATATTCAATATATATGTATACATATATATATATTATACAGTATGTATATAATATATATATAGTATATAACCCGTATTTCATAATGGTTTTAAGCATGCGTCTGTTGGAACGTGTCCGTTTCGATGCGTTGTATTGATTATGTATCACTATTTAATTTGTACCAGTGATCTCAAGCAAACGATGTTCTATAGAGTGGGTATTAATATTGTACTTACCTAGCAGGTTTGGCGCCGTTGCCGCTGCTAGCAGATCGCTGTAGCTTATGCGTGCTACTCTTCGGCTTGAGCCGGTTCTCCTTGTTGGAATGCAGAGTGGCTCGTTGCTCGTCCATTCGCTCCGACTGGCACCGGCTCAGCAAATCAAAGAACGACTCCACGGGATTGTCCTCAGACTCCGCGCGAACAACCTCGGGTTTCTTCTCCATCGTTGTCTCAGATTCCTTGTTTTTCGCGTCAGGCGTTATCTACAAAAGTCAAAGCACACACGCGACATTAATCATCGCGAATATTTGGATGGACATGCCTAAGTTCAGGGTCCTAATGGGTTAGTTAAATGAAAGCGGCATATGTTAGTTGGCGTATATATTTAAGTTTTAATGAATAATAAATGAGGCGGAGTTCGTGGCGTGGCTCGTCGGACAGGCGCAGGCCGCGCACATCGAAGTGACGTGTGCGCGCGGCCCGTTGATGCTCGTCGTCTCGACGACGTCGGTGCTCGCCGCAAATCTTCGCGTCGCCTCCTGCCTCCCGTTCACAAATATTTGTTAACTCTCAATGTTACACAATGAGACCTTGGTCTCACTTGGTGGGTAGCCTTTCCAAATAAAAATTTTGAACAACATAGCCAATCGTGTCTGGTACTGCCAGATTGGAAAGTAACTCCCAACTTCAAGTTTATATGGTTGCAGTCACAGACCATGAAACTCGCTAGGTTCCTACTAGAAACGCCCCGCTCTCGTATTGTATACATTCCGAGCGTTTCAGTGACAGCTGTCATATATACTGTCAAACTGACTCCGTCGCTTGGCATTCATATTATAATCAAATTCGTTTCTAGTAGAAGCGTGGCGCGCAACATTCCGTGCTCTGTGGTGGCAAACCAGATAACTTAACGTCATATTCTTGCGGTAAGGAGATTTTAGCGTGTGCAGAAAGAAGCACAACAACTCACTTAATGGCGGGCTAGCAATGTAAAGCATACATCTTGCATGCAACTATAGACTACTACATCAATTATAGCCGAGTAGTTTTATAAAAGTCTATATTTACCACATGCATGTCTGTATACATATTATTATGCGTTCTGTGTTATTTCTCCTCCACCGCGTAATGTCCAATGGACAAGATAATAGTTGTACATACTTGAATCAAAGATAGTTCTTCCATGCTTTGGCGTCGTATACGCAACGCATTGAATGGCGTGCGCGGTGGTTCTTCATTGGGTGGTGAGGGTATGGGCGTGGACTCGGTATCGGCCGGCAAACCGAGCACCTTGCGGAGATCGCTTATGTTCATCTGGGCGGTGGCCATACCGAGTACATCACCCAACTACAATTAAAAAAATAAAGTCAATAATGCATTTTAAAAGAGCATATTTAATAGTATATCTTTATGATTCTCTTCTATTAAAAAAACCATGCATTAGGGCCAGTCTGTGTATCAAGACCTGTGTCTCGAAGGACTTTACAAATATATAATTAACGGATACAAAATACACTCACTCAGCGGCACGGACTATGGCCCAAGCACATTTGGTGAATTATAATCACAATTAAAAGAAAAGGTACTTATATATAAATATATGTTTTATAGTGAATATGATTACTAGGGCATACTTCCAAGTCTCTTCTCTCTTAGCCTTTATTATTCCCAAGTCACTTGGGGTCAGCTTTTCTAGTCTAACCGGATTTGACTGGATATCAGTATTTACACGGAGCGGCTGCCAACCCAAAGGCTAGCGATATCCTAAGGCTAGACCAGTGTCAGGATATTAGAGGGTACTAACTTTACCAATAACGACTGCCATAGATGTTCATGGCAGCCGGGACCGACGGCTTAACGTGCTCTCCGAGCAACGAAGCAGGCAATAATTGTCAATCAATACGCACATAATTCCGAAAAGTTATATAACTTCCGAAGGTCAGAGGTGCGCGACGTGAATTCGAAACCGAGACGCTCTGCATTGCAGTCTGTTGGTCTCCCCACTGAGCTATCACTGATTGACATACTTCCAAGTAAAATACATTATTAGTTATAGACTTGTTTATATTTGGGCCACATTCCGTGCCGCTAAATGTATACTCAGACTGTGAACAATTATTTAAGGATCACACAACGTTCGCCCCCCTATTACTTTTGATCTAAAAACATTGGACGTTATATACTTCCGACTAAACGTTTGAAGCCACAGGTATATAACGACTTAAGCATGTGGGTCACACTGAAAGTTTTTAGAATAGGCCAGTAAGAAAAGCAGCTTATCTATAAATTATTTTAATTTCGAATTAGGAACTCTTTGGAATCTGTAGATCTGTTCCTTATTTTTCGGTTTTTGAATGATTACCACGGCACTTTGTCATTCGATTATATACCTACATCTAAATATGAAACGCAGTTTTCCGTCAAATTTTTTGTTGCGATTTATAGGTCGCTACCAGTCGTCAAACTTTAACAAAAAGCGATGTATGGCCGCTTAAAAGATGGTTGCACTAATGTTTCATTTAACTGTTTAATGGGGGAATATAATACATTGATTACAACCAATGAAGAAGAAAGAAGAACAAAAGCAATATTTGCTTTTGTTGGTGAAAGAGTAACTATAGAAAAAGTACCCTAATACTAATAACTCTAATAAGCCAACACTTGTATCATAAAAATATTCAAATATTTATGTACTACTTATATAATATCATAGTTTAATAATTTTGTGTTTTTATGGCCTGTCTTATGAATAAAAGAATCCAACAAATGTAGAGAATATGAGTTTTATTTAAAATTCAAACCTTAGTAGCAACCAGCAAAAGTCATTTAAAAAATAAAAGGACTACTGAAATAACTTATTACGGTATCTTCTATATATTAAGACTGCGCCGAGCGAAATGTGACAAAACAGGCGTACACAGTTAAGTGAATAAAATCAACACTTTTTGTTAAATACAAATATAAAATATACGTTTACCATAACAATGAATGTGTTTACAATTACAACGTGTAAAAATTAATTAGTATTTTCGCCTACAAAATTACGTAAATTTACACGAAAAATGCAAAAACGTAAGCTCATGTTACGTGATTTTTAGATTATAACAGTAGAAATCTATCCTATTTTACAGCTTAAACGAAACATAAATAGTTATATTACAATTTGTCCGTCCCAAATATTTAAGTTATTGGTTGGCAATAAAGATATATATTTATCAAAAAAGCATTTCAAATCCTCCATACAATTTGACTATGGCGGCCTCTGTCATTATCTGTCTTACGCTCGGCGCAGTCTTAATACGTGAAGCAAATACTTTGTACCCCTATTTACGAAAATTGCACAGACAGAGGAGAATGAAAATTGCATAGTTAAAGTTTATACGCAGAAGAAGGGACGAACATTTATATAAAATATGCATTAGAAATACATGAAATTAATGAAAAGACACTACACGCACACAATAATGTATTTGACACACGCAGTCGAAGTGCGTAACTATGGTTACATATATCAATATATTATTACATATATCAGCAACATCTTACAGCCAAACTTTGGTCGAATATCGAGCACTAGGCGACCGCTAGTATGAATAATCAAATGATGTGGTGACCCGTGAAATTAAAGAAAATATATTTTCTTAGGACTAAGGACCATACAAATTGGCGGGAATTTAAAAAGTGTCTGTCGTGTGGCGAAATGGTTTTAGTTTTGAGAACATTTTCGCTCAATAATTTATTACGACTTTCGTTGTGGTCTCACTCAACAATGTCATGTCTACAACTGGTTTAATGAGTTTGAACGTGGTCGAAGCAAACTACTAATTATTCTCTAGAAAGGTATACTTCTACGGCGACTACTGAAGGTAACGTGAGTGCTGTGCGGGTTATGATAAGAGCTGATAGAAGGGTGACATATCAACAGATTTAGACAGCTTTATGCATTGGTATGAGTCAAGTATAAAAGGTCTTACATGAACATTTAGGCGTCAGAAATCTTTACTTGTACCAGATGGATAATTTGACGAAAGTTAAAAAACGCCGTCGTTTGCGCTCAACGCTTAAAAAATATGATGGAGGTGACTCGAATGCTGTATAAGATACGTTTTATATCCATCTTTCGTCACAAGTGATGAAAGATTGATATTGAAACGAACCCGAAACAAAAAGACAATCTGCGCAATGGATGTTTCGATTTCGATTCGATGATTTTCTGACAAAAGTAAAGAGAAACATTTCGCTAGACGGACTATCGAATATATGTCTATCGAAGGTGTGGACTTAGTGAGTAATCCACCGTACAGTCCCGACCTTATGAATTTATTTCCAAAAATAAAAGATAAACTTAGAGGAATTCGTTTTATAAACCCTGAAGCTGCCGTGGTAGAGTTTGAAAAACGCGTGGCAAAGATCCTTAAAGAAGAGTGGGCTCGCTGCTTCTGTCAATGGCTCTATCGCATGGGACGGTGCTTAGAAAGGAACGGAGACTATTTCAAAAAGCAATAAAAATATTAACAGGCATTCTATTCATTCAGTTTTTTATTTTATAAAACCTTTCAGTGTGACCCTACGTATGTTACGACAAACTAACCTCTTTAGATATACTATAGTGTTCGTTCGCGTAAAACAGCGCCTTTTCATGGTTGCCGAGAGCTGCATGTGCGTTGCCCAATGACCAGCACGCCCGTCCTTCACCGACACGATCGTGGAGTTTCCGCGCAGCTGTGAGATGTCGCACGTGGTACTCTTCGGCGACTCGGTACTCTCGCAGCAACGTGTATGTATTGCCTAACGAGTAGCACGCCTGAGCTTCTACTGCCGCGTCACCAAGTTCCTCTGCTAACGCGAGCGTGCGTCTGCAAAGAAAGATGTTATGCTTAGCTAGCAGCACACATGTAGTTTTATAATTGGTCTGGTGTCATAATGGTGCGTAAATCTTAAATTAGGTCATAGTAATATTGTCCAATAAATTACATGTATGTACATGTAATATCACAATCTATATACAATTAACACATGAATTGTATACTGCCAAAAGAACAAACACAACTTCAATAATAAATAGCTGTTCGTAACAGCTACCTGAACTGTTTTTGTTAAAATTTGGTTTAGAGAAATCTCATGTTTTGGGGAAAAGACATTGGCTTCTTGGAAATGTGGATGTAAACATATTGTGAAGGAGGATAGTTAAAATATCTGCTTATCGCCGTAGTAAGATAAAATATCATACTGTATAACCGATTGCACTATTTAAAATGAAACCTCAATTGTATAAAGCTGGCTGTGATATGTATCTCTGTTTATATATACGTTCAATACATGCTAAGCTATGCTGTATGCTGTATTCAAGTTTAAATCGCTGTTGGAACTATGTTAGAACTCAACTCAACTGTAATTAGAGAGAAGTCCGATAGCCTACTCCTGGGTAAAGTTTTAGATTCGCTACGCTATGCTATTGCGAATTCCTGAACAGAATATGAGCATTGTTTGTTTTCTAAACAAGTACATTTACATTGCGATGTCTTATTTTTTTTTTAACTATAAATTATCACTTTCAATTTGTCGTGTAACATTCAAGTAAATCAAAGGCAATAAAACATGTGTAGTAACACAATATTACCATTTACAGCAATAATAATGTTGACATTAAGTGGTAGAAATCTAAATGAGAAACCAATTTATCTAGAAATTTTAGAATAACGTCGATTCGATGTAAGTTATTTTTGTGTAAACACGAAGCAATTATAGTATTATTATATTATTTATATTTTCAGACTCTGTCTGAATAAATAAATATATTATTATTATTATAAATTAAATATATACAGATAGACGGCTTTATAAAATAAGCGAAAGTAGACGCACTCAGCGAAGGAAAACAACTGCGTACTGCTGACTGCATAATTCGGAATCTATGCACTAAAGATGTGCTTTAACCAAATAAATATTTGAAGCATTCGAATCTATAACAAATCGAAATAATGTAATACCTCCGGTATCTCCTGTCTATGTCCTGCACACGTCTATACTTTAGTATTATAATTGTATTTTAAAATGTAATCACATTACGTACACAGCCTCACGCCTGTACCTATACATAAAGGGTAGGTGAATTACCCTAAATTTTGCTTGTTCTAGTATTAGAACCCAAGTTATAAGCGAGCAAAACTATTGTCGTTTACCGGACACATTGCCAGAGAAGCAGCTACAGCGAATTGCCTTACAACAGATAGCAATATTTAGAAAAATAACCAGATAGTTATCTTATCTTATGTGGAGGCCAGTCAGTGCAGACCGGCGACACTTCGACCCAGTGGGATCTTTTGTGTCGACACTCTCCCAATAACGACTGCCATAGATGTTCATGGAAGGCGGGACCGACGGCTTAACGTGCTCTCCGAGGCACGGAGCAGGCGATAATTGTCAATCAATACGCACATAATTTCGAAAAGTCATATAACTTCCGAAAGTCAGTGGTGCGCGACGTGGGTTCGAACCCGAGACCCTCTGCATTGCAGTCTGTTGGTCTGCCCACTGAGCTATCGCTGCTATAACCAGATAGTTACTATTTATTATAGCCATCCACTAACTAAAAGGACGTTTAGTGCTATGGAACGCGTATGCGGCAGAATAGGTGCACGGACATTAAATATTATGTCTACTTTGGTACCATTGCGTAATATTGTATAAACAATATGAACCGTCAGTTTGCCAAAATGTGAACACCGTAACAGTGTGCGCTAATAACGATACCACGCTTTACGCAATATATTGCACTGTCATTTCACGTCTAAAGTGGCTAGACAGTACCTACATTCACAGAATATATTATTATAATGAGCTCCTAATTTTAAGTAAAGTGTCAGGAAGTATAGAACCAAAATTGCTTAGGCTATATCAGGTAGATGACTATCCTAATTTAATAATATAAATGCAAATGTGAGTTTGTTTGTAATGCTTTCGCGCCTAATTTACTCGACCGATCATCATGAAATTTCGGATACACGTTGTCAAGGGTGCAGATAATGATATAGGGTACATTCAGCAAAAGGACTGTATCTCAGGGATAGAAAACTGACAAAGAAATTATTAACAAATTTACAAATATAAAATCTAGTTTGATTTAAAAATGTATATGATTTTAGAACCCGAGTAAAAACTATTCTTTCGTTGAACAATTTTTTGTCAATATTATTAGGGCGCGGTAATATCACGTATTATAGACTAGTAGATAGTGTGTTGGTAGTCAGCTTTAAGTATAAGGATATTATGCTAGCAAAGCTTTATATATATAATTCTACTGTACGTGTGTATGTCACTGAACTTCTCCTAAACGGCTGGACCGATTTTGATAAAAAAAATTGTGTGTGTTCATGTGATTGCAGGATGGTTTAGAATTGGGTTTTTTTTTTTTTTTTCGTTTGTACTGGACAACGTTATCGCTACACACTATCTAGGCTCCAATCTGCGAGCGACTATGGTATATTATATGTATAGTAGTTTTTTAATCTGAATTCACAATGTCAACAACCTTTTGAGTTAGTATATTGCCATTTTGCTCTAACCTATTACATCAAATGGCAGTTGTATTCTTCGTGAGCTATTAAATATTTAATAGCTAATACTTTAACCGGTCGTATACCGCCGGCTCGCATACCAGCCGGCAGATTTGTACCCGTCGTAGGCCGGTGGCTCGCATGCGAGCCACCAAATTGGCGCCAAAACGCCGCGCGCCGCCTTCGCTTTAGCTTAAGCTAACGTAAAACCAATTTGGTGGCTCGCATGCGAGCCACCGGCCTACGACGGGTACAAATCTGCCGGCTGGTATGCGAGCCGGCGGTATACGACCGGTTAAAGATCGAGGACCGACCGCGCCCTCATTGTATAACAACACCAAAATAGCACATCTAAGCTACTGCATAACGTTTATGCATTTCTATATAGTAATCCAAGGGCCACGAAAGCTGTATTAAGTTGATAATGATGTTTGTATATGTATAAGAAGAGGATCAAGTTCTTGCAAGCAGAATAGCTGACGTTTAAAACATTATGTCAGTCGATTACTGGCTAGCCGCTTTATTGACCTTTAATTAATTATTCACCGAAAGCGTAGGCAGAGACCACAATTCGGTAATCGAAAATGAGCGTTTAGCTTGATATATAGAATATATATAGAATACGATGCTTATCATGGTATCAGAATTATTTTAAACACATTGAATGCCATGTAAGAGAAACAATAGAAATAGACCGGTAATTTGTTACCGGCACGGCGTTGAAAGTGTTAAGGGTTTTATAGAATACATTGATCACAGCACCAGAAGTTTAGATGGGATGACAAAATCGGACAATATCCATTTATGCCTTAATGATATGAATATATCCGTCCCCGCTGTCGTAAATACCTGTATATAATATATTAAGAATCAATAGGGTCGTGATACTCTAAAAACTAATAAGGGTCTTCTGTCAGTCAGTTGATGGTTTATGGACAAATTAGAAAATCCTATATAAAAAGCGATCTATTGGTATAATATCTGTTATAATAAAAACTGTTACATCTCAACATAGTTCCGTGTGAAAGAGTCGAATATTTGTTATGTAAATCGCTCAAACGCATAACAACACACATATGTAAGTACATTTGCAATTTTAGGCATTCGTGTTCAATAAATATGGTTCGCTTAGCTACATATAACACGCTCATACATTATGCGCATAAAGGAACGCGGATTACGTTGCATTGTAACCTACTGCGTAAGTATACTGTCTGAATATACGCACAGCTGTTTTATGCTCTTTTCAGGGGATTTATATTGTGTAATTTTTACATATTTCTTTTTATTGCCGTTTCCTGCTCTATGATTATTTCCTGTGTCGGGGGGCCTTTACAAATATTCGAACAACACACGCAAAGAACACACTGACTAGGAACAACTATTAGTTGATCACACAATTTTGTATCTCATGTGGCGGTCGAACTACACTCGTCTCAGAGGCACCAACAAAGCGTTCATTTAAATCACTACGTCATCTGTGCAGTCAAATGTAAATCTATGAAGGCACGTTTTAGTACCATAGACTATGTATATAATGCATCTGTGCCCATCTCTTCGAGAATATAAAGGTGTTATGCTCAGTTATGCTATTCAGAAAAGTATGCGGATTTAACGGTGTTAGACGATTTTATATGAGTTCAGACAATCCCATCTCAGTACAATGTATTTCTTGTTCTAAATCGTATAAGTTATCTGTAGTTTAGTTTAACTAACTATTGTTTAGTCTCGGTATGGAATGATTGTTTTACGGCGGGTTGGATGCTATCCTTATATTTCTTACTATATCGGTTTGACATCAGATCTTTCAGTTGACCTCGCTTAAGAAATCACAGCTGCGATGTCTAGGTATGCTGTTTTATTATGTAAGTATATCGCTACATACTTAAGAGAAGTGTGGCTTTCTTAGGTACGTAGTGTACATAGATCTCGTTTGTATAGAAATATATAATTTATCATCAAAGATTCCACCATGATAAATCGTAGTAAAAGCACTTTAATTGCATTAGCATATCACAGTTTTATTCAAGTTTAGATTTTATAGCATTCGTGTTAGAATAGTGAAATCATAAATATGTTAATCACTGCTTAGTTCTCAGCATATTGCCAGCAGTCGCATTAGGCATTGAACACAAAGAATTCGTACTACATAATTGCAATGCGTTATTGAACAAGAGATATTTATTTACGTACTTGTAGTGCTCCGCGGCATTTTCGAACTGTCCGAGGAAGATGTGTGAATTGCCGAGATTGCTGTTCGCTCGGCGTTCGGCCGCCTTGTCGCCGAATTCTCTTGCTATTTGCAACCGCTCGGTGTGATAATGGATTGCCCGTGAGAAGTCGCCTAACAGGTAGCATGTGTTGCCCAGATTGCCGCAAGCTCGACCCATTGCTTGACGGTCACCCAGGCTGCGCATAAGCTCGAGATTCTCTCTATAACGAATAATTAGTAAGTAAATAAAAGGCTACACAACTTAAAATATACACATATATATAGACAAATAATATCTGTGTATAATAATATACAAATTATTACTTGTTTCATTGTACGCTTTACGACAAAATGTTTACGTGTTAAGTGGTAAATTAAAACAACTCTCTGGCGAAATATACAATATTACACATAGGTATAAGTGTAATATTCTGTTACTATTCATACATTATTATTAGTAATAGAATATTATATTTGATACTATAAATATAAATTGGTTAAATATTTGAATTAGGGCTCTTACTCATAATAAGCAACAGCTTGTGTCAAACACTCCCGCACTTCCTGTGGAAAGTGTCCGGGATCGTTTTGTCCCACACGTCCCAGCTGTTTGCCCTGGGCATGGTACACGTTTCCGAGATTGTACAGCGCTCGGCCCTCGCTAAGTTTGTCGCCCAGAGCTCGTGATATCTCCAAGTGACGCTTACAGCACTGTATCGCCTCAGCAAATTTACCCATCACCTTCAAAGTGTTCCCTAAGTTGCCTGAAGCTTTCGCTTCGCCTAATTTATCATTCATTGTCCTGTAATGAAATAAGCAATTCATTATTTGAGAGCAATTTCAAATCATATAACCTGATATGTTATATAATATAGTTAGTTACCTAGCTAAAGTCAAATCGTGTTTATGATACTGCATGGCCATGTTGTAGTCTCCTAAATAAAAGTATGCGTTGCCGAGCTGGCTGTAGATCGCGCTGAGAGTGCGCAGGTCATCAGTGCCGGCTTGAATGGCGGCCTGGAAAAACGCGACGCCGGCCCGGCAGTCGCCCGCCTTGCACAGGCGCTCACCTTCAAGCGCCAACTCCAGACACATAGAACCGCCATCACAACTCTATATGGAGAATGGGAAGGCATATTTTATATGTGCACTTAAAATTCAATTCATCCACATATTTTGTACAAAAAGAAATAAAAAAATAAGGTATACACCACATACATAATGTTTACATCAATGCAATAATCATATGTAGGTACGTTCGCGAGATATTAAAATTACATTTAATTACTTCATAACAAGGGACCAAATAATTTAATTAAAATATAGTATGATATTATTTACAGCAATGTTTACTTTTCAATGCATATAAAAGTGACTTTCTTTGCATATTAATTATACTTATGTTACAATAATATAATTAATAAATTGTGAAAAGTTAAAGCAATTCAAAACTCGAGTTTGTTAACTTCAAACAATATATATTTATATATATATATATATTTATATATGTATATATAATTGTGTAAATTATGTAATAATTTATTTATCAAGCGTGAATTAATCATTACGGTGCGCGATACTTTGCCTCTATGGTGACTAATAAGGCATAGCAAAATAATTTACGTGTATTGACGTCACCAACAATCAATCTGTAAGTACTATTGAATGTATATTTATCTATTATTCACCGAACATCTATGACTCACTAATAACATATACAACAACAAAAAAATAAAGAAAATAAACAAAATACACGTTAAATATATAGATATCGAAACTTACTGTCCAACGTAGCCCACAGATGACCTAAGGCATAAGCAAAAAAAGTAATATGTTGAAAAAAGACAACGCTCGCACTAGGACAATTTTTCTGGTTGAACACCTAGACTGCGAACAACTATGTGTGAATCGCACAAGTTTTTGTTCCATTGACTGACGAAACCCACAACACTCGACGCGGTTAACATTTAAACTATTTCGCCATTTATGCAGTGTACGGCAAAGTAACAATTATGTGCAATTTCTTAAAGGTTAAAGATTCTCTTATACCACCATTCAGCTCTCCTAAAGAAGTTCGGGATCCTCCATTTCGAGGGCATAACATAAGGTTCTGGCAATATTTCAGAGATCTTTTTCTTTCATTTCGTATTTGCCTGTGGCCAAGTACTTATATGTACGTATCTATTTTGCTCAGTGTTCTGTTGCAATATGCCCACGTGTGCTTCATTCTACCTTAAATTAAATCAAGTTGAGCCTTGTGATTATAACTCTTGGTTGCCTGATGTGTATTGTAAACTGACTTGGAAGTTTACAATTTTGATTTGATCTATGTTCTATGGTAAAGCTGCAGTAGAGCATTTTGAATAGTTAGGTTTTTATCGCTACAAGGTTTTCAAATTTACATTGAATTAGCTGTTTAACTTTAAAGTTGAATGTCATACGTCCACAATAGTTTTAAGACTGATATGCATAGTAGCAATTTGTAACTTAGGATATGAGACACGAGTTCTTTGAGATGTGAGCTGGTCTAATTTCCGTTAAGTATTTAACCTCATTTACTTGTGGATTTGTTCTCAGTTGTATCTCTCGTCAACCTTTGAGCCACTATAATATATAACCGAGGCTTATAGTCTATTAGAAGATTATGAAAAGCCTGATTAGTTGTTTATATTCTTATATCGTTAAAAATGCGACAACAATGGCTTTACCTGTCGGCTGAGAAGTCTGCAAGGTACAATAGATATGATGTCGTACCCATTACATTTCCTTGAGGCACACTTGCATCTATTGGGTATAATAAGTTAGTCTCAGCGTCTTGGATTACAAGAAACCATTTTGTCAGAAAGGTGTCGGCTTGATGAAGATGTAGTGATAAATAGGCAGAACCTTTATTATCTGAAATATAAGGTATTATGCCATACACGGTCGAATGCTGATGATATATCAAAGCAGCTACACCGCAGTATTTTTGCTGTGTGCGGTTGTGCTGTGACATGATTTGAATTCCATCGATTATTTGTATGACTTTAGAGACGTCAGCAGAAGATATAGTACTACATCACCAGGCTGTTTTCCATATTTGAGTCCTATTGTGATTTGTGCTACTTTCCATTGTGGCGCGGCAACACAACTGTGTAATATAGCGTTTAATCAATAAAATAAATAAGTAATATCTTTATCTTGTATTTCACGTAGAATCTTAGCTGTATCATACAAAGTGGTTGTATTATATATCGAGACTTTGTAATATGTAGACCACTCTGCTTTTTATTTATTTCCTTCTTAGGACGTGGCGCTGCGGCCGATATGAAGCGTCTTGAATCAAGATTTAGATTATTCCATTGTGCAATACAGCTTTATATTTGTTGATGATAACTGAGTTATTCTCAGATTTACTTTGAGGTAGTCGGTGATTCTCGTAGCCTTCCATATCAACATCCAGTTTTTTATATGTGTTTGTATCCTTACCTAGTACCATCGTCCAAGTTATTTCACGTGCGACATCCACTGAGACGGTCTACAGGTGTGTGATCTAATGATGATTACATGTCAGGTATCTCGTGAATCTGTGAGTCTTAACTGGGTTGCTTGCTGAAGGCTATTTCGAATTGCAAAATTAAGATGAATTGTGTAGTACAGACTCCACTAGGTGATAATTGGGCTAAACTCCAATGGCTGCTTTACGTTAAAGTCGTCAACTGCAAGAAATGTAGGTCCAGCTTTTAGTTACGAAATATTTAAGAGATATGAGAATGATATGCCACGGTGCCCATGTCATGGGCAGTCATTACCAGTCGAGGGTTGTTCGTCTTCTTCGTTTTTCATAGTTTAAGAATATTTTGATTTCCAACCAGTAATTATATGCTCATATCAAACATCAAATGTACAGGAGAAGTCCTTTTCGAAATTGCACATTCAATTAAATGCCGTTTTCACATCTGCTAATATAATAAACCAAAAATAAAGATGCCAAAACACAGAATTAAATGTAAATTTAAATGTCAAATGCCTATTATTTAACACGAGTTTTACATGAAATCGATAACCATTCAGTATCTCCGTTGAATGCACGTATAGCGAGCATTTATACCGAAATCTGGGTCATCGAGTGTTGGAGTTATGTTATGTGCATTTCATGTAAATTCTACTAGTAGCACTTTCTTCTTTAATTTACATACTGTGCCAGTGGCATACTCTGCAAACATCACCTGTTAGTGATATTACATGATATAAGAAAATCTGAAAATGTGTATGTGCAAAATAATTATACATTTCTATATTTTTGAATACCATATCCCTGTGCTAGGCTCGGGTCGCTTCTACCACGCTGGCCTAATAATGTGGGATGGTAGACTTCACATATCTTCAAGAACATAACGGAGAACTCTCAGACACGCAGGTATCCTCACATTGATTTCCTTCACAGTTAAAGCGAGCGATAAATAACTATTTAATACACACATAACTTCGAAAAGTCAGAGGTCTGCCTCAGGATCAAAATCCCACTAGGCTGTCTTTATAACTGTTTTCAATTATTGTTGTGGGTTGGACGCAGTAAAGACCGATGGTGGTTAATGACGTCATTCATTGTACTTAGACGAACTATCACACGAATTACATTAGTGATATCACCCACTTTTTATATCTTAGCGAGCACCTTTGTAGCTGGATCGCAATTTTCGTTATATTGAAAGGAGAGTCCTTTTTTTCATTTTATATATTAAACTGATTCTTCTTAGTCTTAGTTTGTACGCACTTTTGTTAGAATCAATAAAACTTTAAATGTCAACCGTCAATAGATGACGAACCGTTTACGAGTGAATGGTCAAAATGAATACGGCTGGCGTATAACAGTATTTTTACCTACTTAAACTAAATGGTTTATATTCTCATTTTTGTACCACAGTTTTAAGTAAAACAAATATGTTGCAAATAATGTTGCTCTAGCTCAACAACAAATGAGATTTAGACATTTGTAAATGACCGTATATGAACCATACTTAACCAAAATAATGTGGCACGAAGATTTAAATTACACACAATAAACATTAAATGTGGTACTCATCTTGTTCTTCCCCAGTGTTCAAACTAATTGCATACCAAAATGTCACCATAATCAATTGTGTGATATAGCTGTGAAAACGTCACAAGTAAGCAGAGTAACTTTCGCATTTATTATATTATCAAGCGTAATGCAGTAGACAGCAGAGGCTAATAAATTAAAAATAATAAATATATAATAAAGAATTTATGAAGGTATGTATTTTGGCGGTATTATATTCTTACTTATTTTGCTAAATATTTCATATAACAAAATAAGTGTATTAAATTACAAAGAGGCATTGATATAACGCTGTAATATTTATGATAGATACCGTATGGTGATGATTCATTATATATGATTCATTTTGAAGTTGGATGGTTATCTATATAACCGAAAAGAGAAAACAAAATAATTAAAGTAAGATACACATATAAGAGCAGATATCAAACTTCTGAAAACAATGTTATTAGATAATCTTAACTATCACTATATGTACACAGTCATGTACAATAATAAGGAATTGCTTAACCACACAATAGAAATGAGGAACCTGTCAAAAGTCAGAAGCAGTTAAACATAAATAGTTTATAACTTACCTTCTCATTATAAATTGTAGAAATGTATATCAATTAAGAATAATAATAATAAAATTGTACCACATACACACACCACCATCTAGCCCAAACTAAGCAGAGCTTGTACTATGGGTACTAGACAATGGATAAACATACATATATACATTATTTTTGTAAATTTATATATATGTTATACATAGAAACACCCAGACCAAGACAAACATCCATGTTTATTCACACAAATGTTTCACTTGTGTGCGGAAATCGAATCCGCGACCTCAGGCGTGACAGTCGGTTACACTAACCACTACGCCATCGAAGCCGACTATGTTTGAGAATGTTTAATAACAAACTTTTGTGAAATTAAGTGCTATTGTTTGTACTTGATATTTAAATCAATGCTCTGAGCCGAGCTTTCCAGCTAGTTGATTAAAATTGCCATCAATACTAGTTACCAAAAGATCAATTCTATGACATATGTTTGTTTAAAATTATCCTATATTGGATTTGGTTCCTTTGTACGTAAGTACATTATCATATATAGGGCCAGATTGTAAGCAAACCAAATAAGATGTTTTAATTAAATGTACCATATTATGTTATTCATTATTTTATCCATATCATTTCAGTTTAATATGATATAGAGGTGCTTATTATTTAAAAAGGTACCTACCATACAAATTAACAATGTGTCTATGGTTTCAATTTTGTTCAAGTCCTTGGGGATGGGATCTTTTCAAACATTAACACAATGGACAATAAGAATATCCAGACTCTCAATAGCTATTTATGTAACACACAAATTTATGTACCATGTGAATATCAAATCCACAATGCTCAACATAGTAGCGTTAGTGAGGCGACAATGTCAACCAATCCTATACCCATGCAGTTGATATGTTGCAGAGTCAACCAATCCTATACCCATGCAATTGATATGTTGCAGAGTTTGATATCTGATGTTTTCAAAATATTTCTGTTCTTTCAATTATGAAAAGATAGGGACTAAGACAGAAGAGAGAAGACCAGACATCACCTAATGAGATTTTAACTATACAATTATTTGTGAATCTTATAAGCTTTTGGGCATTTCACTGGAATTACTCAGTATAGCGGTAGTGATGGATGACAACTAAAACAATTGCAAGACTTGTCTGCTCTTTAAACAGTAGATCAAAACTTAGCAGAGAGCAAATATGTCCAATATAAAAAAAAATTCATCACTAGGATGCGAATAATCAAAAGCATTGGCTTTATTTATAATGTCAGTCTATAACAGTCCACTACTGGGTGTGGCCTCATAAAAACACTAATATTACTGATCTTGGGCTCTATGTAACCAACTCCTACTATAGTCAATTTCAATACAACAAAATCAAAAGGTATACAAACGGTTTATTGACATGACCATAGACATTTTAGTGATATCCAATTGTAGCGTCAATTGTAAATCAATTAATTACCTAATCGAATCATTCGATTTGATGCAGCAAATTACTTAGAAAAACATAAACACTGCTACAATTATATCTTACTGCGCTATAATTGTGGCCATCATTCGATGTCCACAGTTGACCAAACAGAATATAGTAGATATAGAGTAAATAAACATATGCACAGTACATAATTTTACATTGTTAAATAAATAACCTAAGGAATAATTAGTAATTATTATTGACAGACGAATTTAAATTTTAAATTTCTCTAAATACCATGTATTCTTTTGCAAATTAATTTAAACTTTCTTTTTGTTGGAAAAATTTCAATTAACTTATCAATTACTAAAAATTCTAAGACAAACAAATTCTTTTTGTCGTTCCACCTTATGCAATCGTAAATTATTATAGATATTTTTTCATCTGACAAATATCTCACTTTTCATCTAAGATGTTTCAAATCAAATAATTATTTTTAATCAAATGCCAATTGCTTTAAAATACATTAAGATATCATGTGAAAACGTTGAAAATATGGATAAATGTGTTACTTATTCCATTTAGTAAGTGTATGTGATAAATTTAACATCAATTTGGCTTGTATACATTTCCATCCTAATGGATTGAAGTCGACTATAGTCTATACATTGTATATTATTATACAATTTAGCTGGAGATTGCTATGCCATGATTGCCAAGCCACAGTAACAAAATCTTAATTTGTTTACCTGGTGGTTGTATAATCTTAATTGATAAACAACAAACTCATTATGCAAAATTAAAGATACTGTTTTTAGACTATATTTGTTTTTGGTTTATTAGTTACAGCTCATATTACATTTTTCAAGTATTGATCCTATACACGACTTGCTTTTTTGTTATGTAAACCATTATCACACAAAACTACAATAGATATTAAACCTTTTCTCTATTTATTCCTTATTTTAGATAACTTTCTATATAAATCATTCATGTTAGTGACTAAAGGAAGTAGATGACCACCTAACTCGTCAAATCTTAGAACACAATTATTACTTAAAATCTTTTGTGTCTGGCCTCTGGTATGCTGCTGTGACTCAAAAAGTCGAAACAGCTTACTAAACATAACGCAAATCTTATGGTATTAATGAATCTAAATGTGTAAAAGCAAATGTCTTACATTTCACTGAAAATGTTACCAGTGTTATTGAATCAAACTTGCATAAATGCAGTAGATCTTAAGCATATAAATTATGAAGAATGCAATGTGAGCTGATTAAGTAATAGAGCTATGCCTGAATTGTAGCAAATGCAAATGTGAAAGGTAATCTCTGCCTACCTCGCTAAGAAACATGAGTCAATGTATGTGTGTATTCTATATATAGAATATCTGATGCATATTATTTTTGTAAACTCTTGACCAATGCCTAGATTACCTAGATACTAGAGTGTTTTCATAGTCTGGTTTCCTGTTAATTAATGAGTTGATATGACTTTAAAAGACATTGTGAGGGATAATAATAATAAACTCTAATGATGGCTGCAAGTATATGATTATTAAATGTCTCTCTCTTACATTCGCAGAATCAAATGTTTCTAGGTCAAATATATTACATATGCTTTAATACTTTACTACATATTACAAAGAATATGAATTAATTTGAGTTAGATATGGATAAAATATGATAACATTTGGCCCAATTCACATTTAATACCAAAATATTGATAAGATGTAATTTCTGGCCTATTTACGATCCACACATCAAATACCACAAGAATATAGTCCTGTAATGATATTAGCACTCCACAAAAAACTAGAGTATATATAGATGAATATTAGTATAATTGTTGCGAATGCTATATCCAATAATAGTCAATGTGTATAATGCACACAATAGACCATTCTACATGTCTGTGTAATTATATGAGTCTCAGGAGTGTGGGGCCGTTAATTGATCGCCTTTAGCTAACAAAGGTCTATTGGGCCTCTGAACTCGATCATACAGGTCGCACCATTCGTTGTATGCGGATGCAGGCGCTAATAGGTCACCGTTTCCGTATTAGATCCCCCACCTCATGACTCACTACCATTTTTATCTTCAAATACCATAATAAATAAAAAAGCTACTTTTGCCATGATCGATTATCGATTACATGAGAATAGACTGCATAGCAGTGCATTATAACAACTGATAGTAATCCTCACCTGTGCGTCCGTTGAAAGGTTCTCCGCGCTCGCACTCACAGACATCCTCAACAACAATTACTCAAGGAATATATGCAGCTAATAATAGTTGGATTATGCTCAATTTATTTTCATATTTAATGTTTTTCAGCGTCGAATGTTTTATTTTTACTGGGCGTGTACGTTACAAGTTGACATGACACAACGGCTTTGTTTTTTTTTATCGAACGATTGAATGAACCACAGAATATTTATGGAACAGGGCGTTTCTACCGTGAATGAGCTCCATAGAGCTCCACAGACAAAAATTAAATTCATCAGAATGAATCTAAATGTCAACATCATAAGACGTCACTAATGTTTCTATAGTAAGAACTAAACTACCCACATTATTTGTAATTTCTCTGAGGGCTTTTTCTGGCCTTTATTAATCAAGTATCTTAAAACCTAGATTAAATCTGATCTTGGATTGCTGCTTATCTATCGATTGGTGGATCTACGTGCCAATATCTCAACTCAGCTATACATTTTTTTTATGGATTACGGATTGCAAGCAATGCCATGAGCGATCCATTCCCTCTTGACCATTCCGTTTTATGAAGAATATTCGGTTGAAAATGGAATATTTTGGTGTTTGAAAAAAGACACAGTCTTAAGCATAATTACACATGATTTAAAATAACACCTGGTAATAATGAAAAATAATAAAAAAAAAGAGAGCAGCGATAGCTCAGTGGGGAGACCAACAGACTGCAATGCAGAGGGTCTCGAGTTCAAACCTACGTCGCGCACCTCTGACTTTCGGAAGTTATATGTATTTTCGAAATTATGTGCGTATTGATTGACAATTATCGCCTGCTCCGTGCCTCGGAGAGCACGTTAAGCCCTCGGTCCCGGCTGCCGTGAACATCTATGGCAGTCATTATTGGGAAAGTCTGTACCCTCTAATATCCTGACACTGGTCTAGCCTTAGGGTATAGTTAGCCTTCGGGTTGCGGAGGTCAGGTGGCAGCCGCTCCGTGTAAAAACTGATATCCAGTCAAATCCAGTTAGACCAGAAAAGCCGACCCCAAGTGACTTGGGAATAATAAAAGGCTAAGAGAGAAGAGTAATGAAAAATAATATTATGCATAAAATCTTACAGAATTTATAATTTAAGTAAGAGTCAAGGTATTAAAACTTCAAAACGATTAAATTAAAATGGAACGTGTACGATTTTGCCGTTTCACATGGGTTTCATTTGACTTCAAACTTCAAAACAACAAAAATATATTTTCTAATTTAGGAAGAAACATAATTGTGTGTATAATTGGAACAGTATAAAACCTGAACCTAACCATACTTACGATTTTCAAATGTATTTGGAAATCGTAAGTTGTTACTATTTTTGTCGTAAATATTATAGCGCGTTCGCGCTTACGGCATGCTTAATGGTTATCATCTACTAAGCATTTGCTACTTATTTGTAACATCGATTTGCATATCTAATTGAAATTTTCTTTTGATCTATTGGTAAAAGACGGACCATGTGTTTGCTAAAATTAATATAAGGCAGCATAATAATAACACCGAAAACCACCAACGCTGCCAACAATAAACTTAAAACGGAGGGTTCAAATGACAGAGCAATTCAATGCCACCGCTACAAGTTGCCCGAAGACACCGAGAGATAGCTGATAATATAAATTGATGACATAATTGAGGAACAAATATTTTGTTCTTAAATAGGGCATTTACCATATCATATCCTAAGTGTGTTCTTTTTACTAGCTTCATATGTAATAAAATAAATATAGATCGGTTAGATATAATTTTTTTAATTTATAAACTAATGTAATTGTTTATCCGTGTTTCTTTTTTTCTGATACCTTGAACTTCCACATTGTTTACATTTTCAATGCTGTTGGCAGCTCCACTTCTGTCGGTACTTTTTCTAAGTTATAATTCCTACACATATTATTATGTTGTGCATCACTACAGGTGCAATTATTGCCTGAACTTTAGGCAATGACAAACACAGTGTTAGTGGCACAATAGGGAACCGCTGCTTTCAGACACCAAATGTTCTAAGAATGAGATAGTGCAGATTAATATAAATTCCTTACACAATTTTGTAATAGTTATCTTAATAAAATAATTTGTAGTGACTAGGCGCACAAAACTTATACTGTTTTTTTTTATAAAATCTACTTTATGATCTATCCCAAAATTTATGATCCTAGAATATGCTTGGATTGCAATCTGCGATTGATTACACCGATCTAACCGAATGTCATCATGGACATAATATGTTCTTGGCAAACCTAAACTGTCATTTTCAGACAGAGGTTAATCTTTTTCCCGTAATTTGTCGATGGATTGACTTTTTAGATAATGAACCCAACACTGAAAACTTCGTACGCGTGGACTTTAATTTATTACCCAATACCTACTTTTAATTTGTTATCTAATTTTAATATTCTATTCTATTCTATTCTATTCTATCACATACACGCAACACTGTCTAGCCCAAACTAAGCAGAGCTTGTACTATGGGTACTGGACAATGGATAAACATACATATATACTTTTTTTTTTGTAAATACATACATATTATACATAGAAACACCCAGACCAAGACAAACATCCATGTTCATGCACACAAATGTTTGACTTGTGCGGGAATCGAACCCGCGACCTCAGGCGTGGCAGTCGGTTACACTAACCACTACGCCACCGAGGCTGATATATAAAAATAAACTAAAGAAATTAAAAAGCTATAGCAAAAGAAATTAATAATTTATATTCAAAAAATACGTATGGTATCGCGGACTTTTTTGTAGATATTTATACGTTCTATAATAATGTAGAAATTTTTTTTGTTCTATTATCAATAGTTTCCGCAGCGCACGCGATGACAGATTTTTTATGACTAATTTTTGCACACCTTGGGTTATATTATTGCATTTTTATTAAGGAACCCTATATTTTTTGAAAATGAAATATAGCCTATGTCACTCAGTGAAGATGCAGCTTTCTAATGATGAAAGAATTTTTGAAATCGGTCCATTAGTTTTTGTGTGAAAACATTACAAACATACATACAAAAACACAAATGTTTCCTCTTTATAATATTAGTTTAGATATCCTAGTTCATTACTTTATTTAATATTGGGCCAAATATTATAATATTTGTATGTAGGTAATATTTTAGTATTTTATAATGTTCCACAATGTTAATGTTCCATATCTTTCCAAATTGTGGTAAGATAAAATAATATAACTCAGAAATAAGACACTCCAATAAACAGAGGATGGAGGAGCACTCCAATATCCTATGGAAAACTGGAGGACGTTAACCTACCACCAGAACTTATCATTATCCTCAAGTACTGGACATTGTGTAATCTGTATAGGTTGGAGTGCGGGGTGAGGCAAGGAGGTTTGACCTCGCCAGTACTGTTTAACCTCTATATAAACGCATTGATCGTCGCACTCAACAGCTTGTGAGTCAGCTGTTATATTGATGATGTCTGCGTCAACAACCTGGGTTACGCAGACGACATGGTATTGTTGAGTGCGTCGGTCTGCGGGGCTAGAAAACTTTTAAAGTTCTGTGAGACCTATGCTGATACTCATGGCTTAAAATATAATGTGATCAAGAGCCAGTATATGGTCTTTAAGGCTGGTAAATTGCAACCATATAATGTGCCCCCTATTAGACTGTATGGTAGTCCTCTAACTAGGGTAGAACAATTTTAATATTTGGGGCACATAGTTACAGCCGACCATAAAGACGATACTGAGATTGAACAGGAGCGGAGGGCATTGTCAGTACGAGCGAACATGATAGCACATATATTTGCGCGCTGCTCTGTTGAAGCTAAAAGTGCGCTATTCGAAGCTTATTGTACTTCGCTCTGTACTTGCAGCCTATGGACTATCTTCACTTTGAAATCATACAATATTCTCCATGTACAGTTCAACAATGCGTTCAGGTCTGTGTTAAGACTACCTCGCTACTGCAGTGCCTCAGCAATGTTTGCCGAAGCACGAACTGATTGCTTTTATACAAAAATACGCAAGCGTTGCACTTCTTTAGTTCGCAGGGTGCGGGCTAGTTCCAACACAGTGCTGGCAATGATTGCGGACAGGTTAGACTGTCCTTATATGCGAAGGTGCTGCAATATACATGTCGCAGCGACAATAATTAAATAATTAATAACTAACACTTAGGCTAAGTTTTACTAACAACTATGAGTTTTGTGAACTTGCAATAAACGTTTTATTATTATTATTATAATAAACTTAATATTTCAATAAATTTGTTGCGTCGACGTCTACGTTAGTAAAACTCGAGGACAACGCGACAAAACAAAGGAACAACTAATCAATTATTAAAAATATAAAAATAATAAGTGTATACACCCTATTTTCCATGACAGTCTCATTCACTCAAAAATGTTAACCACTTGATGAATCTTATTAGCATCATTCAGATGTTTGAATTAAAACACTTTAAAAAGTATTTCCATTATTGCTTAATAATATATACGGTAATTTCAAAAATAAAATTAAATATAACGATGTTGATAAGCACAACACCTATGCAAAGTTAACATTGCATTTTTCTTCAAAAATAGCAAATATTAACGACAGCACAAAGCGAGTGCGGCAATAAATCATCATAAAATATTGTTTGTATTCGTCAATGGATTTCTACCTACGTATTGGTACTCGTATTTGAGTATTGCCATGGGCGTAGAATTTATTGTAGTTATCTATGAATTTAAGTTGCTCAAACAAAAGTAGATTCAATCCTAATGAAAATTACGTTTGAAGCGCGTAATTCATATCTGGGTACGCTGAGCAGCCGGTGTGCCCGCCGCCATTTTGACGTTTTAACAACTCGGGTGCCGTCTTACGAGCTTGGGTATTAGAGTACAAATTGTTTACCCACATAATAAGGAAAAATATAAATTATAGTATGGCTATACTTTTGATGTGTGACCAGATAATAAATGGCATCTATAATAGTAATTTGTCACAAAAATATGTTTATCAAAAACTACTATGTGAATTAATTTGGTGATAAAAATAAATATAGATGGTGTTTTATTCAAAGAAATTGTACTTCACTTATTACAAATGTTTATTACGACGGAGGATAGTTGAAGTTAAATCTTACAACTTAATTTTAAACACCGAATACCATCAATCACCTAAAATTCACTGATATAATAATAATGATGTTTCGTTGACCGTGCGTGAGCTTAAAGATGAAGGCACATGGTAGTTACCTGATCTATCAAAAATGGCATATTATTGACGTATGAGTGTAAGTCATTTGTTTAGCTCTCCCCTTGTAAAATTTAAGAGCGCTATGCTAAATTAATTAAGTTAAAGATTATGGGTCAAGAGAGAAAGAAAGAAAGAAAGAAAAGAAAGAAAATAATTTTATTTGTTCCACGCTCATTATATAAGGTAACAGAAAACACAACCAAAAGTACATATAGAACAAATAAGGTCCTGCGTCAGCAATGCTGCAGTATATCCACAACGCTGGTATTCTCGCAGACCCTGAATGATTTCGGTGCATGTAGGCAGTAACATACATACATACAACTCAATTAAAAACAAAATATCAAAAAACAAAAAAACTAAAAATTAAATAAATTGAGAGGTGTATTTAATGATAGGTGTATTTCATAAATATACCTAGGCAGTGAAACCTCTCAAATTTAATATGATATTTGTACACACAGCGACACATCAACCTAGACTGTTTAGAATTTGAACTATTAGAAGTTGAATACTGCGAATCGTGCGAGTGTGCGTTATATTTTTGTTACGCTTTATCCTTACCATTACATCACTGTATGTATGTAATAGTATCAGTAGTATGTATCTATGTACTGTCCCTTTCCGACAATTCTCTATTTTCTATGTAGCGTAGTTATGCGTATATAGGGTGTCTAACTTGATGTGTAGCCGTATGTACTAACACTCACAACAAATGTATGAAAAATATAAGTATATTATATATGATATAAAGTAAAAACTTTAAATTATTTCTTATTTCGAAAGCTAAAATGTTAAGCTAGTTACCTTTTTTGCACGCAAGATGGAGCCATACGCCTTATCTAAATTTATACTCCGTAAAATATAGCTCGATTCCTGTGACACTTATGCCGAGGGCTAGGACGATGTTGGTCAATTATTAGCTAATGGCACGGACGAGTAATATATCTTATTTTACTCGACCGTGGCTAGTGGTATAATTTTCATTGTCGTGTCTTTAAATTGTAATTTAATATATTATGATTATAAATCTAAGAGAGTAGTAGGTAAAAACAATGCATTTTAAAGAATTTGTATTTAAAGAAGGCACTTTCAAATTATTTAAAATAATTCAGTCTATCCATTGTTATTATTAATTAAAGTTAATATTCTTGTTATTGCAGATTATAAATAAAACGTTTCATTCTGATTTAGGTTGTGTTATGTTAATAAAAATAATCAAATGAAAGTTGTGATTTATTTTACAGGCTTGCCTGATACCTTTGTAATTCGATAAAGAGGACGCACGGAGTTATAGAACCATTGGTACACTTTTATCAATTACTAGCTGACCCGGCAGTCGTTGTCCTGTCAATCTATAGGTACAAAAATACATTTCACTTAATTAAATTTAGTATCAAACCTCAATCGACTTTTTTTCATATAATAATACCGTTTAAATTATCGAAATCTCCTGCGGATTTTTCGCGAATTTTCTATTATACAAACCACAACAAAAAAAACAGCCGTATCGGTCGAGCCGTTCTTAAGTGATGCTCCATCATAGTTACATGTATTGATTTTTATTTATATAGAAATATGGATCATGGATATATTATATAATACGTCCATGGATATTGTTTTTTGATATTTAACTACCGTTACCATAGGTTACCAAAATTAAATCATAGACTACTATATACTAATCATAGAATATTTTCGCTACACTCATAAATACCTACGGAATTATTGACGAGCGTGATACGGGTGACATCTGTTACACGTATATTTTACGGAGTTTAATTGTTTATTTCATGATGATGTTAATTAACGTAATTGCCTCCAAACTTTTAAGAAAGTGGTCTAAAATCTGGTAGAATGTATAAAATTCAGAGCATCGGTGGTTTTGGTCATACTTCTTAGTATATTGAGATATATGTAACTATTTAATTAATTACCTACTTATTGGAATGTCGTCCAGAAATATGACGTCAGTATGTTACTGCAAATATGCAAAAATATGCAACACAATATTAACAATCTATACCTAGTGGCAACAACTTATGATATCTACTATTACATGTTTTCGCATATAAATATATAAGTGAAAAAGCTTAATTGTTTGAAAATGAAATAGCTAATCACGCAAACAGAATAAAACATAACTATTTAAGTAACCAATAAGAGCAGTTTTTGAATAAACTTAAAGCATAATAATCTGAATGTTCGTGTTTTGTTTGTTGCTAGTATTGCAAGCATTTGCATGAAGAGAGAGGAAGAGAACGGGCATTCTTACAGATCTCGTGGGAGCGCAAAATTAGGGAGAAGTTAAGAATAGTCCCGTGAAATACCTGTCATGCAAGAAGAAATTAGGTAAATTTGCTAAAGCACTTCTCTCTTTCAAAAATGACACGTCGTACTTTTTTAAAATTAGGTTCGGCAGTTTGACACTTATAGGTACTGAAGCTATCTCGTAAAATTTATCTGTACAGATTGTAATCTTGCTATATAAAGGAACTAGACTTTGCCTGCGGTTTCGCTCGCGTAATTGCAGGTTAGGTTAAGTTATAAACAGAAGCTTTTTCTGGATGAAAGATACCCTATGTTCTTATCTGGTCTCCTGACAACGTGTATGCGATGAAATTTTGTGATGATCGGTCGAGCAGTTAAGGCGTGTAAGCGTAACAAACAAATAAACAAACTCACATTCGCATTTATGATATTAGGATGTATGTACGTGTTTGGTAGTTAATGATATTGCTTTAACACAGTTAAAGCAAAACATCATGAACAAATCTGCATGCAGGTTTCTTACATTCTCAAGGAACATGTGTAAAGATTGTCAAACTACTGTGTTACTGTGACAACTAAACTTATCATCCAGAAAAATGTTTTACCCAACCTACGCTTACGGAAAATCTAGTTACTTGTAAAAAAGGTATGCGAGCCGTGAGACCTATTGGAGGCAGTAAAAAAGAAATGAGCTTTCATCACCGCGGCTGCCACCAGGCTGAAAGCAGGCATATATTTTGTAGTCGTAATAGAAAATATAGTTTGGTTTGTGGTTAAGCTCCCCGAGGCTAGGTGGCGCGTCGGAGCGCGGCCGGGGGGCGCTCGTTAGCTATGCAAATAGCGCGGGGGCGGGGAGTCGCGCTACTTGATCACCTACCACGCCCCCCTGTGATTACCGTTACACCGTTACGTTTGGCTATAGAACCTGGCTATGTAGCCACCGCAGTCGCCCTAGATTTCCACTGTGCTAGGAGTGTACGAGGGTATAAGTAGGTATCACATCTTAATCTCTCAATTGTTGGAATGCCAGACGTAATATTGTAACATGGTGTCTAGTTACCGATGTGCCGCTGCGACTCCATAATTCAATATCAACCTGTCTTCTTCAGATATAACCTAATATTTGTTGACATCTTATTTTCTACTAATATTAGGTCTCATTACCAATAAAATTGCTGTTTTTTGTTCACATAAAATTTTGTAATATCTTTAAAAAATACAATAGTTAATGTAAAATTCAATTTCTATTCCTTCATTAAGTATGTGTTTCGTAAATAATTAATAATAATAATAATAATAATGATTTATTTTCTCTTCCACAAAGGACTAACTTAAAACTATCATTAAAATAATTAAATAAAAAACAAAAGACCCTTGTGGGAGACTGGTATCTGAAACCATGTGACACAGATTACCAGGCCCCCTAAAACAATGTAAGTATTATTAAACTAATCTTTTCAAAGTGGAATAGCATATAATATCCTATATCAGTAACTAAATGTAGGCTATGGAGTGTGCGTGTGTGTGTGTGTGTGTGTGTGTGTGTGTTTGATGAATGAATTTCATCAGTTTCATTTATTTGCTAAACACAAGGTACATAAGATGCTTTGTAGCATGTAAATATTTTATACATAACATATCTAACACTAACTACATAAGTATGTTTAGTAATAATTAACAATATGTCAGTCAATTATATTATGTTTAATAGGAGGTAATGTTAATATATCAATAAAATTATCATAATAAAAATAGCCTTTGACCGCGGCTTTGCGTTCTGAAACAGTTGCAAGCAACTTGTTTTCTGTATGTATTTACCTATCCTTTTCTGTGCCCCGATAACGTGCATGCGAAATTGCATGATAATTGGTCGAGTAGTTATAGTGTAAAAAACAAACGAACTAACATTCGCTTTTATAATATTAGTAAGGGTACTTATTACAAGATAACTTTAACACTTGTCCTGTTATCTCTAACACTACTAATATTAAATATTTAGGTTTTATATTAGACGACACACTCTCCTTTAAAGAACACACACTGCTTTAACTAATAGGGTACGCAAATTATTGTGTGTTTTAAAAAAAATTGCGCCTTATGCAGATCCCAAACTCATCATACAGATCTATAAGGCATTGTGTCAGTCTTTAATTCAATATTGCATCACTTCATGGGGCGGTAGCGGAAAATCCTTCATGTTAAATATTGAGCGGGCACAAAGAGTGCTTCTAAAAGTAGCAAATCGCTGACCCTATATCTTTTTTTTTGACGACCTCGATGGCGTAGTGGTTAGTGTAACCGACTGCCACGCCTGAGGTCACGGGTTCGATTCCCGCACAAGTCAAACATTTGTGTGCATGAACATGGATGTTTGTCTTGGTCTGGGTGTTTATATGTATAATATTAGATACATATTATACATATAAACAAAAAAAAGTATATATGTATGTTTATCCATTGTCTAGTAGCAATAGTACAAGCTCTGCTTAGTTTGGGCTAGATGGTGTTGTGTGTATGTGGTAGAATATTAATATATTATTTTCCACACATCTTTTGTATGAAAATTGTAAAGTATTAACTGTCCGACAGCTTTTTATAATCCACCGTACTTAAACAGCACGCAACGCTTACGTATAACATCAACCTTACTAACACTAAAAGACGGAAAGATATTGTCTGTACCACACTTTCTAAATCAAAGATTGTTTTTACAAATAGATTTTTCGCATTCTTAGAGCCTTTTCTTTATAACAAGATAAATAAACAAACAGCTATATATGACCTAAGCTAAGTAAGATCTAAGCGGATAGACTGTCGGTACCTAAAAACCTGTCGGTACCAAACTTTATATTATGAGGATACTGAATATTTGTTGATTGTTGTTAAATAAGCAATAACAAGTTCTATGATAATAATTACAATCTTGGCCTATTTTTGCATATATTTATATAATATGTATGGTTAATTGTATATAACTTAGTTCCTAGTAGTATATTGTAAGTGCCCTTAACGACTGTGGCACAAGTTTACCCTAGTACAGGCAGCCATATTATATTACCTATATTAAGTACTTAATGGACTGCATTTATGTTTTACCATAGTAATCAATAAATAAATAATTATTATTATTATAATCGCGATGAGCTCTGTGGACTGAAACAGGTTTGTTCTTTATTATGTGAGATCTAAACCATACTTGGCGAAATATGGGTGTACCTAATACACCTTTGACTTACTCTTCGGGCGAGACTATGTTACATATGTATGAATAACACAAAGCTCCCTATTTACTTTATAAAAACAGGTTCCGCTGCTGGGCACGGGCTCTTTTTGATTCAAGAAAGATTAAGCAACACGCTGGCCCAGTACACGGTGACAGACGTCACATATTATCTTCGAAAACATTGAGGATAATTCATAGGTTTAGCTGTTACGCACAAAACTTCAGAAACAGTCAGTCCTTCCCCGTTAAGCAGGCTATGTTATACTAGATGTGCCCGCGGTTTCACCCGCGTTTATAATGACTGCGCCGCTCCCGTGGGTCGTAGCGTGATGTTATATAGCCTGTAGTCTTCCTCGATAAATGGCTATGTAACACTAAAATAATTTTCAATTCAAACCAGAAGTTTCTGAGATAAGCGCGTTCAAACAAACAAACAAACTCTTCAGCTTTATAATATCAGTATAGATTGTAATATCTGTTAACTTATAATAATGTAATAATTGTTACCAAAAAAATACAAATAGCGACGTAACACTACGAAATAACAGTTCCTTCTTATTCTTTTAGAGTTCGAAAATACTCTTTTACAACAGGTTTGTCCTTCCTTCCGTCCTGTTATACAACTTTCAACTCAAGAACCGTAAGAGCTAGAGACTCGCAGTCAACGATATTCGACTCAGCATAGTCGATATACCCCCGAAATGACTATGACCTTTGACTTCTGACCACAAAGTCACGTAATACCATCTTTCAACTCAAGAAGCGTAAGAGCTAGAGACTCGTGGTCAACGCCATTTGACTTAATATAGTCGATATACCCCGAAATGGCTATGACCTTTGACCTCTGACCTCAAGGTCACGTGATACCATTTTTCAACTCAAGAACCGTAAGAGCTAGAGACTCGCGATCAGCGCCATTCGACTTAGCATAGTCGATATACTCCGAAATGACTATAACCTTTGACCTCTGACCTCAAGGTCACGTGATACCATCTTTCAACTCAAGAACCGTAAGAGCTAGAGACTCGCGGACATCGCCATTCGACTCAGCATAGTCCATATACCCCCGAAATGACTATAACGTTTGACCTCTGACCACGTCACGTGATACCATTTTTTCGAACTCTAACATTTGAGAGAACGGCAATTTGTGTCCGTTTCTCACTTGTTCTCCATCAGTTCATTTATTATACCCACAGTACATTTCATCAGGTCTATTAGCGCTAGTTGTGGAGAGACAGCAAACATGCAATCACTTTACTTGACTGCACGAATGGTGAAGTGGGTTAAGTGGCCGTCTCGCTAAAGCTACTGCAGTGAGGTCGATCACCATACGGAACAAAAATTTGTGTGATTCACATATAGTTGTTTCGAGTTTGGATGCTCTTTGTGTTGTTTGAATGTTTGTAAAATCCCCGTATCACAGGAATTATTCCTACAACTGCAGTGGTCCTTTGTTAAATAAATGAATTCTTTGAATTAAAATGGATGGACGGAACGACAAAAAATAAAAAAAAAACATTGTAAAATATCGCGTGTAGCTACGTGTGAAAGTAATTTGACTGAAAATAAAATCGATATAATAATTTAAATTGTATAATTCCTCGTAAGTCGACGCAATTTTATATAATTGGATTGGAAGCTTTTCTGGCAGTACAGGCTAAGCCCAAATATAACAAATAAAATAAATTATATAAAATATGCGCACATATATAGATACATTATTAGACAAACTCATGCACAAAACATCTACAGTATAAAAACACCAAATTATGTATTTAAAACTACTTGGCAAATTATAAACCAAATAAAAATAAGTATTCCAAGAGAGCCTATATAAAAAATAATCACTGATCAGAACACAGTAATAACTAATCCAAAACTTTTTACAAACGTTTTTAATGACTACTTTGTAGATAAAGTTAAATTTATTTATAAGAATGACACGAATGTTACAGAAACAGAATCAGGAGAAATTTAGACAGAATAAAAGCAAGAATAGAGACATCTATGATTTCTTTAATGTGATTGTATCTAAAGTAGATAATAGAATACCAGTATGCGCCATATTTTGCGATATGACGCAAGCCTTTGATTATGTGGACCATAAAATCCTATTAGAAAAGCTAGATAGCTACGGAGTACGTGGTAATATAAAAAATCTAATAAAATCATACCTGACAAATAGAAGACAATATATAGAGCTCAGAAAAATAAACGTTATAAACAAAAAAGAAGAAATATACACGTCTCATTTACGGACAGTTCATTGTGGAGTGGGGCAAGGCAGTGTACTTGGGCCATTATTGTTAATTTTATACATTAATGATCTACCCAAAGTAACTAACCATCCCGTTACTTTATTTGCGGATGACAGCACGGTAGTAATCGCGCCTGCTATGAAACGGACATTAAAACGCTGCGCTCTACGTACGCTCTATAATATTATAAAATGGATGGATAAAAGTAATCGAATGATTAATTTAGGTAAAACAAATATAATACAATTTTCACAAAGACATAATATAATTACAAATATGAATATAACATACAATGACATTGAAATAAATGAAATTAACGCTACAAAATTCCTAGGACTACATATTGATAATAAGCTTAATTAGAAAACACATACTGAAGAGATAAAATGCAAAAAAATCAGCAGTACAGCCTATGCTCTTTTTAAACTTGCACCTCTTCTAATCATGAAGGTATACTTATGTTATGTTATGTTATGTATATACATATATTGACGGGATCGCGATTTGAATGCGAGAGCGATCCGCGCGACCTCGCCATAAAGGTGTGAGGAACACCGCGGTGGTTTTAGTCGATTCAGCCCAAATTTCCATCTTATGGGCTGGATCCCGACATATCCCAATCGCCCGACCCAAAACCGGCGATGGGGAATGTGACAGGCACATTACCGAGTTAAAAAAAAAAAATTGAACTGACATGAATTAATATATTTATTACATACATATTTTGAGTTTCTTTGTAAATGTTTTTTGACATTGTATTTGCTGCATTGACATCCTTAGTAATTGAATTTTATTTTGTAATTAGCTGCACTGATATATTTAATTCTTAAATTTATTTGTATTTACTGTATTTATAATTAGTAATTGGCAGCTATTCATTCTGCATGGTTAAATTTTTTTATCTTTTTATTTTATGTTAAAGTGAATTTAATATGTTGTATTGTTTTAATAGACGTGATTTAAAAGTATTATTTTTGCATGTTTTTAGTGATCTGCCAAATTAATTTTAAATTATTGTAAGCCTAATTGGCAGAACATAGTTGATTATCACCATTACTGTAGACATCTTATATATACCTATGTTTCACAATAAAGAATATTTGATTTGATTTCATTATATGCACGGTTACGTCGCTCTACACACGAAGCATAATTCTCGAAGGTCTCATGTTCAGTCGTATTCTGGAAAAGTTTTCATCTCGAACTCAAATGTCATCTCGGCAGTAAAGGCCTAATTATACAAGGCATGGTTCTTTATGCAAGATACGAGTAGAGTTAACTTACTCCTTATTTGTAAGAAAACAGAAGTTGTTTTAAGAAACCCGTCTAGTTTAAATGGACCATAACCACAGAAATTACTAGATTACAATCTGGTATCCGTCTGTGTGGACTTCAGTTTGATCACAATATCATTTATTCGGGTCGAGCAGCGATAGCTCAGTGGGAAGACCAACAGACTGCAATGCAGAGGGTCTCGGGTTCGAACCCACGTCGTGCACCTCTGACTTTCGGAAGTTATATGACTTTTCGAAATTATGTGTGTATTGATTGACAATTATCGCCTGCTCCGTGCCTCGGAGAGCACGTTAAGCCGTCGGCCCCGGCAGCCATGAACATCTATGGCAGTCGTTATTGGGAGAGTGTCGACACAAAAGATCCCACTGGGTCGAAGTGTCGCCGGTCTGCACTGACTGGCCCCCACGTAAGATACATACCCGGGTCATACTAAGGCTGCACACCATTACTTCAGATCTACTAAACTGACGATCAGTTGAACTGTGACTTCATGACACTGGCTGTGAAAATTTTCCGTTTTAATAACCTTCACTGTTTGATCCGATTATTTTTAAATATATTTCACTAAATTTCGACCGCAGTTACGCTTGCATAAATGTAGTAAATTAGTAACAGAACTACCTTCTTAAAAAAAAGCGTTCCTCTATGTCCTTTTCTTTCTCCTGACAAAGCGAAATTTCATGATGATCGGTCGAATAGTTAAGGCGGGAAAGCGAACAAACAAACAAACTCATTATCACATTTATAATATTAGTTAGGAAGTGCAGCAATAGATTATAATACATATGTATACATAGAGCTCTCATTACGTGACTAAGTGACTTCGATAATGACATTGTAGAAGTCAACATTTAGTTACAAGCATCACAACATCAGTCGCTCTGAAAATCAATTTGGTACATGTTAGGTTATAATTAATATTATTTTCCGTTATAAGCACCTCAATAAATCAAACACAAGTAGATGCTGATGAAACACATCATAAATAAATAATATTTAGTTAAAACGTTCTAATGAATTTTGTACATGATTAATCAAATCAAGGCTATAAAAATATATCAATAAATTATTTTACAAAACAGCTGTTTGTTTTCATTTTGATTAAGATGTATTTGTACACATATATTAACCTTTCGCTAAATAATTTAAAATACCTTATTTGTGTATGTAATTTCTTTAAACAATGATTTATGGTTCTCTAGCCGATAGAATTAATTTTAATTTGAGGAAAGTTAAAATCGTTTACTGATGTTGATGATTATAAATACTTATTGGACTTTGTAAAACGTCTTGATTGAAATGACAGATCTGACAAATTTTAAGACGAGTTAACGTAAACTTGTAGTGTGTTCTGTTATTAATAATTTCTATTTAAAACAAGCATAATAGGATATAGAAATCACTGCGCCTATAGATGCACATATAGATCAAATTTATTAAAGAATTCATTAGTTACGTATAAACAAGGTCAAATATATAAGGTACTTAGTAAAACATCGTGGTATGAACATAATATTATGACATTATTCATTGATACCGTTTATGAACTTGTCAATAAATGGTAGGTATATGTCAGCATGGTGAAATTATGTCCGCATAGTAATACAACGCGTTGATAAAGTTACACTTTTTATGAGTTTAGTAGTTATTGAAAGTGTTGATTTTATTCACTTAACTGTGACCGCCTGTTTTGGCACATTTCGCTCGGCGCAGTCTTAAACAAAAAGTGTTGATTTTATTCATTTAACTGTGACCGCTGTTTTGGCACATTTCGCTCGGCGCAGTCTTAAATAAAAAGTGTTGATTTTATTCACTTAACTGTGACCGCCTGTTTTGGCACATTTCGCTCGGCGCAGTCTTAAACAAAAAGTGTTGATTTTATTCACTTAACTGTGACCGCCTGTTTTGGCACATTTCGCTTGGCGCAGTCTTAACCATAGAGAAGATAATTTATTTTATCCCTCGGGCCTAGAACGAAAATGGCTGTGATAGGATGAAATTATAATGTTCTATATTGATCAGATGGTAAAAACATACCTATCTCCTTTTTTCTTGTTAATTGTAATTCAGGACGTCATTAGCACTCTTTAAAAAGTATTAACCGGCCAAGTGCGAGTCGGATAGGCGTACCGAGGGTTCCGTACAGACTTGCGATGTAACTAGTAATTTACGGTATTGGTTTTTTTCCTTTTACTTGTGTTGACATTGCTTCTCTATGCGCCATAGACGGTCGGATTGTTTGATTGCGTTGACTTAAAAGTTTTATTTGTCACGGTTCTAGGGATTGCAGACTCTACGCGTTCCTAAGAATAAGTGCCCTGAAAAAGAGACGAACAATGAAGTGATAATATGAGGGTTTTCTTTTTCCTATTAAGGTACGGAACCGTAAGGAGCAAAAACAATGTCATTTACTATTTATTTATTATCAATGAACCTTTTATTCTTAAAAATCAAAACACATTTAAATCCTAAGCAAAGTATTTCTAGTGATACATCAAAAATAAGCTATATTTACCGATCAAAGTCGATCGAGTGATATTGAAATTACATCATACAGATTCAAATTAGATAATTTTAGATATAGAGCGTCCTAGAGAATCGTTTTGTTTTTGTTTTGGACAATCAAACAAATTGTTAATTATTATAATAGTTATAATAGATTGTCTGACATTGAGAAGAATATTGACTGATAGCTGCCGTGCAGCACGGCGAAAATCCTATTCTTTTGACATGGCTGTAGTCATTTACATATATAATTTCGCGGGAAAAGAGGAGCAGAGAGGGTATACCATCCCTACTCTTACCCTAAGTTTTGTCAGCTTGGATAGTAGTGCCATTATGCAAAATAATATAGTACTTTGTATGATGACCGCGGGCTTAAGACTGCGCCGAGCGTAAGACAGATAATGACAGAGCTCGTGCGGCGCATATTCAAATCGGCGCGCGGCCGCCCGCGCCATAGTAAAATTGTATGGAGGATTTGAAGTGCTTTTTTGATTAATATGTGTCATTATTGTCAACAAATAACTTAAATATTTGTGACGGACAAATTGTAATATAACTATTTATGTTTCGTTTAAGCTGTAAAATAGGATAGATTTCTACTGTTATAATTTAAAAATCACGTAACACTAGTTAACGTTTGTACACAAATTTACGTAATTTTGTAGGCGAAAATATTAATTATTTTAAGGTTTTTACACGGAGTAATTGTAAACACATTCATTGTTATGGTAAATGTATATTTTATATTTGTATTAAACAGAAAGTGTTGATTTTATTCACTTAACTGTGACCGCCTGTTTTGGCACATTTCGCTCGGCGGAGTCTTAAGCTAGTGTATAATATATCACTCATACCTCTGCCGAACGATCAAGGCATGGAATTCTCTACCAAGGCACGTGTTTCCTTCTTCCCTCAATCCTGGGTCCTTTAAGAGAGGCGTGAAAAAGCACCTTCTTAGGCTGTGAAGGTAGGGACCTCAACATCGCCTCAGCTGCTATGAGGATGGCGTGGAGGCAACTGCTCTTAGGCCGCATGATCGCTTACCATCAGGCGAAGAGAGGTCATAATGATGAACACGAAAATAAAAAATAAAAAAACATACACTAACTTCTGCACGCGGATTTGCTCGCGTAAAAGTAGATCAGGTTACGTTAGAAACAGATTTAAAAAAAAAGGTCTATGTTACAGTTTTCAAATAGTTTTCAGTTAAATCATTACAAATAAATAAACAAAAAAAATATTCTTTCTATCTATACATAAATAGGTTTATGGCTCTCTGTTATAAGTACCAGCTGCCTCCTTTACGCAAGAAAAGCGACCGCTATGCATGAGGTCTCAAGATCGATTCCTAGGCCACACGAAATGTTGGGTTATTCGGTAAATAATTTTTCAGTATCACCAGGAGCAAGACTACCGGATTTACGTACTTTCTGAGGCACGGCGTATCTAACACCACCGATTGAATAATGCTGCGCTACTAATAGCATTTGTTGGCCTGACCCGGGACTCGAACCCAAGACCTCATGCTTAGCATTCGCTTTCACTACCGCTGCGGCACGGTGGCCAGGAGTATGGAGTCAAACACTATGTTCAATAGACAGAATTAGGCTTGCCTTGTATAACTTGGAATCTAGTATTGGAGTAGTTTTGTCACTGTCTGTAATCTCTGCATTACCAGCAACCGAATGTATTTATTTTGTTTGCCACCGTAGAATATAATAATTTTCTATCAAATACACACAACACCATCTAGCCCAAACTAAGCAGAGCTTGTACTATAGGTAGGTACCAGACAATGCATACACATACATATACATATTATCCTTTTTTATGTAAATACATATATAGGAACACCCAGACCAAGACAAACAACCATGTTCCTGCACACGAATGTTTGACTTGTGCGGGAATCAAACCCGCGACCTCAGATGTGGCAGTCGGTTACACTAACCACTACGCCGTCGAGTCTTATATCACCGAGGACATATCTAGATTACATTTACGTTCCGACAACTAAGGTTTTAAGTAAAAAGGGACAAGCCTGTTGACAAAATTTCAGATTCTGTGCTACTAAGAATTTCTTGACAGAAAGTCGCAATAATACTGCTCGACCCGTATTTAAACCCAAAAACCCCATACACAGCAGGCGCATTCACTACCGCTGCATCTTCGAGGTAGTCAGTTTAGTACATAAGTGCGTAGACGTAAGCTTGCTTTTCTCCTTTACAAACACTAACTGAAATTTGACAAACTACAGATATTTGCAAAAGAACACAGATTAAGAAATATCCGAATTTTAATAGAGAAGATGTTGAAATGTATATACCACCAGCTTGCGATCCAGTAATTTAGATATACAAACTCAATAAGAAGCGAAACAGAGTTAAACTATGTAGTCTAATGTAGTCTATGATGTCATACTTTGAACTCATTCTGCTTAAATAGGAACACCAATAATTAAATTATGTTTGGGTACTTTGAAATACATTGAGACAACCACCCTCTTAGTCATCCCGTAACGATGGCTGCTGACAAGCAACTGAATCGTCGGGGAGAGTGTAAATCTATATAGTTTAATTAAAACTAGAGGTCGAGTCAAAATTCGACCAAAATTCCTAAGCTTGCTACTTTGTTTTCTGTTTTTCTCTATTACATATAAATAAGGTATAGGTACTGTAGTTACAAAGAATTGTACGACGTCAGACGAACATTGTCGAAATACTACGATCGCGATTCCACTGTGAGTGTGAAATGCATGGTTGTGTGCGTGTTGTGTTTTTTCATTAATTTAATGTATTTCTAATGCATATTTTATATAAATTTCAGGATTCGCCCCTCCTTCTCCATATAAACTTTAACTGTGCCAAATTTCATACTCCTCCATCCTCGCAATTTTCGTAAAAATAGGTACAAAGTTTTTGCTTCACGTATTAATATATAGATTTAAATTGCTTAATTAGCAGTAAGGTTTAGCATTACTTGTGTAATAGTTTTAAAATAATATTACTAATGATAATAGTGTTTTAAAATAAACAACGCTATAAAATCCGTTTAAAAATGTAATTTCAATTGTTTTCTCCGTCAATGCACGCGTTTCCAAATTCTCAGTAGAATCATTGAGTTTACCAATGCACGCGATAGATGGCAGTAGGCTCATCGTAATCGACCGACTAGGGGTCAAAATATTAGGAAAAATTCTATCTAAGCCTTTACTACAATAAATGATGATTTTGACTACAGAGATGGTATATTAATATGTACATATATGTGGTCGCCTTGCTTACTGCCACTACGCCGAGTATTCTAGGTTCCAAGACACAATATAATCATTGTTTCGAGTCTGAGTACGTTGTTTGAATATTTTGTGAAGAGAGAGGTACTAACCCACATTCAAGAGCGAGTGAGGTCTTAAAATCAAATAAGAAGTTGTTTTTAAATCACTAACGCTACCTTCACACGGAGTTAGGTTTTGCCGGATCGGATTTTTTCCCTATACGGAAGAACCGAATGCTCTATTCACATGGCATTCGGTTTTGCTTTTCTGCAAGAAACCGAATGGTGTGTCACCGTGTGAATAAGGAAAATCAAGAGTTCGATATTTATATTCTTCGTCGTCATAGCGAGCGCAGAATAGCGAGCGTGTCCAATCAGATTTGCGAGCGTACTAGTCGGTCGGTGCTCTAGCACTAGTCTTCCCCCGTCCGCGGCCGCACCGTCTCACCGCATGCGCACCCGCCCTCTGACTTGCCGTACCCCAGTTTTTTGCAGTATTCGGTAAAAGCAACCGAATCTGCGCTCGTATGAATGCATGTATTAAAATACTATTATCACTGAACCGTATTCGGTTTTTGCCGTGTGACCGAATCTGATTGCAGTCGCAAAATCGGATGTTAAGTTCAGCCCGTGTCGGTTATTTGCCGGGTCTTAAATCGCATGCACGTATAAACTCATACATATAAACTATATTGTGACTAAGCCGTATCCTGTAAAAATCAGATCCAGCATGTCTCCGTCACACGTAGCGTAAGATGGTAAACAGATTCTTAGCCTGCCTACTGGAAAAGTACTAATGGTAAGCAGTACTCGTGGCCTGTTATCTCTAGTAACCTTACGAATCCTACCATCAGATACTTTAATAAATTACACACTGTGTTACGAACGTAAGAGACATCCTGGTTAACAAGTAACGTCACAGCACTTCTTTATAAAAACCCTACTAACTGTGGCGCAAGATTGTTTGTCTGTAAAAATGTGTAGGTATGGTAAAGGTACTAGGTACTTGTTAATCGAGCTGATATAATATAAGACAACGAAAAGCACTATGATACTGAAACTCTGGAACTGATATATTATATGACAACGGGTCTAATCGGTAATCATTTAAAGAAGAGCCCGATCTCTTTAAAATGTTTGTAATACTAGATATTGTCTACTCTAATACATTTTGTCAATCAATTTCTATCCCTCGTGAACAGTATCTTTTTTCTAGATTAAATAGGTGCCCTATGTCCTTTTCTGTAACCCTGACAACGCGTAAGCTAAATTTCATTCTGAACGATCGAGAAGTTAAGATGAAGAAAGCGTAAGAAAGCGTAAAAACATATAAACTCTCATTTGCAATTATAATATCATTTAGTTAGGATTACGATTAAATGATACTACTACTAAGACCGACATTGTGTCGCGAGAGGTTTAACAAACTTACAATTGACACATACACACAAAGTACATAAAGAATTAAATGAATATATGTGGATCACATAAATAATTGTCAAGTATAGGTTACAAAGCAATAACACAGCGGAGAAGCGACCAATTGTAAACAAACCGCTGCGCCATCTATGCAGACTTTCAACTTTCTAGACTTCGTAGTAATATTATGAACAATTACGTCACATCGCTATTCAAGAAATCAATTCATCTCACTGCCTCGTCTTACTATAAGTACACACAATACTATAGACGCATGCCAACATTGCTCACCTCTGCATCGCTCGATTACCGAAATCAAAATCGACAGATATCGATACTGACTTGTTGTTTTGTTGAAACCTACGTAGCACACAATCATAGTCCCAGTTTATAGGAATATGGGCTTTATTTATCGTTCATTAAGTGTGGTATTGGTGCGGCAGTGGTGGATGAAGGTGGAGTGACTTGCAGAGGCGCGGTGGTCCTCGCAACAATCGCCGTCCACTAGCCGCGATCGATCGTGTAGATTAATGTGAGATTTAGAGATTGCAACATCATCAACGTCATTTTTTTAGTCATTTTTTTAGTGCTATTTGCTTAGTTCAGTATCAATCTATATATTAATACGTTAAGCAAAAACTTTGTACCGAAAATTGAGCGGACGGAGGAGTGTGGATTTTGGCACAGTTAAAGTTTATATGGAAAAGGAGGGGCGAATCCTAATATTTTTATAAAATATACATTAGAAATACATTAAATTAACGAGAAATACTACACGCACACAACCATGCATTTGACACACGCATTCGAATCGCGTTCGTAGTATTTCGGCATTGTTCGGCTGATGTAGAATTCTTCGTAACTATGGTTACATATCTTAAATACCGTGAAATGTGGTTGTATGGGTATAGTTATAGGCAATAAAGAGCAGCGATAGCTCAGTGGGGAGACCAACAGACTGCAATGCAGAGGGTCTCGGGTGACGACGAACGACGGGAAAGACGGGCGAACCTACGTCGCGCACCTCTAACTTTCGGAAGTTATATGACTTTTCGAAATTATGTGCGTATTGATTGACAATTATCGCCTGCTCCGTGCCTCGGAGAGCACGTTAAGCCGTCGGTCCCGGCTGCCATGAACATCTATGACAGTCGTTATGAGAGAGTGTCGACACAAAAGATCCCACTGGGTCGAAGTGTCGCCGGACTGCACTGACTGGCCCCCACATAAGATATAGGCAATAAAACCTTAATAAGACCAAACTTAAAATATAAATCAAATATGGTCAAATTTCGACCACTTGGCGACCGCTGGTATACATCAATACTTCAGAAACGCAACCGTAGTCAAAGCGATGACTGCGCTTGAGTGTTCGATTTTCAGAACGGGCAAAATGTTATCATGTCAAATAATTCACGGTAGCCACACAGGGTCTGTAACTGTGCTATAGCAATAGATTTCTTCTATTTCGTGGAACCCAAAAATATAACCGTCACAATGTGGGTGTAATACAGCCTAATTCGTCGGTGATACAGGCATGATGACTATATATGACACGAATACAATAATAATTTCCAGACTGATTTCGGTCACGGCGGCCAATCTTAACGGAGACTGGCCATTTGCGCAGGAGATATTATAGTGCACAAGCTTGTGCGCAAACACAAGTGTACTCTCTTTTCCCTAACTCTCATGATCTGATGGGAAGGTAATCCGACACGACCGGAGAGAGATCAGGCGCAGGACCAACGACTTTACGTGCTTTCCGAGGCACGGGGGTGTCCAACACCGCCAACTTCCTAACTCCAAGCTGTTATTGAGATTTCTTAACAGAAAATCCAATAACTTTTTGTTGGCCCGACCCGGGATACGAATCCGAGACCTTATGCACTGCAGTAGCATTCACTACCGCTGCGCCACGGAGGCAATACAATATACATATAGGTATGTATGTCATGGCCAGATCATAGAATTAATCACTTCATGATGTATTCGGTGATTTCATGAAATGATTGTATTTCCAACTATAACTGACTATATCGTTTCGTTTATCAACGTTTATGATATGCCAGTCTAGACTGGCCAGGTCATTAATGTAGTGTTTTCATGATATTATTTATAGGTTCAACAAATATTCGAAATAATTAGGTGGTAAATTTGGATACGACATATATAAACCACTGTACCTTAACAAAGCAAAGAAGTGTCTAACATACGAAATCATCTTTCAATAATGTATATGTAGATCCAATCATACGTTTCCGTACAATTTCCAAACTGGCGAGCCTACGGCCATCAAATAAGCACAGCACTATTTCGTTAAAAAGAGAAAATTGCACCTGTAAACTGTTTCCCACAAAATTGTTATCCCAGAAAGTTAGCAGATAAATGCGGGTAACTTTGACATACAGATGCATAGAGTGTCGACCGGCCTTGACGAGGTCAGTTTTCTGAAGCTTAATTACGTAATCATATACAGAACGAGTGAATTTCGCAAATGAGCGAGATTTATCCTGTTTACTCAAGTACCCTTTTCATATTAGCAGGACGGTAGCACTCATCACGTTTTATAGGTGTAGGTATCTGTATTAATATTAGACAATATAAAAATTCTTTTAGTAATATATGGTGGACTATTCGTAAGTAATTAAGGCTGTGTTTGAATGATATGCGATGTGAGTGTAGGCAGATCAATTAAACTATTGTAGTAACGACAAACATATCTTTAGTTTGAGATGTAAAATATACATGGCTCTTTATCTGTTAATCCTGATGGAACATATTAATAAAATATACTTCTTCTTCTCCCTAGCCTTTATTATTCCCAAGTCACTTGGGGTCGGCTTTTCTAGTCTAACCGGATTTGACTGGATATCAGTTTTTACACGGAGCGGCTGCCACCTGATCGCCGCAACCCGAAGGCTAACGATACCATAAGGCTAGACCAGTGTCAGGATATTATAGGGTACTGACATTCCAATAACGACTGCCATAGATGTTCATGGCAGCCGGGACCAACTGCTTAACGTGCTCTCCGAGGCACGGAAAATAAAAATATACTTGTTTATATGAAATAAGCAATGCCTTAGTGGGACAGCAGTAGCAAATGCGACTGCTGTACATGAAGTCCCGGGTTCGAATTCGGATCAGGCCAACAAAAAGTCACGTGGTTTTTCTGTCAATTAATTCTCAACAGCAGCTCGCAACTATGAAAATAGCGGTGTCGGACGCCCCAGGCCTTCGGAAAGCACTTAAAGCCGTGGGTCTGCGTCTGATTTCTATCCGGACATATCGGATTGCTGTCCAACAGATAATGAGAGTTCTTACCGGATCTCATTTTATCTTAGTATTGCTTTGTAATATGTTAAAATTAACTGCTTTCTGATGATCACTCCTACGTTTCAGCCACATGAGACAATTTTTACTGAAAATGTTAAAATATTATATCTGTGTATTAGTAGATAAGCAAAATTATGAATTAGGTAGACAGCTGGAGAATACTTTAAATTTAAACGGTCGAACTCAGATGGATAATTATTTAAGTAACTCAACTTCTTAGAAAATTTATTATGTCAATTATTATTGTATATATGTATCTTATGTAGGGGCCAGTCAGTGCAGACCGGCGACACTTCGACCCAGTGGGATCTTTTGTGTCGACACTCTCCCAATAACGACTGCCATAGATGTTCATAGCAGCCGGGACCGACGGCTTAACGTGCTCTCCGAGGCACGGAGCAGGCGATAATTGTCAATTAATACGCACATAATTTCGAAAAGTCATATAACTTCCGATAGTCAGAGGTGCGCGACGTGGGTTCGAACCCGAGACCCTCTGCATTGCAGACTGTTGGTCTCCCCACTGAGCTATCGCTGCTGATGTCAATTATTATTAGTCGTATGAAATCGTAGTCGTTAATTCATTTCGATCCCAAAGTACTTATGAACTTATGTACTTATTTGTAGATATGAACGTAAAAGTTAAACTTATTTATATTACGAATTTACGTTTACGTTCTGCAATGCAAAGGCATAGAACCTATGGAAAGAACAGGCATGACAAAATTTACAATATTATTTATTTTACAAATCAGACCTCTAAGAAGCTGCTGAATTATAATTGTGATGTAAGTTTGTTTGTTATGCATTCACGCCTTAACTACTCGACCGATCATTATGAAATATAGCTTACATGTTGTCAGGGGTACAGGAAAGCCCACATGGATTTTTATCTAGAAAAGAAACACTGTTTCCGAGGATTACCTAGTAAATCATAAAGCTCATAGGTAATCATTCAATGTCACTATAAGCGCCAGTTAACCCATTTCCACGGCTGCACGGATCGTCGGATACGTTGGTTCGAGTGCTCGCCTTGCTGCTGCCACTGGACCGAGGGTTGCGGGTTTGATCCCAACACGGGACAAAAAATTGTGTAATCCACAAATAGTTGTTCTTAGTCGAGATGTTTTTTGTGACCCTTGGTTTGAATATTTGTATAGTCCGCCAGCGACACAGCAATTAAAAGCGCGAGAGATTCCTTGCAAAAAATCTGCGTTTTGTAACCTACAAAAAACCTTATGAAAATAAACTATATTTAAGATAAGATTCGTTTATTTGTAAAAACATGTGTACAGTTGATGTTACATAAATAATGTAATTTTGATTTCAACATGCTTGGTCCCTTATTTTAGACATGCAAATATTAATTATTTAGTTATTGTTATCATTGTAAAAAGTAACAGAAATTCAGCTCACATGCAAACTCAACAATATCATAATAATTCTACTTTAATAGTCAACAAATCAAATTCAAACACATAACAAAATTAATTATTTTATTACAATAATGTCATTTCAGGCTACATTTTAAGGATATTAATTAAGCAATAGAAATATTAGTTTCAAATTCTATTTAATAAATATTAATAATAATATTACATACATAAGAACATAGGTAGATTATAGTTTATCATTGAGAAAGTCATTTACATTATAATAGTATTTAATTTACTTATGCGCGACGTGGGTTCGGGTTCGAACCCACATCGCGCACCTCTGACTTTCAGAAGTTATATGACTTTTAGAAATTATGTGCGTATTGATTGACAATTATCGCCTGCTCCGTGCCTCGGAGAGCACGTTAAGCCGTCGGTCCCGGCTGCCATGAACATCTATGGCAGTCGTTATTGGGAGAGTGTCGACACAAAAGATCCCACTGGGTCGAAGTGTCGCCGGTCTGCACTGACTGGCCCCCACGTAAGATACATACATACTTATCAGCAGATTCGACAAGTGTTTTTAAATAAATGTATGTTTAAATCTATTCAAATGTGAAGTCTCTGTCAGTTATCACTCTGTGCCACTATCGTTGTCTCTGGCGACATGAAAAGGCCTGGTATCACCGCAACTGAGAATGATATATGGAGAGGCTATGACGCGCCGCTTTGATGCCGTTTTGATGCCCCGTCAATATCTGTTACTGGGTCGAGTGGTCACCGCTCGATGGCCAAGATGAAACAACAACTGCTTTATTTGGATAAGGCAAACTGCCTTGTAATATAACCGACGTGTATATCCTTTAAATATTTAGTATGTACTCGTATGTAAGTGTTGGTTAGTAAATAAGGCGATAATAGTATTTGTATTTTGAGTTTACAATCTTATTGTACAGCAATAGCTTTGATTAAAATCACTTTTAGTGATAATTATCGTCTTTTCATTCCGTTTGTTATAATAATGTATTCTTTTAAGTTTGGTTATTATATTATTACTTATATTTTATTTAGTACAATTCTAAATAATATTATAAATGCGAATAATAATAATAATAATAAATTAGTTTAGTACAATAAAAAGTTTTACAAATTTCTCTTAAGCTAGGTACACAAAAATAAAACCATAAATAATTTATATACAATAAGAGATAATCGTTGACGACCGTACTAGTATGAACTGTATCACAGTCGCCAGCGTCTTCCATCCAGAACGATTCGTACACAATAAGTATTGCTCGGTTTTGTAAGTTACTTTTTAGTTAATAAAGGTATCTTTAAACATATATATAATCTAAACTTTAGTAAATAAAGATTAATTTAAAAATCAAGACACTACCAATGAGTTAATCTGCGTGTGTGCGTGTGTGTGTGTTTGTGCGTGTGTGTTTGTGTGTGTGGGTGCAAATGTGTATGTGGTTGTGTGTAGTTGTCAGCACGCTATACGAGTATTTTTTCACTTTCAGCAGAATGTAACTCACATTCGCATTTTGTTTGTTTGTTTTTTTGTTACGCTTCTTTGCTTTGTTTACTCAACCGTCTATCATGAAATTTCGCATAGACGTTTTCAGGGGTACAGAAAAGGACATAGGGTACTTTTTATTAAAAAAAACAGGTACTGTTGCCATGGAATAGATAGTAATGTATAAAACGGAACACGCATAGACTTGACGAGTCAGAGAATTGATTTGTATTGAAATAGATAACTGTATAGTTGGTTTTCATATTACTAGTGCTCTTCTAGCTTAGCTAAATGTTTGTATTAAGAGAGAGTGCACATCAGTGCAATGAGTGAGAATTCGAACACACGACCTCTCGAAAATATGCCTTGCTGCCTTAACCACTGGGCCAGCGGCCAGCATATGGGTGTGGTTAATAATATAATATGTAGATATAGAGTATAAATGTTAGAATATAGTAATTTGTAGTATTTGTTATACCGATGTATGAGAGATAGTCAATTATGTTTAAAATACTATTCGGTCTGCACATTTAACATAAGCTAACATCACGTTTGTGATGAGATTTAACTTAGACACAAGGTATGGTAAGTATATCATTCAACGTTTGACAGGTTAATCAGACAGCCTATTCTCGTATCTAAAAGTGTTCCGATCTAATCTCAGTTTCATTAATATCACGAATGGTATTTATCTAAATTTAAATTAACGTCAAATATGAACATAAATTGCAATTCTTATTAGATTGGATCAAATTTTAACAGATTTTATTAAAACTGAATTCGGTTTTGCTTTAGACTGTATTTATTGCAATATTTATGATTACACTCAAACCGAGAATTAATTAAATATGCTACATATTTATTTATGATAATAAGAATATGAATTGACTTGATTAAATTTTATTTTGTTCGGTTTGTGTATTATTTATTATTTTGTATTGTATTATATTTTATGATAATATTACGAAATGATTGAGATGAAGAAATTGTTATAATTTAAAGATTTAGATGAATGCTATTATAAATAATTTGTTTGATAAAATTTATGTGGTAATTTAATTATTTGTCAGTTTTAATCTGGATTTATTTATGTGAATTATTTATACTTTTTGGCATACATGGAAATGGGAGACCAAGAAGTTAATTGTCTTAAAATATATTATAATATCAGCCTTATATATACATGGGGGAGCAGTGGTAGTGTATGCCATTGGTGAGCATAAGGTCTTGGCAATCCTGGGTCAGGAAAAATTATATATGATTACTACAAAAAAAAAATGTCTGTAGTTGCACGGACTCCGGTAAATGTCACTAAGCTCGCCAGTTATTACGTGGGATCGTTTATAAATACTATAGCTGGACTACCCTTTGGGATATATGCATATAATCACTGACGAACTTATAACATCAAGAACTTGGTATATAATCTTTCACGCCGTGTAAGTGTTTGACTTTACAAATCTACAAATTGAGGAGTAGAGCCTCGTTGATTTCAGCATGAATGGGCTCGACCGGGCAAGGACTACCCTCTCACAGAATATCGACGTGAAATACCAGTATTCTTACTGTTGTGTTTCGTCCGGTGAGTGAGAGTGCCGGAGGCTTTATCACCCTCTTTCCCTCTTCCCGATCCTTCTCCTTCCCACTTCCTTTTTCCTTTTCTAAAGGGTCGGCAACGCGCAAGTGATGCCTCTGGCGTTGCAGGCGTTCATAGGCTACGGTTACCACTTACGATCAGGTGGGCCGTATGCTTGTATGCCGAATTGGATGTAAAAAAAAAGAATACACTCCGAGAAAATGTGGCACTATTGGAACTACATGACTCCTAATAATCGTTTAAGCAATGTATAGTTCAAATATGCATAACTTTGAAATGTCAGTATCTTTAAATCTCCTATTAGGTACGTTGTGTTGATTTTCGCACATGTTTGGAATAATAGTAATAGATTTATTTCTCTCACCAGGTACAATGGGTTAACTACTTAAATACAATATACAGATTTCCTTGTTGAGAGCTGGAGTCAGTACTAGGCTCGAAGCATGTATTACAAATCTCCAGGCCTTCCACTATCCAAATAGCACAACGTTGTATTCATTTACAATAATTATAAATTTAAATAGCAGGTAGTAACTACTGAACCACTATAAGGATGAATAGTGTATTAGTGATTGAGGTCTTTGAGTTTAAGAGCTCCCGGATTCGATTACTGGGCCAGATAAAGATTTCTTAGGTTTTATATCAGGAACCTCACAGTACGCCTTCTTTCGACACCATGTCAACTTGAAACTAATACACCGGAACGTGACGCTACCTACCCTTACCTGACGGCGGCACTTTGATATCACCAAGATGATTAAAGTAGAATAGACCTAACTGCCTCCCTTTCACACTCATGGAAAAGGCCCGAAATTATTCTGCTCACGTGTCTTACCTATTAGGTAACAAATATAGCGTACTGAGAGCGAATTATAATACACTGAGACACATTCTATTTATTAGAGAACGTATAGACCCTGAAGGCTGTAACTGAATGATTACGCCCATACTTAAAAAACTACGGATACCCAAGAATAAGTAAAGCTATCCTTAATACCTACAGTAAAATGTGAAGTAAGTTAGTATGTAACATTGTGTATCAAAAACCTTTCAGGCGCGAAACTCTTATAAAAAAGACATCAAAAAACAAGGGCTAAAGACACGTGATTTTTGATATCAAAATGTATTAAAAGCAGTTTTGGGTCCTTAATACGTATTAGTTTTCGAAACAAGCTTATAACCTTTTCGAAAAGAGACATTTATTATTACTATTATATATCTATTAATAGACAAGGACAGAATAGTTCAATACCTTTTCTTTTCTTTTTGCCAATGGCATTTTTTCTATTTTGATAAAAAAACATTAAGTAACTAAGTTAGCTTTTCTTTTAAATTTAATTTCTTATATGTGTGCCTCAAATTTCCTATAAAGATTATAGTTGTATTACGACCGCTGAGTAAACAATAGTATTAATAAAAACATATTATCGGGTGTATACATAGATTTTATTGCAGCTCATACAGAAAGGTTTCATAGACATGAAATACCTCCTCCAAATTCAACGCGTGTATGATAGGTTCGTCGCGTTGTGGTTCTCAGTTCAGAGGTCAGCATTCCTTGCTGGGAGGCAAAACATAAGTTCGGGCAACTCGCCCCTTTACCAATTATAGACTTTGAAGACCACAATTGAGGCCTTTGTTATTTCAACTGAAGATGTTTAAAGAAAGAAATAAAATAATTTTAATTTTTTTTCTGTCGCTAGCCGCACTGTAATAATTTATATACTTTGTCGCGGGGGACTTAAAAAACATTCAAACAACGGACGAAGGGCACCCAGACTCGTAATAGCTATTTATGTTAACTCGAATTTTAACCTCGTTTGGGGTTCGAAACCACTACACTCAGCACAGCGGCAGTAGCGAGGCAATCACTTAAACTTCCACGCTATCTGTCCTGTGATAGGCCATATAAATAGACCGGGCTATATATAATCACTGTTAGAAAGTGTTAGTTACAAGTGACTATAGCCTAATGGATAAAGATATACTTGCAATCGAGAGGTCATCGGTTCGATTCCCACCCATTGCACTATCGACATGTACCCATTCATGGCGCAAGCATTGTAACTTATCTGGAGCGGTTCACAAGAATGTTAGTAATTTGTAACGATAATTACGATTAATCGCAGAAAACATGATAACAAACGTGCTTTTAATATTTACAGTGTTATTTAACTTCATATTGTCAATTCAGTTCGGTATTCAGTCTTTTTACTTTCACTGAGCTCTAGAAATTATCCCTCATTAAAGCACAGGTAAATGAGAACAACTAAGTTCATATTAACAAGTGTAACCTTGACGTACAAAAATATTACTTTGTTACCTAAATTAACAATTTGATGTAGATTCTTATCTTCTCGGTGACATAAATGGATGCTGTACTAAAATCGAAATCAAAACTAGTTTATTTAATTTAGATCATAAAGTAAGCCTTATGTTGTTTTGTGACCAAAATCAGAAAAAGAATTAGATTTTGATTATGTCTGTAGCAAAAATAAGTATTGAACAAACATTTTGACAAACTATCGCTGTATTGAGTTTTGATTATTTTTATCAACAGAACATCAAGACGCAAACCTGGCATATATGCATATATATAACTATCTTTAAATCACATTTTTCCTCGTGCGGAGAACGTATTTATTCGTAACATACATACATACATAGAATCACGCCTGTTTCCCAGAGGGGTAGGCAGAGACTACGGATTTCCATTTGCTACGATCCTCACACACTTCTTTATTCGTAACAGAAAATAAAAATGAGAAAAGAAGATGCAAACACTTTCAAAGGCACAGAAGAGAGAATTTATGAAAGAATAGACTCATATATGACAAAGTAGTGGTAGTAACATAAGCTGATTAGTTGGCAATTAGGCCCTGGGGTCTATAATTCGGCATGTGCACATGACACGTGTCGAACTGGCGCTAGCTCTCGAGACAATGGCGGACACGTGCCTACGTCGAGCACGATAAAAGTGAGCGATCGCTTCCTTCCTGCGAACAACGCCTACCTTTTTAAATGAATTATTGCTACGCCCTCGTGATATTTTGTTAATCTATGTTGTTACAATTTAAAGTGTAGCATTTGTTCTATTATTTATGGATTTATATTAACGCGAATGCAAAGTTAACGCTTTTGATCGGCAGCTTAGTTAAATCTGTAAAGATAATTCTTATTTCTTAGTAGCCAGTATTTCTGAAGTAATAATATTTTACTAAATAAATTTGTGTTGTATTTGTATACTAATAAGGAGGGGTAAACGTGTAGCACATTCACATTTCATCCGTTAAAATTAGTTCTTACTCAATTGCCGTTGTTACAAATTGCTAGATATGCATGTTGCTTTTAAGAATTTTCTAACAGAAATATTCAATGACCCATTGCCCGTTAAACGCATGAAAACATGGGCAACAACTTTATTTACTATCTTCATCTTCCAGCAAATTTATCACTATTAAATATCTACCAGTAGGTACTACATATCTACCGTTTTAAAGTAGGCATATATCTGTAGCGAAGATTCATTAGCATAAAAAATGCACCGTATTTCGTCACATGTTCAAAGCTTTGGGAATCTGCGCTGGGTCTGGTAGGGGATTTACTGTTTTTATTCTCCTGTCTGCGACGCTCGGCACCCTCGGTCGACGCCCGCATGTCAATGTTTGCAGTTACAAAATGATGTTAGGCCTGTAGGGTAGACGCCCTCCGAAGCAAATTATCCGCCTATTGTAGGCAAGAAACAGATATCAGATATGTAGATTTAATATAGGGAGCAGTAGTAGGTTTCTGTGAAATTTGCTCTATAGACACGATTGGACAGGTAAGGTTATATGCAAGTTGTTGCCTTCAAAATCTTTACCAAATTATTAGTTGGGATACCGTATACTTAGCCTCATGCCTTTATAAATGGTAGGTATAGGTGGAGGTGAATTAAACCCGCTATTTGTCAACTATGATTGTATACCAACTTAATTGAAGCGACTTTATCTACCAGGCGGAGTTTCTACAGGGTATGTATGTATGTATCTTATGTGGCTTATGGGTCAGTCAGTGCAGACCGGCGACACTTCGACCCAGTGGGACCTTTTGTGTCGACCCTCTCCTAAAAACGACTGCCATAGATGTTCATGGCAGCCGGGACCGACGGCTTAACGTGCTTTCCGAGGCACAGAGCAAGCGATAATTGTCAATCAATACATAATAATATAATATATATATATATAATATAATATTCTACCACATACACACACACCATCTAGCCCAAATTAAGCAGAGCTTGTAATATGGGTACTAGACAATGGATAAACATACATAAATATATATTTTTTTGTAAATACATACATATTATCCATAGAAACACCCAGACCAAGACAAACATCCATGTTCATGCACACAAATGTTTGACTTGTGCGGGGATCGAACCCGCGACCTCAGGCGTGGCAGTCGGTTACACTAACCACTACGTCATCGAGGCCGACAATCAATACGCACATAATTTCGAAAAGTCATATAACTCTTGAAAGTCAGAGGTGCGTGACGTGGGTTCGAACCCGAGACCCTCTGCATTGCAGTCTGTTGGTCTCCCCACTGAGCTATTGCTGCTCAGCTTTCTACAGGGTAATCATATGATGAAGAGCTATTCAAACGTTGTTTAAAACGCAAGCTATACTTAGGTTAAGAAAAGTAATTTATAATCAGTATTTATATTTTTATGCAATTTAAATATTGTTGGTTGCGGAATGCGACGTTAAAGAATAACGTCACGGTCGACTGAGCAAGCTATAAAAGCGAGTTCGACGCGCAGTGGGGCCTCTTTTTCTCAACGAACAGCGTGCGGAACGGACGTACTATTTGATCATTGTCGCTCTCGTAATTTTATAACCTTTAAAATTATTTACTGCTCTCTAGTCGTTTGTATTAAATTTAACTGATTTCATTAACTTGTGTATTTTATTAAAGTTAGAATAAGCATTTTGTGTATTTAAATAATCACTGGAAAATAAAAGTGTCGTTGCCATTTTCTTTTTTTTAAACAATTTCACTCTTGATTCCTAATAATATAATTATTATTAATATAAATGGCAAAAGCAACTTCGCATTTGTCTAATCAACCTTCAAAAAATTCAACAGGAAAATTAACCTCTTGTATGCCGGAATACCAGACATAATAGAAAAAGCATTGTGTCTCGCGCAGATCCACGTTCCGGCATACCAGAGGTTAAGTAACACTGTCTGAATCAAGTATCAGAATTGCAAATCGTAATAAAATTAGTACAAGTTTATGCCGCATGCCCCATTATGGTGGAATCTTGGTGGCTGTATTAAATGGCGGATAACGTGCGTAAGTTGAGGTATTTGTGCGAAGTCCATGCATAGTATTAATGGCCTGAGTAAGTAGCACGTACGATATTTTATGAGTCATGTGCCCGCTCTGTTAGTATATATGTATTGCGGGAGAATTTACAAACATTAAAACTATAAGACATAAAGAACACCCAGATAAGGAACAACTATTTGTGGATGATACAAATGCTTGGACCGTGGTCGAATCCATCACATTTACCGCTTAAACCATAGCGCTAACCGGGCACGTCCCTTGCGTGTATAGCGTGCACGAGTTACATACACCGTATATACTTCTTTAACCTTTTGAACGCTACGCCATAACGGCACCTCCATGTCCTGTACGCCAAGCCCGAAAATCGATATATTATATATTGTTTTTTATGATCAAATATTTCAATAACTAATAACAATTTTGTTTGCTGTATACAATTAAGTAATAATTGGGGATTCAATTTTTAAGTTGTATCACTAAAACACAGAAAACAATGATTTAATATGTTTATTTTGTATTTTTCTGTGAACCGACAAAAAACAGTTTTGTCGAGTATAGACGACGTTGGCGCACAGGGCACGCTTGCGCATGTCGAGTATAGACGACATTGGCGTTCAAAAGGTTAATAAAACTAATGGCTGAGCTGTTGCCGAATATAAACTGAATCTTTAAGCTCTAACCAGTGCAAAAATTGTATTGTGAATCTGTGGAAGCTTGTTGTTAGCATCTACTTTGAACATTATGATACATATTTATATTATTTGTCTGTAGCTTGCCGACAATAAAGAAAATAAATAAATAAAGAATAAAGACTTTTTTTTTCATCCGCTTTTTATAATGTCCCACTGCTGGGCAAAAGCCTCTCCCTTGGACTTCCAAATCACTCTGTTGGTGGATATCCCCTGCCAGTCTCTATCAAATGCGTCTAGGTCATCCCGCCATCTCCGTTTACATCTGCCCCGCCGCCGTTGACTGTCTTGTGGCACTCAATTGGTGACGATTGGTGCCCACCTCTCTGGGTGCATGCGGCAGACGTGTCCGGCCCAGTCTCACTTCAACCTGGCGGATTTCACACCTAAATCAGCTATGCGTGTTTTGGAGCGCAGAGTAGTGTTTCGGACGTGACCCGTCCTTTTTACTCCGAGAATGCTAAGCTCCATAGCCCTCTGGCAGATCTTCAAATTAGACTTCCGATTCGAGTTTTTTTTTTTAATTGGGCACCGTATGTTAGTACAGGCAAGATACACATGGCGATAAGGTTTCGTTTTAGTGTCATTGGAAGATTACCCTTCAGCAGCTCTTTCATCGACCAGAAGCTCTTCCAGGCGTTATCGGTTCGTCTGTTAATCTCTTTATCCTGTCTGTTACTGAAAGATACTATCTGGCCCAAGTAAATGTACTCATCGACATATTGTATAACGTGTCCGTCTACCGTGACCCTACGTTTCATGCTGTTGGTCATCACCATAGATTTAGTTTGATTCATTTGAAGTCGAACTTGAAGACTTGCGGAGCTGAGACTGAATGTAGACTTATATCTTCTTCTCTCTTAGCCTTTATTATTCCCAAGTCACTTGGGGTCGGCTTTTCTGGTCTAACCGGATTTGACTGGATATCAGTTTTTACACGGAGCGGCTGCCACCTGACCTCCGCAACCCGAAGGCTAACGATACCCTAAGGCTAGACCAGTGTCAGAATATTAGAGGGTACTGACTTTCCCAATAACGACTGTCATAGATGTTCATGGCAGCCGGGACCGACGGCTTAACGTGCTCGCCGAGGCACGGAGCAGGCGATAATTGTCAATCAATACGCACATAATTTCGAAAAGTCATATAACTCCCGAAAGTCAGAGATGCGCGACGTGGGTTCGAACCCGAAACCCTCTGCATTGCAGTCTGTTGGTCTCCCCACTGAGCTATCGCTGCTAATGTAGACTTATATGTAGGTATTTATTTTCTGTCTATATAAAATATATAAATATAACTTGTTTCAATTTTTATAATTATAAACTTTAACTATGATAAATATCACACACCTTCATCTGTACAATATTAAGCATATTGCGCAGATGAAGGTGTGTGTTATTAAAATATGAGGCATTTATTTATTTATTTATAAAAGTTACAGTTACAGAATACAGACCAAGTAGTGATTAGGATTACATTTACATGAAAAAAATTTAAATCTGCACTCCAATTACTACTGTACACAGCATTTAGGATTTATATAGCATCAAATATGTAAGCGAACGTTACAATACTTTGACGACCCGATGGCGTAGTGGTTAGTGTAACCGACTGCCACGCCTGAGGTCACGGTTTCGATTCCCGCACAAGTCAAACATACATATGTATGTGTGCATGAACATGGATGTTTGTCTTGGTCTGGGTGTTTTTATGTATAACATGTATGTATTAACAAAAAAAAAAGTATATGTATGTTTATCCATTGTCTAGTACCCATAGTACAAACTCTGCTTAGTTTGGGCTAGATGGTATTGCGTGTATGTGATAGAATATTATTATTAGTATTAATAAAAAAAGATGCAAGAAGTTACGAATAAAATAGGTAAGACTAGGAGTGTAATATACATTAGGTTAAGGTGCATTCAATTTGCGTAAGGATTCTATGAATCGGCTGTGACAATCCACAGATATATCATCATGAGCGCAAATATCATTATACTGTCTACACATACAGTTAAATGCAAACTTAATGGCGGCTCGGAAGTTAGCTGCGAGTGCAGGTGTGCGCAGGTAGGTAGGTGCAGGCAGTATACGGATATAACTCACACACTAAATACAAGACGCGAAGGGCGAGTGCGGGTGAAAGAAAAGGCGGGTGGGGTGGTGCCTTGCCGCCCCGTGCCGTTACGTCCCGCTGACACCTAATATTGGGATCTGCGCAATGACTTGTACGATGTTCAGAGCCGCCATTAAGTTTGCATCGGACTGTACGAAACAATGGATTATTTGGGGACACACGTTGCATGTTGGTATTCGAAACAGCTGCGGAGTACGCACAGATCGAGTAGGTACTTTGAAGTGTAACTGACATAGGAGAGTACTATTAAATATATAACGTTTATTTGTGTCGTATTAATATATAGATTACTAACCAAAGAGAAAAGTTAACTTTATACATATATCATATTGTACAGTTTTAAATTAAAACCATGTGGCACGTTTATCTGCTCTTTATATACAAAATACATTTGGAAACTATTTAGAGTTTTATTTAATATCGATTTTATGTTCATATCCGTATCGATTAGTATGTTAACGAGTTGTTAAGATTTTATGGTGTTCATTTAAGTAGATGAGGTTGGCAGTTAAGTATGGTAAGGTTCGGTGTGAGCGATATATGTTGCATCACGAATATATCACTGAAAGTGTAGGCAGATGTGAATAGTAGACAGATTTTGTCAGCCATGTATTAAAGTGCAAAGTAATAGAGAGCGAGCGAGCGGCTACGGCTTCGGACAATTTTTTTTTTACACACTACACCATCTAGCCCAAACTAAGCAGAGCTTGTACTATGGGTACTAGACAATGAATAAACATTCTTATATACTTTATTTTTGTAAATACCTACAAATTATACATAGTAACACAAAAACATCAATGTTTATGCACACAAATGTTTGACTTGTGCGGGAATCGAACCCGCGACCTCAGGCGTGGCAGTCGGTTACGCTAACCACTTCGCCATGGAGCCCGACAACTACTACTGAGAATTTTGTGCCAAAAACTTAATAGCGCTTAGCCCAAATCGGTCATCAAACGACTTTAATTTTAATATATACGAAGTCCCAATTCCCAGAGCCGATTCGACGGGTTTCGTAAAATGATAATACACAATGCACACTTTCCTGGAAGTGCTTCTGCTACTAGTGCATCGAGAATTAATATGGTCTCGCGCTATCTTTAATAAAAATAGTTAAAATATAAATAAAATAAAATCAAAATCAAAAATAAATTTATTCAGATTAGGTTACAAGGTAACACTTATGAATGTCAAATTTACACTAATTATTTCTGCGAATTTACATTTACTGCCACGTTCAGCAAAGCAAGGGTGTAGGGCTCATGTGAAGAACGGGCAAGAAACTCATGGTCAATCTTTTTAATCGTCAAGTTTTTGTTTTAAAATCATTAGAGCCGCAAGGTGCTGCAACCGTTTCTCCATGAACTATTATTGAATATACTCAAGCATTTAATAAAATTTGATGGGTGCCTCTAAAGCAGCAGTATGGTAAATAGGAGCATCCACTTACATGTACATTAATAATCAAGACAAGGCATGATTGTAGTCCGTAGTATAATCTATCTGTTTAAATAAAAATGTAGTAAGTAAATCATCGAATTCCACGATACCATTAAATATAGTAAAATAAATATATTCTGCTAAAGACAATGGTGGACTTAAATCTAACATTAACTCGATTCCTTAATAAACTAGTAATACGTTTATAACCAAAATAGCAATTATAGTTACGACAAGAAAGAAACTGTAACAATGAACAAAATTATTACCTGTGTTTCGGGTGGTCACTTGAATTACTTATCTATTTTGAAAGTGAACATTGATTTAAGTAATCCATTGGATCATTAATATAACTAAAAATAAAAGCTAAAATACCTTCAGAATTCAATATAACATTCATATATTTCATCTAAATTTAATTTAATTCATCTATAATTAAATATAGTTGACCTAGAATCTAGCTGTCTATTTTAGAGTTGGAAAAATCTCTTATACAATAGCTTTGTCCGTCCGTCCGTCTGTCTGTATATCTGTTATACAACTTTCAACTCAAGAACCGTAAGAGCTAGAGACTCGCAGTCAGCGCCATTCGACTCAGCATAGTCGATATAGCCCCGAAAAGACGTGGTATCACGTGACCTTTGCATATTAGTTGAACCATTTTTTCGAACTCTAAGATTTACGGCAATCCATTGCCGATTCTCACTTGTTTTACTAGTGATGCGACAAAGGGTGTATTCGCCGCTGTCCACGGCGGGTGATCATTACCACAATAATTTGGGGCTGGCGCTCTTCCTGACTACGTTCACATGTTATTACATGTAGCACGCGTCACTTCACTCTATTATGTTCACCCCTTGTTGTTCACTATGGGGGAGGCAGAGGTTTTGATACTTTTTACAGTGTGCGCAAAAACTTTATACTAGGACCGAAGCATGTGGGTTTCTGTAGGTACTGTTCTCTGTAAACCAGATGTTTTATGTACTACGAAGTTTTGCCATCTTACGTACAAATATATCAGCCTATTAGTAAGCGGTAGCCGTCGTTAATACTCACTTTTAAAAAGAAATCACAGCCGCGTTGCTATTACTATAGACTTTTAACAAATATTATAAACGCGATTGTGAGTTTGTTTTGCATACACGTTGTTAGAGGTACAAAAAAGCACGTAAGGATCTTTCGTCCAGAGAAAACGTTCTATTCCTGAGGAATAGCAATTTATTAACAAAATAAAAGGCCAGCGAAGTCGTAGGCTAAAGCTAGTTAACAATAAAACAAGGGAATGGAAGACGTACGACGTATATACGTGTTGCGTCTGAATTCTTACTTAACGCCGGTTTTTATGTAAGAGGTCACCCTCTATTATCACTAATACTATATCAATTTTGGAACATATCAGCAATGTATCAGATTTAATTACTTGATTTAAAGTATATTGCGCTCCTATTTTACCAACTATGTTCAGGTCTGATATATAAAGAGCAAAGCATATTATCAGCTTTTGAATATAGTGTCAACTCATTGCTAGCGGACAGAACGACCCGATACTAATTTGCCTGAATCGAATCCTAAACTAAACAATCAGCAGTTGTGGAAGTGCCTACGATGCTATTCCATCGAGGCCGTCCATTAGATTGATATATCATCTTGATTGAAAAGACGCCTTGTACCAATTATCCTTTATCGAGAGAACGTAGAATTTGTGTAATCAAAATATTTGTAATTAAATCATAAATTCAATTTAGATCAGTTTTTTATAACTTTAATCAATCTTGCTTTTAATTTGGCACTTTCAATCATTATTAAAATTCGTTGGTAATTACTGCTCTTGCAAAGATTTGACCAGTCATTTAGCATTGATCCCGATTATGTAAATCCTACTAATGGTAAACTTAATTTTGACATTGACTGCACTGCATGGGTGGCGCCGTTGTTTAGATACACACCTCGCTGTCAGTGCGCGAAGTTGAGTTCGATCAATTAAGAAAACAAAAGCTTGTGTGATCCACAAATTGTTGTGGTCGGATCTATTGTTGAATGTTTGTAAAATTCCCGACGCTACTGGACTTCTATCTATACTAAAGCTGTAGATATTAAAAAGTCTGTGCATTTAAATATTGTTTTTTAATCAGCCAGTACTCTAATAATAAACTAAAATTGCGAGCTCATACAATACGTAACAGGAATTAATGCCATTATACAAAGAGGTATAACATTCCTGAAACTTTAAGGTACGTTCAGTATGAACTGACGGTAGTCATGACCAGACTTTTACTGCCTGGTAGTATCCATGACCTTTGCCACCTAGGAAAAATGTCAAACAATCCAGGATCTTTCTCCAGGAAATTCGTATACGTGGCTTTAAAATACATAATCACCTTATTTTCAGTCATCATTCCAAGGCTTTACATCTTATAGATTGATAATTCATACCTATCTTTTTGCCAGCATTTAGTGTGGCTTTAGAGTCTGATGCGTGCATGACATACGATAACCTCGGCCGACACGACTAACATGTCATCTGAGGATCTTTAAGAGTTGGTGCAGCGATCTTCGTGTTGTTATTATGCCTGCCACATATTATTACTATTGATTGACAATTATCGCCTGCTCCGTGCCTCGGAGAGCACGCTAAGTTGTCGGTCTCGGCTGCCATGAACATCTATGGCAGTCGTTATTGGAAGAGTGTCGACACAAAAGATCCCACTGGGTCGAACTGTCGCCGGTCGGCACTGACTGGCCCCTACATAAGATAAGATAAGATGCCTGCCACATCCAAATTAATATTATATTTAAATACGTAAGTACCTCTGATTGTTTATTACGCTTTTACGACATAAACACTGAACCGATGTTGATCAAATTTGGAAAAAAAGAGATAGATTGTATCTGGAGGAAATATGTAGGCTGTACCATTCATCCCCATATGTGTTCTCGTGGGCGAAGCTATGAACAGATACAAGTATTTTATAAATATTGTATGGCGGAAGTAAAACGAGTATAAGACCAATATTGCTCAACAAGCGGTTCAAACTTGAGTGAAAGGTGCGCAAAACGATTTCTTTTAAATCGTCCTATCATAGATTATTTATAGTTACTACGTAAGTTCTGACCAAATTTGATGAAATATTACTTTTATTTCATTACGAATACATACAGACAGGTGCGCATCATTCGGTAGGCAATTCAATCAAATACATTTTTTTACTAGCGTTTACGCGCGGCTCCACCCGCGAGGTACCTATGATTTCCCAGGTTTTAAACTACCTCTGTATCAAATTTCATCCAAATCGGTCGAGTGGTTTAGCCGTGAATAGGTAACAGACAGTGTTACTTTCAAATTTATAATACATACATACATACATAGATTCACGCCTGTTTCCCAGAGGGGTAGGCAGAGACTACGGATTTCCATTTGCTACGATCCTGACACACTTCTCTGGCTTCATTCACTTTCATCACATTCCTCATACACGCCCGTCGGTTCAAGGTGCTCTTAACCTGGCCTTTGTCCAGAACGCCTCCGATCTGATCAAGAAACGTTCGCCTTAGTCTTCCTCTTGCGACTGTTCCATTCACACTAGCCTTATAAACTTTCTTAGTCAGTCTTTCCTCGTCCATTCATTCTATATGCCCAAACCAGCTTAACATACCCTTTTCTATTCTTATCACTATATCAACTTTCATGCCGCATCTCTCTCTAATCACACACATTGTATGTATGTATTGACAATCCGTGTTTTCAATAATAGAACCACAAGTCTATTTCTGGATAAAATTGCTTTCTAATGGTTAAACAATTATTTAAATAGGTCAGTAGTTTTAGAGTTTATCGATTACACGCATACCTACAAATTCTTTTTTGTCATATTAGTATCCATATTACATCTGAACATCGATTAAAGCACATCTGTAATTGAATATAAGCTCATTGCGCTAGTGGCTCCTCTAGCGGCAAAATAGAGAAGTTTAAACTCGTATGTTATAATCGCGACGCATTTTTTTTTTCGTCTAGTATCAATTCATATCATTCGCGCACCCCTTCACAATTGCTGCGCAGTATGAGCGGTGATTACACAGTCCTAATTCGATAAATAGGCCTCCTTGGTCCCCTCGGCTCTCGGCGTCGTCTCTCGGCTTCGGCCTCGGTCGGCAACATCTAACGCAATTTATTACTTGATTGCGACGTTTGTTTTCAGATGCGCCGTTTTAGAAGCGAGAGCAATAATATTACCGATAGGTATAACAAATTAATATGGTGTTAATTTGCTTTTTAATGTTATTTTTTACTTTGGCTACAAAGTCAACGTCAAAGTCAACAATCATTTATTAATTTAGGTCACAAATTAACACTTAATAACGCATAAGTACAGGTTTTGTTTAAACATAAATTTGTTTAATAATTTCACGTTTGTCAAAGTTACAATTGCTGCATTGCAATTTTGTCTTTTAGGTTACATTTTGGCGATTAATACGATGGAGTAAGTAATTTTAATCAAAAAGTTGTTCTAAGAATAAATTTGTTTTTGGCGGTCGAGTTCAATTTGTTTTAATATACCAAGAGAAACTTTGTACGCCTCTATAAGCAAAGATATTTCGTATAGTTTATATGAAAAGGGAGTTGAAAATGGTCATAGAAAGATGATAGAAAGTTATCTATTTTTAACACGCTTTTATTAGCTTCGTATGTGTCTATGTATCTATGAATCTTTGTATCTCTGTATCTATGTATCTATGAATCTATGTATCTATGAATCTATGTATCTATGAATCTATGTATCTATGAATCTATGTATCTATGAATCTATGTAACGGAATCTTTGAACGTGATTTTCACCCCTTTCAAACCGACGGATTGATTTGAAACTTTGCACACTTATCAAGGACCGATGACAATAAAACAATATAGAAAAATATTAGCGCCCCGCCTTAAAAAGTAGAAAATAATTTTAATGTAAAAAAAGCGTGGGGTGCTTTCTAAGATATTTTGGTTATCCACCCCACGCTTTTTTACATTTAAATTATTAAATTATTTTCTACTTCATAAAGCGTGATTTTTTAGTTTTTTTGAATTACATATTTTGTTTGTACGAATGGCGTAGTTAAATATGGCTTAAGTGGTCCCCTCGCCACTACTACTGCGCCGCGTCTTGTGGTTTCGCTCCCCACACGGGATAACAATGTGTGATCCATAAATGATTGTTCTGAGTCCGGGTGTTCTTTTTTTCCGCCGTGTGAATAACCGTAAAATTATCCGTGACACAGGAATTATGACAAGAGTGTGTCTTTTTTAAAAATCAGTTCTAAAATATATAAAACCAAACTAAAAATAATAATGGCCGTTCATCGCTTTTAAAAATTCCAAGCACGAATTATTCTTTGCAATAGCCTTGTACGTAGCAGACTGGAATTCGCATCTCTGGCATGGAACCCTGAGTACATTAATTCTTCTCAGAGGATCGAGAGCATCCAACGTGCCTTCACGAGACACTTAGCATATATTTTATCCAGTATACATCATAGGGTGCCATACAACATGAGACTGTCTTTCTTTGGCTTGACCTCTACTACTATCTTCTACTTCTACTTCCTATCTTCCATTAACTTAAATATACGCCGTCGATACCCTAGACAGGCCATCACAAAAACCTTCATCTCGCCCACTGCCCGAACTAATCTTGGTCTTCATTATCCCCTGGCTAGAATTTGCAGAACCTACAATTGTTTTAACGCGAAGATTGACTTGGATGTTAAATACACGTCAGAAAATAAATTTAGAAATGCTTTGCTGAAACTGCTCGATAAGTTAATCACTGATTTTCGATAAATACTATACTATATACTAAATACTTAAATTAATCGTTAAGTACTGTTACTATTGTTCACTTCTATTACTTTTATATAATAATCTATTTCATATTTTCATTTACCTTAAGTTTAATTTTAAATTTGCCTATATATAATGTGAATACTGTGTACACTTTTAATAGGCAAACATATATACCCACTGTTATATCCATAGTGTAAGTGCTTATATTTGTAACATTTGTATGTCTTGTTGTAAGTGTACCTTATTATAAATAAATGAATATATAATCTTGATATTGTAGGACCGTACTGTTATAGATATGTAATGCACCCTTTCTTGCAAACCACACATTCCTTTTGCTTACTTAGCATTTGTCTTTTCATAGTCGAAGTGCCCATCCATTTAATCAGTCTCATCCTAAAAGCCATCCTAGACGGTTGTCTCAATCCGATTATCGAGTTTCTTATTTTAAAAACCTAACCTTGACGAGGCTCATAACAGTACGATAAAACTGGTATATCTGTAGTTAGAATAATATCTCGATGCCGCCGCAAAACAGCTACTTATCAGTATCCAAGCCAGAAGTTTCTGACAAATATGTCCTATAAGACAGTCCCTGATCCAGATCCGGTCGGCCTCGATGGCGTAGTGGTTAGTGTAACCGACTGCCACGCCTGAGGTCGCGTGTTGGATTCCCGCACAAGTCAAACATTTGTGTGTGAACATGGATGTTTGTCTTGGTCTGGGTGTTTCTACGTATAATATGTATGTATTTACAAAAAAAAGTATATATGTATGTTTATCCATTGTCTAGTACCCATAGTACAAGGTCTGCTTAGTTTGGACTAGATGATGTTGTGTGTATGTGATAGAATATTAGAATATTATTATTATTTTTATTAGATATTGGAACTATAACTAAATGTCGGTTAACAGTAAAGTTAAACGCAAACTTATTTCACAGGATCAATAAGGTATTTAGTCATTATTATCATATTATGTAAAGGCGTTTACCTATTACCAATGTTAGACTTCTATAACCTAGCACATGCATACATACATAGACTCCTAGGAGTCTATGCATAGCCGTATCCATGAAGAAATAGGCAGAAGTGCATCGCTACCACATATTGCTAACAGTCTAGTCTGCCCCGGTACCGTAGTGTGACTGCTGTGCTTGAGGTCTCGGGGTTGATTCCCGGATCAAAGAACATTATTCCATTTTTGTGTCGATAAAATCTTAGTAGTAACTAGCTTAAGCCGTAAAATCAACTGGCAATTTAATCGTAACCTAACAAATAATACTGTGAAATTCATAGCGGGTCGTCTAGTACCAAGTTGTCATCGGTTCTTTACTGTTATTGCATTACAAGTCTTTATAGACTATTGTTAGTGCCATTAGTACCTACCAAGCTGCGTGCCTATGTCGCCACCGTCCTTCTAAACGATGGTTATGGCTGCAGCCAGAAGGCACCTTTCAGAGAACATATGATTGATAGTTAACTTCTTCAAGTAGTTATCAAAGCACCGAAGTGGTGAAAAGATGCTCTATAAGTCTACTAAATGTTACTATGTTTGTTTGTTATGCTTTCACGGCTTAACTACTCGACCGATCATTATGAACCTTCGCATAAATGTTGTCAGGTGTATAGAAAAAGACGTAGGTACCTAGGGTACCTTTCATCCAAGAAAATACTATTATCGAGGGACAAAATAGGAGACAAAATGAAAAAAAAATTAATTTTATTTTAAATATCTTCTTAGTATAGGCTGACTCAAAAAAAAATGGTATCTGTCATGACTACGACTACGGCAAATATTTTTGCCTAACATTATCTGAACATGTAATGAAAAATGTCCGAGAACTAGCTTATGTGAATTCATGTAATTATTTTAATTATTAATCGCAATTGGGCTGTGTTTCAATAGTAAATTATTTTTAAATTAACGTAACTGCTCGTCTTTATAATTATAAATTGTAACTATACTAAATCAAATACTGATCCGTGCAAGCAGTAGGTATGTGACTTAAAAAGGCGTACACAGTTTCCTCTATATGTATTTTCTGTATTATAATATACAGTTATACATATCAGTCCTGACCATATATACTAATGAAATATTAACAAATTGAATTAGGTATCACAACTATGTCTATGCATTGCATTTTTTTATTCTTTTCTCATCTTTATTTTTATAGATATATCGCCTGCTCTATGGTTTTTACACAAATAATTATCATGTGTAGAATTTGAACCTTCAACAGTTAGCGCGGCGGCATCGCCAGCAACGATGTGCATGTACATTCTCCCCTAATCTCCGTAACATCCTTTCCCTTGTAGGTACTCTAAACCTGGATTTCTTTTACTAAGACTACAAGATTAAATGACCTATTTAAATAAACAGAAATATTCTACATCTACTTACGTTCCATATTTCTGAAGAACATATTCTGGAAACGTCTGCAGTTAAACATCCAAATAACATACAGATATGTCATCTTTTATGTTTTGTAAGTGTCGCGGTCTCTGCGCGGGCGCAGGAGTGCGGTGGCGCGAGGGGAGAGGCGGTGCGCACGCGACCGTTACGCTTCGTTACCAATAAGCATGATTTAGCTGATCGCGATCTGGCACGCCGCGACCCGCCGCCGCACCACCACTCCTCCGCACGATTTACAACCGCATACCGATATTAGGATCGTAAGCCCACCAAGATTTACATCTCAGATAGCGCTGCGTATCCCGGTCTGTTTTTCAATTACCTTACATTGTGACACAGATATAGAGTTCCGAATACGTGTTCACTTCGAACCCGACCCCGGGCAGAACTAAAAGGATTTTAATAACGCGGCCGGCAGTAAATCAAAATTTGATTATGAGAATGCAAGGCAAAAAGCGCGACGGCCGGACCGCTCCGGTTCGCGGCCATAACTCAGCCGCCGACCGAGTGATAACACCTTAAAATGTTGTCGGATGTTGTTGAAAAAACTCGCTTTCATTATAAGGGTAATTTATTTGCTGCATAACTACTAAATATCTAAGTATTACAATGAAGTGGTTTAATGCGGCCGGACTGAGCTGCCGCGCGAAAAAACTTCTCATTCACGAACGATGTGTGTAGGCTGCGCGGTACAGACTGGAAATCAAGTACACTTACGATGGCTCTTATTTTTTATGGTTAGAATTAAGGACTAGTAAGATAAATTATTATAATAGGATAAAGGATAGAAAAGAAGAAGAAGAACAGAAAGAAGCAGCAGTCTGGAGGGATTATCATAATAATCTAAAGAACGGGTTCATCTGTGTTAGGTAACAGAAATTATTTTTGAAGTGAAAACTTTTTTAGGCGCGTTGAGCACTTTCTGGGTGAACAAAAATTATGGAACTCGCGTCATCGTCACCGAATGCATTCAAAATTCAAAAATAATAATCTAATAGCTCGACGATACAATTCACAAGTTACTTAGTTTTCACTTCTGTCGGCAGTCTCCAAAGACCGCCCCGCATTTTTTCTGGTTATAAAATAATATTACTACTTCAGACAAACAAAGTAACTTTTAACCTTCTTCTTTAAATTAGAAAGTGAAAACTCTCCAGACTCCGGCAAGACTTTGTGTTTTCTTATATTTTATTGTTAAACAGTTGCGTGTTTTGTTTAATTTCAAATCTTTAAAAGGAAAACAAAAATCTGACTAGTTCAGATCTTTAAAATATGTTTACTATACTGAAGTAATATGCGTAGAATTTATAAACTTAAGTACATGAGTATTCTACGGTGTCAGGTCTTCTTAGGTTATGAGTTATGACAAATATCAGGCCAGTGTACATTTTACCGTGATTATTCACGTGTGCTGGCTAAGCGGGAATGCTACTTAATTAAAACATATACCTATGCGTCACGACGGTGATCTATTTGACTATTCGACTGCACCTTTCATTCACCCATCGAAAAGTACACAAATCTTGTCATTCGTTATCCTAGCATTCGAAGCAATAACTTCCCGATATTTCACTCATAATGCATCTTTCTCAATAGCTACTTAGTATTGAGTCATCGGTCGTACCAATCCGAGAGTTGTTCAGAAAAGGTTGTGGCTTGCTATCGGTACTCTCGAACAAATACCAATAAATATGAAGCTCCATATATCTGTCGGCGCTTTGCCGTGTTATTTACGACGGCCGGGGAATAAATCGCGCAGAGTGTAAACATGGTACCTACCTTCCGTCCCTTCGCACGATCAAGCCTGATGATGCCCCGATGAACGGAACGTGTAAACATACCTTATATATTTGTCGCTCGCATTCTTTTAATATAGTTGATATTATATTATATATACATTTCTGTTCATATTATATTTTATTAGATTAAAATCCTTGTGGTATAGTATAGTGGTGTGGTAGCAACCTTTTCTGTTACCTATATATGTATATATATATAAATGAAAATAGCTCACCAACATTTGAAAATGTTGTCTATGAATGAAGTATCTTCTATCTATAAAAGCCTTATTATATTAGAATGTATATACTCATAACGGAGCGTATATGATGTTTAAAATGTTGAAGTATATTTATCCGTGGTCACTAACGTACCGTGGCCATAGGTGAAGAAGAACCAACATAAATAGGTTAATCTATAAATAGGCAGTTTAGATTGATATTGAACCGTACAGAGAGCTGTTTTAGAAAAGCAAAGAAAGCTACAGGCTGGATAAGATTCAAGGACTAGCCAGCGCAGGTACAGTTACATATGTTATTTAGATTTTGACATTATTTGCGGATATAATGATCATCTTTATAGAATCGTTAATACTATTACCAATAGTAAAGTCCTGATCCCAGGACCAGGACTTTACATTTAGATTTTACTCGTATGATTATATAGATTATTGTGGATTCACAATAATCTGTCTAACCTGACAGATTCAGTGCAACAGATTTTCTTATATTACAAACATATTTTCATTCATATTGGACTAACTTCTACCAAAGCACTTAATTGGCTTGCATATGTTATCGTTTTACTTGGTGCTAGGCAACTGAAACCTATCCACTTGAGTCCTAAAGGCCAGCAGTTTCAAATATTTAGTGGTTCATACATACATACATACATAGATTCACGCCTGTTTCCCAGAGGGGTAGGCAGAGACTACGGATTTCCATTTGCTACGATCCTGACACACTTCTCTGGCTTCATTCACTTTCATCATATTCCTCACATACGCCCGTCGCTTCTGGCATTTGTCCAGAACGCCTCCAATCTGATCGAGAAACGTTCGCCTAGGTCTTCCTCTTGCGACTGTTCCATTCACACTAGCCCTATAAACTTTCTTAGTCAGTCTTTCCTCGTACATTTTTCTACATGCCCAAACAAGCTTAACATACCCTTTTCTATTCTCGTCACTATATCCACTTTCATGCCGCATCTCTCTCTAATCACATTATTCCTTATTCTATCTTTCAGAGTCACACCACATATGCTTCTCAGCGCTCTCATTTCTACAGCATTTATTCTGCTCTCATGCTTCTTTTGCCATACCCAACTTTCACTTTCATACATAAGTGTGGGCACTAATAGTCCTCTATGAACAGCCAAACGTGCCTTTTCGGATACATTTCGACTGTTCATAAAAGCGCGTAGAGCTCCATTCACTTTGTTGCCAGCAGTATCTTCACGTAATACAATTACCTGCAAGCGTCAATGTTTACATGCGCATTCGCATTATTATGTCCTACAAATTGATATGGTCAATGTTTTTTTACCTTTAACTATGTATATAAACTATTCCACTGCTAAAGATGGGCCTCTTCTCAATATGAGAAGGATTTGATCATATTCCACCACGCTGTGCCAGCACGGTCAAGTTTCAGACACGCAGATTTCCCATGATGTTTTCCTTAACCGTTAAATCCAGCGGTAATAAATTATTTAATACGCACATACCTTCGAATAGAGAGAGCCTTGATGAAACTCGAGACAGTATTGTGTTTATCGAAATTAAAAAGTTTTATTCGATCGAATGGCATTCGTGATTTTAGTGAGACATGTTCTACTGACATTGATTTTATATACCTACATAACTATACACTTTATAACATAAGTTTGTGGTTATATAAAGAGTGTGAAGTGCAAGCCATGTACAAGGTAAACACTGATAAAGATTTATAAAAATTTGCGTTATCTCTTGAAAACATTTAACACAAAAATAATATGTACTGATAGCGTAAATATTTCTCTTAAAGAACAATTAACATGAATCGGCCAATTTCTTGCAGAATGTTGCTGAAATTAACAGGACAAAATAACGGCATCTACTATGTGAGGACTTATCAGCTAATTGTCTATAAGACCGCGTTGTTAGTCTTCGATAATTGTAAAACAAGTATAAAAATATGTAAGAAAATAAACTTTTGTAAGCGGACTGGACTTTTCATCGTGTGCTCGTTACAAGCCTAAAATACGGCCTCATTTCTCTGTTTCACTCTGCATAAGCAACCGTATTTATCGGTTTTTACATCAATATTCATTGTTGACAGAGATATAAACATAAATATACTAAAACGCGGCTCCACGACCACATCGCAGTCTGTAATGATTGCCGGCGCGGCTCATAGAATACCAAAAGGAATTATTATTCAAAAGGATTACGGAATTGGCTCACGGCTGAATGAATGACAATTGTTTAGTTAGGTCCGGGGTTCGATTCTCGCTCATCAGCGGCGCGGGCGCTCCGGTGGCGCCTCATTATGGGCTGTGTTATTCAAATTTATTCCGTTTAGCCGAGTGCCGCGCCTGGGGGAGCAGCCTACAATATTATATGAGAGCTCTGTTCGCATAGACCGATCCTATGTTCTGCATACCTATAGTACCTATGTGACCGGCCACTGCCTACCGTTGACGATCGATATTTGTCATCATTAGCCACAGCCTGTATCTCTGAATCTACTAGAAGTAAATTAATTAATTCAATCTATAAACTATCTATGTAATAAAACAGTAGATTATGTCTTGAGGGTAAATTGTACATTTAGTGCGTATATTTTATTTAAAATGACGCTTTAATTTATGTCGACGTTTATATGAGATGTATGTTTTATATTCATTGATAATTATAATTTATTTAACTGTATGTTAATACGCGAAGAGAAAAGTGCTATCTATTTTTACGCTCACGGAGGCTTGTGAGATTTGGCATAGTTACAATTTACATTGAGGAACAGCGCAGAAAACTAAAATATATTATATTGAAGTTTAAATACTCTAGTTTCAATATTTATTTATTAGAAATTTATATACACAATGCATATAATGTAGGTGGACAGTCGACATTGGGATGATGAAGAGATGAAATATAGTGTACCTACTAACGCATGAAATGTGATTATTAGAAAGCGTGAATATTTTCTAGCACCTTTACACAAATACACACAGTCTTTGATTCGTAAGTATTCTCTCATACATACCTACACAAGTTAATAACATTTTTGTTTTCTGCGAGTATCTTTATCTAGTTTAAGAGGAGCAGGGTCACTAAGTGATCCATGTGTACACTTATAAAGATAGGGACACAGGATAATCCCAATTATACGTTGTTTGATCTAAAAAATTATTACGGACGCGGACGCTTACGTGCATAACATAGCAGGTTTACCTGCAACACTGATTATTCTAAGATATGATTACTTTAAATATTTAATTATCTCTCCATGAAACGAGAAATTGACTGAGGAATGCCATATTTCGAAAAATTCTACTGGTTCAATCATGAATCTTTAATGTTTGGATCTTTTTATTACATGAGGTGATAGAATATGATTTAGCGGCCAACTTGATAGCAAACGAAGGCCGTCAGTATGGATATTATATAGTTTCAGAGATGAGTTACATTCACATTCCGTTAGCTTTTGTTTTAGTTCCCACGTAGTAGTGACCCTATTGCCGTCTACTAAAGAACGCCCTAGATGCCATGCTACTTCTAAAAATGTTGTGGCAAAAAGCCGCTCTAGGTATCAAACCCGCGATCTCATGCGCAGTAAAGTTTTAACGTTTTAAAACGAAACGTTAAAGTTTTACGAAAATTGCGCGGACGGAGGAGTATGAAATTAGGCACAGTTACAGTTTATATGGAGAAGGAGTGGCGAATCCTAATATTTTTATAAAATATGCATTAGAAATACATTAAATTAATGAAAAAACACTACACCCACACAACCATGCATTTGAGACACGCAGTCGAATCGCGTTCGTAGTATTTAGACATTGTTCGTCTGACGTCGTACAATTCTTTGTAACTATACCTATAACTTATTTATATGTAATAGAGAAAAACAGAAAACAAAGTAGCAAGCTTAGGAATTTTAGTCGAATTTTGACCACTAGGCGACTGCTAGTTGGATTAGATGCGTATTAAGTCCCATATAGCAATATAAGCATATTGCAGTCTAAAGATCACTGAGTATTGAGTACCTATTTACCGTCAAAATCACAGTTGAAAGCAACAATAACAGGTTCAAACATACTTGAACTACATAAAAAAATATTGTCAATTTAGCACTGGCTTGCCTTCATATAAGCATACTCAGTATACGAGTAACTAGGGACATTAAAAAAGGAGATGCATTATGCTTAATTTACTATAAAAACATTTTGTGAATTTGTTATTAAGTTAAATAGTACATACAATGTATGTATGTACATGCCTGCAGAGGCTTCTCTTCTCTGTTACTAAGATTTTCTTACAGAAAACTTTTGGTACAATTTCTTATCATTGGGACTAGGTATAAGCGCAAATTTACGCCAATAGGTTAACGAGAGAGTCATCTATAATATTATAGTCTATATTAGTATAATATCAGCCCTTATACAAACTATCCAACTATTGAGCACGGGCCTCTTCTCCGTGGGAGAAAAGTTAGGCCACCACGCTGGCCGAGTGCGAGTTGGCAGACTTCACATAACTATCTTCAAAAACAATATGTACCACTACCAGATATGCAGATTTTCTCACAATCTTTTCGTTCTAGCGATAAATAGCTATTTAGTACACACATAGCTTTGAAGAGTCAGAGGTGAGTTCTTTGGGTTCGAACTTGAGAAATCTGCACAGCAGTTCAACCATCTCCCACTAGGCTATCGTTATATGCGATAGCATACACATATATATATAAAGTACTGTTACTAACCTAGTAGGACGATAGTACTACTACTAGTACTATTAGTACTAACCTAGGTTAGTAACAGTTTTCCTGGATAAAAGGTACACTATGTCCATGTCTGTTCCCCCGACAACGTGTATGCGAAATTTTATGATGATAGGTTACATAGTTAAGGCATGAAATCGTAACAAATAAACTCACATTCGGATTCATAATATTAGTTGGGATTTACTAATATATTTAGTTTCAAAACTATATTGCAGCGTAGTAGAAAGTCACAGTATCTACTGCCAGAAACTACTGGACACTTCGGACAATCTTGTTGAATACCAAACCAGAATAAAGGCTGTGTAATAAATGGCGGGTAGCGCGCAAGTTGCTCAGAGCCGAGTTCGTTACGCCGCGCCGGTAACGAAGTGTTTGCAGCCCACGGGGGCAGGTAATCTAATCTCGAACCTCCCTTCGAAAGTCCCTCCTCGCCCGCCGCTCCCCACTTGAAATACCCCCCTCCTTTCTACCGCCCTCGCTTCTGAAACTGTAGCGATTTTCCCAATGTTTATGTCAGTATCACAGACGGACATTACGTGAGCAGAATAAGCACCGATGATCAATATGCGAGATAGAATTCCGCGTAACACTTCGGTTTGGATGTTGCCGATTCAATTGGGAATGCGTGAGGTTGATATTGCAACGTTTTTACTCACTTTGTAATTTGTGGCTTTATACGCTTTTTTGGATACCGTTTTAATGTGCGTGTACAGTTGGTATTAACGAATTGAACATAGAGCAAATTTGAGCAACTGTACTATGATAATATTTTGCATTTATGGATACCTAACGAGACAATGTTAGTGCGTCGGTCACTATAATGGGGCTTATCGTACTCAATATTTTAGGATTTACTGCATATACATATATCACTTGGCTTGCTACTATCAGGCAAAGGGTCATACGTCATTTCATATAGCATTATTATATAAATACGTAAATGAAGTGTATAATTGTAGAAGGTATCCAATAACAGTGCTACAAGAAGTAGTGATAAAAACGAAAAAAATTAGTCGGCTTGTGTCAAATAATAATAAAATGTGTGAGTTACTACAATACCTTATACTTACATTATATGTAAGAAACGTTTTGAATCTAAACCAATTCTAAAACTAATAATCGCCAAATTTAGCATACATTACATTTTAGTAATAACAGTTGCCCGATAGAGTACAGAAAGTACCAAATTAATTTTCGTAATTGTCTGATTAGGTTAATAAGTTGGTTTTCAAACATTACTTACGGAACAACACCAATAATATTTATCATCGACATAAATCATTTACTAATCTGCAAGCGATTCTCACGGTAAATGCTTTTCTATGGGAACGCACCTTATTGTGCGAAATTACAACAACATGCATTGAACACACAGTCGAGAATCAAATATTGTAGTAGTAGGTGCACTCGAACAATGCGAAGTCATTGGTGCGTAGGTGTCGCGTGCGCTTGCGTCTCTCACGCGCGCCGCAAACGCACCAAGCTCTGGCCTCGTGACGTAATGCGCAAATTGTAGGGCGTGCGCCTTTAATTTGCGTGTGACGGTTTGCTGGCTCGGAAACATCACTATGTGACTCTTTGATGTGAGCACTTGAATAAGCTTCTATTGAAGATTTGCTTTGTCGTTTTGAGTGGAGTATAGCATTAGGAAACTAATCTGATTGTTAGTATTGTTACATATTTAATATAGCGGTGTTGTTAGAACACGGGAAAATAGAGATAAAGAATATATATATTCAAGAATTAAAAAATTTTTGAATGTTATTATCTTCTCTAAGGTAATAGAACTAGTTTTAGAATATGTGTCTTTTATTAAAGTGAAAGAACATCGTTTTAATATACATACCTACTTACCGCATAGTCAAAACTGCGATTACAACATGGACACATAATAGGTACAAATGAGTACTGACTAGTTAAACTCACATTTTAAAAAGGAATGAAAGATGTTTAAATATCATAAGAAACATATTATTGGATAAAACAGCGCTGTCTTAGGACATATTCATGGCTTTTTTTGTTTGTGACTTCAACAATTCTAGTTAGCACCAATCCGTCAGTAAAATACTGCTTGACCGTTGTCAGGGTCTGCTGCAGTCCTACGCATTGAGTGATAGTTACGCTCATTCAAATTCAGCATGAACTAGTACCATTTCAGTCCTACTATATTTTTTTAGTTACATTCTATGAATGATACTTATTTCGCGGGTGACTTTACAAACATTCAAACAACGGACACAATGAGCAATCGCACTCGGCATAATCATTTGTAGACAACATAATATTTTGTCCGGTGTGGAATTCGAACCCACAAAACTCGGCGTAGAGGCAGTGACGAGGTGTACAGTTAAATCACTATGCAATCCGTGCAGTCGAAATTCATCCACTGAATATTATTTTCTTTTAATTATAATTAGTTGTTCTACACATACTCGAACTAGAAAACGAAAATACCTAAGGCTGCAGTTGGGCCAACAAATTTTTTGCCATTTTAGTAGTGTAAAAGAATAAAATCCTGCCTGATGCGAATGTGCTACTAAGATAACATGAGATTTTGATATACCCCATATACCTGTTAGGGGAAGCCTAAAAGTATTCCTTTGTCACCCCTAGGGACCAAGTCTCAAAGGATATCATATTAGAAACAATAACACGAACGATTGTAGCAAACTGCTAGTAACACGTTAACAAGTCCTATGGGACCACGGACTTTAACACAAAACACCTCGTGATATAGTGACGCGCCAATATAGACCTTATAGCTAAGACGATAAAGAATATAAGTCACTTTGCTGAGCAATTAAATGGGGTGTGAGGAGCTAAAATGCTGCAATTGGTTTTTAAACAATGTGCTATGTTTGGTGTATCAGAAGAACGTAAAAGAGAAAGATTAAAGATTTTAAATATGTAGTATGTATATATGTATATATAATAAATATTTCGAAATGCTGCCGAAAAACATAATTAAATTATATTCCTGAAGCGGAATAAGAAGTACTGTATCTGATACCAACGCGGTTTCAGTTTTTGATTAAATTTTAATAGTTCGGGAGCAACATTCTTCGCGTTACTTTAAAGCCAACATAGAGTACTTCAATATTTTACAAAACGAACGTGGACATTTGAAATTAAAATGTATAACTACTTATTGCTTAATTTTCAGCCCTTATAACCGAATATATTTTTATCGACAGGCACCTTGATAATTTGGTCGATGGTAACATTTTAGTGGCTCACAATCGAACTATGGACGAATAAAATCCAGTTAGAGATCAAAAAATAGGGGTTACAGTGAGCCGAAGCTAGCGGGGGTACGGCTCATGGTGCGGGGCGGAGTGGAAGGGGTGCAACCGTGGCGCGTTCTAATCGCATTGCTCCGGTCGGGTGCGCGCGCGCCTCCCGTGTAATCTCGTTCTCCTAATAGTCTTAAGGCGCACAAAGGGCTGATCAAACGGTGCAATTTGACGCGCCAAATGTCGCCGTCGCAGTTCCACGATGCACCGCACTCATCGAAAACTACTGCCTTTTGTTTTAGCTGAGGTCCTCTATAAAATTGTCAAGCTGGGAATTCACGGCGGCTTTTGGGCCGAGTTAAATGCTGTGATAGAGTTAACGTAAGGGTTTGATCACATGCCTATTGTATTTAAGATTAGACTTAGGTTAGCGTCAATAAACGTATTATTATTATTTTCATTATTAATTAATTCAACAATAATATTTACATTTTAAATATATAATTATAAAAAAACACATTTAAAAATATAAAAGCTATGAAGACCTACCGGCATTGGAAACTGGGTTCAAGCTACCGGTGGTTAGGGCTCCAGAGAGGAACTTTCTCACGATGCGTGCCGTGTTAAGCAATACGGCCTTCCTTATTATTATTTGGATGTTTTACCTGGCATAAGCGATAATATTGTTATGTATAAACAGTAACATATAGGTAAAGCAATTATTTAAAAAATATCGTGTCTTTCTTGCCTACTTGCACCTTGCAGTGAATTCACGCAAATAGTGCAATGGCTCGGTTATCAATTCAAATGATGAATAATATCAATATTAAACGTACTTGTTACGATCGGTTTATAAATTTCGTTTGTGTTATAATTATGTGTTAATGTTAATATACCGACCTTTTAGATCGCGTTCCAGTTTTTATATGCCTATTTTTAACTTTACTATATATTTCATTCAGTCATGCATGACAGCATGTTGATGAATGACTGATGCAATAGTTAAGTACTTAATATAGCTCATATGGAAAAAATTACATCTTCCAATCATCTTTTCTTATATTCTTATAATATAATGCAATTGTGAGTGACACAAAAGTGGGGGCCAGTCAGTGCAGACCGGCGACACTTCGACCCAGTGGGATTTTTTGTGTCGACACTCTCCCAATAACGACTGCCATAGATGTTCATGGCAGCCGGGACCGACGGCTTAACGTGCTCTCCGAGGCACGGAGTAGGCGATAATTGTCAATCAATACGTACATAATTTCGAAGAGTCATATAACATCCGAAAGTCAGAGGTGCGCGACGTGGGTTCGAACCCGAGACCCTCTGCATTGCAGTCTGTTGGTCTCCCCACTGAGCTATCGCTGCTTAAATGAAGTAAGTTGATGATATGGATGTTTGAAATTTGCGTGTGATGCGGCACGTGTTCAGAATCGTGGCGTTTTGCAATAGTTGTAGTGTGTGTATAGGCATGTGTAAGATGTCAAAGCTTTGACTGAGTGTTTCGGGTATTATACCAGTTGATGACAAGACTATTGGTACGATATCCACTGTACATGCTCTCCATTGTATTTTTAATTCGATCGCTAAGTCTTGGTATTTTGAAAGCTTATCGGCTATTGTTGATTGTACGTTGTGTCTGCTGGGGATGGCTATGTCAATAATATAAATGGTGTTGCTATTTTTGTCATGTAGTGTTATATCGGGTCTGTTATAGTGTATGGTTTCGTCAGTAATCATTGTTCGGTCCCAAAACATTTTACGGGAGCTGTTTTCGAGGACAATGTCTGGTTTATATTTGTAATATGGAGATTTTTATTGATAAAATGATACTGATGTGCTAAATGTTGGTGTATTATTGCAGCTACTTGGTCATACCGGTGTTTATAATCAGACGGAACCAGAAATTTGCAAGCGCCTGTTATATGTTATATTGTTTCAGGAGCTGAGTCAACAGTGTCTGCATAAATCTGATTCATTGATCATTGATTTGAGTCTTTAATTATGATTTTATTATAATTTCTGGTATTTATGACCTGATCTTGTATAGCTAGCATAAAGGCATCGGTTTCTGGAAACGGTTACCCTTATATGAGCCATTCGTTCGACATTCCTTTATCGACGTAGTTTTGACTCAGTTCGGTTCGGTGTCTTCCATGGAGACTTTTCTCTGCCCATTTGGCAACTTTTTGCTCTATAGTCGTTAACTTTTCATTATGCTGCACAATCTGTTTTTTAAATTAATTTGTGTGAGTTTGTGGTCTATTCCTGTGATGTGTCTACGAAGTGACGAGTGCTGTGACTTGGTGTGGAACTAATGCCTAAGTGTAGAGATTTTTTTATTATGTAAGTTTTGTATATCTATCAACCCTCTTCCTCTTTCTTTGCGTGATAGTATAAGCCATTCTATCGATGATTTTGGGTGGTGTTTACGGTATTTTGTCATTAATGTATTTATTGTTCGTTAAAGGTTCTTAAGATCAGTTTGTGACCAGTTTATAATAATTCCAAATAAGTAAGTAAAAATAGGGATAACAAATGTGTTGATAGCTATAATAATATTTTTTTGAAATGAGATGATATTTTAATATGAGATTAAGCTGGTGTTTAAATTTGTTTGTTAGCTCTGCTTTTGTTTCCTTTTGTAATATTTTTCTTGACTACCTTAAACCTAAATATTTATGTGTAGAAGATTCATCCATCGGTTCAATAGTGCTATCATTCTCTAAAATATACCTATTGCTATCTATTTGTCTATTGCTTATTGAAAGGATGTTACACTTGTCAACACTAAATTCCATACAGATATCTTTGGAAAACTGCTGAGTAGCTGAACCTTAAGGGGCGAACGGGCTCGTAACCGTTGATTGCACGGAATGCGTAGCTCGTCACTGGCACTGAGCCGATTGTTGTGGGCTCGATCCCCACATGGGACAAATATTTGTGTGCTTCACAAATAGTGGCTCTAAGTCTGAGTGTCCTTAGTGTGACCTCGTTTGAAAAGTCTCCCGAGAGATAAGAATGTCTCATAGAACTTGCTTTTAAAAATATATTCAGTCGCATTTACTAGCATTGTATTATAGTGTGTTGTTATGCCTAATTAATCACGCCTTAGGGACGTGGTTGATTAGAAAATCTATTTAAATGAGACAATTAAAACATATACAACGAGATTAAAAAGTTTATAATTCTGGATATCAAACTTATACAGATAAAACAGCAATTTTATGAAATAAAATTTAACTAAACGTTAAGAAAAAGATCAGGTCGTGGTTTTATAAAGAGCTAAGAGCTAGTTTGGCTAAGAGCTCAAAGACCACTTAATTTGATAGGCTGCACCGCAGGAGGAGGCAAGGGCGCGGTCGTCTTAAATATCAGCTATCGCCGGGCAGGAGGGTAAGAGGGGCGCCACCTCCACTCCGACTTGTGCGCGACCGCCATGGCACGAGCAGTCCGCGTGACAATAGTAATAATCTTCGTTGCCTTCTGTGGACTCCGTCACAATCTATAGTCGTATCAGGCAGGTTTGACACCAAATGAACATTAAAAATAAAGTACGTAGTTATTCCTGGCATAGATATGTTGTCGGTACGATCGTGACACGATACGGTGCTGGTCAGTAATAAAACAGAACAGTGGGCGGCGCTTCATATATTTTAAATCTGTAACAACAATGTACGAATGAATAGAAATGGAACGGCATCGTAAATTCATTATGTTTAGATTACGTGACGTGCATACATAGAATAATGTTTGTATATGCTAGAAAGGGCTAGCAGCTTATAAAACACACATCGCCGGCTATGTTTATAAATCTTGGGTAAGAAAGAGCGAGCTTATTTTCAACTAGATGTGCCCGCGGTTTTACCCGCGTTTATAGTTACTGCACCGCCCCCGTGGGTCGTAGCGTGATGTTATATATAAAGAAAGGTCATCCCGCCTATCATGGTAGGTTCAGACGCGAGAATATAAAAATAAATGAATTAAAAAAAAAAGGTCATCCCGTAGAGATTTAATCAAATATAAATACGAATCGCAAGGAATATGGCAGAAATGTAGCTGCAGGGGTCCACCGGAACCTGCAATATTTTGAAAGTGGTCTGTGAGAAAAAGGTTTTGGAACCTCTGGTCTAGAGTCTTCAGCCAGCGTGCTAGGGAACGTTTATATTATTTTATTGCGAGTAATCAGCCCTAACTATAAACTGACCCACTGCTGGGCTCGGGCCTCTATCCAGTGGAAGAAGTTTAAGGTCATAGTCAGTCACACTGACTCAGTGCGAGTTAGCAGAATTCACATACATATTTCGAGAACATTAGGTTTTGTCACGATATTTTCCTTCATCGCTGAATCTAGCGTTAATTAACTAATCAATACACACATAACTTCAAAAAACCACAGTTGAGACTTTGGGATCGAAGTCGACCTCTGCGTGATAGTCCAACGATCATCTACAAGGCTATCGCTATTCCTTCTGCTTCCTTAATTAAACATTGAAAAACTATGCTCTATCCTTCTCTGAATGATTACGTAAGAACCAGATGCAATATCATACAAGTTTAGCGAACAGAATCAACCTTTGCGTGATTCATATTAGAGTTGACTAATTAGACAGACATTTATAAAGCGACCGTTGTAACAACAGACTAATGAACTTAGAACATTGCAACATAACTGGCGCTTATATTAGTCAATAGAAAAACATTTTTTATATAGTGCACATTTATTTATTGAATATAAACGATTTTCAGTAATAAATTAACAAACTGTGGAATGAATTTCTCTGGAATCAACTTTAATCTTAAAAACAATAATTACGAATGTTATCATTTCTTATAATTTATTTTTACCTTAGCCTTTTGTTATGTCCCACTTCTAGGCCTCGCCCTTGGACTTTCAAAACACTCTCTTTGAAGACATTCTCTGCCAATCCCTATCGAAGGCGTCCAAGTCATCAGCAGGCATCATCTCGCTATCTACGTTTAGGTCAGCGTAAATATGCGACAAAATATATTGAAAAATTTACATTTCCATTTGACATAGTTTGAAAATATTTTTGAGTTGAGATTTTGAGTGTTGGCCATTGAATAAAATATAGAAATAGAGAAGACATTTCAACTAGATCCATTTGCTTAATGCAACTGTCACACGGACCGGTCGTGCTCAGCGGCTGCGTTCGCGCTGGAGTGGTGGCGCTCCCTCTCTTCCTCCTGCCGGCGCGCGGCGGTAGCCGATATATAAGATCAAAACAGATGCGAACTTCTAACTGCTGAGCTGCCTACTCAGTTAAGTGGTCTTTCTATCAAAGACCAGGTCACAAGCCTGACTCTTAGATCACGCCCTATTTTTCTATCTAACTTCTAGTCGTTATTGTTTGCTATAAAAGTGTTTATATACTAGTTCAAATAGTTATTAAATATAAAATCTTTTGATCGTGTAGAGTATTGTTTAAATTATGTTCACTTAGTTCACTTCCTAAGTCAACCACGCCTCTAAAGCAGGTTGAACAGGATAAACGTTACACAACTATAACGATATAATCAATACATTTAAGTGCTTTTGTATTCAGAATAGGCCTACATGTATATGGTGGTACTGCCTAATTAATATTGCACTCATTCGTGTCGGTCCAGTAATATGGCGTGGCATAGACTAAGTCATTTATATAGTATGCACTCTAACATGTGTAACTAACAGTCTACCTGTTTAGCACATAGTACATATTAATTGTTTAATATAAAATGTTTGCAATACCACAATGTAGAAATTTAAATTGTGATAAGTATTGCAAACATTTTTTAAATTCACTGTTTATAATTTGACCCAGTTGATTTCTCCTCAGATACTTAGGATTAAATATATTTAATAACTCTCGACGAAGCTGATGTCATCACCGAATTTGTCTGTCAAAGGAAAAATGAAGACGCTAAATTAAAAATTTTAAATATTGTCATGTAAATGACATTAAGGATTTCGTATCTCTATAGCAAAACACATTTGTTTAAAAATGAATAAATGATTTTAACTCAGCAATTACAAAATTGCTTACTCAGAAAGAACAATCTTGCTAAAATCATTTATGTCACAAATAATCTCGTGACGTAAGATGCGAAACGATGCCAGTCAATGACCTACGCAATCAAAACACATCGACAGTTCGACGCTTAGTCCCCGGAGTCTGGATATCACCCTCAACAGTACTACTATACAAATATTGATACAACACACGTTATAATTGAATACAGCTTTATTTCGATGTAAACGTCATATGAACATTGTTTGTTAGGGGAGTAAGCTGCAAGACAAACTGACGTATTGTTCGAGACCGAGTGACGCACTTGCTGTAACCCTTACACCCTTTCTGTTCAATATTACGAATAGAACTAAATAGAGAACGTAATTTGAATCTACAATTAAGATAGGAATGTCTTTTAAAACGTGTTTTGCTTTAAATGTTAAAATGAACAAGGCTTTATTCGTGAGTGTCAATTGGTAAACAGTAACCAGTAACAGTGTTACAGTAAGAGTACAAGAGTTTCAAAATTATGTAATAATAGTGTTTTAAAAATAAACAATAAAATAAATATAAAGTAGTTTAAATTCAATTTAAATGAAATTTATTTTTTTAAAAACGGCGACTCGGTCGTGTGTTGGTTAGTCTAACTGACTGCCACGCCTGAGGTCGCGGGTTCGATTCCCGTACAAGTCAAACATTTGTTTGCATGAACATGGTTGTTTGTCATGGTCTGGGTGTTTCTATGTATAATATGTATGTACTTACAAAAATAAAGTATATATGTATGTTTATCCATTGTCTAGTACCCATAGTACAAGCTGTGCTTAGTTTGGGCTAGATGGTGTTGTGTGTATGTGATAGAATATTATTATTGTTATTATATTATTAATTTAAACACAGACTTAGGCCCAGTATCCACCAAAGCGAAGAGGAGAGGAGATGTGTATGATGTGTGTGTTTGTAGCAGCTATAACGATGAGCGTACCGTTTTACTAACCTCTCATAAAGCTGAATAAAATTTAAAAATATACTAATCTACTTATTAATATATTTCGTATATTTGTTGGTAATAGGATTCGTCAATCTAGTAATAATAACATAATATTCACAGATATACACATCTGTAAATATCATATTTCAATTTCAAAGTATATAAATCAATATTTCAATGACTACCACCTGAAGCTACGTTGGGATATTGGACAGCACAGCGATCACCTTTGTATAAAAGTTTGGGCAAGACGCTATATCATAAAATGTACCAGTTTAGTTATAGAAGGAGATGTCAGATCATTACTAGAATATTTATATAGAACACTGTTTCGAATACCTGATATTAGACGGGTATAAATTGCTAGTCTTGCCGACAGGACACTATGTTATTTGGCTCGTAAATCTCTAATGCGGACGTGTACTGATGAGTTAAAGACCATATTTGTATTTGTAGAGATGGAAAGTAATCATGCACCGTTGACATTTCGCTTACAGCATATTTCCCCTTTAGACACGAGACTAACAAGAAGTTAATGTAGTAGAATTATAATGTCATTTGGCTTAACTTGTACCGTAAGGATTTTAAAAAGCATAAACGTCGTAACATTCCTACGCTTGCCTTGAATGTGACTGTACGAGCCGCGTAGTGGCTAAGTGCTCACCACTACAATGACACTGCGGCAAATGGGGCATGCCGAGACGCCATAGTAATTCGGGCCTACAGTGCACACCTATAAAGGCTAATGATAATAATAGTAAGCAATGCCAATAATTAATTAGCAAAAGAAGTGATTTACAAAAAAAACTTAGGATTTTAAAATTATCAAATCTTCTTATCTTTTCTTATACTTTATCTTATCAATACAATTTATATTAAATATGTGCTTATATAATTTCATACATTATATTAATTTATTTATGAGTTTATTAGGAATAAAATAAAATAGATTACATTGCAGTTTTATAGCTTATAGGCAAAACTCGTCGATGTTAACCGCAATAAATAGCTAAACACTAACTGTCACAATGAAGTTTTTTTTTTTTTTTTATGGGCTTTATCGCTTAGCGATAACGTCGCCCAGTAAGACAAAGAAGTTAAAAAACAAGCAATGATATTGACATTGTTATTTTGACGTTATCCGGTGTCTGACAAGTTAGAGATGGTGTTGCCATAATAAACACAAAAACTCGATACATCGATAATAGACATTACTTTAAGTTAATCAATGTAATCTTGCAAGATAAAATTATAATAATTATTACATTTGTATAGAAAATGAAATAAACGAATATAATAATAGTTATATAATATAGAAATGGTAAATTACTATTTCGATTAATTAGCTGTCAACATATTTAGTGTAAAGACAACGTTTTTACGTATTAACGCAAGCAAGTGCGTCAGTACTTGCTTGCAAGATCCATTACATAGTTTAGTCGTTTTCTTGTATAATATTTTTAGAAAATATTACCGACTTGTACAGAATAATAAATTCAACGAAGATGTAGGAATAACATTAATATATTTTTTAGAAGAGCCCATTTCTTGTCCACCTCTGGGCCTAATACTGGCATGCCCCTTTGTGGGTTGACCCCGGCATGGGATAAAAATGTATGTAATCCACAACTACATCTTTTTTTTATACAACTAATGTGACAAACAAGCATACGGCCCACCTGATGGTAAGTGGTCACCGTAGCCTATGGACGCCTGCAACACCAGAGGCATCACTAGCGCGTTGCCGACCCTTTAGGAAAGGAACTGGAAAGGAGAAGGGAAGGGGCAAAGGGGTGATTGAGCCTCCGGTAGTCACCGAACGAAACACAACAGTAGGAATGGAATACTGCTATTTCACGTCGATACTCTGTGAGAGGGTAGTCCTTCCCCGGTCGAGCCGGCCCATTCATGCTGAAATCAGCGAGGCTCTACTACTCAAATAATTAAAAAATACTACTCAAATTGTCTCATGTGGGATTAGACCCACAACACTCGGCGCAGTGTCAATGTCGACACCAGCCATTTAAATGACTATGCCATCCGTACAGTCAGTCAGTACAGAGACACTTTTTGTATAAAAAAGTAACAAACACTACATTTCATCATATAATGTAAGCAAAGCACATAAAAGTTAGTAATAATATAATTTCAAACATCTGCTTGAACAATACTGAGTACCACAATTAATTGCCATCAATATCATTGAGCAATATTAGGGTAGATTAAGATCTGATATGCAGGTGGTACACTTGGGTTTGTGACGTCATTATCTTGATGTGATAGGGGAATCAGCGGTCGGTTTGTGGATTTTTAATTGTGTACATGTCATTACCCAGTTGGAAAATTGGTGTAACGATATCTTATTAGAATTAAGGTTGATTCATCATCCTTTTTACATACAGAAAGCTGAACCATATATATAGTTTCACACCTGTAAATACCGATGGATAAGGCAGAGGTTCCATGTAAGAAACAATGCAATAGCCTTGTTCCTTACATTGCTTACTACAGAGCAGATTTTAAGCCTCTGTACCGCTACTAAGAATGTTTATGGTCAAACTTGGTTTGAGCCGAGAATCGAACCCAATAACTTGTAGCGCATGAACAACAAGGCAGTTATTTATGTATTAGTAAATTAATTATAGCCAGCGGTTCCGCCCGCGTGATTCAAATGCGAACGCACACTGAGATAAAAAAATATCTTATATGTCAATCCAGGTCATGGGTCATCTTAAATTTCTTATCCATTTTAAATTATTTTACATTAGACTGCATGCTTGGTTTTGTCGCCATTACCGCTTAAACTACTAGGTTTAAGTGGTCACCTCGCCACTGCTACAGTGCTAATACACCGTGTGTTGTGGGTTCGAATACCACACGGGACAAAAATTTGTGTGTTTCGCAAATGGTTGTTCCGTTGTTTGATTTATGTAAAACCCTCCGCGACGCACAATTAATTCCTAGTGAAAAATAAATCTATACGTCAAGTTACATCAAAATCCGTTCAATGTGCCTAATATCTTTACAATAAATTTCATTTTATACTATTTGTAGGAAAATAATTCAAACGTAGCGAGATTCTGGACAACTATCGGTTGTTTTGAGCCTCGATATATTATATACGATAATTCGAGTTACGAATTTCGAGTATCGACTCGAAATTCGTAACTCAAAATATCGTATCGCATACCGAGGTATATTAATTATCATCACTTTTAGTGATTACAATTTTATTTTGAAATAGACATATTGGCAATGATAACGTGACCACATAAACCATTGCCCCTCAGTGCGCCATCCATATTGTATGTCAAATTTCAATTGTATGTGATATAAAATGGATTTGTATTGGAATCAAATCTAATAAAATTATGTAAGATCGAACACGATTACGGACCAATAATAACATCAATCTAATTGGAAATGTTATCGGTAATATTCATATCTGCAAATGTTATGTTGCTATGAGTCAATTAATTAAAACTGATTCTAGAAACACCTGAGGTTATGTGTATCATCTTTGATCCTATAAGAGATGAATCATGGCATTATTACAAATTGATTTCATACAGAAATATACCGAGAAATGGTATTCATAGCAGGCTTGTTTTCCATAAAAACATTAAAGAACGCATTAAAAAATATTTGTGTCGAACAGCAAGAACACCTAGGCTCGGCATAAGCATTTTTGGATCACACAATTTTTTGTTTCGTGTTGGTATCGAACCCACAGTACTCAGAGTAGTGGCAGTGTCGAATCGACAGTTACGTCTCAATCTTGAATTGTAAAGCTAATTCAAAGTACCTACTTGTAACCATAGCAACGGCGAATAATATATAAAAGTATATATTTGTAGACGAATCTCCAAATCACCCTTTACATTATTTTTGAATAAACGTGTTACAGAATAGATCTTTCCGGCGCTGACGTGGCTGAACGGAAAAATCGCAAGTGTCGAATTAAAAAGTGCGCCGGGCTCCGGAAGCTGCTCTCGGATATCTCTATGAAAGGAGGATAATTGCAGCCGCCGTCCCCTGCCGATAGAACGGCCGAATTACACCGGCTTCAGTGAATATTTTATCGAGACTTTCTATTTAGTATTCGGGGAGTAATCTTCGCATTTTGTTCGCTTCGACAGTGTCTGTTTATTACAGTCTAGGTCTGTATCTACTAATTCCTCGTTTATCACATCAACCTATCCTGTGATAGGTTGATGTAATTAATGAGGAGTTCATTTTGAGGTTCGGATTATACATGGTTGTTTGAAGAGTCCTATACCAAATTATACCCGTGACCTTAGTTTACAAATTTTGTACTACTACTTTTAATAATTAATTATTTGTTTATTTTCATATAATACAATTAAGACTTAATACGGACAACATTATTGCAACGATTCCATCCATCAAAAAAAAAGAAAACAAAATTAAATTGTAAAGTGTAAATACAGATTATTTTGTTGTTTTGGAAAATACTCTCGAAAGGATGATTTTACAAATTTACAATTAAAAATTACAAAAATAATTGTCGTATCTGGCATTCGAACCCACAACAATCAACGACGACGATAAAGGCGAGGCAACCATTTTACCCGGTACGTTTTACGTGCAAACATAAACGGGATTGTTGTAGTTTATTTATTTATTTAAAACTTTATCCACAAAATTGTACATCGGCGCACTTAATGCCTCAGGCATTCTCTACCAGTCAACCATTGGGTGATGCAGAGATAAAAAATAGTAGGTGCATACATGAGCATGAAATATACACTTACATATACTAAACATATACTAAAGAATATCATAATAGTAATGATATATAACATAATATATACATATAAATAAATATATTATATTATTGATGAAATGAATCTGATAAACTGTTAAGAAGGAGAGCACGTACTTTCACTTTGAAAGTGTAACGGTTTGTGGACATCCTGACTTCAAGAGGGAGCGCATTCCATGTATTACTTATTTAATTAACTTATTCTACGAGCTAAACAACCTATTGAGTTGCAGCGGAACACCGGTGGCCAGATACAATAGATTTTTAAATACGTCTGGTATTCTAAGACAGACATGTGTGTTTTAGCTACTGTTTATAATCATCATGGCGCAGCGGTAGCGAATGCGACTGCTGTACATGAGGTCTCGGGTCCGAACCCCGGGTCGGACCAATAAAAAGTTATTGGGTTTATCTGCTAAGAAATTTTAATAGCAGCCCGGTGTTAGGAAGTTGGCGGTGTTAGACACCTCCGTGCCTCGGTAAGCACGTAAAGCCGTTGGTCCTGCGCCTGATCTCTCGCCGGTCGTGTCGGATTACCCTCCCATCGGATCACGAGAGTTAAGGAACAGAGAGTGCACTTGTGTTTGCGCACACACTTGTGCACTATAATATCTCCTGCGTAGATGGCCAGTCTCCGTTAAGATTGGCCGCCGTGACCTAAATTCGGTATGGAGGACATTATGTTTCAGAAACATGACGAATCTTGATTCTTCTCTTTCGGTTTTAAATATCGAGTCATGGTCATCGAGGACATTATTATTATAATCATCATCCTATTTATCACACAAGTGTTAAGACCGTATATGACGTTACACTTGTAAACAGAATAACTCCGGTAAGATTAAAATCGGTACTCAAGGACTTTTGACTCATTATCCACTCTCAGCGGACCGCAAAGAGACTTGTCTGTGTTATATAAGAGTTATACATGTTATTAGGGTCACTGCAATCGGTGACACTTATGAGATAATGATCGAAGAATGAGGGACTTATAAAGATCTTACTACACGATTTGTAGAGTTCTAACTGTAGATATGGTAGGGAAGTGTTAGAGTGTATTTAAAAAAGACAACTCCCACAAAATTAATAATTCAGCAATTATTCCTTTTGTGGGAGTTGTCTTTGTGTTGTTTGAATGAAGTAAAGTACCCTGCGATAGCTGTATCGCAGGGTACTTTAATTCACGCGCGCCTCTGTTTCGAGTCCGTCTCCCCTCTAGAGGGGGGAGGGATAGTAGGGTTTAAAGTGAGTCAGTGCCTTTGGGTAGGTCTGTTCGTGTAGTGGCCTGCCGTTTCATACGGCGGGCCGAAACCTCGGCGGGGTCGCGAGCGCATGTGCAAGTGATTCGCGCAGCCCCGTCGATAGTGGTTTTGTCGAGGAAAATCGTGGTAGGTTTAGTCGGTATTCCGGGAGGTACATTATTCTTATTCTATCTTTCTTTTACCCCGGCGAAAGTCCGACGTAACCCCTCCGCCCACCTCCGCGGAGGGGTATGCGTCAAGCGTCATGCATTCCCACACGTAAAAAAAAAAAGGGTACTTTACTTCAGTCAAACAACGGACACAAATAACACCTAAATTCGGAACAACCATTTAGGATCACACAATTTTTTGTCCTGTGTGGGATTCGAAGTCTCAACACTCGGCGCAGTGGTAGCGGTGAGCCAACCATTTAAACAATTGCGCCATTCGTCAAGTACCTTTATTCAAGCGGCAGTTTAGTATAGGTATTTGACTGCAGGAATGGTATATATCAGGGATATTGCGGATGTAGATTTTTTGACATCCGCGGACGCGGATGTGGATATGGATATTTGAAGATTCACATCCGCAAGCGCGTTCGTAGTACCTATTTTGGCATGGTTCGGCTGATGTCGTCTAATTCTTCGTTACTATGGTTACATACCTTAAGTACCTATTGCAATTTTGCGGTATTTATACCAGCAAACTTAAAATTTCAATCAATCATGGTCGAATTTCGACCACTTTGCGGCTGCTTGTTAGTATAAATACGTAAGTGATGTATAACTAGTATGTATACCAGTTATACCATACCAAACATTGTATAAAATTGGATACAGTTATTCAATATGATACTTATAACGAAAGATTTAAATCATAGTTTTATATATCACGTTTAGTTGTCATTTGAAACACAATCCCAACATGATATCTGAATTAAAAACATAGCACTATCACGCTCACTCATATTGTAATTTGAAACTATCGTTCCCTATCTAATGTGTGAGCTCACAGTTTATCGTACGATCTGAATACGAATACGGTAAAGACACATCTATGATTTAAATCTTAACCTATAATATTTTCGTTGCTTAACACAATACGTTGACATACAATACTTGGTATGTTAGTCCCTCTTCTAAAAGTACCTAACAGATAATGCAATGTATATTAAAGGTTCGCCATTAACAGCTGGCAGCGCGAGGGTAGGTGGTTGTTACAAGTTGCAATACTGTCAAGTGGTGACGTCACAAGGACCTTGATTGCGCCGCGCTTCGCATTAATCCCACACATTATCTACTTAGACAGTACAGAAATGTTGAGTTGAGAACCTACTAAAGTAGGGGTTACTCGAGTCAGAAGCATCTGTGAATATTTTAATGCTTCGGTAGCGCAGTCGTGGTGAATATATACGATTACTGTGAACGAGGTCTTAGTTTCAACACCCGGATCGGGCAGTGTTTTTGGGTTTATCTGTCGAGGAATTCTAAAAGCAGCACGGAGTCTAGAACTGCGTATCAAAGATTTGTATATTTGCATTTTTGTTTGTAATTAATAAACTTATAAACCAGTGGATCAATTTTTAAATTCTTTAGCCATTAGTAAGCGTAACAAACAAAAAAACTCACATTCGCATTTATAATCTATACTGATATTATAAAACTGAAGAGTTTGTTTGAACGCGCTAACATCAGGCACTAAGGGTTCGAATTAAAAAATATTTTAGTGTTGGATAGTTATCGAGGAAGCTTATAGACTATATAATATCACGCTAGGACCCACGGGGCGACGCAGTAACTATAAACGCGGGTGAAACCGCGGGCACATCTAGTGTTATATATTTATGTAATAATAATGTTTAAATTCACCACAGTATAACAACACTTTTACATAATTATTATATATTTATCTAGTTAGGATACTGATCAGATCAGACTCAAAACAACTGTAGATTAAATATCTTTATATCACGCCGGGATCGAAATGGTTACTGCACATTGTACTTACAAACCCTTGAATAAACCACAGCGCCATCTCTGAATTTAATAGGCGTGACTTAGCTCTTGCGTTGCTGCAATTAGTGTTTGATCTAAAATTGATGTTAATTGGATCAGTCTTGATTATACATAAGTGGTTTCGATTTCTCTAAGATGAATAGAGTGTTAGTTATTAAAAATACATAAAAAATGTCTTAAATAAATTAACTGTTATATTGAGTGTAATTATTTAATAGCTCCTGCAAAACATAATTACTTGATAACTGAGTTGTGACTGTGTGCGTATCACTTCAATATTAACGAACTCTCTAAATTGCTTTATTTAGTTTTGCCTGAGATTGTCCACAAGTCAACGGCCCGGCCCACCTTTCGATAGAAAGATAGCCCACGAGGGAGCAGCTTGCCTTATGATAAGAGAATAGTCCAAAAGGCAGTGCCTCGACTTACCGCCATATAATAAACAAAAAAATGAAGTGCAAGTCATTAGAATCTTGTCATATTCTATATAGTATACCTATATATCTTGCAGTGATGGTTGTCACAACACTGAGTGTCATACTTGCACCGTCGCGTCATCGCAGCAGAATGCCTATCCACCTAGAATTTGTTTTGTCTAGCACACTATGTTTAATTCACATAAGCGTTAATTTCTTTAGGCATGCTCTGGAATAAACTACATATGTTGCGGTACATTCAGAACGAGTTTAGGTGTCTGGCAAGCGACGTTTCTTTTTATATCGCACTCTTAATAAAACACCGATTTAACTCAAAATTTGAAAGTAAGACAATTTGAAATCTAATTGTATATGCTAAATTCTAATATTATGTTTGTGTTAAATCATTGCAATAGAGTTCAAATTTGTTTAATCCAAAATACTGAGATAAGTCTCTGTTTTATTAAGAGTGCGATATGTCGGCCTCGATGGTGTAGTGGTTAGTGTAACCGACTGCCACACCTAAGGTCGCGGGTTCGATTCCCGCACAAGTCAAACATTTGTCTGCATGGATATGGATGTTTGTCTTGGTCTGGGTGTTTCTATGTATAATTTGTATGTATTTACAAAAAAGAAAGTATATATGTATGTTTATCCATTGTCTAGTAACCATAGTACAAGCTATGCTTAGTTTGGGCTAGATGGTGTTGTGTGTAAGTGGTAGAATATTATTATTAATATTAATATTATATTATAGACTCGAAACAACCATTTGTGGATCACACAAATGTTTGTCTCGTGTGAGATTCGAACCCACAAAGAGTTGTGGGCGCAGAGGCAGCGGCGAAACGACTACAGCCATTAAGCTATCCGTGCAGTGCACTGCAATATCGTATGCAGTGGCTTGGCTATGTGGTTGTATCTCAGGGATTGCTGAAGTCCAGCGGGCGATAACTACATGTTAAGATGATGTAGATGTTATAAGCAGCTGTAGAGTATTAGAAAGTCCAGAACTGTACCGTATTTTTCTTTGGTTGTTACCATGAAGGCCGGATCAAGCGTTTTTATAGTCTTTCTGACTTGCTAGCAGTATGGTTATATACATCTGTTGGCCCTCTTTGTCATGCTTGTGAGCATGGTGTACGTGTGTAGCTGCAGTCAACAAAGTAATTCGGTCATGGACACTTAAACACAAAATGGGGCGACACCTCGGGGCTCATATCTGCATATTTACATACCCATTATGTTTTATTAAGGCCATACCTTAGCACGGCAAGAACAAAATACATTATTATGTTTAACGTTAATACATTAAAATTAAACTATAATAAGCTAATTTTGCCGCGGTTTTTTATTGTTTACAAATATATGAGGTAGCGGGGTCGATTCCCAAACATTTGTGTGCATGAACATGGATGTTTGTCTTGGTCTGGGTGTTTCTATGTATAATATGTAAGTATTTACAAAAAATAAAGTATATAAGTATGTTTATCCATTGTCTAGTACCCATAGTACAAGCTCTGCTTAGTTTGGGCTAGATGGTGTTGGGTGTATGTGATAGAATATTATTATTATATTATTATTAGTTTAGGAGTGATTTAACGACGATAGTGTAATAGCTGGGGCTCATGGCTGTTTAATTTGGTTTAATATAACGTAGGTATCCCTGTATATCTCTCCGTTTGTCCGCTTATAACTTAGAACCACTACTTTGATTGTATACGATAGGTAAGATAAGATATATTTCTACATATGCAGAAGTGTCTAGTTCAATCCCAAAACTTGTACCTCCGACTTTTCGCAGTTGTGTGCGTCGTTCAAAATTAATTGTCGTTCGCTGTATCAGTGAAGGAAAATATCGCGAGAGAACCTGAATGTCTAAGAGTTCTCTATAATATTCTCGAAGATATGTGAAGTCTGCCAACCTGCACTGCACCAGCTTGATAAACAATGGCCTAATACTTCTCACAATGAGGCAGTTTATATACAAGCCTGATGTAATATTACACAATACAAACCGTTGTAATATTAATACACAAGACCATAATTAATTTAAATATACATTTAAGTTAAATATTGTTTCAAGAATATATAATAATTAAAGTAAGTAAAGTTTATGTAATGTATGAAAAACTCCTCTAACATAATAATATTATGTCAATAAATTATAATTTAGTATAAGTACCTACGTAATTAGAATTAAGAAAGAGCGCCTCTTTCGCCATCAAACAGTGTTTACAGTTTGGCGAGTTTGTTAAAAATGTACCACATTTTATATATTTATGGAAATTTTATTTCCATAAATATAAATAAATAATAAATAATAAAAAATAATAAATAATAAAATAGAATTAAAAAAAAAATTAGTATTAAAAGTAGGTGGGTATAACCAACAATCATGTTGTTAACAAAACATGACATTCACGACGGAGAATGCAAAATATTCTAATTATTTCTTATCCAATAAGATATAGTCTATTTATATGGCAATATATTGTCCTTAATATTTTAGGAGGGGCAGGATGGCAACTAAAATAGGATACAACAATACATTTATCTATTTAAATAAGACATATCGTAATCAATAACCTATCTTCGCCATTTTAGTTACTCATTAGGCTAGAACATCATGGAGACATTATCTCACGGCCATATCCATCAAACTTATAAGAGGGTTATAACGTCGTTATAATTTAAACTTTTAGAACTCATAGCTTTTTAGAGGTCGAAAAGTCTCTTATACGACAGCTTTGTTCGTCCGTTCGTCTGTCTTTTATACAACTTTCAACTCAAGAACCGTAAGAGCTAGAGACTCGCGGTCAACGCCATTCGACTCAGCATAGTCGATATACCCCCGAAATGATTATGACCTCTGACCTCAAGGTCACTTGACACCATCTTCTCGAACTCTAAGATTTACGGCAATTCATGTCTGTTTCTTACTTGTTTTGCTAGCTTGCCTAATATCGATGCTGTGTATAATAAATGTTTACAGAAAATGAATTAATTAAGTATTTTCACAATGTTTTTATTAGGCAATAAAAACATTGATAGATAGATAGATTAGATTAGATTAGATTAGATTAGATTTGATTTGATTTTCCCCGCGGTTTCGCTCGTGTATATGTAGGTTTAGTTCGGTTAGTAACAGTACTTTTTTGGACTTAAGGTCCTTTTAATACCTCTGACAACGTGCATGCGAAATTTCATGATTATTGGTCGGGTAGTTAAGCTGTGAATGCGTAACAAACAAACTCACATTCGCATTTGTAATATTAGTTAGGATACTGTTCTACGAATTTTAACTACCCATCAAATTAAACCTTTAGCAAGATTTTTTTATGAATGACGTCCTTAATGTGTAACCCTGCATGCCATCACAGTACTTCCGCAAACCAATTTGAAACTACGCGGTATGAGTGTACAATTTACTTTTCAAAAGCAGTTAGTAGATTAAAGTACTCGCTTGAATGGCACATATAATGCTTACCATCTCATTTCAACTGCAACACACGTACCAGAGCGTCATTCGACAATATAATGCAGGTAAGTTATACAAAGTGACTCATAATAAGAATGGACGTTATATGCGTAATATTCTAAAAGCTTAGGGCATACTTTTAAAGGGATTTATCAAACATCCTAATTTTTGAGATTATACTTATAATAGGATCGAATGGTTCAGAACGGTAAACTCCACGAATGGGGGTAAGTTATACATTCAAGGTCAAGTCATATTCTAGCGATTATAAAATTCAAGTATTTTGTAATTCAAATCAATTGACATCATACATACATAGATTCACGCCTGTTTCCCAGAGGGGTAGGCAGAGACTACGGATTTCCATTTGCTACGATCTCGACACACTTCTCTGGCTTTACCTGGCCTTTGTGCAGAACGTTTCCGAATCTGATCGAGAAACGTTCGCCTAGGTCTGCCTCTTGCGACTGTTCCATTCACACTAGCCTTGTATTAATTGACGTCATTATCAATCAAACTTAAAATCCTTATAGACAGGAAATATTGTATATCCGTTATTTTTCGTACCCTCAACAGCGTAGTGGTGATGGCGAGGCGACCTCTTCAGCCACTACGCCATCGGTACAATCAAGAGCTATTCTTAAGAATAGCAATATTAAACAAGTGAGAATCGGCAATGAATTGCCGGAAATCTTAGAGTTCGAAAAAATGTTTCAAGTAATAGTGCACGTAAAAGTTCACGTGATACCACGTGACCAAAGGTCAAAGGTCAAAGGTCAAAATTCATAGTAATTTCCGGAGTATATCGACTATGCTGAGTCGAATGACGTTGACCGCGAGTCTCTAGCTCTTACGGTTCTTGAGTTGAAAGTTGTATAACAGACAGACGGACGGACGGACAAAGCTGTTGTATAAGAGTTTTTCGAACTCTAAAAGTTGTTCATTTATAGGATACGGGTGAAGCAAGTTAGGGGTTTGTGTCTGAAATAAAATGCCTGTTTTTTTAGACACAGACACCTTATCCAGTCATATTAGGAGTTTTACCTCGGAATGAGAGATAATAAGCTGTAAGCTCGATTTTGGTGATCTAAAAGTTGTCTCAAAGTCTCATAAAATCTCATGTGTGCACCATCAGTTATTCAAGATTAAAGGTCACATAAATCAGTTGTCGCGATTATACCGGTTTCTATAGCTCCAATGATGTTAACATGTATGATTAAATTGTAGAGCATAAAATTTGCAACAAATTTTGTGTCAAATATACATCCAACCGTTTTTGAAATAGAGGGCCGAGAGTCCGCAGCTGTCAGCCATACTCACTGTTGAGCAATAAATGATTATGTCTTTATAGAGTCTAAATACAAATGGAATGATATAAATTCTATAGATATTCTTGCCTAAATCATTTGTCACTTTGTAGCAAAATATTCATGTAAATTATAGAATACAGATCGGATTAATCAATGAATTAACAAGCACTCACCTATGTACCTAATACATACCTAGTAATATTAGCTGTTTCTTCCATGTGGGCGACGGGATAAGCTACCACGCTGGCCCAGCATAGGTTGGCTTATTTCACATAGATACCTACATATGTTCGAAATCATTACGGGGTACTCGCAGACATGTAGGTAGGTTTGCTCACGATGTTTTTATTCACCGTTAAATCGAGCAACGAATCATTATTAACATTTCTTCGAAAAGCCAGAGGTGTCTTGGGATCGAACTTGAGAAAGATATACTTTGTAATCTTCTGCGCGTTCTCTGGTAACTGCGCTGTGCTTCGGCGTTCGGCTGCCATTGACGAATGGTAAGATTGACTAATTTTGATTTTTAAAGGCTTTATTCATTGAAATTAAACTACTATATACGGATTTTATCGCGTTATTTATTTTACACTTAATTACAAAATTTTGAAACTGTCACACTACTACTAGATATTATTGAACTTTACTCATTTTTAAGCTAATTAATTTATTAAAACTATTAAAACTATTTATATTTAATTTTACACTTTCCCCGACGTTTCGGTTGCTTTTCAGCAGCCATGGTCACGGGGAGATCTAAGAAAAGGCTTTATAATTGACATTTTAGTAAATAAATTATTAGAAACCATATAATAAGCGGAGCCACAGGTTCAATCTAGTTCGGGCGAACAACAACAAATGCATTTTTATAAATTAATGAGTTTTTTATTATAAATTATTGAACCTATTATACATATAAATATGATTATTATTTAAAAAAATTAAATACCATTTATTTAAAGCAATAATTAATTTAGTTGTCTATTAGACTAAACGCCTTTAAAAACATGACGCGGACAGACAATTGGCATATGGTTTTAATGGACATAACGCCACGCTACTGAGAAAGTTCGAGAATAGTATTGTGTACCCACAGATGTATTATGTTATTCACTAAAACACTTGGTTCGCTCATACTCACCTTTTTCAAGACCCTATCTTATAGGTATTTTTAACATACCTAATGTTTCATCAATATTGTAGATACATTTGATTTCGTTTGACTCATACAGTAAAATATAAATCATATAAATATAATTTAAAACTGTAAGGTAGAACATTCCACTCGGCGCACTGTCATAAAATGTCTATAAAAGTTAATATCGTTGTCTTAAATCAAACGAATTCTCGCTCAAGGATCTTACCATGATCAACGATTAACTCCAATCTTAAATACTCCAGTGTAATAAGTTCACTTAAAAAGTAATAAAAAATCGGAAATATTGATGATAGCCGAGGTGTTCAATCAGGAATTCAAAGGTAATTGAAATCCAATACGTCACGCAGAAAGCCGGTTGGCGATATTTTATTAAACGTATGGACGTACTAATAATTCTGCGGGATAATTTTTCGAGGGCGCGTAGCAGGGTCGGCAGGTTTACATAGAGCGGTGTGCTGAGGGCGGGTGGAGGCTTTCGTTGAGTGTGTGTGCGAGGAGGCGTGGCTTGGTTGGCGGAGCGCCAATGGGCGCGCGCGAGCCCGGCCCTGTCGCGGCCGGCGCCGCCTCGGCCTGCGCCTCCGCTCAGTCTCGTCGCCACTATCGCGCAGTGCGGGCGCGCGCGCAGCCTGCCTCGTCCCGGTCCAGTGTCCTGCCGCCGCAGAGCGCGCCGCGCGGTGACATGTGCTGACAGTTGAATGACGGTGTACGAACCCCGCACATGCCTATGTTTTGTTTTGTGAACACGATCCTGCGACAACTGCCAAAGTGTTGGGTGTAAAGCTGGAGATGAAGGTAAGGCAGCCGCGTATGTTACGAGATACTAGGCGCATATGTGTTGCAACTATGTAATTGTTTAGTGATTGCTTTAGCTCTGCCGAAGAGGAACATTCCGTTGAAGTTTATATGTACCTAAGTAATAGGCATGTCAAGCATATGCTTAACTAAATACCTGTACATGTATAAGAATCTATAGTCTATCTAAAGTAATGAGTATAAAATCTTCCGTGTTTTGCGTTGAAACATATCGCGCTAAGTGCGTGTATCATGTTATGTACCGTTAGATATATCTAAGTTCGTATTACGGATACTAAACGTTTCATCTAAGATTGAACCTTTAGGTGAGATTTGTAATTAAAAACAGCAGTAATAAGCATGCGAGATGGTTTAATCATGTGCCACGGTAGAGTACTCGTCAAAATCTAGCGACGTCACATAACCTTTTATGAAGTAACACATCTTTTACACGAAGAGACTAAGTTATGTTTAAGCCCATGTTGTGTTTAGACTTGTTGTGATTTCTCCCTCAAATATAAAAGATATTCGCAGTAGGTATAGAATACCTTTTAGTAACATAACAATGTTTTTGGTAGAGTTACACCTACTCATTCTATCAATCGCCTACACTATCATACTGTCCAAAAGTAGACTTCCAAACAAAATAGCGTAACGCGATTATTATACCTATTAAAGCATGTTATATTATCATTAACAAATTATAACGCCCACGTAAACGATAACAATGAATATTAATGCGAAAAAAATATGTTCTCGTTGGACTTAAAATTCACTGTGAAACCGGACAGTAAAATATTTTCACCTGTTAAAATTATACTTAAAATACCTATTCGATGTGACGATGAAAATAATTTAACAATGCATATTTTTGCATACACTCTCCTTCTCATTTTGTTCTGCGTAACGAAAACACGTTAAATCATTAATATTAAACATATTAAAGAAGCGCGTGTCATGCTATCTTTATAATTAATAAAAATATATTATAAATAAAAGGGGTAAGTATACGGTTATTTTTGTTTACTGATCAATTGATTATTCTGATCAATTAGTGAGATTTGTATCTGAGTTTTTTCATTTAATGTAGGTATTATAGGAAACTTTATATTTAAATGATTTTAGTAATGGTCGTTAACAATAGGTAGATACCTTATAAAAGATAAGTAAGTATATGATAACTTGTCTTAGTAATAGATGCGTTAAAACTAATATCAATCGGAAAATATATAATCTCTCGAATTTAATTCATAGATTCATTAATTTTAAATAATTTTATATTATCGTAAGCGAAATTGTTAATAAAATACATTTAATAATTTTACCGAGGTCTACAATTCAGATGGCCATTTCTACAACATTGCGACTCCTCGTAGGCCCAAAGATAGCTCATAGTCGCAACCAGTACGTCGCCGTCGTATTCTATAACCAAACATAATAAACTATGCACTATCTAACTGATAAAATTTAAATAAAGACTTTCAAGAGGTTAATATTATTTACATAAAAAGTGCATTATGCCTTCATGTGTCAACAAATTATAATTAACCTTTATTAGAACAAATAATAAATCCTTTTGATTGCTAAACGTAATTATAAAAACAAAAATATGTTTAGTTATTGAGAATAAGCCAGGTTTAGAAGATTTTTATTATCACGTTTTCATTTGTTTAGAACCATGTCAGAGATTATTGATACTGAGGTTAGAAATACTTGTGAGCTGAAGACATTACCATAGATAAAATGAACCGTAATTAAATCCTTATTATATACTTTTTATTTTAGTCTGTCGCATTCGTGTTGGCGTACAACACTTTCTCGTATCAATAATTTATTTTACATTCTGGCAATAAAGTCTTCGTTACTGTATAGTAATTAACTAATTAGCTAGGTATTCGTTCATTTATTGTGTGTTTTAAAATCAGATATAAATAAATCAAGATTAAAAATCATTGGAAAGCAAGAATAACTTTATATTGAGTAGTATTTTAAGATTTGCAGTAATGTGAATAGAAATAATGCGTTAGCCGAGCATCGTTTACTATATGAACTGAATTCTTTAACAGATGATATAAATTTAACGGCTGCCTAAATAGTAGGTGTACCTCGCGGTTATACAAGTTTTAAAAGACCTTTAATATTTCTGATGTGCTCTTTAACTGCATAGCTTCATGTTATACATATACTCAACAGCATGCATATACAAGCTATCTAAACATCAATCAATGTACGTACAGATCGCGCAATCTATGATGGCCGGACTGAACATAGTGTCTGCGCATAGTTGCACATGTACAGTCTGTCAGTCAGTACGGATTTCATCCCGCCTCCGCCCCCTGTCACCAAAGAGACCTAAAGCTTTACAACTGCCACGCCACTCGCGCAATGTTCAGACCGGCCATCATACAGTGCGCGATCTTTACCTAAATTAATACCAATCTGTTAAGAAACCTGTAAGTGGGGCCTGGTACCCATAACACAAGTTAGATCTTACCTTGGGTACCAGTGTTCAATAATTACTGTGTCTTACTTACTTTTGTGATTAATAAATTTCATTTCATATAATTGTTTACATTAGATGAAATGAAATTATTGCATGTAGTGTAAACAAATTTTGCACCAGTGTACATGTATTGCCTGAGATGAGCATGTTCAAAAATATTAAAGTTAAATAATATAACAATAATTATAACTACCTCATTAAATAAAATTGCCGCAGCAGCTCAGTGATAATGAATGCAATTGCTGTGCATGAAATCTGGGATGTAATTCCCAAATCGGGCAAAGATTTATTTAGTTTTCTGTTAGGAAACTCTAAAAAAGTATTTCGCTAACTAAAAAGTCGCTAAATTACATATATAAGTCCACATATCACTTAGCGGTTTTATGGTAAGTGGACGCTGTCTTTTAACCTGGGACCTGAAACCATAGCTAAGTAAGAAGTAAACCACCTTTGCCTACCGCCATAGTAATCTCACTAATCAATAGATTTTGACGTTCATAAATGTTAATTACGACCTAGTGTAACCGACTGCCACGCCTGAGACCGCGGGTTCGATTCCCACACAAGTCAATCATTTGTGTGCATGGACATGAATGTTTGTCTTGGTCTGGGTGTTTATATGTATAATGAGTAGGTATTTACAAAAAATAAAGTATAAATGTATGTTTATCCATTGTCTAGTACCCATAGTACAAGCTCTGCTTAGTTTGGGCTAGATGGTGTTGTGTGTATGTGATAAAGTAGTATTATTATTAATACCTATATTTAAATGGTGCACCATAAAAAGATATATATTAAGTGTTAATATTAGTATTTTAATTAGAATAAGCATTAATCCAAGTTAATGCATATATATAAAAAAGACTTTTTACTTTGACATTCATATATAGATCTGAAAATATGCATGTAGGTATCCTATGTGGGGGCCAGTCAGTGCAGACCGGCGACACTTCGACCCAGTGGGATCTTTTGTGTCGACATTCTCCCAATAACGACTGTCACAGATGTTCATGGCAGCCGGGACCAACGACTTAACATGAATTGTCAATCAATACGCACATAATTTCGAAAAGTCATATAATTTCCGAAAGTCAGAGGTGCGCGACGTGGGTTCGAACCCAAGACCCTCTGCATTGCAGTCTGTTGGTCTCCCCACTGAGGAGTACTGCGTGTAGGTAGGTATAGTTAGAAAATATGTTGACAAACATACGTAAATAAAATTACGATGCAATAATAGTAGTTTTATAATGAAGTCGTATTCAAACAATATTGCCAGCATTTTTATACAAATAAATTATATTTACTTTGAGTTTCGAGTTGGAAGTCTGTTTTCTTTGACCTGAGCAAAGGTCATATCACCTATCGTCCTCTGCCAACAGACAAACATATTTACCTACTAATAAACGATCGCTTTTATATAATAACATTGTATATGCACAACATACCTGCATGTTTAAAAGCTGTTCATAACATTATCAAAGCGGAGTTCATAAAGACAAACTATTGTCTTCTGTTTACGCGAATGTTATTCATTGAAATTAAACTACTATATACGGATTTTACCGCGTTATTTATTTTACACTATATTACAAAATTTTGAAAATGTCACTCTACTACTAGATACTATTAAACTTTACTGGTCACGGGGAGTCTCCCCGTGACCATGGCTGCTGAAAAGCAACCGAAACGTCGGGGAAAGTATAAACTTAAATATAAATAGTTTTAATAATTTAATTAGCTTAAAAACTAGTAAAGTTTAATTGTATCTAGTAGTAGGGTGACAGTTTCAAAATTTTGTAATAAGGTGTAAAATTAATAACGCGATAAAATCCGTATATAGTAGTTTAATTTCAATGAAAGACAAACTAATTAAAAAAATATTATAGCTACTGATTTAGGTTTAGGTGATTCGGTTACAAATTGTTAGTACTTATACTTTGGGAGCCTATAATGCTTGGGTTAGAAGTATGTTCATATCGGTAGTACAATAGGTAGGATGCGAAGCTACGGTCTTTCCATCTTGAGAATAATGAATTTTGATTTTTATTTCTTTTGCCACTGTTTCTTGATAAGTACTAGATTGTTTCCTCGCTAACAATGTCATTTACATGAATCTTTCTATTGCATAATGTCGTTGAGACCGAATTTCGGATACGGCATCCAATTTTAAAGGAGACTGGCCATCTGCGCAGGATGTTATAGTGCACAACTATGTGTGTCACTTTCTGATCCCTAACTCTCATGATCCGATACGAACGTAGAGATATCAGCCGCAGGACCAACGGCTTTACGTTCTTTCCGAGGCATGCAATCTTACTACGCAGCATACGTAAGGGTCTACAAACGAAATGGAATAAAACGAGGCTTAGATTTAAAATTGAAACCCGAGCTACTGAACTGTTAAAACTTTGTCAAAAATCGTATGGCGGTTTCTGCGTTAATCTTAAATAAATGAACGGGAAACTGGCATGTAGAAAAGAAAAAATTTTTTGGATTTGAAGTCTTAATTAGTTGATCATTGTTACTTTTTGTATGCTGTGTTTACGTATGCGTATCTCCTTTAAACTTGTATATTAGTATAAGTCAGTACTTTTATTTACTGAAACACTTACGGAAAAGTGTCATATCTTCTACAGCCATACTTTTGTATATGTATATTTCTGATAAGATTAGGTGGATATTATATACACTTTCTGCCAGCCATGTTGTAAATTTCATTTAATAAGCGTGGTTTTAGACTTAGACGAATAACATTATATCTGGACCGGGAATTGAACTTTAGACCCCACCATCAGTCGCAGAAAACAGCGCAATAGTATCATTGGAATATACATAGTGGCAGTTAATAGAACCAGTGTTCATATTTTAATCTGATTTAAGCATTTCATTTATATGTATGTCAGTATTGTAAATTGTACTCTAATTAACACATGATAGAGTTACAATTTCTATAAATTCCGATGCATCAGTTTTTGTTCTGTATTTACGTATGTATCTGCCAAGAAATGTGATATATGCGAGGCGACTGTATGCCATGTCTTACGTTTTTCTATTCCATGTAGGTACTGAGTACATAAGTATAAATATATATACTTTATTACATATTCTTTCTGTAGGATACTGCACATGAATAAAATAAAATAATGTATGGATGCGGTCATTTATTAAAAGGAAAATCCAGAGCTTTACTTGGATACGCTATTGTAGTAGAAGACAAATTGAATTAATGAAACTAGTGTTGCCATATAATATAATATTTTAACGTTTTTGCTCATTACGTTGGTAGTATGATAAATAGGCAAAGACAAAATAGTTCAGTACTATTTTCTCTTCTATTTATGAACCGATATTCTTTTTATTTTTGTTTTGTGCAGTAGCTAAAAAGCATAAGAGTTATTAAAAAATATTGGCAAAGGTAAGTATTTCTAAAATTTTTTATTTTTATTTCATTCATTTTCATTCATTATTACGGTTGAATTTCGAACACTGGGCCAAACTAGTAGTAATATTAACAATTCTTGGAGGTTAATTATATGCTAGGAGAAACCTATCTATGATTAGGTATACTTTTTTTTAAATCTTTATTTAAGGAGCTTTAAATTTGTTTTTTACTTATTCGTATCCTTTCATGCTTGCAATAGTATTGTTCTTATAGTAACTCGTACTTATGGCAACTCGGTTTGAGAGATGTGATGGGAAGAAAGGCATGCGCGAACACCGAAATGCTGGACTATTATTACAGCGTGTTATACTAAAGCTGGTTTCCTATTTCATTTCAACAGGCGATCGATCTGATATAAATGAGCTCATCATTAAATAATAAGTTACCTTCCTTCAAGAGCAGCGATAGCTCAGTGGGGAGACCAACAGACTACAATGCAGACGGTCTTGGGTTAGAACCCACGTCGCGCACCTCTGACTTTCGGAAGTTATATGACTTTTCGAAATTGTGTGCGTATTGATTGACAATTATCGCTTACTCCGTGCCTCGGAGAGCACGTTAAGCCGTCGGTCCCGGCTGCCATGAACATCTATGGCAGTCGTTATTGGGAGAGTGTCGACACAAAAGATCCCACTGGGTCGAAGTGTCGCCGGTCTGCACTGACTAGCCCCACATATGATACATAAGATACATACCTTCCTTCACTTCTTGCATATATCCTAAATATGAGGAATACAAAACTATTTAAAGCTTGTGATTATGTAAGATTAAACTTCATCATAATAAGCGTATTTATGTAAACATTGAAAATCAAACGTATAAATTTAGCTTTCGTTTTAGACACGTATTAGTTAAGAACATAGTCTTAGATTTGTATCCACTATGGGTTAGGGAGATATGAATAATACTTAATATATTATACAAATAAATAAATAACTACATTTCGCCAAGTATTATTTAAGGTACTACGTAATAACACTGATGCATGTTATCCACAGTGCATAGAGAACGGCAACATGCATGCTGTGACACCTTTAAATGTTGTGCAGTTAGCTACCTACCAATTGAGGTTGTATTTAGTTACGCAGAAATAATGTAACTACTAGATGTCCAAATAAATGAATAATCATATAACTGTATAACAGGTAGGCTATTGCCGTGAACTGAGCACGATTCTAGGCTCTATGTTGCTATTGATAATATATTATCGTAAAAAAGAAACAATATAATGCACATCAGTCGCATTCAAAACCTCTGCTCGACAACTCGTCAACAGATACGATAAAAATATTAATACTACACTTTAGCATCTTTTTCTGACGTCTCAAAATGGCGTAAAGTCAGTCCTATTTAAATCGCGTAATATCCTTATGTACAATTTAATACGATGCAAGGAAACGAGTAGACATACATTATTAATATATGTTGTGTATATATATATATATATATAGGATTGCGCTTGTATAATTCTGGAGGGTTAGGTATACAGGTTGTCCCAGAAGATGTGAATCAAATTGTAACGGGAGATTTCTTAAGTAAAGACCTTTCAAATGTGAAAAATAAAATATGAAATAAATTATGTTGTGTGGTTGGTCAAACGTACAATATTTTCTTTGATGCAAATAAAATACTTCAAAATAATGCTGTGATTTAAAAACAAAGACAGTTTAAAAAAAAATTGTTTGTAGTTTGACGAATCAATCCTTTAAAAATAATAATAGAGGAAAAATTAACTATAGCCATAAACGAAGCACCTGTAGTTAAAAGTCTGAGAAAGGCGTACATTCTTAACAACTTTGAATTTTATATTATAACCAAAGGTCATAAAAAATTTTTTGCACTTTAGGAATCTCCCTTTACAATTTGATTCACATCTTCTGGGACATTCTGCATATGCATAATATAAGTAAGTATATATTATTCATAGTCCGAGAGTCGTGTTATCAAAAAGAAAAATGATTCGATGTCTTTTGCAAGACTCATTCAATACGGCAGTACGGATGGCACATTAGTTTTAGTGGTCGCCCCGCCTGCCACTGCCACTAAGCCGAATGTGAGTTCCATCCCTACACGGGACAACAAATGTGTGAACGCAATTGTTCCGCGACTTATGTCCGTTCTTTAAATGTCTGTATAGTCCTTCGCGTCATAGGCATTATTTTTAGTGCGGGCGTAGCCTTTATTAAAAATAAATAATAATATATTCTACAACATACACACACCACCATCTAGCCCAAACTAAGCAGAGCTTGTACTATGGGTACTAGACAATGGATAAACATACATATATATTTTTTTTTGGTAATAACGTACATATTATACATAGAAACACACAGACCAAGATAAACATCCATGATCATGCACACAAATGTTTGACTTGTGCGGGAATCGAACCCGAAATAATAATACGCCTGATCGGCGCCTCGAGAATAGAAGTTACACTAACAACGCTATTGATTAACTACCATTGCTGACCATGTGGTCACGACTTAGCGTTCCGCGTCGGGTAAATATGTTACAAGATATTTATTTTAAACTAGATGTGCCCGCGGTTTACTCTCGTTTATGATTACTGCGCCGCCCCCGTGGGTTGTAGGGTGATGTTATATAGCCTATAGCCTTCCTCGATAAATGAGCTATCCAACACTAAAATAATTTTTCAATTCGGACCATTAGTTCCTGAGATTAGCGCGTTCAAACAAACAAACTCTTCAGCTTTATAATATAGGTATAGATTAATATATAGATATAAAGTATGGATATCTCCGCGATCTATGTCCTTACTACTAGCATTATTAGAATTGCGTCTCATCTCGTCTCTTCTTTTAGGGGAGGGATAGGTGTAGGCATTTTCTTTTTATCATGATTAGGACTACAATGCAGATGTCTCGAGTTCGATCCCAAGGCACGTACGTGGTAGACTATAAGTGTAACTTTTCTTACACTGAGAAGAACCCTGTGACTAGCAGCCGGTCAGCTTATATACAGAGTTGATACTGATGACACAAAGCGATATAGCTTTACATTCGAACTGTATAGAATATTATTGATATTTATTATTAATTATACATGTTATTCATGATGTTATATATAACCTATTATCGAAATAAAAATACATTTATAAAATAATCATTGCATTTTGTACAGAAACCACGAAATTAGGTATTGGACATAAACGGGGAACTTCATAATTAAATACGTAATATATCAAATAATAATATCATGCATATCAGTAATATTAAATAATATTAATAAATTATTTTATTATTAAATTATTATTAAATTATATAAATTATTATTTAAAAACAATAATAATAAATATACAGATTCTATTAATATACTCTTCAAACAAAAAGGATGACATCAATTAAGTATAATAATAAACACGTGTTTAGATTTATGTCCGGCAATGGCCATTAAATTATAAATAAACTAATGTAAAATCATCTAAATAGTAAATAGTCCTAGTTTACAATGGCATAGTGGCTGAAACGGTCGTCTCGCTACTGCCACTGCGCCGAGTGTTGTGGGTTCGCATCCCACATGGAACAAAAGTTGGGTGAGCCACAAATGGTTGCTCCGACTTTGGGTGTTCTTTTTTCCGTTGTTTGAACGTTTGTTAAGTCCCCCGCGACACAGGATTTAGGCCTACTGCATAATTCCTGGAGTTGTCTTTAAAGAAAAAAAGAAAAGAAAAGTATATATATTTGTTTCTTTCAAAGTATACGTCTTTGTTTACCTCGTAACTGAGTCACGATTAATTAATCATGTCAGACGTTTGAAATCCACGCCTGAACATAAATCCTCCAGGCCACTAACGGTACAACAATAAATGCATAATTCTACCGAATTAGGCCAAAATTCATAACCTATCTTTCGATTGTTTGGCTTATTAGAGGCAGATATTTGCCATAACTATTATGGATGTCTACTTATATAGTTTATTACGAGTAACTTTTATTGTATCTCTAGTAGCCTATAAGAAATTAGACAACGTAAGATATGTATTTTTTTGGAAGACAGGTCACATTTTTATCTGGCTTCGGCAATGTGTTAATACGTACTTCGTACAGTTAACTAGATTGCATATAAAACACGTTTGAGTGCATGCTCTCTAACTGAATTAGTCTGAGCAACGCGCTTATTACAACGACACGTTTGATTGTAATATTTAAATATTGAAAATATTCCTTCATATTGCGGTAGCGTGTAATCAATTTGCAATCAAAGTTAGTAAGTAAGTGCGTGCACTAAGTAATAAGTAAGTACATATAAACATATTAACTTAATGACAGGACGCCTTCGCGGCGATTTCCTGTGCATCATTGCTATTTCAGACATATACCTACCCTATATGTTGCTGGTTAATATATTAATATATTCATAAGTTCCATTTTACCACACCAACAGCAAGAGCAGTGTTAAATCTTTATTTTAATTTAGATCAATTAGCATAGTGTCTTGGGAATTTAAGCTCGTTCCACCGTCGATACAAAAGACATCAACGAGCTACTTCATTTTCACACACACATATGCACCTGCTAATTACAAGCGATAAATAACTTAATACTATGTAGAATACACTACATACATACATACTGTATAGAATACTCTAACTATACATGTGTGAGTAAAGACGCCGACTTGCACTGTTTATCATATGTATACATTATCATAAAAGGATGATTCTGTTCATCGTGTCGTAATCGTGTTTTTTACATACATTACTGCGTTTCGTGTTATTTATGTATATGTGAATAGACTACCCTATTTCATTTGAATGCGTGTTGTTGTGTATATACCGCGCTATTATATTGTCTTATATATCGGTAAATATGATCAAAATAATTTCTTGAGAACGCTTTGTCAATGTGGTATAAGTACTTTTGTTTTCGGTGAGTTCAGGATAGTAAATGTCCTAGTGTGTAGGATGTTTTGCAATTTTATAATGTATGGTAGGTAATTATTAAAACTATCAAAACTATTTAGGTTTAATTTAATTTTACACTTGCCCCGACGTTTCGGTTGGTCCATGGTCACGGCGAGACTAAGATGGTAGTTGTCTCAATGTTCCAGTGTAGTTATTTCAAACTTGACAAATAAACAACGCGTTAAAATCCGTATATAGTAGTTTAATTTCAATAAATAATATTCGCGTAAACAGAAGACAATAATATGTATAATGTTTATGTCTTCATTTTAAGAGTCATTCTTCGGCATATAAGAGAGGTCTAAGATTGCTTCACAGAAGTTTTCAAAAATGTATGATCAGCCATTGAAAATTCTGAATGTACCAGACTCTTTGGTCGACAAACCCACTCATGAAAATGTCTATCTGAAACTTAGTGCTGAACTAAATAAAATTACAATCTAATCTTTAGATTTATTTATTTCAAAGTTATATTACTCTGTTGTTCGTATCACTTTATGAAAGAAGGGTTTAGGACAAAAGGCGAAAACCGAAATTCGAGACGAATATTGCAATGAAAGTTTACAAAGAATCAGCTCGAAACTTCAGTATTTGTAATTCATGATAGACCTACTGTTTTAGGCTTTCCGTTATGCAATCTTTAGAACTACAGGTACTGGGGATTTGCCCTGTTGACATGAATACACTCAATACCTTAATAGGTGCAGAATACGTAATCGAAGGTGCTAAACAGGACAAGTTGTCGCAATATGGGCTTCCACTGCTCACTCGTTTGGATATCAGCATCATTGTATTTAAAATAAAATGTTTAAGATAATAATAATTTCGAATTTATTAACTAACAGCACGATGCCTAAGATAACACCTCAAGCAATTGTTACTCGCTGTTATTTTCTATGAGTCTTATTGATGACTGCCCATAATTTTTAAATTAACCTTTATATACTCTGGTTTAAACTACTGTATTTGAACAATATCGCTATATCTTGGCGTCGATATCAGCATTTCTGATGGTATTAAAACCACTATATAAAAACCAAGTATTGATTGTTGTATTGTGAAAGTTATAAGTCATATGATATTTAATATAAAGTATAGCTTATATTTGTTACTCATATAGATTACCTACTATCGGCCTGAGAAATAGGAAAATATAATATTCTAAAATATATATATATTAATTAGCTGAAGAGACAATCCTGTACCACCTTTTAAGCATATTGCACGCACGAGGAGTGTTAGATTTGGCATAGCCAAGTTTATAATTATAGAGAAGGAGTGCACAAATATAAAACTGATAAAAAGGAAAGAACTCAAACTTGCATGTTAAGGATCAGATTTCGAACCCTAGTTCAAATAAAGTCGCAATTAACTCTATATTTTACAATATAATTAGAAATCTCTGAATGATTACATCCCCTCTACAAAATATATACGCTCTATAACATAAGACGGAATAGAAATTGCTCAGTTTAATTAAAATATTATTTTATTTTCACGGACATTGATGGACAAAACCGGACATTTTATCATCATTCTCGATGTTTATTACTTACATTAAATTCATTTCAGACGTTCCTTTTAAATATAGATTCGCAATATCGATAGTAAATAGAAATGCATATTATCAATGAATAAATAATTTTGTTTGTCAAAACTCATTAGTTTTAATTTGATTTTCGGGGTTTATTTACAGTTTACGATCTGTAATATGACCACGACTTTCAATTACACATTTTATAACTCTTATTAAAAGTAGTTGGAATTGATTCAGTTTATGATTGTGTTGTGTCAGATGTATTGAAAGTAGTATCCGATTATATCACAGATTTTATATACAGTAGGTGTGTTTATATGTTAGGGCTGTATAATAGTAATAAGTCTTTGGCTAATGTAATTCTCGGAAGATTTTATAACAGTAGTGGTATTAAATACTTACAGAAAAGTATTTAAAACTGAGCATATAAACTGGAAAAAGATGATATAGCAAATCTCTCGTCAGGTCTAAACTGCTTGAATTAACTTTATTAATAACCTCTTGAAAGTGCTAACGACACATCCGAATTGGTGAGGGAACATCCAAGTCAAAACTAAAACGACAAATACTGACATTCACATCAATCTAATATAATAAACTGTATTTAGAACGGCGTAAAATCTGGCCGAAAATAAAATTGAGTTGAACCACCTACTCAAACCAAAACATATATTTTGTTTTTGGTTATAATGCAATCTTGTATATATGAGTTGTGAGATAGTGAAATTGTGATTGAATGGCGATTAAAAAGAGTGGACGTGAGTTTCTTGAGGTTATATTCTCATAAGCTCAACTTCTGAACCTAGCAACTAACCTTTATGTAAATTCAGTAAACTAACTAACTCATAAACATTGACGTACTTTGTGGTCTAAATTGATAAATGAATTTTGACTGTGTCATAATAATTATGATCAGCTTGCTATATTATTATTATTTCTCAATACGCTTAAATATAAAACCATATACCAACAAAGAATAATACTACTCCTCAAGTTATTTTAGCCCGTGTTTCTGTAACTTTACTTTCAGCGATACGTCAAAATAATTGGTTAATTTTAAAAGAATTTTTTTAGAGGACAAGATAAAATTACAGTTTTGTACTAAAAAAGACATATAATATTTTAATTTCTGCGGCAATTATTTATTATTTGTATATAAATAACCATATGGTTCGCCTGATGGCAAACTGCTATTGGACAATCTGGCCGCTTACAACATAAGGGCAATCACTCACGTGCTACCGAATTCCATCAACCAGCATAAATTAAATAAAAAGGTATTGTAATAATTCTAACTCCAGGCTCAAATAATAATAATAATGTCCTCCAGACCGATTTCTGTCACGGCGGCCAATCTTAACGGGGACTGGCCATCTGCGCAAGAGATATTATAGTGCATAAGCGTGTGCACAAACACAAGTGCACTCTCTTTTCCCTAACTCTCATGATCTGATGGGAAGGTAATCCGACATAACCGGAGAGAGATCAGGCGCAAGACCAACGGCTTTACGTGCTTTCCGAGGCAAGGGAGTGTCCAACACCGCCAACTTCCTAACTCCGGGCTGTTATTGAGATTTATTATCAGAAAACCCAATAACTTATTGTTGGCTCGAACCGAGATTCGAACCCGAGACCTCATACACAGTAGTCGCATTCACTGCCGTGTAAGTCTCGAACTGTCTCCGGTAAACGGCAAAAGCCCCGCTCCTATTACGTGGATCTTAAAACTAAAGCTGGTAAAATGTGGATGTGCAATACACCTCTGGCTCTCCCTTCAGAGGTACATTTAATAGGCGTGAGATTAGTTATGGCAGTACCCAGTACTTATTATTGTAACTACATCTACATTATGTTGAATATTATACACCTAAAATTATAACTAGAAGTATTCAATGATAAACAAACATTATTAAAAAAGCAAATATCAAGTTTATGAACAAAAATATATATGAATGAATAGAGTAACTACTCATATTACTGGCTACCACCCGCAGTGTTACCAACGTCATGTATCGTAAAAGGTGTTTATAAAAGACACGCAATGCAGAGTACTTCATTTATTATATGTTATTTTTATTTATAGGTAATGTGCTCTTGTTTTATTGTCTATTGATTTTAAAAGTTACTATTTTTATTTACTTGCCGATATACATATATGGACTGGATCATAGCAGTGGACTATTATAGCCCGATGATGATGATGATGATATATATATGTGCGGTTGCTATAAAAAATATCGATTGAGTCGAATATTATATGATCCGGCGTCTGTCAATCGATTAATTCTCTCGGATTATTATTCGAATCACAATTGATTATTCTAAATATGATTTGATGATGACACGTTGATAAAGAGAATGTCGATAAAATAATCTGCATGCATCGAATCATTGTATTCTGAGAATAAGCAAGCAGTTGGTTTTAATACCATATTTTGCACATCACTTCTTTATACGAGGTAAACATTTCATTAGTTATTGACACTCAGTCATGTTTATGTGTCATATCATACGGGAAGAGACTTGTAATGAGTGCATTACCAGATTCCATGTTCGCATTACATATAACAGAAAACTAATATTGCGTGTTATACTGCGTTGGCCAATTGTACCTGGGACTGTGATAGGCACATATGTGTACACAGCGAGCACATGCACCGCGTGGCTAACAAAGCAGTTATCAAGGATTCGAGAGTGAGTTATAATTTGATTTAAAAGTAGCGGGTCGCATATTATTATTCACTGAATTTTTTGATACAGTTCCATAAGTTTAGGTGCGGTATGGCAGCTATGCATCACGCGCGACGCGAACAGTAATCCGAGGACTGCCACCGCTCGGGCACCGTGCCCCGCGCCATCGCGGCGTGCCTTCAAATCCGATTACTGCAGCATCGGGTGCACCGCGCAACTATAAATCCTCCCGACCGTCCACTGTCGTCGGCATCGATTCGTTACGTTCAGACTTACCGAAAAACTTATACGTTATGCAGAGAAATATGGCGGCGGCCGCTTTGGAGACTAATATGTTATTTAAGGCGAGCGTGGAGCCCCGCGGCGCTGCCACCGGCTCAATGCCGATATTAATGACCTGAATGTATCAGCGCCTCACTCCTGCGAATGTCTTCTTCACGACGCGACGCTTCAAACGTGAAAACCTACTCAGAGCCCGAACTACTAAAATTACATTTCCAATTAAGTTTTTAGTGTGCCATAAAGACAATCTATCGACATTTTCGAAAAAGGATATAAAACATTATCGCTAAAAATATTGAATAACGTGAAAGCGTTTGTTGAAACAAATTACTGATGAAGAAAGTAGCATTCAAATTGTTTCTAATAAAAGCAAAACGATGTGGCGGCGATCGTTCGTGATACAGACAATGAACGGGGTGAGGGAGATCGTATCGCGCGAGGATGTGCTACCGTGAAGCGTATTATCGTGATAAAAAGAAGGCTAGACGTAAGTGACAGGCGCGGAATGAGCCGCGCGAGGCGGGGCTGTTTATTGAATAAACAAGGCGAGCTGTGTGCAAGGGGCCGCGGCCCGCCGCTCGCTTTGTGTCGCCATGACAAGGATGATTCGTGCTCCACTGACGGTTGGGATCCGCGGACATAAGAGGCAACCCTCACACACCAACTGTGTCGACTGTCAAGAGCGAAAAGTCAACAGTTACGTTCAACGAGACGTCCACATCTCAATTGTTTTGAAAGCAAACTTTACTTTTTACTTAATGGATTATATGGTCATTTGTCTACACTTGTATTGGCATTTGGATACTTTTTAGTATGCTTAGTTCCATCAGACTACGGTGTAAACCCTATCCTTAGTCTGGTCAAACGTTGAAAGAGTGTATTATACCCACATTTTGCCGTCTATGGTTTAGGGTCGCTTGTAATTGGAGGAAAGTTTATCGCCGTCTATCTCATTACAGTTCGTCATACTACAGTATCTGCTGCACCACCGAGCCGGGCGGTGTATAACATTAACGTAAACATAAGATTATCCTCAATAGTTCTTCGACCGTTTTTTTTTATATTCATATACCTAAGTAAGATCCGTGCAGAGCATTACTCGTGTCTAGACGCAGTCAGTGCGCTCTGCGAACGTAAATAAACAACATAATTTACGCGCGACGCGCACTTAGCATTAACGAGCTTAGTAGTAGAAAGTAGAGTTATATCGTACCAAATAGTCGCTGCGTTCTTGTGAGCTTTGGAAAGTACTACGAGCCTCGGTGGCGCAGTAGAAGTAAATGCGTCAGTTGTGCATAAGATTTTAAGTTCGATGATCGAGTCGGGCAAAGAGTTATTCGGCTTATCTTAGCTTAACAGTGCCCGGTAGACAATAGAATTCCTCTCTATTAAGTGGAATATAAAAGCGTGTACGTATGTTTTAACCGAAAGAACATTTAATACATTCCACGGCGAGCTCTATGTATGTGCCAAGTTTCAATTAAATCCGTTGAATAGTTTACGCGTTATTGAATATGAAACATCGACAAACTTTCCTTTACATCCTAACTAATATTAAAAATTCGAATGTGAGTTTGTTTATTTGTTTGTTGTGCTTACACGCTTTAATCACTGGATTATTATTAGGAAGATTTGCATACACGTTGTCGGGGGTATAGGAATGGACATAGGGTCATTTTTGTTCGGAGATCTTTCTATCTAGAAAAATAGTACTGTACCCTATGGATATAATTCTTTTTGACAAAATATATCTATATTAACGTGTGCAACACAGCGAGCAATAACTAGTTTATAATATTTATGGTAAGTAGGATAAATATGCTATATATCTTAGGTTATTTTGAATACTGGCAGTGGTGTTTGACTAGTGAAGAGCTGTTAGATTGTAGGCCTCTCGTTACTAGACAGTAGAAAGTGTTCACACATATGACACAGTGCATTAATAGACAAGTCTATAGTGAAATAGTGAAGCACCGTTTTGACGACTGCACTTGACTTATGCAAATGCCATCTAGGTATGTAACTAGCATCCGTTACATAGCATAGAAATTAGCATATATGGAACTGAGTATTGAATCCTACGGCTAGGGAGTCTTACGACCCTGCAGTCATTATATATTTATTAAGGATTACCAAGAAAGTGTACACCTTACTTTCTAAATAGGTAGGTATAATAGTATTGACTGTGTCTATATCTTAATCCTAATTTAAGAGACATTTAATCTAAAAATAAAACATACACAAACATTACAATATTAAGAAAAACGCACTTGCAATAATAATAAAATCAGCTCTGTATAAAAACTGTCCTAGTGCTGGGCACAGTTACGAGCCCGTTCGCCCCTCAAGGTTCGCCCCCAAGTAGGTATTTGTTAGGTTTCTCCTTAAAATCCACCCAAAAATAGCCCCGCTCCGTCTTTCTATGAAAGGGGTGAAAGACAAGGGGCGTGCGGGCTCGTAGCCCTGGGCACGGGCCTCTTCACAGTGTAAGAAGGGTTTAGCCATAGTTCACCATGGTAGCACAGGGTAGGTTGGCAGACTTCACATATCTTCAAACAGTTCTAGTTATAAAACCTTTCAGACATGCAGGTTTCCTTAAGAAGTATTCCTCTACCGTTAAAGCAAGCGATAATTAATGAATATGCGTATTGCAAAGATGGCGCGTGCCTTGGGATAAATTTAAGACCTTTGCGTAGTAGCCCAAAGGTCTTCCTTTAGACTTTCGCTGTATATTATACTTATATGACAAATAAAATATCATTAATACTAACGAATTACAATAATTAAATAATATTATCGCAAATTGAGAGTATGTAGGTTGGCAAACATTTACATGTGGTATATTTTGGTAGAAAATTCTTTTAACTAATTTATATATAAACCCGTCCTATCTATAAGAAAAATTTGTAAAATTGATGAAACTGACATAAATATTTAAACGCAAGTATTAGGCAATAGGACATTATACCTGTAAGTAAAATTATATAAATTATATTTGAAAGATGATGCAGTTCAACAATGGCTTATAAAATGTGTTATCAACAGCTACTTCAGAATCAATATAACGAAAATAGATGAAAGAAATATGATAAATGTTTAGTTTTAGAGCCCAATACAATAATACGAGGAAATCTTAGCAACTCTATAACTTTATTGTAACAAAAAATACTCATTAAGAAATTAATGAATATTCTTTCCAGCTACATTAAAATATAGACTTATCTATTTCACAAATTATTCATATACCTTCTCCAATATAGAGATCAAAATGAAAAGCCGTCTTACTAGTTGATTTATAGCAACTGTTGACTTCACGGATATAATAAACTTCGTAGATAATTGAAACTAATGAAATGAAAATAGTAGAAATAAAAATCTACTGTGATATCGAACAAGGCATTACTTAAAACGTATACGGGACCAGGAGAACTAGAGCGCAACATTGTAAAGCGCATATATAGTATAAACGAAGCTCTCAAAGTGTTGATTCGTGGACTCACGGCTCACAAGTCGATTGTCCTCAGAAAGGTCACAAGCGCCTCACCGCATCATAATAATATATAGACGTAACAAAAACTCGCCACTTTGATCCGTAAATTATTATGAATATTATTATTTTTTGTCGTGTATTTATTGGCGTGTTCGAGTGTGGTGATCTTACAAATGGATACTGTAGCTTTAATATTTATTTTATAATTTTATTATATACAGGTGAGCGAATTAGTTATTGCCGTTGACGGTATCACCTGCCGTGTTGATAGTCTTGTCTGATTTCGGAATACCTATCTACGGACTGGCGTACAATATTTTTCATACGTTTTTTATTGTTTAGCTTGGGTTAAGAGATATTATTGTTGTCCAAGCATTATTCTTTCTATATAAAGTATACCTTACAATACTGGTTCCATCGACAATTACTAGCAATGCGCTAGGTAAGTTAGAAAATATAATGAGAAAACTATGTGGGTAGTTAAGATAATTTTGTTGATAGGCTATCAGATTAAAATTAATGCTTAATCACGCGTATGCGTATTGTACCACCAAGAGACCGTCGCTGAGCTAAGGTAATCCCTGATAATTCAAAACTGAAGGATAGTGATTTTCTCTCTGCGATATTAATCTGAAAAATGAAGCTTTTGCTATACTCATCTCTTTTATTTATAAGACGTTTCACCAGAAAATTACTGGTCGTTCATTGCGGTAAGATTGCCATGAGTGTATCAATCAAAAATTGTTTCAGTGTTGAATAAACTGGCCGTGAATTGTTGTCGATTTATGGCCAATAGCTAAAGCAAATTAGTAATTGAATTACAATCATTTTATGTTTTTATACCTGAAGATAGAGGCGGAGTTATTACATCATTATTTTGCCAACGAGAAAACTATCCAGATTTGTGTGTTACTGAAAAATTCTTGACAAAAGACACAATAGTACTAAGCGCGACCCGAAAATCGAATCCGAGGCGGATAAGTCATACGGAAGGTTGAACTACCGCAACATATTAAAAAATGTATAGGTATGTGTTCCTTAGCATTTCTCAATACAAGAATCACCATATCAAGAAATATATGACGCAAATTTCTAACTTCCTTCTTCGATTGGATCGATCAATGGGACATGAATGGCTCTATAAGTGATAAGTGTCACTTTGTCATAGTCTCGTTTCCTGATCTACGCAAACGTGTGATCTAGATACATGTAGTTTCCATCTGGTTGCACTCCACTTGACATTTCTTAATAATATCATAAGTATATATTCTGTCCTGAAATTAGACTTTCCCTAAGATTTCCAAAGCGATAAAAGTTGTGCTTGTTACTTCCAATGGCGCCCACCACTTCGACAAGACTTACATTATATAGCCCCCGTAATATAGGGGTACCAAACACCATTAAAACTTTATTGCAGCAATTAAATAGCTAGGGTCAATTATGCAATACTTTTATGACGTAACGATGCTATAGAGCCGCAGCTATAATTAAAAATGATCTGATTATCTAGTCATCTGTTATGGAGGTGTGGGTGTCAAAACCACCCGCGTCTGAACACAATACGTACAAAGCCGTGCAAAGCTTTTGTTTAGTGAAACTTATTTCGTTTAATCTAGAGAGGCGGACTGAAGATCATTGAGAGATCTTCAGACCGCCTCTCTAAATTAAACGAAAAAAGTTTAGCTAAATCACGATGTTGAAATTCGAAGATGCAGAATTTAATAAAAGCTTATGTGAATCCCATTATCGGCATATGAAGTATCATAGGATACTTTATTTGGCGATATATATATATGTACATATACATAGGTATTAATTCAGGATATGCCTGCACAGATGGCGTAGTGGTTTAAGTGATCGCCTCTGCCAATGTAGTCTGGGGTGTATGGGTTCGAATCCCACATGCGACAAAACTTTGTGTATTCTACAAATGGTTCTTCCCAGTCTGGGTGGTTTTTGTGTCCGTTGTATGAATTTTTGTAAAGTTCTCTTCGATACAATAGTTATTTCTAGTGCAGGAGTTGTCTTTTGAAAAGAAAGATAAAAGATAGAAAAGAAAGAATTTAAGATACCTATCATCTATCTATCTGCCAAATTTAAGTCCAAGACGTTCAGTGATTTCCGCGTGAATAAGTAACAAACATCTACTCAATGACATAAACTTTCACATTTATATTATTAAGTACGATTGTCCGTATACATTATGACGTTGATATACATATAGAATCAACGCCGTAATGTATCTCTGAGGATGCTAACGTTGGACTTGTGTCTTCGTTTAAGCCTCCCAAAGGGCCAGGTATTTTTCTGATATAATAATAATATGTTAAATAGGTACCTGTGATAAGAGAAACGTAATAAAATCTAAGACTTAGGAATTAATGAAAGATTTTAGCAATAGCATACATATAATAAAATACTCATCTAAAACGTCGCTTCTATAGTGAAAAGAACCGAATTCAGACCCGAAGGTAAAATCTCAACCAACATTTCAATCATCTTGCTGATAAGACTCAAAGTTCTCTAACACTCAAAATTTCGACTAACTGAATGACTAATCATTCACATTGCTTAATAATAATTGTTTTTGCGTGAATTATGTTTGCAGATACCGAGATAACATTCACAAATGATTGTTCGATCTTTGCACCGTGTTTCAATAGCGCGTCTTCAAGATCGATGCTCGCACGAAAACATAATAGATGCCGTTTATAATATTCTCACACAAGCTTTAACACGATACTGCGTGTAGCAAACAGCTGTGGTCATTCAAGTGTCGTAAGATATACACGAAAATTAGATTTTTTTGTCGGAAAATTCTATTGAAATTCTAATAATAGTATAAAAAACTTATATAAATAATAAAATAATTGGGAGTAGAGGTACCCATCACATACTCTCGGATTGTCCAATAGAGAAATGTTGAATATACCGGACTCTTCTGATAAGGAACAGCCGCGTCGTGGGATTCGGGCGTAGTCCAACTTGCAGTTCAATTTCGAGTACAAATTATACGTCGACACGTATTTTGCTTCAGAGCGAGGCATCCTCAGAACAGTTTGGCATCGAATGAGCCTTAACATAAATTGAAGTAAATATAAAAATAAAATAGGCTTTATTTACTTTAAACATCCATATGTATGTTAGCTATAGGTATGTTTCCCATCAAATTCTATATTTATTACTCTACGTCGATTTCTTTGAGGTAAATTATTTAAAGTCGATAGTTCCTAACTAAGAAATGTTTGCAGTAGTATATATTTTAAAATCATTTAAGAACTAGGTTTCTATACCTATAAAACAATAATTGTTATATAATATATTCAAGAGCAGCGATAGCTCAGTGGGGAGACCAACATACTACAATGCAGAGGGTCTCGGGTTCGAACCCACGTCACGCACCTTTGACTTTCGGAAGTTATATGACTTTTCGAAATGATGTGCGTATTGATTGACAATTATCGCCTGCTCCGTGCCTCGGAGAGCACGTTAAGCCGTCGGTCCCGGCTGCCATGAACATCTATGGCAGTCGTTATTGGGAGAGTGTCGACACAAAAGATCCCATTGGGTCGAAGTGTCGCCGGTCTGCACTGACTGGCCCCCACATAAGATACTATACTATACTATATAATATTCAGTATTGGTATTAATTTCTTAGGGTATTTACGTCACCTGTTCAATTAAGACTGTTGTCTTGCACAGAACACGGAACACGCTAGCTTGCTAAACACGCTTATATTGTTCTAAATAAAACGAGCGTGTCAGTGACAACAGCAACAGCGATACGAGCATGACACTTATATTCTCAAACTTACAGTGCGTGTTTACAGCGCCGCCTGTTACTCATCATAAATATTGTTATTAACCTATTGAGTCGTAGCGGCACACCAGCAGTCAGATACCATAGGTTTTCAACTACGCCTGGCATTCCAACAATTGTCCAGTTAAGTTGCTTCTAAACGTCCAAAGTTTCAGTGAAATATGTGGCTACAATTTTTATTATTTATTATATATTATTATTTTTATAACTATAGCCTGCTCAAAAACATTTAAATACATGCAAAATATAATTTACGTGTATTCTTTGATGTGGATGCTATAACTGTCACATATACATTATAATGCCTATTATGCGGGTTGGATCCCGCACAAGTCAAACATTTGTGTGCATGAATATGGATGTTTGCCTTGGTCTGGGTGTTTCTATGTACCTATAATATGAATGTATTTACAATAAAAAAAAGCATTTATGTATGTATATCCATTGTCTAGTACCCATAGTACAAGCTCTGCTTTGTTTGGGCTAGATGGTGTTGTGTGTATGTGATAGAATATTTTATATTATTATATTTATAAGCCTCTCGTGTCGAGTAGAAATACGGCGCCCAGTATTCTGTACTTTGTCGTGTCGTGTGTGAAAGTTTATGAATTGAATGTACCATAAAACATGAAATCGTAGATACTCATACCGGAGTCACGTTCCCGTAAACTTTAGTAAACAAACTTACGTTTTAAGATAGCTTCGGTCCATTATACTATTGTTTTCGTTAAAATCGTAACTAACATTTATAACTCCAGCTTCGAATGGGTAGTATAAGAGCAATTACCCATTTTCCTCAGCTGTCCATCACGTCGAGATTCACGGCGATGGGCCAACTGGCGCCAACACTTCTACATCCATTACATTTTATTCAAAATGGTCATAAAATTTGTGAGAAGTAATAAAATATTTAAGCAGCATAACTTCGAGCGGTTCGTTCGTACCTATCTCGTTTGTTTTTAACATTATAAATGCCTCAGTCCAGGGGCTAAAGTGTGAGCATGTGGGATTTCAACACCCGGTACAAGTAAATGATGATGTTTAAAATCATCATGCTTAAGTAAAATCTGGTATCACAAATATATCTATTTTTACAATACTACTTATTTATTGAATTTATAATTATTAGTATTTTAATTTATTATTTTGTTTTTTTATACGTTTGTAAATATATATTAGATTAATAAAATTAGTGTAATAAATATGTAATATATATATAAATCTTCGGTGCGTGTGTTTTTAATTAAACTCCTCCTAAACGGCTGGACCGATTTTGATGAAATTTTTTGTGTGTGTTCAAATGGATTCGATAATGGTTTAGTTTTGGTTGTTGTTTTTTTTTTCGTTTGTACAGGACTACTTCTGTCGGGACAGCTAGTATACCTATATATATTATATTATTATATTTTCAAGTGTCCAAAGAACAAATCGATGTCACACGCACGTCCTCTTCTAGAACATTTGTTAAAATTATTGTTTAAACATAAACATAATATGTTTTCATACATATCCCCGGCGGGATAAAGAGATAATAAGTTGATGAAATGTGGGTGTGGTATTACACCCACATATGTTTAAGATAAATAATATCAGCCTGTATGTAAACTGTGCCACTGCGGAGTACGGGCCTCTTCTCAGTATGAGAAGGTTTTAGCCCATAGTACCGCACACTGACGCAGTACAGGTGTGCAGACATATCGCACTCTTAATAAAACAGCGACTTAACTTGAAATTTGAAAGTAAGGCAAATTGAACTCTAATTGTATATGTTAAATTCTAATATTATATTTGTGTTAAATCTTTGCAATAGAGTTCAAATTTGTTTAATCCAAAATACTGAGATAAGTCTCTGTTTTATTAAGGGTGCGATATGTTTTTAGCTTACACATACTAAGTGTTGATATTTTATTAGGCATATTGTCAAGTTCCGCGCTGCCAGTGAGAAAGTCTTATGAAAAAAAGGAGAAACATTAACACTACCCGATTCAGAACCTTAGTGCACAACAAAAGGTGTGTCCTGCCCCACCATTTGTTATTATACGCTGACTGTAATCTACAGATAATTGATTCGGATGAATCTTGTGTAATTGGTATTTCAACGGGTTCTCTAATGTGTTACCTAACTATTTTTTCCATAATCTAAAGTGCCATAATATTTTTGTCCTAATCATTTGTCCGAATGATAACTTGCCCGAACTTTATGTCACATGATATCACATGCCATAGGATTGAAATCCCTAAATAAAATATGCCCTAAATTTGTTTATCATAAAATATGTTACAATCAATAATATAATGTTATAATCTTCTGGGCACGTTACCAGTTGACAGCGATGCTGAAGAATTCTACGATGCCTAAACCATTTTTGTAAATATTTAGTATTATAATTATTTCTGTTTTTGTAATTATGTTATCTTTTTTAATACGTTTGTAAATATAGGTTATTAGATTATTTCATTTTAAAATTAATTAAGTAAATATAAGTAAATAAATTTCCATCAATAATATACAAAAGACTTAAAACCGTTTTCAATAAAAGTTATAAGTCCTAAATTCAAATTATTTAATGTTTATTTATACTAATAATGTTTTTAAAACGAATTTGTATTACAAAGCTTGGCTTTTGTCACGGCTCCAGCGCTGCGAGTCTCCGGCGGTCCCACGCGTGCTAGCCGCAGACGGCTTTGGCTCACCACCGCAGCTTCGGCTTGCTGGCCAGCCTCAGCCGCAGCGGCTCGCTCGCAGCCTCCTGCTCCTCAGCTCGCGGGCGACCTCGCCCCTACGCGCCTGTGCGATTCTAAATTACACTCTAGGGATAGGGCAGACAAGACTGCGTGAAGACGGATTCACAGCAATTTGTTTCTGACACTACAATCTGATTTTTAGCAATTTTATTTTAAATGAACATTCGGAATAACACACGTTACACTTACAATACTTAGGACATATGACTTTATTCCATACAAAATTAGGAGATTCAATTATTATAGTCGTCGTTATTATGACAGAATAGTAATAGAAGTAATGATAGTTATGTAAAACAAAATTTCGAATGATTGAACATTATGGTTACTGAAGTTTATAGCAAATTTGTGCATAATGATTTTCGGACAAACAATTTTAGGAGAAGAAAGGGAGTATCATTTCAACGAACTGAGACTCCTAATTAAAAATAATATTGTTTAAACAGTTTACATACATACAATTTTGTTTTGGATCCAAGTGAGTATAAAATAAGTCACCCGGATTTGCAAAAGGCCATGACTCTATGTTTAACACCGAAAGAGAAGAATCAAGAATCGTTATGTTTCTGAAACATGTAGTCTCTCTATCGCAAAGAAATTTTCAAAGGTTTAATGCATGGACTTCACAATTCGAACAACAAATTATTCAACACCAAAAGTTGTACAACATCGAACCCACACTACGCGGCCCCTACCAATGGCGAGTTGACTAGTCGAACCAATAGGCCCTCCGTTCTGTCACATACCTGAATATGAATAACAGAAGATATAGCGATGGGAGTATGGTGAGTATCAGACCCATCATATAAAAACGACCATTATCTAAGTTTCAGGATATACTTGGCATGATACGATGTATCTTATGTGGGAGCCAGTCAGTGCAGGCCGGCGACACTTCGACCCAGTGGGATCTTTTGTGTCGACACTCTCCCAATAACGACTGCCATATATGTTCATGGCAGCCGGGACCGACAGCTTAACGTGCTCTCGAAGGCACGGAGCACGCGATAATTGTCAATCAATACGCACATAATTACGAAAAGTCATATAACTTCCGAAAGTCAGGGGTGCGCGACGTGGGTTCGAACCCGAGACGACCCTCTGCATTGCAGTCTGTTGGTCTCCCCACTGAGCTATCACTGCTCTGGCATGATACGATACTAGTAATATCAAGATAGGCACCAATGCAGATGACCAGATGTTAAACCGATATGAAAGATATGTGCAGTGCCAAGAAGCGAGTCTTATAACGGTAGTAACTCAAGATAAGTTGAACTTAATACTTTGTAGTATTTATCGACGGTGGTGTCGACGCACTTTGCATTCGTTACGCGCATTCAACGTTACTTACTGCCAGCGGTGACGCTGTCATATTGGTAAGCCGGCAAACCCGGCTTGCTCTATTTGACTATACCTAGATAAATTTAAATTAAACTACTTAATACTTAATACGGATTTTTTCACGGGTTCTTTAAAAACACTACATTACTATAAGTAAAAAATATATAAAGGTACTTACATACATACATACATAGATTCACACCTAATAAAAGTAATTTAATAATTAAGAGTTTTATTTAAATTAAAACATAAAACAATTATTTTAAAACCACCAAACTGCATAACAGTTTGTCGGCGGGATTAGCGCTCGATTATAACATACTAGCTGTTGCCCACGACTTCGTCCGCGTGGACTTTATTAATTTATTACCCAATACCTACTTTTAATTTGTTATCTAATTTTAATATATAAAACTACAACCAAAGAAATTAATAAGTCTAACTACACCTATATAGGTGTAGTTAGCTATATATTCAAAAAATACATATGGTATCGCGAATTTTTTTGTAGATATTGATACGTTCTATAATACGGTAGAACATTTTTTTGTTCTATCATCAATAGTTTCCGCAGCGCACGCGATGACAGATTTTTTATGACTAATTTTTTTACACCTTGGGTTATATTATTGCATTTTTATTAAGGATCCCTATTTTTATTGAAAATGTAATATAGTCTATATCACTCCAGTCCTCCACTCCACTCCTGTCCTGTAGTTTTTGTGTGAAAACATTACAAACATACATACAAAAACACAAATGTTTCCTCTTTATAATATTAGTTTAGATATGCAACCAGTTTTACGCTCTCGGTTAATACAGTGACTTGACAATTCAGAGTATCTAATGGTAATACAATTAAATAAAATACAAATAACAAAGCAAGAAGTAATTAAAAATTAAGCGGTTGAACTCAGCAATACATTTTTAAGTTGGCTTCTAATAGTTTGTTTCTTCATTAAATTTACATTTGTGCTCAGCCAGGCATATTTGTTAAACAATGTAGGGGTCAAATACTTGCTGGTTCTTTTTCCATCATAATTTCTTACTGTAGGTCTTACAAATTTATGTTGTCTAACGCTTTTAGTATTATAAGTATTTTCCACATTTATTTTGGACTTATCCTCATACGATTGTTCCAGGACCACCAAGTATTCGACCCTTTCATGTATAGAAAGTCTTTTACACAAAGATAATAGTTTCTCAAAATTATCTATGCATTCAAGTTTTGTTTTTCTATCGACTAAGTATTTCATGAAGCGAGTTTGCAATGACTTTATGTTGTCTAAATACGTTTTAAATGTACATCCATACGTGCTCAATCCATAGCTAAGCATCTTTACCTGTTTCCTAGAGGGGTAGGTAGAGACTACGGATTTCCATTCGCTACGATAAAGGTAAAAAATAAATGAAGATACTTCTAGGCACTTTACTACTATTTAATTTTCTATTAATAAAAGTTTGATAAGATGAAATAGAAAACAATATTATTTATATTGACACTTTCTCCGACGTTTCGGTTGCTCTTTAGCAGCCATAGTCTCGGTAAGACTAAAATGTTGGACGTCTTATTGTATTGAAGTGTATTTTTTTCAAAGTACCCGAACATAATTTAAATAATTATTAGTGTTCCTATTTACGCAGAATGTGTCATGAAGTATATATGATATACCTAGATATTATTAAAACAGCATTAAATAACTTACGTATATATTCACGCCTTTATAACCCAAAAGGATAAGGCGAAAGTGTATACCTACATATAAGCCATGTTTTAAGTAAAAGAGATACATGGCTACAGGGCACTTGTTTGTTTGTTAAGTTTCAAAGTATCGATAATTGCGAACCAAGTCAATACTGATTCTCTAATACAGTCATACTAGATAGAAACTTATTTAATATTTTAGCAGAAATAACAACTTTACCGTCATTCAGCCTTATGTTATCATTGTAGTACAAAAGCTAATCTGGCTGTATTTGATAATAAGCTTAACTGGTGATTATCCTATCAGTAAGAGATGAGTTAGCCCATGTGTCATAGCCGTTTGTAGCCACTTAAAATATAACTAAATGTAGCTATTACATAATACACATCTTTGCCTATCTTTTTGGGATAACATAACCGTGAATATTCGTACGTTTGTAATTTGAATCTGTTTTCAAAATCGAAATGTATTTACATATAAGTAATCAATAGAGCTGGCCTTTTCGACTTACACATATGGCGAAACCTCCACTGGCAAGGACGTATTAACGACACGAAATTTAAATCATAAATAACTGCAAAAAAAAGGAAGGCATAATTTCAAAATCAGTTTCGAACAGGTTCGAGCGATAGACACATCGCGGTGAAGGCGCGGGCGCACAAACAAAAGACGTGAACGTAGAGTGGTTTGTTTGGACAGAGACAGATGGCGGCACCTCTAGCCTTGTAAACATTTAACACCTCCGTCGATAACGCGCCTGTGACGCGGCGCATTAGTCATTGCGTGCACGTGGCGAGCTCTATCAATACAACAATATGAACCTCGATGATTAATATCTGTGCCGTATGGTGCGGCCGAGGAATCCAACCCTATTAATATTTCATCAAACAGCGAGATGATGTCTCTTGTTGTGTTAATAGTCTGTTGCTCTCTATTGCTGTCGAAGCCGGCCCACAGCGATCCGATACAAAAAATGTTTTGATTGTCCGAAGCTTAAGTGTGAAAACATCAAATATTTCACCTGCGGCTTTATCGCTTCTCGCATCATTCGTAAACGAATATTGTAATAGATTTAAAAGGTTATCGCGGTTTATGAGCAGCGGCGGACTAGTACAGGCTGATGATGCTGAACTCTTCAGTATCATATGCACAAGAAAGTTCTGGAGTAAATAAGAATCGAAAATAAATCAATAATATTCGAATATAGTGCACAGTACTATATATATAGATGGATAAAACAATACGAAAAAAAAACAATTTTATTCGAATATAATTCGAATACAAATCTAAAATACTTATGCATGACAACAAATCTTATGAAAATATTTTTTTTGGCTTTTCAAATTTCTAGCCACACTGACGATATTTAGAAATATCAACTTTATTTACACTCTGTATCCAAACTAAGTTCATTCGCCACATCTTCCGAAGGTGATTTAAATTAAACTTGCATTTGTTATAGGACGCAATAAAAGCCTTGCAGGCGTGTTCTCGTTGCACTACATCGTCAGATTCCCGGTATTTAAACAACAATAAACCCGGGGCTTTTTGTGTGCATGATTTAGCACCCAACCTCCGAACATAAGGACAGCTCTTGAACAGATCGCACGCGCTCACGGTTTTATCCTTTCCTTTACCTTAAGTCAATATGATATACCATCACGCGAATATATCCTTGATGTTTTAGACAGATGTGTATTCCAGTCAGCCATTCAAGTGTTACAGAGTAGAATCGTATTACATTTATACTAGACTCCGTGTTACTGTGATTGAATTGACAGTAAATCATAATTATTCTGCTTGACTCAAGAATTGAATAAAACAAGCGAGAAACGGCAATGAATTGCCGTAAATCTCAGAGTTCGAAAAAATGGTATCACGTGACCTTGAGAGTCAGAGGTCAGAGGTCAGAGGTCATAGTCATTTCGGAAGTATATCGACTATGCTGAGTCGAATGGCGTTGACCGCGAGTCTCTAGTTCTTACGGTTCTTGAGTTGAATGTTGTATAACAGACATAAGGACGGACGGACAAAGCTGTGGTATAAGAGTTTTTTCAAACTTTAAAATCGATGAGATTGAACATGACCTCTCACGATTAGGCATAACCCATAAACACAGGCCTTGTTTTAATAGAACACAAATACGCTTTTATCACTTCAGACTCATACATCAGTCTGAAATTCTAATATGGTTCATTGTTGCATTGCCAATGCATTAAGAAATTAATGCCTAAAGAAATCACCAAATATCTATGCCACGAAGGACATGACTATTCTTTTCTCAGATTTTAAAAAGGGTTAGGGCCATAGGCCGCCCTAATAGACCAGAGCGGGTTGGTAGACTTCACACATCTTCGAAAACATTAGGCAGAACTCTCAGAGATGGCATGTTTCGTCAATACGTTTTTGTTCAAGGGAGCGATAATTAACGATTTAATACACACATAACTTCGAAGCGAGACTGTCAGAGTTCGAATTCGAGATCTCTGTGTTGCAGTCCAACAGTGCCCTAGGATATCGCTGCGGTTATTTACGATACTTAAAATATACAGAAAGATTTAAGTACTAAAAAAATTCTTAACAAGTCTCGGCGCGGCTTCAGTGACAAGTCGGTCGAATTCTGGCCGCATTTTTCTTATGTATCTGTTTGTATGATAGTATTGCCTAGTTTTGATATTCGATGATAATTTATGTCATATTTATTTGCTTAATTTTGTAGGTGTATCACGCCCATATTCACTATATGGGAATAGTACAAAGTTAAATCTGGGATATCATGATTGGCTAATGCACAAGTAATAACGCTTTCACCACGGGACCAGTGAGGCACACCCTGCGCGGGTGACTCTCGCAATTCAATGAGTTTTGTAATGCCATCTGTAAAAGCGTGAAGTAAAGCAGAGTAATAATAACTACACTTATAATTTGAGAGCTATGTCTTAGGTTCCAAAGGTTATACTATTCCAGTAGGCGGCGAAGCGTGCCGCAGTTGAAAATTGCCTTGTAAAAATATCCATAATTACGTTATGCACCATTCTAAAAATATTATGGCACGCAGATATCTACTTATCCCATATTTTGGTAACGTCGATATTCTAATATCTATACAGAGGCAATTTGAAAAAAAAAAATATGCTACTATATACGGATTTTATCGCGTTGTTTATTTTACACTTTATTACATAATTTAGAAACGGTTACACTACTACTACTAGATACTATTAAACATCACAATTTTTATTGTGATTCTAAATTAGGGCATAAGCTACCATAAACTCCTCTGTCAGTAAGAGTTCATAGGTTCGAATTTGGGATTCGAACCTATGAACTCTTACTGACAGTAGCTCAGCACTCCGAACTGAGCACACTCCTAAAATAAGTAAATAAGCTTAATTAGACCGTCAGAATAAAGGAAAATTAAAACCCAAATAGGTAATAAGAAAACTTAAAAAATAACGATTCAGAAAAGGTGTTATTATAATTTTTCTGTTAGGAATTTCTCAGCGGTTAATTGCTATCAGTCAGTCTGTCAATATTATAATAATCATGAAAGATTTTATCACGCCTCTGTCTGTTGTACCTGAATTATATATTTGTAAATGCTGCCGTGATAAAGATAAAATAAATAATCGTGAAAATTAAAAATGTGTCCATGGGTGTAACTCGGAGTAATCGCTTAAATTATCTTGATACAAGCGGTGAGGTACTCGGCTACCGATAACTTAAAATAGGTGCTATTATTATGCCTTTTATCGAGAGGTTGTCACGCGACGCACGCGACGCAAGCCGAACAACGCCGGCAACACATTAATTACTAGCTATGACATTACTTCGCGATCTTTCCTTTCAACGGATTACTGGCCACGAAACTCATGGGAATGACTCCAGAGCGCAGTTGTTTGAGTGGTCACTTTACCGCGTCGAGAACTGGAAAGCAATATTTTTGTGCCTTTCGGGAAAATAATCTGTAGACAGAGGTACAGTTGGCAACATTAGTCGATACACACTTGCGAGATTCGGATTTCATCTTTGTTTTAATTATTTTGAAATGCTAGTTTTTATTGCAATAATAGTTAAATAAGTTGATTTAGATACATAATAATTGCCCTCTCGCTCCCGGCCGTAGTTCAGTCTATGGTCCGGAGTGAGAGGTCGTGGAACGCCGTCGCCTCCTTTTGTGAGGAAGTCATTTCCATCAAGGAGGCGGCGCGCGGCGGAGCGGGAGTGGGAGCGTTTAAACCCTCTCCCTAACCGCAGACCCGGGCGCCGGAGGACGCGAGATGACCTCCAGCCACCCTGAGGTTTGACCTGGGGGTGGTGGGCTTTGTGGGCCTGCCCGCCATCCGTTCAGCACCAGGTTCGAGAGGCGGCGTGCGTGTGCCCACGTGCGCCTCTATGTCGAGTCCGTCTTCACTCTAGGGCGGAGACAGTAGGGTTTAAATTGAGAAGTGCCTAGGGTAGGTCTCTCGTGTAGTGGCCTGCCGTTTCATACGGGGGACCGAAACCTCGGCGGGGTCGCGACCGCATGTGCAAGTGATTCGCGCGGCCCGTCGATAGCAGTTTTGTCGAGGAACACCGTGGTAGATTTAGTCGGTATTCCGGGAGGTCCTTTATCATTTCAACATCTTTCTTTTACCTCGGTGAGTCCGACATAACCCCTTTGCCCGCCCCCGCGGAGGGGTACGCGTCAAAGAATTCCCGCAAGTAAAAAAAAACAAAGATATATAAAAATTATTAGGACGTTTAATTCATAAAATTGTTTTATAAATTTGTTTGATATTTAGAAACTTATGTCTCTACTTAATGTATTTATGCCCGGTTCTTATATTCAGAAACGAATCGTTTTAGCTACCGACACTAAACTTAAACTTTGACATATTTTCATACAATATACCTATGGCAAAAATTAATTACCTCTGTATACGACGACTAGTTTCCGAATAATAGAATTCCGAATATAGAACTTCCAAATATTCCGAACCGGGCCTTAGTGAGCGGCTTGTTGGAGTCCAGATAAAAAAAATACAAGATATAATGCAGCGATAGCTCAGTGGGGAGACCAACAGACTGCAATGCAGAAGGTCTCGGGTTAGACCCACGTCGCGCACTTCTGACTTTCGGAAGTTATATGACTTTTCGAAATTATGTGCGTATTGATTGACGATTATCGCCTGCTCCGTGCCTCGGAGAGCACGTTAAGCCGTTAGTCCCGGCTGCCATGAACATCTATGGCAGTCGTTATTGGGAAAGTCAGTACCCTCAATATCCTGACACTGGTCTAGCCTTAGGGTATCGTTAGCCTTCGGGTTGCGGAGGTCAGGTGGCAGCCGCTCCGTGTAAAAACTGATATCCAGTCAAATCCGGTTAGACCAGAAAAAGCCGATCCCAAGTGACTTGGGAATAATAAAGGCTAAGAGAGAAGAAGAAGACATTGCACATAGTAGGTACCTACGCTTAGACTCAGAGCAATCATTTGTGTAACACGTAAATAATTGTGGGATTCGAATCCATAGTCCGCTTAATGCGGCAGTAGCGAAGGGACAACCGCTTGCCTGCTGCAGCATCCATATTTATCACCCTGTAATTGACTAATTTCACAATTTTAATCATCATCTTCCTTATCTTGTTTGTGGTCGTGGTCTGTCAATTTTAAATGAATGAATATCTTAAACATTTATTATTATTAGTTAACACAAAATCATATTGGTTTACACTTGTTAACACGCATATTAGTTTTTATATCTAAACTTTCGACAAAGCCGACATTTATTGTGCCAGAAGCACGTTCATGTCGGTAGTGAGTGAGGACCAAATCCAAGACGTCTCGATCGCAAATTGAATGTCTTATCCATTTGCCTACAGCCTCTTATACATTTAAAAAGGCATGATGCGGTTAAGGCCTGTAAGACAATCGTGACTTATTTAATTTAGGACGTAAAATCATCAAATCGTTTTCAAAAACCGAAACAGCCTAATATTGTCTATTTTACACAATATCAGTTTGCGAAAGTTAATTAATTATACGTTTGTTTCGAAGTTATAATAATCGCTTATAATAAATATCTTCGGCGCATATCAAAGTACAAATTATTCCTAAAGGAGTCCATAAGTCCATATTCATATATTATTTCGGAAATGTAATGGAACTTAAAAAGATTAGTTGAACACGAGGAATAAAAAGGGCGCGTCACTTTATCAAGAGCATTCCCAATAGAGGAGTTATAACGGCGGCATTAACAGTTACAGAATAACATTTTTCATTATAAACTTATTATGGGAGCTACATAAAGGCGTTGTATATCACTGGTGCGGTTACAAATGCGGTGTGGCGCGGCGCACAATGCGGACCATGCATCACGCGGCGCGCCTCGGCGAGCTGCCCGCGCTTCGCCTGCGCCTTGATCGCGCCTCGACCGCAGGTCGCCCGCGAGCGCGCGCACCCCGCCCGCGACCCGCCCGCGCCTCGCCCGCTAATGTCATCGCGCGGCTGCGCCGAGGTGTAATCCTGCCGTAAGTGCTCATTTCGTTGGGATTAACCATGTTCAACTACATGTAATTTATCAATTTGTGTCCGTTGGCCGCGCGCCTGCGCCGCACACCTTTATAGACGTCCACATGTATTTATATTGGCTCTTACTCTTATGTTTGCTTTTACTTATTACTATTTGTAAAATTATGTGTTTATTTTATAGTGACATTTTTCGAGTGGAATGTTGTATTTTATTAAATTTAATACAACATAGCTACCATATGAAGATTTTAAAATTGTACTAGAGGAAAGTGTAACTATATCGTCAACCGGAGTTGAAATATGAATACAAATAACGCATGCCTAAGAAACTAAATAATTATGTATTGATTAACAATAAATAGGTAAAATTAAAATGTATATAAGAAACTGTGAAAGAAATTTGATCCTTTTTTGGCGCAACTTAATTATTCCTAATAATGAGCTCTATCTATTAAGCAATGACTCTGTGTAGCTTATAAATGAGTGCAACTTTTACTCGATTCATGATATTAGAAATACGTATGCCAGAGCTGTACTTGACTGATGTAATAGGCTTATCCATCATCCCGAAGAATATAAGGATAGCTTGCATCTGTGTGTTGTACAATATAGTTTATTCCTTTGAGGATTTTGGCACACGCGATCCGTGTAACAAGGCTTGAAATAGAAATATTTTTGAAAATATTTTGTTATTTTCCAGCTCAGTTGAGTATCTAAACTAAAAACGTAAGAAAATATTTTTTTACGTTTTGTATTGGTTTTCATAAGTCATCTACCTTCCAAAATTGGCATAATTGCGGGTAAAACTAGTGAAATATAACGCATTGCACGGCCACAATTATAAGTAAAAACAATAGCCGTAATTAATTTGTGAATAATTGTAAGAAAGTAAGTAAGTTTCCAGGACCGACTGCAAATGTACGAATGAACAGATTTAGACTTCTTTTGGAGAACCGGACGATTTAAAAAACATCGTACTAAGAATGGAACCTATACACAATACATATAAGACCTACATTTGTTAATTTCATGCAAAGGTGGTTTTCCAACTACTTGGGTGACATGCAGATGTGCTGTTCGTCTGAAGGTTGCCTTGCAGAACCAGTCGCTATACCGACCTGTCTAAAAAGATTTGCTGTGTGCCAAAACCCGTTCCACCTGGAAACTACTATCCAGCACAATACCTTTTTAGTTAACATGTCTCCACGTTCCTTCATTTAGCCATCCCAAAAATAAAACCTGGATCCTGCGTTACCATCATAAACTAGATAAGCGGTTTTACATTAGCACTATGACTTAAAAGAAAGTACTTATGTATCTTTTTCACATGCATTGATGATGCTGCATGTAGTATCCTTGTCTTTGTCAAAGTTTATGAGTGCAGGATGACCCTGACCATCAGATAGACCTATTGAGATAGCAATATGGTGGCCCACAAGTACACAAGTTGTATGCATTATGAAAACTAATTAAATCTCCATCCCAATCACACCTGACCTCTCGCTCTGCCAACACGATTAGTACTGATATCGTAGCATAACATATGCTTGTTTTCCAGCCTTAATGATTAGCGAGTATTCATATATACAGTTATAATGTATTAGTCGGCCGTAAAACGTGATTTATATAAATATACATCGAACGTTTATTAATATACTCAACTTCGTATGTAAAGGATTCGACTTTTTAATGAGCTTAGAGTTTGACATCTCTATTCCAGTTTATAGAGGCAGTTTTTATATATTATACAAATTGAGGCGATAATCATTATAGACTGGATGACATGTCGACACATGATGTGTCATATGTGTTTTATATTTTTATAATATACGATATATTAGTTTAAATGATATAGATTACGGGTTTATAGGATTCTAGTCCAGTACGTGTGAAATTAAGAAGATTGTATGACGACTGTAGAACCTTTATCAACATCTAGAATTTTTTACGATTAGACATATGAACAAATGTCGGAGATAGATTAAATACAAATGTTTAATAAGTTCTGATTTTAAGTAAACTGTGACAAAATCCGTATAAAGTACATAATTGCAAGAACCCATGTCGATAAAATCGAGGATCCCCAGCCACACGTTTATAATCACTGCGTGGCTCCGTAGTTAATATATATGTTATATAGCCTATAATACTGCTAAATAAAGAAGCTTTCTAATAGTAGTATATATGTATCAAAAATAGTTTTATTGTATTAGGTATATTAATTGCGAACAATAATACAAATCTTCCCTCTTATATATATAATATAATATAATAATATTCTATCACATACACAGATATATATACATATATCTAGTCTAGTCTATGGATTAAACGATTGTAAATGATATCTGCCATTTATTTCGATATAATATGTCTATTAGTAACAAATGTCTACTTCGTGAGCATTAATACCTTGTGCGTTGCATTACTATTATATATAATCACGTTTATAATATATTTTCAAAGGGAAAAGTGAAGATCTCAAACGCTCATCTTTCAGTGGCCAGGTTAAGTCCTCACGTAATAAAGGGCGAGTGTATAGCATCCTTGATAAACAATTTAAATTAGCCAGCTCGTAAGGTATTTATGTTATAAAATACTGGACACAATGTCTAGACCAGTAGTTCTCAAAGTGGTCCAGTTGGACCCATAGGGGCCCACAGGAGACTCGACGGGGGTCTACATTGGAGTGACAAAGAATGGGGGTTCACAATTCGTAAGCGGAGGTCCACGAAAATTTATTTGCTTTTGATAGTGAAGAACTAAAATGTTGACTTGACTTCACCTATAAACGTCGATCCACGGATATTTTGAGGAATACCACACGTTAAAGACCCTGACTACTAAAAAAACCAAGGAATATGGTAGAAATGTAGCTGCGGGGTCCACCAGAACCAGCTAAATTTTAAAAGTGGTCTAGACCCTAGACTTTTCTTAATATGATAACTGACACGTTTTCTTATGCGTAGATTCCCGTCTGTCTCTCAGAGACGTAGATTGAGACTAGTTGCAATCCTTACTTGCGTCATTCCCTCTATTACACTAATAAAATTGAGGGAATGACGTTAGTAGCCTTTTAGACTGATCTAATATTATATTTTAAAGTCAAAATAGCTGTGTTTATAAACGGCACCTCTTTTTGTTTATTGCCTTTGTTGACAGACGATTAAGTGGTCCTCCGGATGGTAAGTTGTCACCGTAGCTTATGGACGCCTGCAATTCCAGAGGCATCAATTGCGCGTTGCCGACCCTTTAGAAAAAAAAGGAAGTAGGGAGGAGAAGGAGCGGGAAGGGGAAAAGAGGGTGATTGGGTCTCCGGCACTCTCACTCACCAAACGAAACACAACAGTAGGAACACTGCTAATTCACGTCGATATTCTGTGAGAGGGTAGTACTTCCCCGGTCGAGCCGGCCCATTCATGCAGAAATCAGCGAGGCTCTACTACTCATAGTAACACGGCGTTTAGAACATCTGTAGATGGTAAGAACGTCACTACCTATGTAAATGCTGAAACGGAGGCATTGATACATATCTGCCAATCTTTTAGATATTTTAATATCTAAAAGATTCGAAAGGTATTACACATACATTAGTGATGCTATATTATATTGACAACTAAGTTCTCTGCAAATCGTTTTCTTCGAATGATTCTTCGACTTTAGAGTTTTATATTTTAAAGATAATACAAGCTATCGAAAATACTAGATTTTAAAATTCGAATGCCACATCAAAAGTAAATGAATGTGGTAAAAGAATGTAGGTCGTCGTCGCAGAGCCTCACACACGTGTGAAACGCAAACTAAACCTGAACAGGCGTATCGTCCAACTAACATCTATATTAAGAAGATATAACACTTCAATCAAAACCCGACTCTATTTTTGATAACCGTAGGTTTATATTAGAGTACCCGGAGAAGCATGTTTGTAGTGCGCGTAATTCACTTGTGTATACTTTCAGCGCGACTGAAGTGAGTACAATGGCGGCCGATCAAACAACTTTGTACAAATAACAAATTGTTCGATAATAAATTCGCGTTATTTCTCTATTTGTGACGTGTTGTATTGTTCAGCGCATCTTGAACAAAAGAGGTATTCTGATTATGTAATCATATTTGTGTTGGCCATGTTTACGACACACGTGTGTATGTGTGACATTGCTTCGTCTTTTTGTATGGGTCGGACGAGCTCGATCGACCTTTAACTTACACTAACATCGTATACTTTACTACAAGGCTCTGGCATAAAAAAATATGTTGAAAAGTAAGCAAATTAAATTTATTTTTTATAATGTACGGTTGTTTGAAATCGCTGGCTTGATTATTGTTTAACAGCGCGTTTAGAATTAGTTACTTAACAGTTTCTATCAAAAGTATTTTTACTTAGTAAATATAATAAAGATAAGGCTTTACGTGTGTTGTCTAATTACCTAATCGGGTTGCTCCGTATTCATCCTAATTTCTCTTCTTTCTTTTTTTAATAAAGTTTCTTTATTCAACCGAAATACGTTCCTTACTCTACCCATGGCAAATATTACCGAAAAAAGTATGGTTAGCAAAACAACCCTTGGCTTCGTAAAAGTAATTTAGGTTAGGTTAGAAACAGTACTTTTAAAAAAAATATATAGCCTATATTAGGTACCCGGTGAAAATAAAGATTTCAAATGGAGAAAATTTTAAATATCGGTTGAGCAAGTCTTTCCTGTTTATAATATTAATATAGATATAGATTACGAAAACAGTAATTTTTGTTCAGACTGTCACCCAAACCTTAAAGCTTTTGGTTAATTTCGTAATGGGTTGAGCTAGGAATACTTACAGGTGAATAAAGAATTAAAAATGAATTAATTGCTGTCGATTGAGTAAGGAACGTAAATAGGTTGAGTTAGGAGAAAAAGCAGTGTAGGATGAAACGTCATAGGATGACGCCGGAACAACCCACCTAATCTTTTTAAAAACTATCTTTATAACACATCAATCCATTTAGTAATATCCTGGTTTTAGGATAAAGAAAGCTCCCTCACATTTTCGTAATCCTGTATTACAAAGGAAATTATAAGCATACAACTAACGGAAACAAATTACATCCAGACTCAGATAAATAACTTGTGGGTCACATTGATAACTGTCCCGTGTGGGATTCGAAACCACAACACACGACGTAGGAGCAGAGTCGAGGCAACAGCCGCGATTTTTGGATACTTAATTATTTACTGCAAATAGTATTTTATGATTTAATCCATGCAGTAACACTGCTTGGTTATTATAAGTGCTAAATAGTCATTGATGTATAAAGCTTACATGAAGTTTGACATGTGATTATTTTCTGTAATTTTGACATTAGAATAAAAATATACGAGCGAAGTATATTTAAATAATTTCGCAGAAATGTATAAAATAACATAATGAATTACCTCAATCATTATAATTTGAGCGGTTCATTGATCTGTTCAGTTTCGGCCTTCTGGAAAATATTTCAGGGTTGTTTTTATTAACAGATACAAATAGCAAAGAAATATAAATAATATTTTCAAATAATTCAATCTAATTAGCCTCTCTCTCAGTCCACACAATCATGTATATTAAATATTTATGAATCATTCTCAAAAATGTAATATACCTACTATGAACCTAGCTTCAACAGAGTGCCGACTGCTCTTAGAAAAAGAACCGACAACTGTTCCAAGCAATATGTGTTTAAGTCTCTCACAGCACAGCTCATAATAGGCGTATTGTGTGTTTCTCTACCGAGAGCGGCTGCTAAATAAACTTGATCGGCTGTAATAAACTCTCGATTTTATTGTAGGTACACACTAAATAAAAGTCCCGTAAGAGCAATTAAAAAAGGAATAGCTTCACCAATTTATTCGATTCGAATTTGTAGAGAATGAGAGTTTATAAAGTTAATAAAGAAAAAAGACGACGGTCGGCTCCGATGATGACTTAATTATGGGAACTTACACAATTAATAAGTTACGCGGCGAGACCTGTGTCGTGGCGCGGACACTGCTTAATCGCGCCCGACGTGATACGTGCCGCCGACCTCAAATATTGTCCAACGTGTGACAAACGTAATACCGCGTAGTAGTCTAATATTACTCTAACTGACAAGGGGTACTACGTAGTCGAGTAAATTCGTGATGTAACGCATACGTTTACGTCACAATGATGAGTGCATCGCATTGAAAGGTGTACCGTCATCACACTTTAGATATAATGTACCAAGTATAATATTGAGCCGCAAGTCGATAAACAACATTGTTTCTGTCATTCATCGGAAACAACGCGAATATACTATAATAAGACAATACCTTAAAAAATATTTATCTTATCTTATGTTGGGGGGGGGGGGGGGGGGAGAGGGGTTTGTCAGTGCAGACCGGCGACACTTCGACCCAGTGGGATCTTTTGTGTCGACACTCTCCCAATAACGACTGCCATAGATGTTCATGGCAACCGGGACCGACGGCTTAACGTGCTCTCCGAGGCACGGAGCAGGCGATAATTGTCAATCAATACGCGCATAATTTCGAAAAGTCATATAACTTCCGAAAGTCAGAGGTGCGCGACGTGGGTTCGAACCCGTCTGTTGGTCTACCCACTGATCCCTGGTCTTAGGCGACGAGTTAAAAAATATTTAACTTGTCGCCTAAGTTCTTATACGTTATTTCCTAGACATTCTGCATTTATAACTGAAGGCATCCCTTTACAAAAGATTTACCCTTACGAGTCAAGGGTCAAGGATGTATGCAACACTTGTAAGATAGCTTAGAAGCTACAAAACTTCCACTGGTCTGATTTTGATGAACTATGTATTACCAATAGATTTAATGCACAAGTTATTAGTAGTTTTGTTCATAAATTGATTACCAATATTATGTAAGATAATATAGAGACAAATTGTAAAAAATAATAATAATAATAATAATTTAATAATAATTAATAATAATAATAATAATTTTATTTTCAATAATAATACATGGGTATACATTTTTTTGTTATTAGTCTAAAATAATATTATACTACAATAAATTATAATTATCCTTAATCTGGTACATGTTTTACTTATACCTTAATCGGCCGACATTGTGCATTCTAATTTAATTTCAAGCGCTAGGTTTAATAAAGTGGTTGCCTGAACTAGGTTTAGACCTGTGTTTCAGGCTATATCTCTACTTACAAAAAATATATGCCAAGTAATATTAGTTTAGGTCAATGTGCATAAACTTAAAATAAAATATGTATATTGATACAATAAAATACTTAAATTACATATTATTACAAATTACTGATGACTTAAGGCTATTTTACAACTGTAAGCAAATTCTCCGTATCGGAGTAGGTCAGTGTTTGAAGGTGTTTGGTAACAATAACATTACATTGTTTATAACTTAGACTATATATATCTAAAATTCTATTTAATCTAGTATATAAAAATGGTCCTAGGAATAAGAAGAATTTATTTACAAAGGCATGTTTGGCATGAATCTTAGTACATACTAAATCTTTTCGTCTCTTGTCTGGAGGAAGTGGTCTGAATGGAAGTAGTGCATGTTGTTTAAGCACGGTGTGCAGAATAAGCAATTGGCGAACAGTTAGGACATTAGTGGATTGGTACAGCTCATAGGTAGGAAGCATGAAAGGTCGAAACGTCGCCACTTTTAGAATAGCCCGTTGAGCTCGTTCCAGTGTCAATAAAATCGTTTTCGATGTTCCACCCCATGAGGTAATGCAGTAAGATATGATTGACTGACATAGTGACAGGTATACTTGTCTTAATAATTTAAAGTTAGCGGCCCCACGAATGGTTTTAAAAATAAATATTAACTTTCGTACTCTCTTACATAATAACTCAATGTGATTGCGAAAATTTAGATTAGCGTCAAGCGTTATGCCGAGGTATTTTATAAAGTGTGTTGATTCTAAAGTAGGACATGTGCATGCGACGTCAGCGTGTGAATGACATTTATTATTGTGAGCAAATAATATGTCATTAGGTGAATCATATGTGTTATTGCGCATTGAGAAGTGAATATATTTTGTTTTCTGGGTATTTAGGGTTAGTACATTATCAAAAAGCCATTTACTAACTGTATTGAAGCCATGCTGAGCGTGTATAGTCGCTTCAGTTCGAGTTTTGCCCGTGAATAATAGGGCTGTATCATCTGCATAAGATACCATGATACCATTTTGGAGTTTTAGGTTGCATAGGTCATTTATGTAGATCAGGAACAGCGTAACTCCAAGTATACTGCCTTGAGGAACCCCATAAGGAGCATTGGGGATATCTGAGCTAAAGCATTTACCAATTTTTACGCATTGATATCTGTCCCTAAGATAGTCTGTAAATAATTCTAATTGTGTACCTTACCTTAACACTTACCTTACCTTAAAAAAGAAAGACAATAAGAACGCACACAGATCAACTGAAGGAAAAAGTGAATGTAGAGAAATATAGAGAACTTGATATAGTCCGCGGCTTCACTCGCGTTTCTGTAGATTTATGTTAAGATAGATTTTTAGTAGCCTATATGATATTCTAATGTATAAACAATAATATTGTAAGGTTTCATCGAAATCCGTTCAGTAGTTTTTGCGTGAAAGAGTAACAAACATCCATCCATCTATCCAACTAACCTTATAACTTTCACATTTATAATATAACCAGGAATATGAATTCGTTGGGTTGAAAGATATAATAATAATATATAATATAATAATATTCTACCACATACTGTAACACACAACACCATCTAGCCCAAACTAAGCAGAGCTTGTACTATGAGTACTACACAATGAATAAACATACATATACATATATACTTTTCTTTTTGTAAATACATACATATTATACATAGAAACACCCAGACCAAGACAAACATCCATGTTCATGTACACAAATGTTTGATATGTGCAAGATTCGATCCCGCGACCTCAGGCGTGGCAGTCGGTTACACTAACCACTACGCCATCGAGGCCGACAATGGATGGATTGTCATGAAGTTGATAGGATTGAAATTTCTACACTAACAAGTGCATAGCATATACATAATATTGGATCAATTATGTTTAACAAAACGTTGTCTAACTCTATCTTTTGTATAAATTGTTATAGTTATGTTTTAACTGGGTAATTAGTGGAAGTCCCACAGTTATAGATAGGTACTAATTGTTCACTAATGTTTCTCGTCACGAAAGCGTGTGAACAACGATGTAACAATACCCAACTTTTGCAGTGCAGTCGACATAGTAACTTAATATGGTTTCTTCAAATCATTTTAGTCGCCGTTGAGGTAATTTTCGTCCGATACGTGTTTAAATTTTAACCTCTTACGTATTTTGCTGGCTTAGCGGCCCAAGCCCAAATTGGATCTTAGCCTCCAACTTTAAAGTACGCCATTCCTTCCTATTGAGCGGCAGGTCAGACCAATCGTGCATGTTCATCTCTTTCAGGTCTTTCGCTTTTTCGTCTTGCCAGCGGTATCTTGGGAGACCCACCGTAATCCCACCCAATCATAGCAACCTCTAGACTATACCTTGTCCATTCGTTTATTTTCTTTTTGACAGCTCACGTCTATGAATTACCGTTTATTTTTTCGGAATAATATACTACAATAATGTCGTAGTTTATTGACGGGTAACGCCCACTTAGTGAAGTGCCCTGTGCATAACAAACAACCAGAGACTTTAAAACACGTCTTGAAATAAGATAAATCGAGCATAAGGAAAAATAAAATTTGAGTTTGCGTAAGTATTGTTTCTGTAAATTTAATAAATAAAGGAAATAAAAATAGTAACTATGACTGCATGATTTTTAATAAATTATTTGCAAGGAATTAAGTCAAAATCTTGGAATTTATGTTTTGGAATTTAATGTGCGTATACGTTATATTATTTATAAGTATAAATATTTTTATTTTAATGATCTATTATATATATTTATTTATTTCATATATTATAAAAAAATACATAAATGAATACTTAATATTTATACTAAAAATATGTCGATGCATTAAATCGATTGAAAGTTCTTCTTAAATAAAGTCGATTATTATTTCAAATCAAATCAATAACGTGTGAGGGCGTCACTAATTTCGAACTGTCTCGAACTGTCAAAAAGAAAATAAACGGTTGGACAAGGTATAATTATTTTTTAGTATGCATGTTGTGATTGCTATTAGTTGTTCTTCATATAACAATAGACCTTAACTGCTAAACTATCACTAAGAAGGGATAATTAATAATATAATAAGCAATAATTGTCAACTACTAAAGCAATCATTGACTACAAGGATAGCGTATTAGTTTCAGTGGTTGCCTCGCCATTGCCACTGCGCCGAGTGTTGTGGGTTCGAATCCCACACAGGACAAAACTTTGTATGATCCGCAATTGGTTGTTCTGAGTCTGAGTGTTCTTTGTGTCCGTTGTTTAAATGTTTGTAAAATTCTCCTCGACACAGGACTTGATACTAATGAGGGAGTCGTCTTTTCTTGAATTTAAAAAAAGGCAATTATTCTGAATGTTATAAAACCAATTTAAATGTTTGTAGCAATATAAAAATAATCTATAAATACTTATGAGTCTTGAAAACTATAAATACCTACTAGTCCTATAGTGGCAGATTTATTTTCCTTATTATAAAAAATTTAGCATGAACATTAATACCTATTATAATTTTATGACCACGTGCCGACAGAAAGAGATAGGAATAGTATGCGTATAATACGCTGTGCATCAAATGGCAATAACAAGCGTTTTAAATAAATATGCAAAGACAAAACAGTTCAGTGCCTTTTTCTTCTCTGTTCGCAATTTTTTTATTTTTCGGTAAGTAGTCATTGACGAGCTTTAGTGTTATCAATACAAGTATTTTGAGAGCAGATCTTTTTAATTTTTTTTTATACTATAATAATTAACGTGGCATGTCGACCACTGGGCGCTAAATTGTTTATATAAATTGAGTGAAAAAGTTGCCAATTCCTTGGTACAGTATTAAAGAACCATTTTGGCTGCTAATGCAACTAATAGTA